>CM073466.1:23965000-25165000 GCA_037074535.1 Gleditsia sinensis
TCAAAATTAACCACACAAATTTTTCTTAAATCACTGCCTCATGCATATAAGTGTAAAATAGTCATCAATGCCATAAATGCATCATCAAAAGTTCTATCTACCCTTCCATCATGCTTTAATAGACACATACAAGTCACATTAAGTCATCCAACCAAAAACTCATAAAAGAGGATGTTAATCTTACCTTTTCTTTCTCCCAAAATGATTCTCTCACTAAGTTCAGCTTAGTTTCTCACTCTAGAAACCTCTACCAAAACTATAGATTTTCCTCCAATCATTAGCTTTCCATGGAAACTTATGAATATACATAGGGTTAGAGAAGATCAAGAGCCCAACTTACTTCTTCTCCTTGAAATTTCAGCTCTCTCTCTCTCTACCTTCCTTTCTCTCTCTCTCTCTCTCTCTCTCTCTCTCTCTCTCTCTCTCTCTCTCTTTCTCTCATTCTCTTCCCTTTTTTCTTCTCTCTTTTCTCTCTTTCTGTTGTGAGTTCTTCTTTTCCTTGAGCTGGCTGGCAAATTGGCTTGGTAAGTCAACAAGGAATAATAAAATATGTTAGCTTCTCCAAGAAGCCACTCCTCACTTAACCAAAGGCTTTCAATTCCCTAAGAATTTCAAAATTGCCACTTCATTACTTTAAAACCATTTAGTTAGCTAAAGCATTTTTTGGTTATAAGGAAACTTACCAAGTGTTTAATTCCTTCTTGAGACATATTTTCATGGGTTTTGGTGCAACTTTCTTCATATTTCTTCATCCCTCTTCTCACTGCCCCATTATGGCCTTGCAGATAAAGAAATTACTACTTCTTCCTTAATTATCTCTTCCAAAAATGAGAAATCTCTTACTAAATATTCACAATTCTTTCTTTATAATTACCTCATTTAATCGTTTTTAATCCTTTCTTAATATTCCATTTTGTGAATATAATTAACAAAAATTTCGGGTGATACACTTCTCCCCCCTTAAAAGGAATTTTATCCACAAAATTCAAAAATTTACCTGCCCTCAAATAGTTGTGGATATGAGTGCCTTATATCTTCCTCTCTTTTCCATGTAACTTCTTCTTCGGATAGCCCTTTCCACAACACCTTCACCAGTGAAACAACTTTACGACCTAATTTCTTTACACTTCGGTCCAGAATCTCAATCGAATTCGAGTGAAAAGTCAAATTTCTTTTACTGTTACCTCCTCTTCTTGAATCACATACAACAGATCCAGTAGATATCTTCGAAGTTGAGAGATATGAAACACATTGTGCAAATTGGATAGTCTTGGGGGTAAAGCTATTTGATATGCCAAGGGCCTAACTTTCTTGAGTATCCGATAAGGTCATATATAATATGGGCTCAATTTCTTAACTTTCATAGCTCGACCAATTCCAGTGGTAGGAGAAATCTTCAAAAATATGTGTTCCCCTTCTTGAAAATGTAAAAGGCTTCTTCCTCTGGTCATAGTAACTTTTTTGACGACTTTGGGCAGTCCATATTTTGTCTTGTATCATTCGTATCTGCTCTGTAGTATGTTTTTGGATGATACGTAATATTAAATCATAATTTAGTACCGAAGGCCTCTTGTAAAACCTTCCAAAATCTGGAAGTAAATCTAGGATCTCGATCCGAAACGATGCTGCTTGGAATTTCATGCAATCGGACAACCTTCTTTACATAAAGATGTGCCAGTTTATTCAACGAGTAATTAATTCTTATAGGTAAAAAGTTTGTAGATTTTGTCAATCTATCCACTATTACCCATATGGTGTCATAACCAGCCTGAGTCTTGGACAAACTAGCCACAAAGTCCACAACAATGCCATCCTATTTCCATTTAAGAATCTCCAAGGACTGTAGTGTCCTAGAAGGCCTCTGATGTTCAATCTTGACTTTCTGACAAGTTAAGAATCTTGCTATGTATTCCACTATGTCCCTATTCATTCTTGGCCACCAAAAAGATCAATTTAAATCTTGATACATCTTTGTGGCTCCCGGATGGATAGCATATTTACTCTGATGTCCTTCATCCAAAATCTTTGTCTTCATGTCTTTCCCTTAAGGCAGACACATTCTTCCTCGATAGAGGATGATTCCTTCTTCCAACTTCATGAAGTCTGGTGAATTTTGTTTATTCTGGAGAAAAGGATCTTGTGCTTGTGCTTCCTTAATTTGCATCTTCAAATCACATTCCACCCGTAGCTCACCAATAAGCAAACTTCTAAGAGTAGACAAACTCACGAATTTCCAAGGCCACTACTGCATTACGGATTTCTGGATTCAGACCAGCTTCAAACTTGACCGCTTTCCAAGATTCATCCAGATTGTATTTCAGATAAGACGAGAACTTGGCTAACTCTTTGAATCTTGCAATGTATTGGTCGATTGATCGTCCCCCTTGTCTGAGTTGGAGGAATTCTATTTTCTTCTCAGCCTTGACACTTCTAGGAAAATACTCATCTAAGAAGGTCTCTCAGAAGACAAACCAGGTAACCTATTGACCCTGGTGAGCTAACAATTCACTAGTTCCTCTCCACCAGAACTCTACTTCTTCTTTCAACATGTATACAACAAAATTTACTTTTTGCTCATCTGAACACTTTAGAACCCCAAAAACTTTCTCTATCACGGTCAGCCATATATCCACCACTATAGGATCGTATCCTCTGACAAAAGACAGAGGTCGATTTCTCATAAAATTTGCCCATCCATTGCCTGCATTCCTTGGGTTCTCACCCATCTCACCATTAGTATTACTATTGTTTTGAATATGTCGCAAGATTTGGTTCATGGCAAAAACTTGATCTCAAATAGTAGTGGCTAGATCTTGCAGAGTAGCTTCTGCGATTGGCGCTGAGTTTCTCCTTAATGATGCCATTTCCTACTGTATAAATCAAAAGAATTAGTCACTATTGAGGTGATCAAGCTCAACAGTAATTAAAGAAAATTTTATAATACAGTAGTAATATCATCATCAAGCATACATTAGGAAAAATGCTAGCAATTTTGCCTTAACAATTTCAATGTGTTATGTAACGTCCAGTTTTTTTAATTATTATTTATCTCATTGTTATTATTATTTATTTATTTAATTATTTCCATATTTCGCATGTTAAATATGCCATATGTATAAACACAATATATATGTGTGTGTGTGTATATATATATATATATATATATATATATATATATATATATATATATATATATATATATTACAAACCTCACACATGTAATAATTATACAATACAACATTTCAATACATAAATAAGAGTCCATATACAGCACTCCACCCTTGAAACATAAAGGGTGAGGAGGTGGTGCTGACATCGAGATCTCCATCAGTAATACCATTCCCTGTTGCATCTCATTTCTTTTTATCTGAACACAACACCATAATAATAGTGAGAACAAAGGTTCCCAGTAGACTTAACATAAATAAAATATAACAAAAAAAACATGAGTTATGTTCAGCTGTATAAACTATAGAAAATATTAAGATTTGGAGATAAAAGTATCACCTCAGTTGATGCATAATTAACATACTATATATGTACTAAAAATCCACTCATTTGCTATACACATAGTGACCGATCGACTACAGTCACAATAAGTGATCAGAGAATGTGAGTTCATCACCCATATGCTTTCTCACATTACCTTTGTCACCCGATTGGAGTTGCCTTCCCTTGACTCACTCAGGCTAATAGGGCGTCCCCTACTTGGTATCATATCAAGCCATACAACCCATCGATATTCATCCATATATATAAATGTGTGTGTATATATATATATATATATATATATATCTCTCTCTCTCTATAAATGCATATTCATCAAATGCAATATATATTTATCAAGCAACTTTCCATAAGCTTTACACTTGCCATTCAATCACATTTATAATATGACATGCATAATTTTTATACCCAATGAGTAATAATCATTCATCACCTACCAATATCCAATATGATTCATTTTGAATGAAATAAGGAAAAAGGTAATTTATGATACAAAAACCATCATTTTAAAAGTATTTTTCTTGTATATATGTTTTCTAAAAATATTTCAACAAATAAGATTATGTTTAAGTAGAAATAGTGAAAAATATGATAATCCAGCACCCAACACGACCTGGACATGTTTCAAAACACGGCCATGCTCGAAAAACACATCAAACATGCTCAAAAAATAGCCCCAAATACGGCTTACCCATATTGAAGCAACCCAGAACACGGATTGACTGTGTTATGTGACCTTTCATCACTTATTCAATCATATCTCTCTCTCATAAAAACTCCAATTGAGGTGATTTCAAATTCTATAAAAAGCTAAGACAATTATCTAAAACTTTCATCTTTATCATTTCTTCAGATTCATTATGGATTATTCCCAAAAAATTAAAACAAAGACGCTTATTTTACTACTCTGGATTCTAGACTGATTCTGACCTCTGCTCAATTAATTAGCCATATCTCCCTCATATGGACTCTAATTGACATATTTATCATTTCTTCAGATTCATTATGGATTATTCCCAAAAAATTAAAATAAAGACGCTTATTTTACCATTCTGGATTCTAGACTGATTCTGACCTCTGCTCAATTAATTAGCCATATCTCCCTCATATGGACTCTAATTGAGGTAATCTCAAAGCTTATAAAAATCTACGACAATTATCGATAACTTTCATGTTTTTTTTTTCAGATTCCTTATGCATTATTCCTAGAAAATTAAAAACAAAAATGTTTATTTTTACTATCCTAGATTTCGACCTCTGCTAAAGTAATCAGTCATATCTCCATCGTATTAACTCCAAATTAAGTGATTTGAGATCCTATAGATCCGTGAGACACATATTTACAATTCATATGTTGACCATTGCTTTAAAATCCTTGCTGAATTTTCTTAGAATTTCAAAAACAGAAGCTTCCAAAATTACTCCAAAATTCAACTTGGTTTAACTTCTCCCTTATTTTTCTTTTATGTAATTCCATGTGTAACATCCCTAATTTTGTTTCTTTTATTGATAAAAGTACATAAATATTTAATTAAGGAAATAAAATTTATTAGACAATATTTTAGATATCTGAGAAAATATAATCCTTAGAAATTCTTCACCTTATGTATATACATAGAAAATGTTTCTAACATTAAGAGAACAAATAAAGAGGAAAAACCTAATAGAAAAAACAATTAGAAATAACATACTAAAGAGATGCAAAATTCTTGGATAAGGAAGATAAATTTTTAGAAACAAGTAAAGGTCATAAAATTTCAAGAACATTGGATTAGGGTAATTTTTCCTAATTCAAGAACTAGAGTTACTAAGTTTAAAATCTTTACCCATACATTGAGCTTTTACCTATGGACACTTCATATAGAGTTTTTCTACTTCACATAAGTTTCTAGCAAGCCCATTGGATAACCTAAGCAAGAAATAAAACATAGACTTGGACTAGGATATAATAATTGGACCAAT
Source organism: Gleditsia sinensis (assembly GCA_037074535.1). Lineage (NCBI taxonomy): Eukaryota > Viridiplantae > Streptophyta > Magnoliopsida > Fabales > Fabaceae > Gleditsia > Gleditsia sinensis. The sequence goes on from CM073466.1 coordinate 23,970,470, forward strand.
AGCCCAAATATTATGAAAATGTGACCAAGCCTCCCAAGAAAGGTAGAATTTTATCCAAAGCAAAGAAAATGGGTAGGAATAAGCCCATAATTGGTAGGAATAACCCAAATCCAAGAGGAAAAATAAAATAAAATAAATTAAGTGATGATATAATAATGTAATAATAATAAAGATTATGTTACATGGCATTAAGACAAAAATTTAGCAAGTGGTGTGATTCTACATTCATAATTTTGGCAAGTGGCATGATAATACAAGGCTTTAGGACAAAAACATCTATATCCTACACTCATAATTTTAGCAAGTGGTATGATAATACATGGCATTAGGAAAAAACATTCCTATCCCACACAAATAATATCAACCAAATAATGGAGATTCAAGGGCTAGAAATTTGCCACCTAAAAAGGCAAACCTATCATACTTGTTTAAGACAAAAGAAAATGGAAATGAATCCCTAAATCAAAGGGACCTTGTCCCATATCTTAAGAACATATTATCATAATTTTCAAAATACAAATCTCCTTTTCCTATGCATATCTTGACTAAGGAAGAGGAAGACAAGAACATAAGTTGTTTGTTTTCCAAAAATTCAACCAAGTGTAATCTAATTGTGATAAGGTAGACCCATGATCATGAAAGGTGAATTATTTGGTGGTCTATATAAGAAAACCCACCCTTACAACATTATAATTTCGTCTAAGTGAGGGAGAGGAAAAATAGAAGCAAGGTAGAGTGAGGAAAGGAGAGGAAGAAAGGAAGAAAGAGGAAGGAGAAGTCTAGGGGACTAAGTGCTCCAGGTAAGTTTAACAATATTTTTTTTTGAAGAAAACTTTTGAAACTTATAATATTTATATGAGATTTTGATTTTAGAACTTTTATGATTGGTCATGATGTTGTTATATCATGTTACATATTGATCTTGCATGTGATGTATGTTTGAATACTTAGACTGGTATAGAAAGTTCTGCATAGGTATGGCTATGGGTGACAAAATTTTTATCTTATGTGTTTTAATTTCTGGGAATTATCTGTAGGGCATTAAAATAAATTTTTAACATAAGAATTAAAGATATATGTGTCACGGATTTTTAGCCACTGGAATCATTCAATTTGGAGTCCATATGAGGTAGATATGGTCTGATTAGTAAGCAAAGGTCAAAAAATGGTTCATCAGGGAAGAATATGTTAGGATAGTTTTTGTGTTTTAATTTTTGGGAATTATCTGTAGGGAATTAAAATAAATGGTTAACTTAAGAATTAAAGATATATGTGTCACGGATTTTTAGCCATTGGAATAATTCAATTTGGAGTCCATATGAGGTAGATATGGTCCGATTAGTAAGCAAATGTCAGAAAATAGTTCATCAGGGAAGAATATGTTAGGATAGCTTCTGTATTTTAATTTCTGGGAATTATCTGTATGGAATTAAAATACATGGTTAACATAAGAATTATATCTATGTGTGTTACGGATTTTTACCCACTGGAATCATTCAATTTGGAGTCCTTATGAGGAATATATGAGCCGATTAGTTGTCAAAGGTCAGAAAATGGTTCATCAGGGAAGACTATGTTAGGATAGCTTCTGTATTTCAATTTGTGGGAATTATCTGTATGGAATTAAAATAAATGGGTAACATAAGAATTATAGCTATGTGTGTCATGGGCCACTAGAATCATTCAATTTGGAGTCCATATGAGGAAGATATGAGCCGATTAGTAGTCAAAGGTTAGAAAATGGTTCATCAGGGAAGAATATGTTAGGATAGCTTCTGTATTTTAATTTCTGAGAATTATCTGTATAGAATTAAAATAAATGGTTAACATAATAATTATAGCTATGTGTGTCACGGATTTTTAGATATGGTCCGATTAGTAGGTAGAGGTCAGAACCTATCCAAGAAGAAATAACCTGTACATTTAGGGAGTAATATCACCTTGATTTCTTAATATTTTGCTACAATGTTCATCATAATAGTTTTAGATAATTGTTTTATCTTGAAATTGACACCAAGATCACCTACAACGGAGTTCAATTGAGGGAGTTATGCTCTGATTGGTATGAGAAAGTTAGATATGATGAAAACCTACATCAAGAAAATAAAGAAATAAAATTAATATTTAAAAAAGAAGACGAATCTTATAAATGACTAGAATATGCCATAGCCATTGCCATTGTATGAACTTCTTACCATCTTAAGTGTAAAATTCTGACATGGAAATATTTTATAAAGTGATATTTGAAATGGTTATGTTCATGGCATGATTACCAATGATTTATGGTAATAGTTATATTTTGATGAACATACTTGTTATTGAAAGCATATTTTTGGCTATCATTGTGAAAAGAAAAGAAATGAGCACGGTTACATGGCAATCTGTGTGGTGCACCAGTAGGGGACGCCCTACCAACAGTTATGATTATGATTATGAGAAAAGAAAGAGAAAGTGTGCCATGTCGGACAGAGCGAGAAAAGCCCATACCGGAGAGTAGAGGATACTCACCCTGACCAGGGTAACTTGAAATGAGAATAAGTTGATGGCCATCATATGATATTCTAAAAATAGTTAATCATGTCATACATATCATTACTGTATGATTCTTATGTGCATAGATATAATGCATTCATGTGACCAAAGATATTTTCTGTAGTTTATACAGCTGAACATGACGCGATAAGCTATATTGATGATGATTTATTGTTGAACTTACTGGGATTTAATTCTCACTATATTTCCATATCATGTTCAGAAAATTAGTTATGCAGATTTTTCTATAGCTCTGGCCTTTAGTGCACGTTGGATCGAGTACTTTATGTTAGGCAGATCCCAGAAGAAAATAAAATGTTTGTGGTCGAGTTGGCTTAGATCTCGGTGAAGGTGCAACCACCCGCACCTGTATCTCCGGAATTGGTCAACCAGAATAAATAAGATGTAGATTTTTATGTGTTTGATATGTTGTATGTATGTTTTGATTAATGACATGTATGTGAACTCTGTATTGTATAAATTAAATAAATGTTATATTGAGTTAAGTTGTAACGATGTAATATCTTCATTGTATTTTTTTTAAAAAAAATTTTGATACTTAAATGGAGTTGTTACACCATGCACCCATATGCATGTCCAAAAAACCAAAACAAAATTTCATATAAATATCTAGACCACATGTTATCCAAAATAACATGTAAACAAATCTAAAAGTGTATATATAATTTTGTACAAGATTTATGAGTAGATATTAAGCCTACCTAAAACAAATCCTTAAACTTGTGTGCTGGATTCCTACCACACAAAAATTATATATGTAATATCCTTAATTTTGTTTCTTTTATTAATAAATGTACATAAAATATTCTCAAATTTTGTTTCTTTAAAGATACATAAATATTTAATTAAGAAAATATAATCCTTAGAAATTATTCACCTTATGTGTATGCATGGAAACTGTTTTTAACATTAAGGGAACAAGTAAAGAGAGAAAACCTAATAGGAAAAATTAGAAATAACATACTAAAGATTGGCAAAATTCTTTGGTAAGGAAGATAAATTTTGGTGAAGTAAGTAAAGGTCTTAAAATTGTAAGAAGCTTGGATTAGGGTAATTTTTCCTAATTCAAAAGTTAGAAATTTCTAAGTTTAATATCTCCACCCATAAATTGGGCCTTCACCTATGGACACTTCATATAGATTTTTTCCACTTCACATAAGTTTCTAGCAAGCCCATTGGATAACCTAAGCAAGAAATAAAACATAGACTTGCACTAGGATATAGAAGTTGGACCAGTAGCCCAAAAATTATGAAAATATGACTAAGCCCTCTAAGAAAAGTAGAATTTTATCCAAAGCAAAGCAAATGGGTAGGAATCAGCCCAAATCCAAGAGGAAAAATAAAATAAAATAAATCATGTGATGAAATAATAGTGTAATAATAATAAAGATTAGGTTACATGGCATTAAGACAAAAATTCAGCAAGTGGTATAATAATACATGGCATTAAGACAAAATATCTATATCATACACTCATAATTTTAGCAAGTGGGTAATAATACATAGCATTATGACAAAACATCCTTATCCTACACAAATAATTTCAGCTAAGCAAGGAAGATTCAAGGGTTGGAAAATTGCCACCTAAAAAGGCAAACCTATCATACTTGTTTAAGACAAAAGAAAAAGGAAATGAATCCCTAAATCAAAAGGACCTTGTCCCTTATCTTACGAACATATTATCATAATTTTCAAAATAAAAATCTCATTTTCCTATGCATATCTTGACTAAGGAAGAGGAAGACAAGAACATGAGTTGTTTGTTTTTCAAAAATCAACTAAGTGCATCCAAATTGTGATAAGGTAGACCCATAATCATGAAAGATGAATTATTTGATAATCTATTTAAGTAAAACTCAACCTTATAACATTATAATTTAGTCCAAGTAAGGGAGAGGAAAAATATAAGCAAGGTAGAGTGAGGAAAGGAGAGGAAGAGAGAAAGAAAGAGGTAGGAGAAGTCTAGAAGACTAAGTGCTCAAGGTAGGTTTAACAATATTTCTTTTTGAAAAGTTTTGAAATTTATAACATTTATATAGGATTTTGATCTTAGAACTTTGATGATTGGTCATGGATGTTGCTATATCATGTTACATATTAATCTTGCATGTGATGTATGTTTGAATACTTAGACTAGTATAGATAGTTCTGCATAGGTATGGCTATGGGTGGCAAAATTTTAGGCTTTTATTTTGAAACTTTTGAGAAGAATCCGTAAGGAATTAAAATAAATAGTTAACATAAAACATGTAGATCTATGTCTCACAGATTTTTAGCTACTAGAATCACTCAATTTGGAGTCCATATGAAGTAGATATGGTCTGATTAGTAAGCAGTGGTCAGAAAATGGTTAACCAGGGAAGAATCCGTCAGGTATGCTTCTGTGTTTGAATTTCTGGGATAAGTTTGTAGGAAATTAAAAGCAATTCTTAACATGAAAAATGTATATCTATGTTTCACGGATTTTTAGCCACTTGAATCACTCAATTTGGAGTGCATATGAGTTAGATATGGTTCGATTAGTAAACAGTGGTCAGAAAATGGTTAATCAGGGAAGAATCTGTTAGGAAAGCTTCTGTATTTGAATTTTTGGGAACATTCTGTATATAATTAAAATAACTGGTTAACATAAAAATTATCTATATATGTGTCACGAAATTGTAGCCACTAGAATCACTCAATATGGAATTCTTATGAGGGAGATATGGATAGATTAGTAAGTAGAGGTCAGAACCTACCCGAGAAGAAATAACCTATAACTTGAGGATGTATTATCACCATGGTTCCTTAATATTTAATTAAACTATTCAACATAATAGTTTTAGATAATTGTTTTATCTTTAAATTGAGGGAGTTAAAATGGGGGAGTTATGCTCTAATTAGTGAGAGAAGGTCAGACAGGATAAAAAACTACATCAAGGAATAACTCAACATAAAGCATGGCCATGTTTCAAGGCATGGCTAGGACGTGGTCTATGCTGGAAATGGAATTTTGAAGCCTAAAGCATGACTGTTTTATAGTAAATGGCCAAGCTGTGTTATAAGATACGTTTAGGCTGGTTTGGAAGTTGGTAAAACTTATTTTCAATATTTTGTTTACTCTAAATGAACCTAATTAACTATTGGATATTAGTAGAAACCAAATTGATGAAGAATGCTATATTAAATTTGTGAGAAGATGTGTTGGAAATGATATAAGTAGGAGAAAAGTGACTAGAGGCCATGCATAAAGAAAATGAAGAGATAAAAATAATATTTAAAAAAGAAGAAGAATCTTATAAATGACTAGTATATGCCATAGCCATTGTTATTGTATGAACTCTTTACCATCTTAAGTGTGTAATTTTGACATGGAAACATTTTTTATGAAACATTATGGCATGTGAGTATAATGAACATACTTGTTATTGAAATCATATTTTTGGCTATTAATGTGAAAAGAAAGGACATAAGCACAGTTACATGGCAATCCGTGTGGTGCACCAGTAGGGGATGCCCTACCAACGGTTATGATTATGTTAATGAGAAAATAAAGAAAAAGTGTGCCATGTCGGACGGAGCAAGAAAAGCCTGTATCGAAGAGTAAAAAATACTCACCCTGACCGGGGTAGCTTGATATGAGAATAAATTGATAGATATCATATGATATTCTAAAAATAGTTAATCCTGCCATACATGTCATTACTGTACGATTTTCATGTGCATAGAAAAAGTGCATTCATGTGACCTAAGGTATTTGCTGTAGCTTATACTGATGAACTATATTAATTATGATTTATTGTTAAACATATGCAGCTATTTTCCATGACTCTTATTATTGCTGTACGTTGGATCGAGGTGCCTTACCTTTGGCAAATACCGATTATATCGGATGTATCAGTAGTAGACGTAACTAAGATTCCATTGGAGGTGCTACCACCAGCACGAGTGTCCTCGAAAGTAGTCTACGTGGATGATTAGTCCTCATATGTATATGTATATGTTAAACTTTTGTACGGATTTTTGTAAGTTAATGATGTTTATGTAAACTCAGTAATGTATAAATTAAATAAATATTATTTTGAGTTAAATTGTAACGAGGTAATAACTTCATGGAATTTTACAAATATAGAAAAAATTTGTTACATAAATAGAGTTGTTACACTATATCCATACCGTGAATTAGGATATTCCTAAAGTAAAAATGATGAAATTAGATAGATGACCAAGAACTTACCTTGATTTCTTTTTCTCTTCCTTCTCCTTCTTCTTCCTCTTTCTCTTCTTCTTCTTTTTCCTCATCTTTCTTTTCCTCCTTTTTCTTTTCCTCTTTTTTTCTTTTCTTTCTCTTCCTTTTCGACACTCCCTCATCTCCCTCCTAATTATCAATATTTTTTTCTACCTACCACCCCATATTTACAATTTCCCATCCTCCATTATTTACAAAAATACCATCCTAGAGTATTTACAAAACTGCCATCATAGAGTATTTACACAACTACCATCTCAAGGAATTTACATAAATGCCATTTCAATGAAATTCCATAAATTCCATTTTAACCATCCTAAATCTCAAGGAATATACATACGTAACCTGAGGTATTAAGCATACATAAAAAAAAACAAAGTACCATGGGGTTACATCAAAATAATGGGGTTAGCCCATTTACATCATCAGATTATACACATAATACTATTCTACTATCCTTCCCCTGGCCATCACCACTGGGGTACTGTTGGTGAGGAAAGTGGGCTGGGAGTAAGAATCTCTACCATGTTAATGACTAGCAAGTTCACTATAATAGTGAACTATCCCAAGTAGGGGACATCCATTGTCTGAAGCTCTAATAAGGTGGTTAGCACTACGAATGACATCTCTACTGATCTAAACATAACAACATATAACATAGTGAGATATAAAATCCCAGTAAGGTCAACATCCAATAAATACAAGCATAATGAAAAACTTACATGTTATGTCCAGCTGCATAAACTACAACAAATATTTTCTCTTTCGTACAATAAAGGTACAATATAATACATACAGGACTTTTGTTGGTTATGCATCAATATCATGTATGATAAATTAAATATACATTAATAGGATACCTGTACAATTGCTCATAGGCTTATACATCACTCATAGTGGCTCATCATCTAATAATTTCTCTCACTTTTCAAACCTCAGCGTGGCATGAGCTTTACCCCTATAGCTATTCATCCACTATTGAGTGCCTTCGATTGGAGTGGTCATTCCCATATTGACCTAGGCTATAGGGCATCCCCTATCCTGATATTATATCCAAGCCACGACCCTTCAGTTGCCTTACCTTCATAAGGTGTTGTATGCCATCGGGTCACCTTAGTGGGTAAGGGTCATCCAGGACTTGTCAGTCTCTTCAATACATCAAGGGAGACACTTATTGCCAGGCCACCCTGCTTTAGAGAGGATCATCCTAATCGTCAGTCACCTACATACAGCAAGGGAGACACCTATTGCCAGGCCACCCTGCTTTAGAGAGGGTCCTCCTGACTAAGCTTATGTCTTTTACATGTCTTTTAGCCACTTGTCTCAACAAAAGCACACACACACACACACACATATATATATATATATATATATCAATAATCATCATGAGCATAAACCATATTCATTCTTATGCATGCCATAACAATTTCATCACACATAAACATACATGCTCTTGCATTTTTTTCATACTATTCATGTAACAACTCCATTTAAGTATAAATTTTTTTTTTAAAATACCATGAAGTTATTACCTCGTTACAACTTAACTCAATATAAAATTTATTTAATTTATACAATATAGAGTTCACATACATGTCATTAATCAAAACATACGTACAACATATCAAACACATAAAAATCTACATCTTATTTATTCTAGTTGACCAATTCTGGAGATACAGGTGCGGGTGGTTGCACCTTCACCGGGATCTAAGCCAACTCGACCACAAATATTTTATTTGCTTCTGGGATCTGCCCAACATAAAGTACTCGATCCAACGTGCACTAAAAGTCAGAGCTATAGAAAAAATCTGCATAACTAATTTTCTGAACATGATATGGAAATATAGTGAGAATTAAATCCCAGTAAGTTCAACAATAAATCATCATCAATATAGCTCATCACATCATGTTCAACTGTATAAACTACAGAAAATATCTTTGGTCACATGAATGCATTATATCTATGCACATAAGAATCATACTGTAATGATATGTATGACAGGATTAACTATTTTCAAAATATCATATGATGGCCAACAACTTATTCTCATTTCAAGCTACCCCCGTCAGGGTGAGTATCCTCTACTCTCCGGAACAGGCTTTTCTCGCTCCGTCCGACATGGCACACTTTCTCTTTCTTTTTTCATAATCATAATCATAACCGTTGGTAGGGCATCCCCTACTGGTGCACCACACGGATTGCCATGTGACTGTGCTCATTTCTTTTCTTTTCACAATAATAGCCAAAAATATGCTTTCAATAACAAGTATGTTCATCAAAATATAATTATTACCATAAATCATTGGTAATCATGCCATGAATATAACCATTTCAAATATCACTTTATAAAATATTTCCATGTCAGAATTTCACACTTAAGATGGTAAGAAGTTCATATAATGGCAATGGCTATGGCATATACTAGTCATTTATTATTTTCATTTATAAGATTCGTCTTCTTTTTTAAATATTAATTTTATTTCTTTATTTTCTTGATGCAGGTCTTCATCATATCTAACCTTCTCTTTATGCTTGGCCTTTAGTAATTTTCTTCTTATTTATATCATTTCCAACACATGTTCTTACAAATTTATAGAGCATTGTTCTCTAATTTGATTTCTACTATTACCCTAGAGTTAAAGAGGTTCATCTAGGGTAGAAAAATGTTGAAAATAGGCTTAACCAACTTTCAACACGGTTTGGCCCTGTTCCAGGACACAATCATGCTTTAAAAATACTTCAAATGTACTCAAAAATAGCCCCGAACATGGGTAGCCCGTGCTTGAAGCACCCAGAACACGGCCTGGCCGTGCTCTGTGACCTTTGCTCACTAGTCAGAGCATAAATCCCTCATTTTAACTCCGATGGAGGTGATCTTAGTGTCTATAGAAAGCTATGACAATTATCAAAAACTCTTATGTTAGTCATATCAGAAAAATACTACTAAATCGTGGTGTTATTACTCCCTTAAATTCAATATTATTTCTTCTCGGGTAGGTTCTAACCTTTACTTACTAATCTGACTATATCTCCCACATACGAATTCCAAATTAAGTGATTCCAGTGGCTAAACATCCGTGACACAAAAATATATAATTCATATGTTAACCATTTATTTTAATTCCTTATAGAAGTTTCCCAGAATTTAAAACACCGAAGCTATCCTAACATATTCTTCCCTGATTAACCGTTTTCTGACCTTTGTTTACTAATCGGAACATATCTTCCTCATATGAACTCTAAATTGAATGATTACAGTGGCTTAAAATCCATGACACATACACATATATCTATAATTCATATGTTAACCATTTATTTTAATTCCTTATAGATTGTTCCTAGAAATTAAAACACCGAAGCTTAAAATTCTGCCACCCATAGCCATACCCATGCAGAACTATCTACACCAACCTAAGTATTCAAACATACATCACATGCAAGATCAATATGTAACATGATATAACAACATCATGACCAATCATAAAAGTTCTAAGATCAAAATCTCATATAAATATTATAAGTTTCAAAACTTTTCTTCAAAAAGAAATATTGTTAAACTTACCTAGAGCACTTAGTCCCCTAGACTTCTCCTTCCTCTTTCTTCCTTTCTTCCTCTCCTTTCCTCACTCTACCTTGCTTCTATTTTTCCTCTCCCTCACTTGGACGAAATTATAATGTTGTAAGGGTGGGTTTTCTTATATAGACCACCAAATAATTCACCTTTCATGATCATGGGTCTACCTTATCACAATTAGGATACACTTTGTTGAATTTTTGGAAAACAAACAACTTATGTTCTTGTCTTCCTCTTCCTTAGTCAAGATATGCATAGGAATTCCAAATTAAGTGATTCCTTAGTCAAGATATGCATAGGAAAAGGAGATTTGTATTTTGAAAATTATGATGATATGTTCTTAAGATAAGGGACAAGGTCCCTTTGATTTAGGGATTCTTTTCCATTTTCTTTTGTCTTAAACAAGTATGATAGGTTTGCCTTTTTTGGTGGCAAATTTCTAGCCCTTGAATCTCCATTATTTGATTGATATTATTTGTGTGGGATAGAAATATTTTGTCCTAATGCCATGTATTATCATACCACTTGCTAGAATTATGAGTGTAGGATATAGATGTTTTTGTCCTAAAGCCTTGTATTATCATGCCACTTGCCAAAATGATGAATGTAGAATCACACCACTTGCTAAATTTTTGTCTTAATGCCATGTAACCTAATCTTTATTATTACATTATTATATCATCACCTAATTTATTTTATTTTATTTTTTCTGTTGGATTTGGTCTTATTCCTACCCATTATGGGCTTATTCCTACCCATTTTCTTTGCTTTGGATAAAATTCTACCTTTCTTGGAGGGCTTGGTCACATTTTCATAATTTTTGGGCTATTGATCCAATTACTATATCCTAGTCCAAGTCTATGTTTTATTTCTTGCTTAGGTTATCCAATGGCTTGCTAGAAACTTATGTGAAGTGGAAAAACTCTATATGAAGTGTCCATAGGTAAAAGCCCAATGTATGGGTAAAGATTTTAAACTTAGTAACTCTAGTTCTTGAATTAGGAAAAATTACCCTAATTCAATGTTCTTGAAATTTTAAGACCTTTACTTGTTTCTAAAAATTTATCTTCCTTATCCAAGAATTTTGCATCTCTTTAGTATGTTATTTCTAATTTCTTTCCTATTAGGTTTTCCCTCTTTATTTGTTCTCTTAATGTTAGAAACATTTTCTATGCATATACATAAGGTGAAAAATTTCTAAGGATTATATTTCCTTAGACATCTAAAATATTGTCTAATACATTTTATTTCCTTAATTAAATTTTTATGTACTTTTATCAATAAAAGAAACAAAATTAGGGATGTTACAATTCACACATCATTTACTCAGTTATGGCTACACATACAAGTGATCTATAGCATTCAAATATACATTCATTCATTATTCCTTCAGGCTTTCATAATTAATTCAATAAGCATTACATAATCCATTAAATATCAAGATATTCCTTTAACATATATGACTCATAAAACTCCCATTATCACTTCATAAACATTGATAATTAATTAGGATTTGAAAAGGAAACAAAAAAATGTTGAAAAAGGGTGAGGCAGCATGAAGCACGGCCTGGCTGTGTCACCAAGCGCAGCTGTGCTTTATGCCCATGTTTCCTCCCCGTGCTTCCTTCACAACATGGCCGTGTTTCTCACAAACCCGCACCAAGCATGGCCGTGTTCTACGTTTTTTTTACACATCCAGCCCAGAGCACGGCCTTGCTCTGGGGGTAAAACTCACAAAGTTCCCTCTTTGTCTCCCAAACCAGCCAACAGTTATACCAACATTTTAAGCATGAAAAATCTAATTTTTCCATAGCATATGACCTCTAAAAACATGGATTTAACCTCAAAATTAACCAGACATATTTTCCTTAAATCACTACCTCATGCATAGAAGTGTAAAATAGTCATCAATGCCATAAATGCATCATCAAAAGTTCTATCTACCCTTTCATCATACTTTAATACACACATACAAGTCACCTATCAAGTCATCCAACCAAAAACTCATAAAAGAGGATGTTGATCTTACTTTTTCTTTTTCCCAAAATGATTCTCTCACTAAGTTCAGCTTAGTTTCTCACTCTAGAAACCTCCACCAAAACTGCAGATTTTCCTCCAACCATTAGCTTTCCATGGAAACTTATGAATATACATAGGGTTAGAGAATATCAAGAGCCCAACTTACCTCTTCTCCTTGAAACTTGAGCTCTCTCTCTCTCTCTCCTTCTCTTCCCTTGTTCCTTCTCTCTTTTCTCTTTCTGCCATGGGTTCTTCTTTACCTTGAGCTTGTTGGCGACTTGGATTGGTAAGTCAACAAGGAATAAAAAAATATGTTAGCTTCTCCAAGAAGCCACTCCTCACTGAACCAAAGACCTTTAATTCCCTAAGAATTTTAAAATTTCCACTCCATTACTTTTGAACCATTTAGTTAGCTAAGGCATTGTTTGGTTATAGGAAAACTTATCAAGTGTTTAATTCCTTATAAAGACATATTTTAATGGATTTTGGTGAAACTTTCTTCATAGTTAATCATCCCTCTTCTCACTTCCCCATTATAGCTTTGTAGATAAAGAAATTACTACTTCCTCCTTAATTATCTCTTCCAAAAATGAGAAATCTCTTATTAAATATTCACAATTATTTCCTTGTAATTACCCCATTTAATCCTTTCTTAATATTCCATTTTGTGAATATAATTAACAAAAATTTTGGGTGCTACATATATATATATATATATATATATATATATATATATATATATATATATTGTAACATCCCTAAAATTTAGTAATTCTTATTTATGTATGGATTATTAAAAGAAATAAAGGAGTAGGGATGTAATTGAAAGGTTTTAAGGATGAAAATGAAAACTTGTTAATATTTTTGGGGTCAAATTGTATTTTCCTAATAGTTTAGGGGTCAAAATGTAAATAATGAAATTTGCAAGGACTTCCTCTAACAATTAGCAAACTACTAATTGGTACTCCATCATTTATTAAAAAAAACAAAGAGACAAAATGATTTCAGGATGAATGAATAGTAGAAATAGTAACTTTCTCTCTCTAGATTTGAAGTACTTTTGAGTATTCTATCTCAAAACTAATGGGTACCACTGGATTCAAGAAGGAAAGTACTACGATTTTGGCAGAACAATTTTTCAAACAGCCACAAAATCGCCACAGATTGGAAGTAGAAAATCTTAGAAAAAGGTAAACTCTGAAACTCTTATTTAGAGACTTCAAATTAGAAATTTGACACTGTAGATGGATTTAAGAGATAGATAAACTATAGGATACGAAGTTTCATAGTCATCTGACAATTTTTGGTGTCATAAACAGTAACTCCGACCGGTGTGAATAGTGATTCTGGTCGATGTGAACAGTAATCCGGCTGGTATAAATGGTATTTTCCAGCGATAAATTGTAATTTCCAACTGTGAATAGTACCAAATAGTTTAAAAGTATTGATCAAGCTACCGGAGGGCAAATTTCGCAATTCTGGTGTCATTTATTAGGTTTTTGGATCATCCAGACATGTTTTTGAGGTCTAATTAATCAAATTCAGATTATAAAAACATATTTTAAGGCTGTCCAACCTGGAGCCTTACCTTATGAGTAGATAATTCTTTCTATGACTTACCCCATGCTCTTCTTGAATTTAAAATTTATAATTGGTTATGTTTACAATTTATTTATTTATGCTATCATAAGTTTCTGAAATATGTGAAAATATATGTTTTGCTTACGAACTTGCACATAGATCAAGAAGAGTATGGTTTTGCAAATAGATTTTGAAAATCATTGAATATGTGGTTCTAAATGTATTTATTATTATTTGGTAAAGTAAATATTATGTGCATGAGGCATTGATTTGTAAAACTATATAATTGTTGGTTATGATTAAATGGTAAGCGTAAAGCTCATTGCGAGTTGCTTGATAATTATACATTACATTTAATGATTATGAATTTATATATGTATTTATATGTATGGATGAATATCGATGGGTTGTATGGCTTGTGACAGTACCGAGTAGGGGACACCCTATTAGCTTGAGTGAGCCAAGGGAGGGCCAGTCCAATTAGGTGACAATGGTAATGTGAGGAGATAGATGGGTGCTGAACTTACATTCCCTTATCACTATTATGTTTGTAGTCAATCGGTCACTATACGTATAGTAAATGCGTGAATTGAGTGTATTGAGAGCTGTAACATGCTTGAGTATTATGTAAAAAGAATATATTTTCAGTGCATATATAGTATGTTAATTATGCATCAATAAAAGTTATCACTTTATCTCAAGAGCTTAATTTTTTACTATAGCTTATACAGCTAAGCATAACAACATTTGTTTAATGATCATACTGTGCTGCATATAGTTTAGGATATCTGAATATCCTTTGATTTGAAAATATTTAAAATATGAGTCCTATATGGATGTACTTTTGAACTGTATTTTCTATTTGGCAAATTTTAAAACATGAGTACATCCATATGTTGATCTAAGAGGTCATAGGAGGTATTATCTACTCATTGAATTGTCAAACTCACTACACGATATTTCTACATTTTTTAGATAAGAATACAAAGTCTGATCCTGCAAATAGGTGATTAGTTAGGTGATATATTCTCTGAGTGAGTCTATGTTGCTTTCAAGGCTCACAGTTTTGAATTATACTGTGTTTGTATTCTAGAGTGTACTCTGAACGCCACAAGCAGGATCGCTACTTATGTTATTATTTTGACATTTATAACGTGATCTGTATAATGTGTATACAAGAGATAACCTATATTTTTTATTTCTATGACAAAGAATAGTGTTATGCATGTTATGAAAAATATATAATTGCAAAAAAAAGGGTTTGTTTCACGTGTTCGTAAATTGGGGGCGTTACATATTGGTATCAGAGGATTAAGTTTCCCTGTGGCTGTCAGAGCAAAGGATTCAGTAGTAGGACCTTTAGTATGGATATGAGCCAGACATATTTATACTGAAGGTGCTGCTGAGGGATTCTGTAGGATTTCATTTTTTTTCTATTCTAAGTTCGCTAAATTTTCTAGTATAAGATTGATCGAATATTGTGACATTTTAAAAAGTATCTATGGGTCAATTTTTGCCTGAAAGTGAAAGGGATAGACATGCTAGAGAATTTAAAGAATTGAGACATATGTCAAATATGACCGTTTTTGAATGTGATATCTGTTTTACCTAGTTATCTAGATATGGTAGAATGCCATGCCATTTTGGACTGTTACCTTAAGGTGATTAAATTCAATATTCCTGGAAAATCTTCTTTCTTTAGACAAGGAAACCATAGTGAGGTCCCAGTAATCTAATCTCTGGTTTAACATCCCATAAGTTATTACAAAAGGTGCCAAGAATATTTGACAGTGGTCAAAGATATAGATATAAAATACACTAATATTAATCAAGTTCTAGTGGTTAGAGAATTCCCTGATATGTTCCCTAAAAAATTTTCAAGATTACCCCGAAACGTTAAATAGAATTTGGTATTGATTTACTTCCTAAAACCTAACCAGTGTTTATATTGCCATATAGAATGGCACCCATTAAACTTAAGGAACTGAAAAAAATTAGTTACAAAATTTATTAGACAAGGAATTTATACGCCCTAGTACTTCTCTTTGAGGAGTTCTTATTCTATTTTTGAAAAAGAAAGAAGGATCGCTGCGATTGTGTATAGATTATAGACAGGTAAATAAGGTGGCAGTGTGTAATAAATACTCAATACCTCATATAGAGGATCTGTTTGACCAACTATAGGGTGCTCAACGTTTTTTAAAAAATTGATTGAGATCTATGTATCATTAATTGAGGACAAGGGAAAAGAATAATATGAAATCTGCTTTCAGAATTCAGCATAGGCATTATAAATTTTTAGTGATGTCATTTGGTTTGAAAAATGCCCAACTACATTCATGGACTTGATAAATAGAGTATTGAAGCCATCCCTTGATCAATTTGTTATTATATTTATTGATAATATACTAGAATATTCCAAGTTCAGAGGATCATACACAACATTTGAAGATAGTTTTATAAACTCTAAAGGAGTATAGTTGGCAAGGATGGTATCCAAGTAGACCCTAAGAAAGTAAAAGTGGTACAACAATGGCTACATTCTACTACATTTAAAGATGAAGATCCAAATCCAATTTGCGCTTTCTGCGGTTGCCTACCGTCCATTTTATTTGAGCTATAGTTGGATTAGGTACATGAACAAATGCCTGTAAAGCGTCAATCGACTCCTCAGCATTTGAAGCTGAGATGAGAATTCGTCATGCTAAGTATGGGATAAACCTTTCTTCCACAGCTTGACCTAGAAAAGACAACATACCATCAAATAAGTGATTAACATTTAACAAACCTATCGGTTTGTGATGCATATTCAGTTGTGCCCAAGAGACTAATTGAAAAATCTCCTTTAAAATACCAAAATCACCTGGTAAGGCAATGAAGGCATTAGCATAGCTCATCATTCTAGCCATGCGCTCATGCATGGAATCTACCCTAAATTCTTCCCCAATTGTATTTCCTACGATGTTGGATGCAGCTAGAGCTATGGGAATAATACCTAAAACTTGACATCCTTCTATATATGTAGCTGTAGATACACACTCCATTAATCCACGGTTACCTCCACCATAGACTAAATGAATCTTTCTTCTGGCTAGCACCATACCCAGATTTTGTGCAGCTTTCACATACTCTCCATCTTTTCTAGGATTTGAACCACAAAAGACACAAATATTTTGAAACTTATGGAATGTGGTTCCCTCCATAACTACACTCACCCTAACTTTGAGTATGAAGGTAAAAATACTAATGCGTGTATTTATAGAACTCGGAGAAGAGCATACTTATAATAGCTATACAAATAGGCTAGGTATGATTAGAAGAGCTATGTGAGTGGCCAGTGGGTAAAAGTTAAATTGAAGGTGAATTTCAAAAATGACGGCACGCATGCATATGTACAGTAGTTATGATTGTGGCTTATATTAAACACATAAAGAGAATAAGGTTAAGATATTACCAAAAATTTTCCTTTTCCTTATTGTTCTTAGTGAAGCATTGATGTCTTGATTCTTGTAGGGAAGTTGTAGGTGATAAGCGTCATTGGAAAAAAAGTGAAAATGGAAACCAATTAATTGTTGAAGAGGGACAGTCAAATGAATTATCTTGTTTTTCCAATATTCTTGCCAGTTGACTATTGGTGTTATTAAGTCGACTAGCTATTTTGTGAATTTTTAATTTGGACTGGTTTGTTTTACAATTGATTGATTACATCTATTTTGAAGCAACCAACTGCATTTTACCAGTTAACTACGTGCTCTTTGTTCTTCACAAACTTTTATAAGCTTAGAAATACCTATTTTCCATGTGATATTCTTCCACCGAATAATAGTAGCTTTGAATTAAATTTTGGTACATATATTCAAAACTTGTGACCATCAATTCTTGCCGAATATAGCAGCTAGATTTTGTTTACAGATTTTCAAGAATTACGGCCACCGATTTTAATTTTCTTTTAATGCTTTTTTCAAATTTTTGTCTTTCTATTTTAGCATCATGCTCTACTATGTATTTCTCTTTTTCTACTACGTTATCCTTCATTAATGTCTGGCATTAAATGTAAGTTTTTCTTCCTTATTACAAGGAGGGTGAATTTTCGTTCTTTAAAAATCAGTTATTATGGTGTTCAAGTGGTTAGTAGGTTAAAGTAATAGAGATTTTGAAAGGAATAGACGAATGATGACCTTATGGTGCTTTGACGACAGTAATCAAGTGAATTAGTAATATTGAAGTTCTTGAGAAATAAAATATGGGAAGTAGGATTTAAATTAATCTTTGAACTCTTAATTTTGAGAATATTTTGAGAACAATGTCTGAAAATAATGCAAGTAATCAAGATATTTGTGTTAAGGGTTTATATCATACTAAATTGAGTATTGTATCTAGGATGTGAATTATGTTGAGAATGGAAATTCACGTGTAAATAATTGTTGAGAAAGGAGATTTTAGAAAAGTCATAGATTTTGAATATTGATAACTCCAAGGCAACAAGGATATACTAAGATTTGCAATAATTGTACTAGTATAATGGTTAAAAAAAGATACAAGTGATATATTTTTCATTGTTTTGTGAGTCAGCAAATAAGAATTGAATATATTATTTTAGGAGAGCTATTCAAGAATCCATATGATCTTAGTTAGATTATAGTATAGATGATAGTAAATTAAAATGATGTGTTTATGCATTAGAAGTTATGCTTCAGGTATCTTTATATAATTTTGGTGAAAGTTGGAAGAAATTATTTGTTCGTAGTTGAACTTACTCATATTAGTAGTTATTAGGCCAATATACAAATGGCACCATTTGAGATTTTTACATGAACATCATAGGTCTCCTAATAGGTGGATGAGTTGAGTAAAGTTGAGCTTTTGGAATCTAATTTGGAATAACATGCAATAGATATAATATGACAAACCTAAATTGATAATGCTAGTTTGGAAAGCATGCTTGAAGCATATGTCTACGAGTTTAGTGGGAGATCCCTTAGCAGAATTTGTCTAGAATAAAGTGTTATTGGATGACTTAAAACCTTATGTAAAAGGTGTAACAAACTTTTTGTTAAATGATTCAGTGGAGTGAGACTTATTGTAAGATGTCGTTGATAAAGTGAAATTGATTAGAAAAATAATACAATCAACTCAATACAGGCCAAAAGTCTATAAGGACCAAGAATGTTGAGCACTAAAAAAAATTATCAGTTGGTGACCAAATATTCTTGAAAGACTCACCAAAGAAAGAGATAATGAGGCTTGGGAAGAAGAAAAAAGTTAAGCTCTAGTATATAGGCTCTTTTGGAATCTTGAACAAATTGGACATAGTAGTATATCGCTTAACCTTGCCATTAGGATTAAGTGATGTTGATCCAATCTTTCTTGTATCAATGCTAAGGAAGTACTTATCAGATTCTTCTCATGTTATCTAATTCCAAGAAATTCAATTGGACAAAAATTTGACTTAATTATGAGGAAAAACCAATATCTATTGTTGATCGACAAGTGAAGAATATATGGTTGAAGGAAATCCCTATGGTTAAGGTTATATGCTAAAATCACTCAAGTGAAGAGACTTTTTATGAAGTAAAGATGATATACAACAGAGATATTCTCAGTAGTTTGAGTAGTTGGGATAATAATTGTAATTTATATTTTGGTTTCATTTCCTACTTGTGATAAGATGGTTTGAAATTCGAGGACTGAATTTCCTAAAGGGGAAGAATGTAACATCCCTAAAATTTAGTAATTCTCATTTATGTATGGATTATTAAAATAAATAAAGGAGTAAGGATGTAATTGAAAGATTTTAAAGATGAAAATGAAAACTTGTTAATATTTTTGGGGTCAAATTATAATTTCTTAAAAGTTTAGGGGTCAAAATGTAAATAATGAAATTTGCAAGGACTTCCTCTAAAAATTAGCAAATTACTAATTGGTCCTCCATCATTTATTAAAAAAAATATAGAAATGACAGGATTTCGAGATGAATGAATAGTAAGAATAGTAACTTTCTCTCTCCTCATTTTCTCTCTCTAGATCTGGTGTACTTTCGAGTATCCGATCTCAAAACTAAGGGTACCACTAGATTTAGGACAGAGAGTACTATGATTTTGGTCGAACAATTTTTCAAATCAGCCACAAAATCGCCACAGATCGGAAGTAGAAAATCTTAAAAAAAGGTAAACTCTGAAACTCTTATTTAGAGACCTCAAATTGGAAATCTTACATTGTAGATGGATTTAAGAAATAGATAAACTATAGGATATGAAGTTTCACAGTCATCTGACAATTTTTGGTGTCATGAATAGCAACTCCGACCGGCGTGAATAGTGATTCTAGTCAATGTGAACAATAAATTCGGTCGGCATAAATAGTATTTTTCGGCGATGAATAGTAATTTCCAACTATAAATAGTACCCAATAGTTAACCAGTGTTAATCAAGCTCTTGAAGGCCAAATTTTGCGATTCTGGCATCATTTCCTAAGTTTTTTGACTATCCCGACACATGTTTGAGGTCTAATTTATCACATTCGGATTAAAAAAACATATTTTAAGGCTGTCCAACTTGGAGCCTTACCTTGTGAGTAGATAATTCTTTCTATGACTTACCCCATGCTCTTCTTGAACTTAAAATGTATAATTGATTATGTTTACAATTTATGTATGCTATCATAAGTTTCTGAAATGTGTTAAAATATCTGTTTTGCTTACAAAATTGCTCATCGTTCAAGAAGAGTATGGTTTTGCAAATAGATTTTAAAACTCATTGAATATGTGGTTCTAAATGTATTTATTATTATTTTGTAAAATGAATATTATGTGCATGAGGCATTGATTTGTAAAACTATATAGTTGCTGATTATGATTGAATGGCAAGCGTAAAGCTCATGGCGAGTTACTTGATAATTATACATTGCATTGGATGAATATTCAATTATATATATATATATATATGTATTTATATATATGGATGAATATCGACGGGTTGTATGGCTTGTGACGGTATTTAGTAGGGGATACTCTATTAGCCTGAGTGAGCTAAGAGAGGACCGCTCTAATCAGGTGACAGTGGTAATGTGAGGAGGTAGATGTGTAATGAACTCACATTTCCTGATCACTATTGTGACTATAGTCGATCGGTCACTATGCATATAACAAATGAGTGAATTGAGTATATTGAGAGCTGTAACATGCTTGAGCATTATGTAAAAAGAATAGATTTTTAGTGCATATATAGTATGTTAATTATGCATCAACAAAAATTATGACTTTATCTCAAAAGTTTAATATTTTACTATAGCTTATACAACTAAGCATAACAACATTTGTTTAATGATTATACCATGCTGCATATGGTTTTGGATATTTGAATATCCTTTGATTTGAAAATATTTAAAATATGAGTCCCATATGGATGTACTTTGAACTGTATTTTCTATGTGACGAATTTTAAAACATGAGTACATCCATATGTTGAACTAAGAGGTCATAGGAGGTATTAACTGCTCACTGAGTTGTCAAACTCACTACACGATATTTCCACATTTTTCATATAAGAATACAGAGTCAAATCCTGCAGATGTGTAATCAGTTAAGTGACATATTCTCTGGGTGAGTCTATGTTGCTTTCAAAGCTCATAGTTTTGAATTATACTGTGTTTGTATTCTAGAGTGTGCTCAGAACGCTACAGGCAGGATTCCTACTTCTATTGTTATTTTGATATTTATAACTTGGTCTGTATAATGTGTATACATGAGAGAACCTATATGTTTTTATTTATATGAAAAAGAATAGTGTTATGCATGTTATGAAAAATATCTGATTGCGAAAAAAATGTTTGTTTCACGTACTCATAAATTGGGGGCATTACATATATATATATATATATATATATATATATATATATATATATATATATATATATATAATATTTGATTAGTCATCATAGTATTATACAGATAAATAAGCATTGTTGATAGAAACATATACAAACACTTAGAAGATACCTTATTCTCATTAATATTATATTAGTATTTACTACATGGTTTTATGCTTTACATGGTGATCACTGATCCTACCTATCGTACAAAAAGCAAGTGAGTACATTATTACCATTCAAAACATTTAACAATCAGTTACTACACTAGTACTATCATACACTACTACATAAGTGTATAGTTCCCAGCATTCTGCCCTTTTAGATCTAAGGGCGGAGGAGGTGGAACATGTGCTGGCAACTCTAATAGGTTCATCACGAAAACATATCCGATGATCGAGATGTACCCCAAATATGAATGCTCCACCCACTACACCTCTATCATCAAAGATAGGAAAAAGAATTGCATCTTATCTATTTTTGTCTAAACATAACATGAAACAATGAGGAGAACCAAAGTTCCCAATATGTTCAATGGCAATCTTAGAAAATACTCATAAGCGTAACATATTATGTCTAGTTGTATATGTTATAGGAAGTAAATTCATAGTCATGTAAGCTGAATGCACAACTAATGTATGTATAGTAGAAAAGTAAATGCATGTGTGATAAATACCCTTAAGCAAATAATTCTATTTATGGTGGCTACTTACCCTTCTCTATTTAATAATGTGATCGATTCCCCTTGCTGTTCACCCTTCAACGAGCCTAACTCCATCCGGGCATGGCTAAATTCTTATATTATATTTTTCTCTATATCGGAAAATAGGGCATCATCTATTCTTACTTTATCACTATACACACACACACACACACACACACATATTAGGTGTAAGAGTTAGGATTGTTTTTTGTACATTCAGTTTTATCTTAAATTATAATGCAAGAAAATTTCTTTAAACTTCATCAAGCCATACAGGTAGATAACAGCTATTTATATCATCACTCCAAAAGAGGCTACATAAGTGTTAGGGTTATACAAGAGTAACATTAGGTACTACTTATGGCATCAAAACAAAGAAGTACCAGGGTACTTTCAAAAGATACACTGAGGTTATACTACATAATGTACATTCTACTAGCTAGGCCTTGGCCTAGCACCTCACCCTTGTGGTGCATGGGGCGGAGGAGGGGGTGGTGCCAACACAGGAATCTCTACCACATTCGCTATCATCACCTACTGCAGAATGGTGAACTGGTCCAAGAAGGGCATGTCCACCACTGATACCTCTAACACCAGCATCAGAAGGACAGTAGGCATCTTAGTAATTATTATCTGAACACATAACTAAATTTAATGAGAATAAAATCTCAATAGGTTTAACATTAAGATTTAATAATGAAAATAAAACCAAGTGACATGTTCAGCTGTATAGTGTACAGAAAACAATTTTTAATGCCATAATCAGTACATATAATATAAATGATTGAAATGCACATAACATCCATAAATCAAACACTTCTCTGTTGCTCATATGTCACTGTCACTTGGTCAGAGTGGCAATAAACCTTTGGCACACTCAAGGCTAATAGGGTGTCCCCTATCCGGTATTGTCTCATAGCCATACGACCTCTCAGGTCATCTTACCACCACAAGGTGTTGTATGTCGCTAGGCCACCTTGGCATCGTAAGGGTCATCCTAAAATCTCATTTCAAAAATAGGTGTATCACTTACACATTACACCATCACATATGTCACTCATGCTTTAAGCATTCACCTCATGTGCATCTCATACGCTTTTAAGAATCATGCATCTCATGAATATGCAATTTACCCATATATCATACATACATTTCCTTATGCAACTCATTATCATATTATTCATTAATGCAACGTACATACAACACACACCTCTCATTCACATGCATCTCATCAATGCACTATGTATTCATTTCATACACATCACACCTACATGGATTTCATCAATATACCATGCATATGTTCCATACACATCATATCCAGATAAGCAGCTCTCATGCATTGTGCACACATTTCACATGCATTTTCATAAGCAAAAATAGGATTTTAACACCATATTACATTATTAAAAGCTATTTATACGAGATTTAGCCCCTCCCATTACCTTCTCTTCACTTGAGTTTAATTTGGTTTTCAAAAATCAACAAAAGACATTTCAGCCTCAAGCACGGCTTGGCCATGTCACAAAGCACGGCCGTGTTGCAGCCTCCTTCTAGAACACTCATTTCCTGTTTTCTTCACCACGGCAAGAAAGGATTCCCAGCAACTAGCACAGCCTGGTTGTGTCACCAACCACGGCCATGCTAGGTTTCCGTGTTCACAAATAGGGCCCAAAAATAGCCTCCTACCCCGAGCATGGGCTGGCTATGTCAAAGAACACGGTTGTGCTCGGTGCTATTCCAAATTTTTACTTGTTTTCTCACCTCCATACTTCATCACAACCACCAAACTAGTACATCTAACACATATACACGATAATACATGCATCAAAATAGATTAAACACCTCAAAATATAATTGATTTCGAAAAGATTTCCTTACACCAAAAACTAGCATTTTTAGCCCTAGGCTCATACCAGAATTTCTTCCAACCAAAAAATTAAGAAATTATAGATATTCCATGAACAGAGAACACCCAAAATTAACCATCCAAAAGTCATATTCCATGAGGGTTAATGTTAAACCTACCTATAAGATCACTTCTCTAGTTGTTGTAGTAGGATTTCTTGAGAGCTTCCCTGATTTCTCCCAACTTCCTTTCTAGTTCTTTCCTATTTTTCTGCATCCAAACCCTTGAATAAAACTTTAAGGAATCATAAACCAGAAGGAGAAAGCTTTAAACAACATCAGCTCACAAGATTACCTTAGGTTTTCCTTTCTTCTTCCTCTTCTCTCTCTCTCTTTCAATTTTCTTAGAGTGTTTCTAGAGTTTCCTCTGCTTGGCCACCCTCCTCTAAGCTTTATCCTTAAAATAATAATAAAATAATATTTCTTCTAGAAGGCCTAATCTCCTTCCAACTATATCCCCAAACCAAATTTTATTTACAAAATTTCCATTCCATTACATCTCAACTTTTCCTCAATTAGGGCCATGTTTGGCTTTCCACTTTTTCAAAAACTCATTAATCTTTCCCCTAAATAAAATTTAGTAGATCTTAGAAACACCTCCTATCCATAGTTTTAGCCCCTTTCTTTTTACTTAATTCAATTCTAAGAGGTTGGAAATTAGGGTTTCATCCTTCTTAGTTTTTCTTCTAAGAAGAAAATAATATTTTTCCCCTATCTTTTTGAACCTAAAAATTTATGCCATAATATAGAATTAATTAAGGGATGTTATATTTCTCTCCCCATAAGAAATAATTTTGTCTTCAAAATTCAGGGTTTGTACCTATCTTAGAAAAATTGTGGATACTTCTGCCTTATATCATCTTATCTTTCCCATATAGCCTCCTTTTCATAAAAACCATTCCAAGCTATCTTCACCAAAAGGATTGTCTTGTTACGTAATTACTTTACATCTCTATCCAGTACTGAGATTGGTTCTACTTGATAAGCTAACTTATCATCCACAGTCACTGAGTCTTCCTAGATTGAGTATGCCAGGTCCGAAAGATACTTACAGAGTTGCAAGACATGGAACACATTGTGAAGGTTTGATAAGTGTGGAGGAAGTGCAATATGATAAGAAGATGATCCCACCCTCTTAAGAATTTGGTAGGGACCTGTCACGGCCCTAAATGATGGAACACATGACCGGCACGGCATAAGGGTTTCCCCCTAGCCGTAAGCCTAACACATAGCATGCACAAACATTTAGCACACAATCCAGAGTACATAATAAATATAACTGGCCACATATGCCACATCCAATATAAGAAAATACTGTATATATATCTCATGAATTCAACATCCTTGATTCAACTTGGCACATGGCCTCATAATACAAACATAGTTGTAAAACATAAAACTATTTTCCAAACAACACATCAAGGTACACAAGAAGCGAGGATCCTGCCTGTAAGTTCATGGAGATACACTAGACATAAACTTAAACTATACAACCAGTACAACGGAGCCTTGCCCAAACTGGGGCTCACCAATGCTATATTTAGCCTCCTATGGAGCTGTAGCTGGATCAATGTTTCTTTGACTATCTGTGGGGAGAAAATAGAAGAGGGGTGAGATTACCATATCTCAGTGAATGGGTAAATCATACTATAACAGAAACAGGGCAAACCAAGCACGAGTGTTTCGCAATGAGTTTAATAATTGAAACATTAAGCATTTAACCATAATTTATTGAAAGAAAAGTTAAACAATTCAAATGTATGTTCAAAAGATAAAACATGATTAAATAAGTAACCGTAAAGCAAATCAATTATGCATGGTAAGTAAGAAATGAAGTTATTTATGCAATAACAATGATGAATAAGAATGTTTAGAAATATTTAATCTTTAAGAAAAATGCACTAGTTTATTGGAGGTCTTTCCTAACAGATCTATCATCTCCCCCAAGCACACAGCAAGGGTAGGGTAATCACTGTAGGCGTAGACATAAGTCCACCTTAAATCCCTGTGTCTTAGGCAGTTATATGACCGTCACAGTATCCTAGGCCAAAACCTTAACATGATCATGGTGCACCAGGGCTAGCACTACCTGCGACTAGCTAACAGTGATCTAAAAGGGTCCCCCCAATAGAAAATATTTGAAATATTCTATTCAAAACAAAATTTAAAGTAAAATATTTCAATAACATTATAATAAAGCGATAATTCTCCATCTAGCTCTTTTCATGCATAAAATTTCGTTCTAAAAATATGTTTCATCCATGTATTCCCATAGAGACCTTTATCATCATAAACTTTCCCTTTAAACATATCGTCCGTAGATGTCGCATAGATGTTCGCATGCATCAAATCATTTCATGGCTAACTTAGTTCATTTCTATGACTAAGTTCACATTTCTATAAATCTAGCTCAAAAGGAGAATTATCAGTCTAGATGCTTGCCCTGCATACCTAGGGTTCTACTAGGATTGAAATTTATAATTTCTAACATGGTTGAAACATATTGGTTTTCAAAACGGTAAAACAATTTAACATACATTCCAACTAGTTAAAATCATACGAGAGAGTTATAAATCAAATTCCTAAAACATGCGCTATAGTATGAAAAATCCACTCACCTTACTAGGAGTCCAACAACGAGAATTTCATCTCGTGATGGTTCAACAACCTAGAAAACATAGACATAACATGAGAATTGGAAAACTCTAAACGTCACTATTCATGCCGAAAAACACTATTCACTCACCGGAAACACTATTCATTCCAAAACCTAAAAACCCTATATTCTAGCATAGAAACTAATTCTAAGACCATGTATGGAAAGAATTTCAGTAAAAATGATGCCTAAAACGCGATTGGACAGAATTTACCTTGGAGGTTACTATTCATGCAATTTTTTGGTGACAATCTGGCAGTTTTTCGATGAAACTGATCGGTGGGGTTTGTAGCTCTCCTTCCCGCGAGTCCAACGGTACCTTACTTGCTCAAATCGGACGTCCGGATGATGAGATATCTTAGAGAGAAGGTGGAAAAAAATTTTAGAGAGAGAGAGTTAGGGTTCAGATGAAAGAGAAATGAAGGAAAAGGGGGGACCGCAAAAAAAAGCTATCTGACGAATCTTGCCGCCGGTGAACTCATTCTCGCCGCGGCGAGCCGCGATTTTCGCTGCGTTGCGAGATCGAAACCAAAAAAACTCATGCTCTCAGGAAAATGTTGCAGCATTCTCGCCGCGACAAACTTATTTTGCCAAATTGGACAAAACGTCCAACATGAAAGTTGTAGCCCTTTCTCTTATCTTTCTGTAGCCACTTTAATCCCCTAATTTGGAGTTCATATGAAGGAGTTATGCTTAAAATAGTGAGCAAAGGTCTAGACCACACTATGCTGCAGTTTTGCCGCTTATCACTATAATATTCACGGAATTAGCAAAAGTTCCCAACATCAAAGTTGTAGATATATGTCTTATCTTTCATTAGAAATTGGAATCACTTAATTTAGATTTCTTATGAGAGAGTTATGCCTATATAAGTGACAAAAGGTCAGAAGAAAAGGTCAGAAACGCTCTAAAATTTTACATTGTTCTCAACTTCCTTGTTTCAAATGATTTGTACTTAACCTTCAAAGGTTTGGGTTATTACATTCTTCCCTCCTTATAAAAATTTGGTCCCCGAATTTTACAAAAACCAACAACATGAAAACATAAGATTACTCTTGGAACAACTGTGGATACTTTTCTCTCATGACGTCCTCTACTTCCCACGTAGCTTCCTCTTTGGAATGATTCTGCCAGATCACCTTCACTGTAGGGATATCTTTAGACCTCAACTTTTTCACTTGTCTATCAACAATGGCCACGGGTTTCTCTTCGTAGGCCAACTTGTCATCCAAAAGGATTTCCTGCGGTTGAATCACATGAGATGGGTCGGGTAGATACTTCCTCAACATCGAGACATGGAAGACTGGATGCACTTCACTCAATCCAGGTGGTAGGGCTAGGCGGTATGCCACTGTTCCTACCCTATCCAGAATTTCAAAGGGTCCAATATACCTCGGGCTTAATTTCTCTTTCTTACCAAACCGCATGATTCCCTTCATGGGTGATACTCTGAGGAACACGTGATCGCCTAGAGAAAACTCCAACTCCCATCGCCTATGGTCCACATAAGCCTTCTGGCGACTTTGTGCAGTTAAAAGTCGTTCCCTTATCAGCTTGACCTTCTCTATGGCATCTTGCACCAAGTCTAGCCCTAGCAGCTTGGCTTCTCCAACTTCAAACCATCCAACGGGAGATCAGCATCTTCTCCCATAAAGAGCTTCAAAAGGTGCCATCTGAATACTGGCTTGATAACTATTGTTGTATGTAAATTCAGCTAATGGCAGGTATCCTTCCCAACTGCCACCAAAGTCCAAAATACATGCTCTAAGCATATCCTCCAGAATTTGAATCGTATGTTCTGATTGGCCATCTGTTTGGGGATGAAAAGCGGTGCTTAGATCCAACCTCGTCCCCAAAGCTTCTTAAAAAGCTTTCCAAAACCTTGCCGTAAACTGTGGACCTCAGTCAGATATGATGGATACAGGGACTCCATGTAATTTGACGATCTCACTCAGATACAGGCTTGCATACTGAGTCGCATTAAAGGTAGTCTTCACTAGTAAGAAGTGGGATGACTTGGTCATTCGATCCACTATCACCCATACTGATTCATAACCCTTAGGGGTCCTTGGTAACCCTGTAACGAAGTCCATAGTGATCCTTTCCCACTTCCATTCCGGTATCTCAATCTGTTGGTGCAAACCGGCAGGCTTCTGGTGTTCAGCTTTCACTTGTTGACAAACCAAGCATTGAGCCACAAAATCTGCTACATCCTTCTTCAACCCAGTCCACCAATACAAGTCCTTGAGGTCACTGTACATCTTATTTGTTCCTGGGTGGATAGTATAGGCTGATTGATGTGCCTCCTCCAAAATCTGCTTTCTCAAGCTATCCACATCGGGTACACACAAGCACTTCCCACATCTTAACACTCCTTCAGCATCCACGCTGAATTCAAAAGTCTTATTATTCCTAGCTTCATCTTTGAGCTTACATAGCTTAGCATCCTTGTCCTGATCTGCCTTAATCTGTTCAACCAGCGGAGAGTGTAGTTGCATGTGAGCTAACAACATCCCTGGCTCCTTCACTTCAAAGCGCATTCCCTCACCTTCTAGTCGATGAATATCTCTTATCAACGGCCTCCAGAGTAGGGTGATATGGGCTAAACTCCCCATTGACTTTCTGCTCAGAGCATCTACTACCACATTAGCGTTGCCTGGATGGTATAGGATAGTGCAGTCATAGTCCTTCACCAACTCCATCCACCTCCTCTGTCTCAAGTTAAGATCCCTTTGTTGAAAGATGTACTTGAGGCTCTTGTGGTCCGTATAAATCTCACAGGGTTTACCATAGAGATAGTGCCTCCAAATTTTCAAGGCAAAGACCACTGCCTCCATCTTCAGATCATGTGTAGGATAGTTCTGTTCGTGCTTCCTGAGCTACCTAGATGCATAGGCTACAACATGACCATTCTGCATTAACACACAACCCAAGCCCACCCTTGAGGCGTCATAGTATACTGAGTATCTTCCTGTGCCCGTTGGGATAGTTAGAATTGGGGTTGTGGTTAGACACTTCTTCAAGGTCTGAAAACTTTCTTCGCATGCATCCGACCACTCAAACTTAACTCCCTTCCTGGTTAATCTGGTCAAAGGAGCAGCAATCCTGGAGAAATCCTTGATGAACCTCCGGTAATACCCTGCTAGACCCAAGAAACTTCAGATCTCCGTCACACTAGCTGGGCGAGGCCACTGCTGTACTGCCTCTACCTTCTCGAGGTCTACTTGAATGCCATCCTTCGTGACTACATGCCCCAGAAACATAACGTTGTCCAACCAGAACTCACACTTAGAGAGCTTGGCATACAACTGCTTATCCCTCAAGATCTGCAGAATGACCCGTAGGTGCTGTTCATGCTCCTTATGGTCTTTAGAATAAACCAAGATGTCATCAATGAACACAATGACAAACTGATCCAAGAATGGCTAGAACACCTTGTTCATCAAGTCCATAAAAGCAGCTGGTACGTTAGTTAGTCCAAAAGACATAACCAAAAACTCATAATGACCATAACGGGTCCTAAAAGCTGTCTTGGAAATATCCTCCTTCCTGATTTTCAACTGATGATACCCTAACCTCAGATCAATCTTGGAGAAACATTTCGCTCCTTGAAGTTGATCGAACAGATCATCAATCCTGGGTAAAGGGTAGTTGTTGCGCACCGTTAGCTTATTCAGTTGCCGATAGTCAATGCAAAGACACAAAGACCCGTCTTTCTTCTTCACAAAAAGGACCGGAGCACCCCATGGAGAAGTACTCGGCCTAATGAAGCCCTTATCCAACAAATCCTGCAACTGACTCTTTAGCTCCTTAAGCTCTGTGGGTGCCATCCTGTAAGGTGGTATAGAAATTGGTCGAACCTCTGGAATAAGGTCGATACCAAACTTTATCTCCCGTTCAGGAGGTAATCCTGGCAACTCTTCTGGAAAGACATTCAGGAATTCTCTTACCACTACCATCTTGTCTACATCCGGTACCTTCCCATCCACATCTCTAACATATGCCAAGTATCCCTGGCATCCCTTCTTCAACATCTTTTGAGCACCCAAGACTGAAATCAGGTTACTTGGAGCTTTACTTCGATCACACTGGAACCGGAAAGGAACTTCACTTGGAAAGTTGAACTTGATTGCCTTCCCATAGCAATCCAAGGTAGCATAGCATGATGCCAACCAATCCATTCCTAGGATTACGTCAAAGTCGATCATGTCTAGGATGATCAAATCAGCAGATGTCTCCCTATCACCCACTGACACTTTACATGACTTGCATATATGCTCTACTGGCAAACAATCACCGACCGGGGTGGTTACAAAGAAAGGGGCATTGACATACTATAAAATAAGCATGTTTTTGACATGTTTTAAGTTGCTTTTTATTTAATTTTAGTAGAAAATAGATATGAATTGATTGAGTGTTGTGTTTTGTGTTTTAGGAATAATAAAGAAGAAAAGAAGAGAAAAATAAAGAGAAAATCAGAAAAATGCTGATTCCTGACTTTTTGTCAAAAATTGAGGCATATCTTGCTCATACAGACTCCGATTAAGGAAATTTCAGCGGCTATGGAAAGAAGAGACAAAGAGAAACAACTTTCATGTTTGGAACTTCGGAAAAATCCAGAAGATTCTGGGCGCCGCGGTGCTCACAAGAGAGAGCCGCGGCGCCACGATAAGGAAATCCGGAGCGTCGCGGCGCTGTGCTACCCAGGAGGGAGCGCCGCGGCGCTCAACACAGCGCGCTGCGACGCCCGATTAGGTTCGACGTAGCCCGCCGCGATGCTGACAGGGAGCGCTGCGGTACCCTGTCCCTGATTCCCCGTAGTGCCGCGACGCTCCACTTAAGCGCCGCGGCGCCCGTGCGTCGTAGGGGATGTGCTGATTTCGCGATTTTAGGTCGTTTTCGCTCAAAATTGAAGGGAATGGATGGGATTTTGACCTAAAATACGTTTTGAATTCGATTAGGAGGGGAAAGCCTATAAAAAGAGAGGAAAGAAACCAGAGAAGGCATCCAATCCTTCACCAAATTCTTCATCTACATTCTTCAATTCTTCTTTTGTTTATCTTATGGCCCTGCGTGGCTAATTCTCTTTAGTTGGTTGAGGTGAGTTGAAACCTCAAGGGATTTTTATACATTGTGAGATGTGGATCTGATGTTATTATTTCAATTTGTTTTGAATATTGATTGTTCATCTGTTCTTATTTTTAATGATTATTCATATGATTGCTAGGAGGTCTACTAGTATTTCGTCTGTTTTAATCTACAGCTGAATTGTGTTTTGAACAAAGTTTTTAATTCTACGATTGGCGAGGCAAATAGGTTTGAGGGTTTTGGATTATAAATCATTGAACCTATGATGAATGATTTACTAAATTAGATATAGCCGATGTGTTTATATTTGTTTAGCTCTGTCAGTTTCTCTAGTTCTTCATGCGGTTAACAAGTTATATTTTACCGATGTTCTAAAAGATGGCTTGTTGATTAGGGTTTTATTAGTGTGATTATCATTAATTTGCTAGGCTTAAGGAGAAACAGGGTTAAAACCCCAATGGTAGATGTTCATTTACAGATTGATTATGTTGTCGATGATCAATGTAATCCCTTGACGGTGGATACCAACCGAAACCAACGTCTTTATCATTAATCACTTTCGCTTATTTATTTTCATTATTATTTACTTTACTTAACTTGCGATTATCAATTCCCCCATTTTTAATCACATAAGGTAATTCCAGTCTCTGTGGGATCGACCCTTACTCCTACTACTACAGGTTAGTTTTGAGGTAAGGTATTAATTTGAGTGCACCTGCGACAGTGCGCACCAAATTTTGGCACCGTTGCCGGGGACTGCGTCATTACTTTTTGTGATTTTTTTTTATGCCTGTAACTCGTTTTTCTAATTCTTGAGATTTACAGTTCAATCCAGATATTGAAAAATCTGTATACAGGCACAGAAGAGAAATTCAAGAAGACATTGATCAGGATATGGAGGAAGTGATCATGGCCAGGCATCCCACTTTGAAGGAGCTTGCAGCTCCTGATTTGCATCAGCAACCCTTATGCATTACTTTTCCTAATCTTGATGATAATGTTAATTTTGAGTTGAAATCTAGATTAATTCATCTCTTACCAAGTTTTCATAGTCTTGCAGGTTAAGACCCGCATAAACATATGAAGGAGTTCCATGTAGTATGTACCAATATGAAGCCCTTTGGAGTAACTGAGGAACAAATAAAACTCAGGGCTTTTCCTTTTTCCTTAAAAGATTCAGCCAAAGATTGGTTGTATTATTTGCCTTCTGGTACTATCACTACTTGGAATGAGATGAAGAGAATGTTTTTAGAGCATTATTTTCCTGCATCTAGAGCCGCTACTATTAGGAAAGAAATATGCGGCATTAGGCAATTGCATGGTGAAACACTTCATGAATATTGGGAAAGGTTTAAGAAACTTTGTGCAAGCTGCCCACATCATCAGATTAGTGAGCAGCTACTAATCCAATATTTTTATGAAGGTCTTTTGCAGGGAGATAGGAGCATGATAGATGCAGCTAGTGGATGAGCACTCGTAGATAAAACTCCTGAGGCATCCAGAATCCTGATATCAAATATGGCTGCCAATTCACAACAATTTGGCGTTAGGCATGATCCTCCTATTAGACATGCCAAGGAGGTAAGTACTACTTCTCTTCAGAATCAAATATCTGAACTTACTTCTCTTGTGCGCCAAATGGCTACAGGTACACTACAGCAAGTTAAAGTATGTGGAATATGCTCAGCCACAGGGCACCCAACTGACACGTGTCCTACACTTTAAGAGGAATCCACAGAACAAGTGAATGTTGTAGGAGGTTTTCCTAGCCAACCAAAAAGGTATAATCCATATGCCAATACATACAATCCTGGATGGAAAGATCATCCCAATTTTAGATATGGGAGTGCACAAAATAGGCCTGCAGGACAAAATTTTCAACAAAATTAGAAATCCTATTATCCTAGACAGAGTGCACCCCAGGATCAACAGGTAAGTAATCCGTTGGAAGACATTGTGAAAACTCTTGTACATAACTCTCATCAATTTCAGCAAGAGACAAGAGCTAGCATTCAGAACCTGACAACTTAAGTAGGTCAGTTAGCAACCACAGTGAGTCGATTGGATGCTCAAAACTCAGGTAAGTTACCTTCACAAACTGTGGTGAACCCCAGAGAGAATGCTAGTGCAATTGTTTTAAGGAGTGGTAAGGAGATTGAAAGTCCACCAGCACCCTCTTCTCCTAAGAAAACTGAAACATCAATTAAGGAATATGAAGCACCTATAGGTAAGTCTCCTTCTAATTTAAATTATGAAGTAGTGCCTCCTTTTCCAGAAGCTCTTAAAGAGAATAGGCTAAATGAGAAAACTTCTGAATTGTATGATATCTTTAGAAAATGTGAAGTTAATATTCCCCTCCTAGATGCTATTAAGCAGGTACCAAGATATGCAAAGTTCTTGAAAGAATTATGCACTCAAAAAAGAAAGCAAAAATTGAAGTGGTTTGAAAAGGTTCAAATGAGTCAGAACGTATCTGCCATGATACAAACAAAACTCCCCACTAAATGCAAGGATCCAAGTATGTTTACCATTCCATGTAAAATTGAGGATACTCATGTTGAAAAAGCTATGTTGGATTTAGGAGCTTCCATAAATGTCATGCCATATTCTATATATGCTTCCTTGAAATTAGGACCATTGAACTCTACTAATGTGGTTATTCAATTAGCTGACAGGTCCACTGCATATCCTAAGGGAGTAATTGAGGATGTTTTAGTATAGGTAGATGATTTGGTTTTCCCTGCAGACTTTTATGTTCTAGACATGGAAAATGGGGATTTTACATCCCCAATATTATTAGGGAGACCATTTTTGAAAACCTCAAAAACAAAGATAGATGTTCACAATGGCACACTTACTATGGAATTTGATGGTGAAGTAATAAATTTTAATATGTATGAAGCCATGAAACATCCAGGTGATGATACTCCTGTTTATTCTATAGATATCTTTGATTCCCTAGCACATGATGTATTTGAATTAGATGGATAGGATAAATTGAATGTGATTGTGAGCAAATCCATAGAAGAGGATGATGGTGAGATAGAATTGAATGAAGAAACGAAAGAGGAACTAGCTGCACTAAATGGTTTTTCAGAAGAACCACCAACAGATAATGTTTCTTATATAGAATTACCAATTTCTGATACTTCTCTTTTACCTTCTGTTGTGCAGGCTCCTACTCCTGAATTGAAGCCACTCCCTGATCACCTCAAATATGTATTCTTGGGAGAAGAAGAAACACTTCCTGTTATCATCTCCAACAAGCTTGAAAATGATCAAGAGGCCAAGCTAATCCAAGTTCTTAAAGAACAAAAAATTGCAATAGGTTGGACCATAGCTAATCTTAAGGGAATAAACCCTTCTACATGTATGCACAGAATATTGATGGAAGAAGGAGCTAAGCCATCTAGACAGCCCCAAAGAAGGCTAAATCCACCTATGATGGATGTAGTGAAGAAAGAAATTCTTAAATTGTTGGAGGTTGGGGTAATATACCCTATTTCAGACAGTTATTGGGTTAGCCCAGTGCAAGTGGTTCCCAAGAAAACAGGAATAACTGTGGTGAAAAATCAAAATGAGGAATTAGTACCCACCCGGATTCAAAATGGGTGGAGGGTTTGTATAGATTATAGAAAATTAAATTCTGTAACCCGAAAAGATCATTTTCCTTTACCTTTTATTGATCAAATGCTTGAAAGATTATCTGGTAAACCTTACTATTGTTTTCTTGATGGTTATTCAGGCTATTTCCAGATTGCAATTGCTCTGGAAGACCAGGAAAAGACAACCTTCACTTGTCCATTTGGGACATTTGCATATAGGCACATGCCATTTGGGCTTTGTAATGCCCCTGCCACTTTTCAAAGGTGTATGGTTAGCATATTCTCAGATTACCTTGAAAAATTTATTGAGGTATTTATGGATGATTTTTCAGTTTATGGGAATTCATTCGATGATTGTTTGCATAACCTTTCCCTAATTTTGAAAAGATGTCAAGAAACTAACCTTGTTTTAAATTCTGAAAAGTGTCATTTTATGGTTGAACAAGGTATAGTTTTAGGCCATGTTGTCTCAAAAAGAGGAATAGCGGTAGATAAAGCAAAAATTGATATTATACAAACTCTACCTTATCCCACTTGTGTGCGGGAAGTTCGTTCTTTTCTTGGCCATGCAGGTTTTTATAGGAGATTCATAAAGGACTTTTCTAAGAAAGCAGCACCTATGTGCAAATTGCTTCAGAAGGATGTCTCTTTTGAATTTTATGGAGAATGCAGGGAAGCTTTTGAAAAATTAAAAGAGTCCTTGATTTCAACTCTAATCATCCAAGCACCAGATTGGAACATCCCTTTTAAAATTATGTGTGATGCCAGTGACCATGCAGTTGGAGCAGTACTAGGCCAAAGGATTGGAAACACATCCCATGTGATATATAATGCCTCCAGAATACTGAATGATGCCCAGAAGAACTATACCACCACTGAAAAAGAACTCTTAGCTGTAGTCTTTGCATTAGAAAATTTTAGATCATATTTAATATGCACTAAAATTATTGTTTTTACTGATCATGCAGCTTTGAGGTATTTGGTGATGAAAAAGGAGGCTAAACCTAGGATAATCAGATGGGTGCTACTGCTTACAGAATTTGATTTGGAGATTAGAGACAAGAAAGGGTCTGAAAACAGTGTAGCAGATCACCTAAGCCGCCTGACACATGTGGAAGAAAAATTGAAAATTGAAGAATTATTTCCAGATGAAAATTTATTTTCAATTTCAATTCATATGCCATGGTATGCAAACATTGTAAATTATCTGGCTACTAATCAGTTACCTCCTCTTTTAACCAGGGCAGCTAAAAATAGGATCAAGAGTGACGTCAAATACTACATATGGGACGATCCTTACCTTTGGAAGCAATGCTCAGATCAAATTATAAGAAGGTGTATTCCTAATTCTGAAGTTTTATCCATTCTAACCTTCTGCCATTCTTATGCATATGGTGGATATTTTGGAGCAAAAAGGACAGCAAAGAAAGTTTTAGATTGCAGTTTTTATTGGCCTACCATATTCAGAGATTCATACCATTTTTGTAAGTCATGTACAAACTGTCAAAAAACAGGTAATATCTCCAGGAAAAATGAGATGCCTCAAACACCAATATTGTTTTGTGAAATTTTTGATGTTTGGGGCATTGATTTCATGGGACCTTTTCCTTTATCAGCTGGATATAATTATATTTTGTTGGCTGTGAATTATGTCTTAAAGTGGGTAGAAGCTAAACCCACTAGGACTGATGATTCTAAAGTGGTTGCAGATTTCATTAAATCTCATATCTTCTCAATATTTGGGATTCCAAGAGCTTTGATAAGTGACCGGGGAACACATTTTTGCAATAGGACTATTGAAGCCCTATTAAAGAAATATAATGTCACTCATAAATTGTCAACTGTATATCACCCCCAGACCAATGGGCAAGCTGAGGTATCCAACAGAGAAATCAAAAATATCATATTAAGACAATAAATCCCAACTGCCGGGATTGGAGTCTCAGATTAGATGATGCTCTATGGGCATACAGGACAGCCTATAAGACCCCAATTGGTATGTCCCCATACAGGTTAGTATTTGGTAAAACTTGTCATCTTCTAGTTGAATTGGAACATAAAGCATTTTGGGCTATAAAGAAATTTAACATGAATGTGGAAGAAAGTGGAGAATGTAGGAAATTACAACTTCAGGAATTAGAGGAAATTAGAAACGAGGCCTACGAAAATGCCAATATTTATAAGGCCAAAACCAAACTCCTACACGATCGTATGATTTCACGTAAGGAGTTTAGCAAAGGACATAAAGTTCTCCTCTACAATTCTAGGCTCCGATTGTTTCCAGGTAAATTTTGTTCTAGATGGGAAGGACCATTTATTGTTACTGATATTTTCCTTCATGGTGTAGTTGAAATAAAGAGCATGGATAACTAGCATAGCTTCAAAGTCAACGGGCATAGGCTTAAACCTTACTATGAAGGATTTCAGCAAGAGGAAGCACAATGGATAACTTTTCAAGACCCTCATTGATATTTTTTGGATCTATGTCGAGCCAACGACGTAAAACAAAGGTGCTGGTTGGGAGGCAACCCAACATCCATTCTTCTTCTTCTTAATTTTTCTTTTCATAGTTTATTTTTTCTGTTAAAAAAAATTTCTGATTTGCGGACGCGCATATGCGCCGCGGCGACTAGACCTAGCACCGCGGCACTCGTTGCCCAAACTGGGCAAGCGCCGTGGCGCTCTAGAACAGCGCTGCGGCGCTACGAACCCAGAATGGGTGAGTGCTGCGGCACTCACCCGCAGCGCCGCGACACTCTCTATAAGAGCATCGTGATGCTCTTCATCCTCCCCCCTCCGTTTTTGCCTCCTTTGCAACCCCAACTCCAATTTCTTGCGTAGAATCGACCATATCCACCTCCTACTACGTTATCTTGCTGAAATTACATGATTTTTCATCTTCTTTTGTAGGATTATACACTTCTTTCAGCTTTTGGCTTGGATTCAATGGCAATTTTCTAGGGTTCTCAAGCAATTTTGATCTCACACTTTCCAGCCACAAATCATGCTGAATTTGGTACGATTTACTTTGTTTTTCCTGCTGAAGTTGATCTCTATACTTCATTGCTACTGGTTTTTACTACATTGGGACTTCAAGCTTCAAATCTACCATCCATTCTCTCCATTTTTCAAGAGTGCACACTAGGTGTTTGATAAAACGCCCCAGTGAGTTTGCCAAGTGCAATGGCCCCAAAAACTTCCAAATTAGGCATCTCTAAAAGGAAGAACAGAGTTGAGGACCCTCCAGCATTCGACACCGTAGCTTTTGTGACTGAAGCGGTTTATCAACACCACATCAAAGTGGTGGTGCATAAACCTATAGTTCTAGAACGTGGATTTCTTATCACCGAAGGGCTACCTCACAGAGACAATATCCTCCATAGGCATTGGGAGATCTTCTGCAAGAACCCAGAACTAGGAGTTATTCCCGTAGTTCAGGAGTTCTACTCCAATGCTACAGTTCACGAACGTCATCAAGCACGGGTTAGAGGCAAGATGGTTCCATTCACTCCGCACGCTATTAATGAATTCTATTCCCTACCTGATATTGAGGATGATGAATATACGGCGCTTCTTCAATCATACTTTGACTTTGACGATGTTATTTGCACTCTATGCTACAGGGGGGCCTTTTAGAAATTGGATAGCAATGGCCATCCGTTATACCTTGCTAGAGCTGACATGACTAAAGTGGCTAAAGCATGGCACTATTTTGTGTCAGCTAGATTCATGCCCAGCCTCAACATGAGTCAAGTCAGGCGGAAAAGGGCCATTTTTCTTTATGCAGTACTAAAAGGGCTTTCTATTGATGTAGGCAAGGTTATTCATAGGCAGCTGCTCGGCTGTATCAGTGCTAGAGGCGGATCCCTATTTGCCCCTAGTTTAATTACTGGTCTATGTCAGAAAGCGGGCGTAAGGTGGGATTCCACTGAGGCTCTCATTCACCCGATGAAGCATATTTCCTATGCAGACATCCAAAAATACAAGGGCCATGAAGAAGTAGCAGAGGAGGAGTTAGGGATTCAGCCAATACCTACAGAGGAACCGGGAAGCAGCTCAGCTCCACCACCATCCCAGTATACCATTGAAGATTTATGGGAGCGCACAGAGTATCTGAGCCATCAAATGAACGATCTGGCCCTCTATCAGCACTCTATTGCACAACATCATCATGCGTGTTTTAGCCAGTTAGCTCATGCCCTGAACCTCCCGATTGCTTTCCCGGCACCTCCTGAACCACCCTTGAGGCCTGCACCTGAGCATGATGAGATGGATGGTGATCACTAGTCAAGGAAGTTTCACTGAACCCCTCCTTATGTTTTTGTTTGTCCCTTTTATATTCTCTTTTATATTCTTACATTGGGGACAATGTATGTTTTTAAGTGTGGGGGGGTCACTTTATAATTCAGCTGGATGACTGTATAATATATCATACACGTGTGCACTTTCCTACTTTGATACATTTTATGATATGTGCACTTTTAATCTTGTCATGAGGTGAGCATGTGAACAAAATTTCAATTTATGAGTTTGTGATAGCTGAACCAATAGCCAATGATATAACTGTTTAAATTGCTTATAGCTCTTGAGAGATGTAGGAAAGTCATAATTATGTGTAATTTTAAATTCTTTTCAATTTATGATTACCTATTTTCTAAAAATCCTCAAATTCTTTTGCACAATAATTTTGGATATTTAATTTGTCTTTTACTTAGAAAAAGATTATATAACTCAAAAATATTTTATGATCTCATTTAAATTTCTAGAACTTATTTAAATGCTACTTGAGGCGAAATCCTAGGCTAATACTAACAATTAGGAGATGATTTAGGCATTTTTTTTATGAGATTGAGCCTTTCAAGCTTAACCCAAACAAGTGAATATCCTTAGAACCTCTACTTTGAGCTTAATTAACATTTTATTCTATACCCACAAAACAGCCAAGACCAAATTTTGTGATTGATACCTTTATTTTTTCTACCTGATTCACTCACTCCATGATTAATTTCTGAATATTTGTTTTATAGATCTACATTAATGAAAGGGTGGAAGGGTGGAGCAAGGACAAAAGAAAGAATATATATATATATATATATATATATTCTCAAAAGACTAATGAAAGTCTATCCAGTGATTGAAAAAGGAAGAAATAGAGAATCAAAGAAAAGTAGCATGCAGAGAAGTAAGGAAATAAGTGTGGGGGAAAAACTTCCCCAATCTTGAGAATTAGCTCAAATAGATCAGAGTTAATCATGTGATGTTGGGAGATTGAGCTTTAAAATTATATCTTTTATCTCACCCCATAGCCTAGCTACATTATAAGCTGAGTTAAGTCCTTTTGATCCTAAGAAGTAGTTTTAGCCTACATTAGTGGAGAGTAGCATGAAAAATAAGCCTATGGAAATTTTAAATAGAGAGCCATGCTATAATTCCTGAGATATATAAGCTCATTCAGGTAAAAGAAAATTAAATTATCCAAAGACACACACACACTATGGATTTTAGGGAATAAAATTATAAATTGCATTTAAATTAAATGTTGCACATGGTCATGAAATTTTCTGAAATTTCTTCAAGAGCATACAATTTTCACTATAAGGCAGCATATTGGTAAGCCATTCACTCATGACATATATTGAGTTATGTTTACATGAATCAATGTTTACTTGAGGACAAGCAAAAGAGTAAGTGTGGGGGTATTTGACATGCTATAATATAAGCATGTTTTTGACATGTTTTAAGTTGCTTTTTATTTAATTTTAGTAGAAAATAGATATGAATTGATTGAGTGTTGTGTTTTGTATTTTAGGAATAATAAAGAAGAAAAGAAGAGAAAAATAAAGAGAAAATCATAGAAAAATGCTGATTCCTGACCTTTTGTCACTAATTGAGGCATGTCTCGCTCATTCGGACTTCGATTAAGGTGATTTTAGTGGCTATGGAAAGAAGAGACAAAGAGCTACAACTTTCATGTTCGGCACTTTGGCAAAATCCAGAAGATTCTGGGCGCCGCGGCTCTCACAAGAGAGCGCTGCGGCGCCACGATAAGGAAATCCGAAGCGCCGCAATGCTGTGCTACCCAGGAGGGAGCACCACGGCGCTC
The DNA here is from genome assembly GCA_037074535.1 of Gleditsia sinensis. Taxonomy (NCBI): domain Eukaryota; kingdom Viridiplantae; phylum Streptophyta; class Magnoliopsida; order Fabales; family Fabaceae; genus Gleditsia; species Gleditsia sinensis. The sequence continues at coordinate 24,012,355 of CM073466.1, forward strand.
AACACAGCACGCCGTGGCACCCGATCAGGTTAGACATAGCCCGCTGCGATGCTGACAGGGAGCACCGCGGCACCCTGTCCCTGATTCCCCGCAGCGCCGCGGCGCCCGTGCGTCGTAGGGGATGTGCTGATTTCGCGATTTTAAGTCGTTTTTGCTCAAAATTGAAGGGAATGGACGGGAATTTGACCTAAAATACGTTCTGAATTCGATGAAGAGGGGAAAGTCTATAAAAAGAGAGGAAAGCAACTAGAGAAGGCATCCAATCCTTCACCGAATTCTTCATCTACATTCTTCAATTCTTCTTTTGTTTATCTTATGGCCCTGCATGGCTAATTCTCTTTAGTTGGTTGAGGTAAGTTGAAACCTCAAGGGATTTTTATACATTGTGAGATGTGGATATGATGTTATTATTTCAATTTGTTTTGAATATTGATTGTTCATCTGTTCTTATTTTTAATGATTATTCATATGATTGCTAGGAGGCCTACTAGTATTTCGTCTGTTTTAATCTACAGCTGAATTGTGTTTTGAACAAAGTTTTTAATTCTGCGATTCATGAGGCAAATAGGTTTGAGGGTGTTGGATTATAAATCATTGAACCTATGATGAATGATTGACTAAATTAGATATAGCCGATGTGTTTATATTTGTTTAGCTCTGTCAGTTTCTCTAGTTCTTCATGCGGTTAACAAGTTATATTTTACCGATGTGCTAAAAGATGGCTTGTTGATTAGGGTTTTATTAGTGTGATTATCATTAATTTGCTAGGCTTAAGGAGAAACAGGGTTAAAACCCCAATGATAGATGTTCATTTACAGATTGATTATGTTGTCGATGATCAATGTAATCCCTTGACGGTGGATACCAACCAAAACCAACGTCTTTATCATTAATCACTTTTGCTTATTTATTTTCATTATTGTTTACTTTACTTAACTTGCGATTATCAATTCCCCCCTTTTTAATCACATAAGGTAATTCCAGTCTCTGTGGGATCGACCCTTACTCCCACTACTACAGGTTAGTTTTGAGGTAAGGTATTAATTTGGGTGCACCTGCGACAGTGCGCACCAGGCATCCATCCTAATCGGATCTTTACCCAAACTCTTAGAAAAACTAGGGAAAACATAGGAATATGTAGACTCGGGGTCAAACAAAACATATGCTTTATGTAAAAAAACCGAAAGAGTACCTGTCATGACCGCATTTGAAGCTTGTGCATCCTGTCTGGTAAGAGCAAAAATCCTCGGTTGACCTCGGCCTGCTCTCGGCCCATCATCCCTCTACCAATACCTCTGCTACTTGCTTGGCCCAGTATAGTCCTTATTGGCTGAGCTGCCACTGGGGTTGGTAGCAAAGCCGATCGAGTTGGCCCTTGACTTGAGCCATACAACTGGGGACACTCCCTCTTCATGTGTCCAGGTTGGTTGCAATGATAGCAAACAACCATCTCCCTACGGCACTGACCAAAGTGATGGTTGCCACAAATAGGGCATTGTGGCATGTTCTGCTGAATGGCTCTTGGTCCTGGTTGACCTGGATACCTGGTGTTTCCTTGGCTAAGACCTAGCCTACCACTCGCATCTGGTCTCTGGTTGGGGTTCCCAACATTCTGTGGTGCTGGACGCTGCTGGCCCTGAAATTGTGGTCCTTGGGAATGAGAACTTTTCCCTCCTTAGGAGTTCCCGTCCCTATCCCTCTTTCTCAGCTTGGCACTTTTGACATCGGCCAAATGCCTAGTCTCCATCATTCTTGCACAGTCCACGGCCTCTGCATAGTTGGGGAATTGCTTCATCTGGGGTGCCACTGATCTAAAAAATGCTGGTATCAACCCCTGGACGAACTTCTTGACCATGGCCCTTTCAGTAGGGACTATGTGCGGTGCATACGGCAACAGCTGTGTGAAGCGGTAGCCATACTCCGTGACTGACATAACAGGAGTCTCCTTCAACTCTACAAATTCCTGCCACTTGGCATCTTGGATACTCTCAGGCACAAACCTCTCCATGAAGACTTCTTTGAACTCTGGCCATCTCAAAGGTGGCGCTGTAGCTCCCCTTCCGCGCATCATGGTCTTAAACCATACCTGCGCTACACCAGACAACTGGAAGGATGCCAACTCTACTGATCGGATCTCTGAACACTTAAGCACCTCACAGATCTTCTCAGTGTCTTCTATAAACTCTTGGGGATCTTCACTATCTAACAACCCTTTGAAAATTGGCGGTTTTAGCTTCAGGAACTCAGATAGTTCCACTTCCCTCTCGATGGGTCTCACATGCCGCTCTACGGACCTAACTGGTTCTGGAACAAAGGTAGCTGTTTCGGGCTGTTGTGGGTCCCTTCCACCTTGCCCATCCCTTCTTTCGGCTAGATTTTCTATCGCCCGCTGCATACCCTGCATGGTTGCCAGCATCTGGGCTATCACATCATCCCGGGGGTGAGAAGACATTTCCCCCGCCCTGGGAGTCTCAGCTTGCTCACTGCTTAACTCAGCTTGTTCGGCTGCTTCAGCAACCCTTACAACCCTGCCACTGCCTCTTGCACTGGCTCTAGGTCGGCCTCTGCCACGACCTTTACCTCGGCCTCTAGGCACGGGTACTGCAGATTGAGCAGACTCTTCAGCCATCTGCTCTTGAGCCGCGGGTTGCCTAACCTTTGATCTCGTTCTTGGTGGCATCTCGCTACAAAATAGAGATAGCCCAACCATCACTTAACCATGCCAACATAGCATACTATAAACTGACTTACATAAACAAAAAGACAACATCCTATCGAACCCCTTTAATAGCACCGTGAGTATAAGCATGTCCGGATTCATACCCATACTCAAAGTCCTACCTAAAGGTCCGTTACTCCATGAACACAGGAAAACCTAAAGCTCTAATACCAATCTATCACGGCCCCAAATGATGGAACACATGACCGGCACGGCATAAGGGTTTCCCCCTAGCCGTAAGCCTAACACATAGCATGCACAAACATTCAGCACACAATCCAGAGTACATAATAAATATAACTGGCCACATATACCACATCCAATATAAGAAAATACTGTATATATATATATATATATATATATATATATATATATATTTATATATCTCATGAATTCAACATCCTTGATTTAACTTGGCACATGGCCTCATAATACAAACATAGTTGTAAAACATAAAACTATTTTCCAAACAACACATCAAGGTACACAAGAAGCGAGGATCCTGCCTGTAAGTTCATGGAGATACACTAGACATAAACTTAAACTATACAACCAGTACAACGGAGCCTTGCCCAAACTGGGGCTCACCAATGCTATATTTAGCCTCCTATGGAGTTGTAGCTGGATCAATCTTTCTTTGACTATATGTGGGGAGAAAACAGAAGAGGTGTGAGATTACCACATCTCAGTGAATGGGTAAATCATACTATAATAGAAACAGGGCAAACCAAGCACGAGTGTTTCGCAATGAGTTTAATAATTGAAACATTAAGCATTTAACCATAATTTATTGAAAGAAAAGCTAAACAATTCAAATGTATGTTCAAAAGATAAAACATGATTAAATAAGTAACTGTAAAGCAAATCAATTATGCATGGTAAGTAAGAAATGAAGTTATTTATGCAATAACAATGATGAATGAGGATGTTTAGAAATATTTAATCTTTAAGAAAAATGCACAAGTTTATTGGAGGTCTTTCCTAACAGATCTATCATCTCCCCCAAGCACACAGCAAGGGTAGGGTAATCACTGTAGGCGTAGACATAAGTCCACCGTAAATCCCTGTGTCTTAGGCAGTCATATGCCCGTCACAGTATCCTAGGCCGAAGCCTTAACATGATCATGGTGCACCAGGGCTAGCACTACCTGCGTCTAGCTAACAGTGATCTAAAAGGGTCCCCACAATAGAAAATATTTGAAATATGCTATTCAAAAAAAAAATTAAAGTAAAACATTTCAATAACATTATAATAAAGCGATAATTCTCCATCTAGCTCTTTTCATGCATAAAATTTTGTTCTAAAAATATGTTTCATCCATGTATTCCCATGGAGACCTTTATCATCATAAACTTTCCCTTTAAACATATCATCCGTAGACGTCGCATAGATGTTCGCATGCATCAAATCATTTCATGGCTAATTTAGTTCATTTCTATGACTAAGTTCACATTTCTATAAATCTAGCTCAAATGGAGAATTATCAGTCTAGATGCTTGCCCTGCATACCTAGGGTTCAACTAGGATTGAAATTTATAATTTCTAACATGGTTGAAACATATTGGTTTTCAAAGCAGTAAAACAATTTAACATACATTCCAACTAGTTAAAATCATACGAGAGAGTTATAAATCAAATTCCTAAAACATGCGCTATAGTATTAAAAACCCACTCACCTTACTAGGAGTCCAACAACGAGAATTTCACCTCGTGATGGTTCAACAACCTAGAAAACATAGACATAACATGAGAATTGGAAAACTCTAAACGTCACTATTCATGCCGAAAAACACTATTCACTCACCGAAAACACTATTCATGCCGAAACCTAAAAACCCTATATTCTAGCATAGAAACTAATTATAAGACCATTTATGGAAAGAATTTTGGTAAAAATGAAGCCTAAACGCGATTAGACGGAATTTACCTTGGAGGTTACTATTCATGCTATTTTCTGGCGACAATCCGGTGGTTTTCCAGTGAAACTGATCGGTGGGGTTTGTAGCTCTCCTTCCCATGAGTCCAACGGTACCTTACTTGCTCAAATCGGATGTCCGGATGATGAGATATCTTAGAGAGAAGGTGGAGAAAAATTTTAGAGAGAGAGAGTTAGGGTTCAGATGAAAGAGAAATGAAGGAAAAGGGGGGGGGACCACACAAAAAAGCTATCTGACGAATCTCGCCATCAGCGAACTCATTCTTGCCGTGGCGAGCCGCGATTTTCACCAACGGCGAGCATATTTTCGCCGCGGCGAGATCGAAACCAGAAAAACTCATGCTCTCGGGAAAATGCTGCAGCATTCTCGCCGCTGGTGAAATATTCTCACCACAGAGAATTCATTTTACCGAATTGGACAAAACGTCCAACATTAAAGTTGTAACCCTGTCTCTTAGCTTTCATTTGCCACTTAAATCACCTAATTTGGAGTTCATATGGAGGAGTTATGCATAAAATAGTAAGAAAAGGTCCAGACCACACTATGCTGCGGTTTTTTCCTCTTACCACTATAATATTCATGGAATTAGCAAAAGTTCCCAACATCAAAGTTGTATATATATGTCTTATCTTTCATTAGAAATTAGAATCACTTAATTTAGATTTCGTATGAGAGAGTTATGCTTATATAAGTGATGAAAGGTCAGAAGAAAAGGTCAGAAACGCTCTAAAATTTTACATTGTTCTCAACTTCCTTGTTTCAAATGATTTGTACTTAACCTTCAAAGGTTTGGGTTATTACAGGACCTAAGAACCGTAGGCTTAAATTTTTGACTTTCATTGCCTGCCCGACACCTGTGGTAAGAGAGATTTTCAAAAACACATGGTCTCCTTCCTGGAACTGCAACGACTTTCTCCTCTTGTCATAATAGCTCTTCTGTCGGCTTTGGGCGATTCGCATTTTTTCTCAAAACTTTTTTATTTGTTCAATGGTGTGTCTAACCAAATTTGGGCCCAATAAATTTATTTCCCTCACTTCATACCAACACAGAGGGGACCTGCATTTCTGACCATACAAGGCTTCATAAGATGCCATCCCAATGCTAGAGTGGTAACTGTTATTATAAGCAAATCCAGCTAGCGGTAAATATCTGTCCTATCCTTTTCCCTATTCCAAAGTGCATGCTTTGAGCATATCTTCTAGGGTCTGTATGGTCCTCTCAGTTTGACCATAAGTCTGATGGTGGTAAGCTATACTAAAATGTAGTCTGGTGTCGAAAGCTTTTTGTAAAGCCCTTCAAAACCTAGAAGTAAATCTGGGATCTCTATCGGAGATAATGCTGTTAGGGATTCTATGCAGCTGCACAACTTCTCTTACATACAGTTGGGCTAGCCTCTCCAATGGGAAACTGATCTTGATGGGCAAGAATTATGCAAATGTTGTCAATCTGTCCATTATTACCCATATTACATCAAGCTCGATTTGAGTCTTGGGCAACCCCACAATGAAATTTAAGGAAATACTATCCTATTTCCACTTTGGTATCTTTAAGGGTTGTAGCATTCCTGCAAGTTTTTGATATTCTATCTTCAATTTTTGACATATTAAACATCTAGTAACATACTTTGCAATGTCTCTCTTCATTCCTAGCCACCAGTATATCTTTTTCAAGTCTTGCTACATTTTAGTAGATCCTAGATGAATAGTATATTTACTTTGATGAGCTTCTTCTAGATCTTATCCCTTAAAGCCCCTTCCTTGGGTACACACATTCGCCCCCAGTATTCAACAATCCCATCCCCTAAAAAGGTAAAGTCTGATTGTTCCCTCTAGTCTTGTAAAAATTTATCCTACGATTATGCTTCCTTGATTTGCGTCTTCAAGTTACATTCAACTCGCAGCTCGCTAAGACTTACGCCTTTAGGAATAACTGTAATCGATAAGCTTAGATTTTTGAATTCCTCCCATAAGTTCATCTCTTTTACCAACATTCGGCTCACGTGTAGTGACTTCCGACTTAGTGCATCGGCTACTACATTAGCTTTTCCCGAGTGGTACTTCAGCTCAAACTTATAGTCATCAATAAACTCCATCCATCTCCTCTGTCTCATGTTCAACTCCTTCTGATCAAAGAGATATTTTAAACTCTTGTGATCGCTATAAATCTCGAACACAACTCCATATAAGAAATGCCTCCAAATTTTTAGAGTATAGACTATTGCTGCTAGCTCTAATTCATGTGTGGGATAATTCTCCTCATGTGATCGTAATTGCCGGGAAATATATACCTTTTTACATCAAGACATAACCTAGACCCTTCTTAGAATTATCAGTATAAACAACAAAATGCCCAGAAGAATCAAGAATGACTAAAACAAGAGGGGTAGTAAATCAATTCTTAAGCTATTGGAAACTATCTTCACACTCCTGAGTCCATTTGAAAAGACTTTTCTTCCTGGTTAACCGAGTTAGAGGCAACACTATTCAAGAGAACTCCTGTATAAATCTTCTGTAATATCTGGCTAACCCCGAGAAACTTCTAATCTCTGTCATAGTCTTGGGCCTCTCCCACTTTAATACTGCTTCGATCTTGCTAGGGTCTACTGCTACACCGTCTTGGGAAATAACATAACCCAAAAATTTTACTTCTTTTAACCAAAATTCACATTTTTCTAGCTTGGCAAAGAGTTTTTTCTCCTTTAAGATCTAGAATATTAGCCGAAAGTGTTGATTATGCTCCTATTCGCTTCTTGATTATAATAAGATATTATTTATAAAGACCACCATGAACTAGTCTAAGTAGGGTCAGAAGATACGGTTCATATAATCCATGAAAACTATAGGTGCATTCGTGACTCCAAATGACATTACCAAAAATTCGTAATGCCCATATCTTGTTCTGAAGGCTGTCTTTGGGATATCCTCTTCTTTAACCCTGATATGGTGGTACCTCGATCTCAAGTCTATGTTCGAGAAAATCGTGGTTCCTTTCAGCTGATCCAACAAATCATCTATCATGAGCAACAGGTATTTTTTTTAATAGTCGCCTTATTGAGTTGTCTATAGTCAATACACAATCTCATACTACCATATTTCTTTCTCACAAACAGCACAGGTACTCCCTAAGGTGACACACTAGACTGGATGAAATCCTTCATCAATAGCTCTTCAATCTGCTTCTTAAGCTCCTTCAATTCTACTGGAGACATTCTATATGGGGTAATAGGAATAGGTCTCATTTCTAGTGCCAAGTCAATGGAAAATTCTATCTCCCTTCTTGGTGGCAGTTCTAAAATTTCTGGGGAAAAAACCTCTAGAAATTCATAGACTATTGGAATTCCCTGCAACTCTTGGCTCATCTTCGAATTGATAGCATACAAGAAAATGTAAATTGAATCTGTACTCTTTATCCCCTTAATAACTTTATATGTACTAACAATACTGCATTTTTGTTCCTCCAAACCAAAAGGAAGGAATTCTAGAGTCTTATCACAGTAATTGAGAAGTACTCGATTTCGACTCAACCAATCCATTCCCAAAATAACATATATGCCATCTAGGGGTAAGCAAATTAGATCTACTACAAATGTCCTATCGCACACCACCATGGAATAATTTGAACACATCGAGGAAGTAATCATCTTCTCCCCCATAGGAGTCATCACAGTTAACTCATAAGGTAGATTAGAAACGGTATGTTATAACTTCTCAACACAATCCAATGCTATAAAAGAATGGCTAGCCCCGGAATCAAAAAGTACAATCAAGGACAAATTATTGACATAACACATACCTTGAATCAAGTCAGGGTTTTGTTTAGCCTCGGCTCCACTCAAGGTAAAGACTCTCCTTGTAGTCTGTGGAGTCCGTTCATGACCTTTTCCATTGTTCATGGGGCAACGTCTCTGTAGATGCCCTTTTTGACCACAACGAAAACAAGGGGCTTGAGTAGAGTAACAAGGCCTATCCCTGTGAGCTCGTCTACATCTTCTGCATGTGCTCGATGCTAGTTTTTGTGAGAAGGGTTTGGGTCTGATAGCCATATGTTGTTTACCTTCTGCATGGTTCTTAGCCTTGAGATCCCTATTGTAAGTAGAAGCCTCCCTCTTCCTCTTCCATGAAGCTTGGCATTCCCTGCCACTCTCAGGCTCTTCTCCAGTAGTCTACATTTGTTGACTAAAGAGGCGAACTCTCGAATCTCCAAAGCAACTACCACACTCTAAATATTTGGATTCATTTCGATCTCAAATATCACTGATAACTCTAATTCATTAGAGTTTCTCTATGTTTTTCTAAGAATATTTAATACGCATTTTGACTTATTAGCTTTCATGCCCCCTGATAATAGAATGTTTAGCCTTCCACAGACACAAGATCACCTATTTTGTTTGCTATGATAATTCAGTATACATGCGCAGCAATTAAGGCAGCAAACTGAGTGATGTTGGGTGATCTTGGTCCTTTTTAATATGATGCATAAGATGAGAGGCTTACCTTTTGTGATATGGTGTAGGTGACAGGAAGTCAGAGCTATGCAGCAGGTGCGGCCACTAACCAGCAGGGGAAAAAGAAGCGCCTAGTTGACACAGCAGACTGCTGGAGGTACAGGAATAGCCTCTATTACTGGAATTGGAGGGAAACCTGCAAACAAAGGTGCTGGCCGAAAAGCAGGGAGAATTTCAGCAGACCAGGCCACATTTATGGGACCACAAGGTTTGCCTATAAAAGGAGAAAACAAAAAGCACAGAGGAGAGATAGAGGGGGTGACAGAAGAAGACCACAAGAGGAAGCCCAAAAATCCCTATCTGGAGTGGGCTGCTTGGTTACACTCTGGGCTAGGATGGGGTAACCCTGCATGGTGAAGCATAGGAGCAAGGAAGATGACTGCTCCTGGGGATTGCTTTCATATTCTTTTTAGTGCTTTCATTGTCAGCAGGAAACTGCATTTTTCTTTTCATATAGTTGTATTACTCTTCACTGCATACTAGTTAATCTAACGCTTGTAGTCGGTTTGGATATAAGGCTGGGCTAATTTTCTAGCTAGGGTTGTAGACGGGTTATAATAAACAGATGAACATTTTAATTTATAAATGATTTTGCTATAGCAATGCTGTGACATCCAACTATGTTTGTATATCTTAACATCTTCTGCTAACTGAAATTAGAAAGAGGAAAGCTTAGGCTATCATTAACTTGGAAAGGTGGTGAATATTGGAAAAGAGTTGGATGTGTGGGCATAACCAATATAGGAATGTATGGTTGTCTCATTTAACCCAAGAGTTGGGGTCTTCAAGTACAACTCTGGGGTTGTGATTGATGCAGGGATGCATATCCAAATCCCAGAAGTGCAAGGAATGGTAGTCTGGAAAGACTCCATTCAAGAGCAGACTAGGCACCGAAGTAATTGCTATAGCAATTTTTAGACCAAAATAAGTGCAGAAGTTCATAGCAACCCTAAAGTAACCCTAGTTCACCTAATATCTTCTTCTTCATAACCTAGAGTCTCTCAACTTAATTTAAGCCTTGTCTAGTTTGTTACATTCTAATTTCTCCTAAACATTAAATCGTGTGAACCAACAGAATTTTGCTACAACATTTCACGAGTCAAAGCATTCTATAGTAGTTTCTAGTATACTCCTCGTGGCACGATACTCACTCATCATTATATTACTTGGTCACGACACATGCACTTACGTTCTGACATTGCATAAATACTTTGCAACCAATAAGTTTTTGGCGCCTTTGCCGGAGAGTGTCAACTAGAAAATTATTATTAGATGTCTGATTATGCGAAGGAATTTATCTTTTAGTTATTCTCGTGTCATTTTTGGGCAGGTGAATGCAGTGCATGAGTAGGTTCGAAAGAGAGATACTACCTCTATATCCCTATCTGGATTCGAGGGAAAGCTGATGACAGAGGTGCTGGCCGAAAAGCTTGGAGAATTTCAGCAGACCAGGCCACTTTTATGGGACCATAAGGTTTGCCAATCAAAGGGGAAAACAAAAAGCACAGAGGAGAGACGGAGGGGGTGACAGAAGAAGACCGTAAGAGGAAGCCCAAAAATCCCTGTCTGGAGTGGGCTGCATGGTTACACTCTGGGCTAGGACGGGGCAACCCTGCATGGTGAAGCAAAGGAGCAAGGAAGAGGACTGCTGCTAGGGATTCCTTTCATATTCTTTTTAGTGTTTTCATTGTCAGCAGGAAACTGCATTTTTCTATTCATATAGTTGTATTACTCTTCACTGCATACTGGTTAATCTAACGATTGTAGTCGGTTTGGATATGAGGCTGGGATAATTTTCTAGCTAGGGTTGTAGACAAGTAGCAATGAACACATACACATTTTAATTTATAAATGATTTTGCTACAGCAACACTGTGACATCCAACTGTGTTTGTATATTTTAACTTCTCCTGGAAACTGAAATTAGATAGAGGAAAGCTTAGGCTATCATTAACCTGGAAAGGTGGTGAATACTGGAAAAGAGTTTGATGTGTGGGCATAACCAATATAGGAATGTATGGTGGTCTCATTTGACCCAAGAGTTGGGGTCTTCAAGTACAACTCTGGGGTTGTGATTGATGCAGGGATGCATATCCAAACCCCAGAAGTGCAAGGAATGGTAGTATGGAAAGACTCCATTCAAGAGCAGACTGGGCACTGAAGTAATTGCTATAGCAATTTCTAGAGCAAAATAAGTGCAGAAGTTCATAGCAACCGTAAAGTAACCCTAGTTCACCTAATATCTTCTTCTTCATAACCTAGTGTCTCTCAACTTAATTTAAGCCTAGTCTAGTTTGTTATATTCTAATTTCTCCTAAAAATTAAATCGTGTGAACCAACATAATTTTGCTACAGCATTTCACGAGTCAAAGCATTCTATATTAGTTTCTAGTATACTCCTCGTGGGACGATACTCACTCATCATTATATTACCTGGTCACGACACGTGCACTTACGTTTTGACATTGCATAAATACTTTGCAACTAATAAGTTTTTGGCGCCGTTGCCGGAGAGTGTCAACTAGAAAATTATTATTAGATGTTTGATTGTGCGAAGGAATTTATCTTTTAGTTATTCTGGTGTCATTTTTGGGCAGGTGAATACAGCGCATGAGTAGGTTCGAAAGAGAGATACTACCTCTAGATCCCTATTTGGATTCGAGGGAAAGCTGATGATAGAGGTGCTGGCCGAAAAGCTAGGAGAATTTCAGCAAACCAGGCCACTTTTATGGGACCATAAGGTTTGCCTATAAAAGGGGAAAACAAAAAGCACAGAGGAGAGACGGAGGGGTTGACAGAAGAAGACCGCAAGAGGAAGCCCAAAAATCCCTGTCTAGGGTGGGCTACGTGGTTACACTCTGAGCTAGGATGGGGCAACCCTGCATGGTGAAGCATAGGAGCAAGGAAGAAGACTACTGCTGGGGATTCCTTTCATATTCTTTTTAGTGTTTTCATTGTCAGCAGGAAACTGCATTTTTCTTTTCATATAGTTGTATTACTCTTCACTGCATACTGGTTAATCTAACGCTTGTAGTCGGTTTGGATATGAGGCTGGGCTAATTTTCTAGCTAGGGTTGTCGACGGGTTGCAATGAACACATGCACATTTTAATTTATAAATGATTTTGCTACAGCAACACTGTGACATCCAACTGTGTTTGTATATCTTAACTTCTCCTGGAAACTGAAATTAGATAGAGGAAAGCTTAAGCTATCATTAACCTGGAAAGGTGGTGAATACTGGAAAAGAGTTGGATGTGTGGGCATAACCAATATAGGAATGTATGGTTGTCTCAGTTGACCCAAGAGTTGGGGTCTTCAAGTACAACTCTGGGGTTGTGATTGATGCAGGGATGCATATCCAAATCCCAGGAGTGCAAGGAATGGTAGTATGGAAAGAATCCATTCAAGAGCAGACTGGGCACTAAAGTAATTGCTATAGCAATTTCTAGAGCAAAATAAGTGTAGAAGTTCATAGCTACCCTAAAGTAACCCTAGTTTACCTAATATCTTCTTCTTCATAACCTAGAGTCTCTTAACTTAATTTAAGCCTAGCCTAGTTTGTTACATTCTAATTTCTCCTAAACATTAAATCGTGTGAACCAACAGAATTTTGCTACAGCATTTTACGAGTCAAAGCATTCTATAGTAGTTTCTAGTATACTCCTCGTGGGACGATACTCACTCATCATTATATTACTTGGTCACGACACGTGCACTTACGTTCTGACATTGCATAAATACTTTGCAACCAATAAGTTTTTGGCGCCGTTGCCGGAGAGTTTCAACTAGAAAATTATTATTAGATGTTTGATTATGCGAAGGAATTTATCTTTTAGTTATTCTGGTGTCATTTTTGGGCAGGTGAACACAGTGAATGAGTAGGTTCGAAAGAGAGATGCTACCTCTAGATCCTGAGATAGAAAGAACGCTTCTGAGAAGAAGAAGAGGATTGTTGGGACCTTAGCAACAAGCAGAAATGGCCAACCAGAATGGAGCAGATAATATGGATGACAGAGATAGAGTCCCGAATGCTTATGTTCAACTAAACCTGAATGGGTTGAACCCGAGCATTGTAAGACCAAAAATTGAAGCTCTTCATTTTGAGCTCAAGGCAGTAATGTTTTAGATGCTACAGATCGCAGGGCAAGTTAGTGGAATGCCTACAGAGGACCCTCACCTTCACCTGAGAGTATTCATCGAAGTCACTGATGCTTTCAAAATGAATGGGGTGACAGATGAAGTTCTCAGGCTGAAACTGTTCCCCTAGTCATTAAGAGATCGAGCTAGGGCGTTGTTAAACTCTCTGCCACCCGATTCTATTACAAACTGGAGTAATTTGGCAGAGAAGTTTCTGCTAAAATACTTCCCACCTACTAAGAATGCAAGATTAAGGAATGATATCATGTCCTTCCAGCAACTAGACGGTGAATCGCTATATGACACCTGGGAAAGGTACAAAGAGCTACTCTAGAGATGTCCCCATCACGGAATCCTATACTGCATTTAGATGGAGACCTTTTATAATGGCCTTAATGCTCAAACACGAACCATAGTGGATGCAGCAGCTAATGGGGCACTTCTGTCCAAAACATACAATGAGGCACATGAGCTGCTCGAAAGAATGGCTAGCAATAACTATCAATGGCCTATGGATAGAGTCTCAACTGGAAAGAAGACAACAGGTATGCATAAAGTGAGTGAAGTCACTTCTCTCACAGCCCAGCTAGCTTCATTAGTGAATGTCCTGAAAAATCAGTAGCTGATTTGCGCTCAAGCAGCTAATGCAGTCTAGGAGAATAGAGTGTCTTGTGTTATATGCAATGGGTCTCATTTATTTGAAAGCTGTCCCTTGAATCTGGAGTCGATATGTTATGTCAAAAACATGAATCATAACAACAATCCCTATTCAAACACATATAACCCAAGTTGGAGGCAGCATCCTAATTTTTCTTGGAGTAGCTATGGCACTGGATAAGGAAGCAACTCTGCCCCACAAAGACCACAGGCACCCCCAGGCTTTCAGCAGTAAAGGCATTAGCCTACAAAAACTCCCACTTCATTGGAGTCCCTGCTGAAGGAGTATATACAAGAAATGATGCTGTGATTCAGAGTCAAGCTGTAACATTGAGAAATTTGGAGACCCAATCGGGAAGCTTGCCAATGAATTAAAAACCAGACCTCCAGGGACACTTTCAAACAATACTGAAGTCCTTAGGAGAGAAGGGAAAGAGCACTGCAAGGCTATAGCTCTTAGAAGTGGAAAAGTAGTGGAAGCACCCCAAGCAAAGAGACAAGACCAAAAAGATCGTACTGTACCCATGAAAAAGAAGAAAGACAAGCAAAGGCTGGTGGATAAGGCAAGTGATGAAGCAGGAATCTCTGAAGAAAAGTCTACAGCTTTGCTACAGCAAAATACTACAGCTTTTCCACAGTAAAACGTGCAGCAAACCAAGTTACCTCCACCATTTCCTCAAAGATTCCAAAAACAGCAGAATGACCATCAGTTCAGAAGATTCCTGGATGTCCTCAAGTAGCTGCATATTAACATCCTTTTGGTGGAAGCATTAGAGCAAATGCCAAACTATGTAAAGTTCCTGAAGGACATCTTGACCAAAAAGAGAAGATTTGGGGAATTTGAGACTGTTGCCCTCACACGAGAATGTAGTGCTGTGTTGCAGAATAAGCTGCCTTCCAAACTCAAGGATCCAGGTAGCTTTACCATACCTTGTTCCATTGGGAACCAGTATTTTGGCAAAGCCCTCTGTGACTTGGGAGCAAGCATCAACCTCATGCCAATGGCCATATTCAAGAAGCTGGGGATTGGAGAAGCAAGGCCTACCACGGTCTCACTACAATTGGCAGACAGATACATTGAACATCCAGAAGGGAAAATCGAGGATGTCCTAGTTAAGGTGGACAAATTCATTTTCCCAGTAGACTTTATAATACTGGACTATGAAGCTGATGCAGAGGAGACAATTATTTTGGGCAGGCCATTCCTAGCAACTGGCTGAACTTTAATTGATGTCCAAAAAGGGGAATTAACCATGAGAGTATAGGATGAGCAGGTTACATTCAATGTATTCCAGTCCATGAAATTTCCCAATGAAGTAGAGGAATGTTTAGTTATTTCTGTGATAGACACACATTAGCATAAGAGCAGTTTGAAAAATGATACAAGGGCCCATCACCATTTATATGGGCAAATAACTCAGATTCAGAGGGGGAAAACGAGAAAGAATGGGCTTGGATTGAAGCCAGACATAGCACTAGGAAGCAGGGGTCGATGAATGAGCCCTTAGACATGTCCTTACCATAAGCGAAGCAGCCTAAGGCATCAGTAGAGGAACCACCAATCTTGGAGTTGAAGCCATTACCAGAACATCTCAAGTATGTGTATCTAGGAAAAACAACCAACCTTCTTGTGATCATTTAAGCAATCTTGACAGAAGAGCAAGAGGAGAAACTAGTCCTGACGTTGAAAAGATTCAGAAAAGCTATTGGTTGGACCCTTGCTTATATCAAGGGTATCAGTCCCTCATTTTGTATGCATAAGATCCTTTTGGAGAGCAATGAAAAAGGGTCCATTGATCCCCAATGGAGGCTCAATCCAATAATGAAGGAGGTGGTAAAAAAAGAAATCATAACGTGGTTAGATGCTGGGATTATTTACCCCATATCAGACAGTTCCTGGGTTAGTCCAGTCCAATGTGTTCTTAAGAAATGGGGCATGACTGTGGTGGAAAATGAAAACAGTGTGCTCATCCACACCAAGGTTGTGACTGGCTGGAGGTATTGCATGGACTACCGAAGACTGAACAAAAGCACGAGGAAAGACCACTTCCCCCTGCCATTCATAGACCAGATGCTAGACAGACTTGTAGGAAGGGAATACTATTGTTTCCTAGATGGGTATTCAGGCTACAATCAGATTGCTATAGCACCCGAAGACCAGCATAAGACTACATTCACATGTCCTTATGGCATCTTTGCATTTTGAAGGATGCTGTTTGGGTTATGCAATGCTCCAGCAACTTTTCAGCAATGCATGATGACAATTTTCACAGAAATGGCTGAGCAATTTGTGAAAATTTTCATGGATGAATTCTCAGTTTTAGGGGACTCCTTTGACTTATGTTTGGGAAACCTTGCTAAGGTCCTACAAAGATGTGAGGAAACAAACTTGGTGCTGAACTGGGAGAAGTGTCAATTCATGGTGAAGGAAGGGATTGTGCTGGGACACAAAGTCTCTCAAAATGGACTAAAGGTTGATAAAGCCAAAGTACAGATCATAGAGAAGCTGCCTCCTCCCACCTCAATCAAAGGCATCAGAAGCTTCCTTAGCCATGCAGGATTCTACAGGATGTTCATTAGGGACTTTTCCAAGGTCGCAAAATCTCTATGCAGCTTGCTGGAGAAAGACATAACTTTCTTCTTTGATAAAAACTGCATGACAACATTCTGTGACCTCAAGAAAAAATTGAGTTCAGCACTAGTTATTGTGGCACCAGACTGGACTTCTACATTTGAACTCATGTGTGATACAAGTGAAGCAGCATTGGGAGCCGTCCTTGGGCAACGCAGGAATAAAGTTTTTCATTCTATATATTATGCTAGCAAAACACTACTAGGGGCCCAGCTCAACTACACAGTAACAGAGAAGGAGATGCTTGCAATAGTATTTGCTTTTGAGAAATTCAGATCATATTTGGTAGGAACAAAAGTAATTGTGCACACAGACCATTCTGCCATCAAGAACCTGGTTAAGAAGAAGGATTCCAAGCCTAGACTCATTCGATAGGTCCTCTTGCTCTAGGAATTAGATCTAGAGATCAGGGATAGAAGGGGGATTGAGAATCAGGTGACAGACCATCTCTCCAAACTGGAACAGGATAGCGCAGAAGCAGAAGAAATTAATGAGAAATTCCCAGAAGAGCAACTCTTCCTCATGTCCCATGCTAGTGTGCCATAGTACGCTGACTATGTAAACTACTTGGTGAGTGGCCTGCTCTTATCGGAATTGATGTCACAACAAAAGAAGAAATTTTTGCATGATGTGAATTCATATTATTGGGATGAACCATACCTCTTCAAGCAGTGTGCTGATAAGATGATAAGAAGATGCATTCTTAGTGAAGAGATGGAGCAAATCCAGCAGCAATGCCATGCTTCACCCTATGGAGGCCATTTTGGAGGAGTGAAGACTACAAACAAGGTACTGTAGGCAGGGTTCTACTGGCCTTCTCTATTCAAGGACTCCCACTCCTTTGTGTTGCAATGCGACAAGTGCCAGAGAATAGGAAACATATCCAGAAGACATGAAATGCCACTGAACAACATTCTAGAAGTGGAATTGTTCGATGCATGGGGAATAGATTTCATGGGCCCTTTCCCTTCGAGTTCTGGGAACCAATACATCCTAATAGCTATTGACTACGTCTCAAAATTGGTAGAAGCAAGTGTGTCTCCCACTAACGAGGCAAAGTTGGTAACCAGATTTCTGAAGAAGAACATTTTTACAAGGTTTAGATCCCCCACAACCATCATCAGTGATGGAGGATCCTATTTCTACAACAGGAAATTCGAAGCACTGCTGGCCAAATATGGCGTAAGACACAAGGTGGCAACACCATATCATCCACAAACCAATGGACAGGCTGAAGTCTCCAATAGAGAAATCAAGAGGATACTGGAAAAAACGGTTGGCCTAACTAGGAAGGATTGGTCCTCAAGGCTAGATGATGCATTGTGGGCCTATAGAACAGCCTATAAAACACCACTGGGGATGTCACCATACAAGTTAGTGTTTGGTAAGGCTTGTCATCTGCCAGTAGAGCTAGAGCATCGAGCATATTGGGTAGTGAAGGAGTTAAATCTAAATTTGGGAGCTGTTAGTGAGAAAAGAATGCTGCAGTTAAATGAGCTGGTTGAATTCCATGGTCAAGCTTATGAGAATGCCAAGCTATACAAAGAGAAAGAAAAGCAATGGCATGACAAGAGGATACAGCCGAGGGACTTTGAAGTAGGACAAAGAGTGTTGTTATACAACTCCAGGCTAACCTTGTTCCCTGGGAAATTAAAATCTCATTGGTCTGGTCCCTTCCGCATTAGCAAAGTCTTCCCTTTTGGAACTGTGGAACTGAAAGAAGAAAAGGAAGTGAGGACATTTAGGGTTAACAGAAAAAGGATCAAGATCTACCTTGGAGGTGATGTGGATCACCAGCACACCTCACTCCAATTGCAAGAAGGGTGAACAGGGAAGAAGTTAAGCTGTTGACTCTAAAATAAGCGCTCATGGGAGGCAACCCATGTTTCATTCATTGTTGTTTTATTTTACAATTGTTAGGTAGCTTAAATTGTGACCCTAATATCAATTGTGTTTGTTTCTTAGGAGGGGGAGAACATCAGGCTGAAGGTCAGTTTTTGCCCTGCTATAGCAAAATCATGTGAAAGCTAGTCTTGTTTTGCTGTGGCAAAAGCGTGTGAAAGCCAACTTTTGTCACAAGACGTGCTGCAGCAAAATCATAGGAAAGCCAGTTTTTGCCACAGGAATTGCTGCAGCAAAAGCCTTCAGCCCTCACAAAAAAAAGGGAGCAGGAAAACTTTGAGAATCCTATAAGTCACATACACCCTTTCATTTCACCCAACCTAGCCTGGTGTACTCAACAATCTCTGCAACTCTCTCTCAACCCCTTCACATTCTAAGTACTCTCTTGTACTCTCATCCCTTCACATCCTAGAACCCCCTTTGCATGAAGTAGACCTGCATCTCTCAAAATCTCCACTAGCCAACAATGCCGAGGGTTAAGACCGTAGCACAGAAGGCAAGCAAGATGCAGAAGTTTACCTCTAAAGAGAACAAGAGGCAACACGATGAAGAAATCATTCAACAAAATTTATGTGCAGAGAAAGGCTTTGCCTTTACCACGCTTGAAGATTTGGGTATGCCAATGTATGTGGCAGCAGTGGTGAAGCAACAAGGATGGGAAACCTTCGCCACCCACCCCAAGCCTGTCCTTATCCCTCTGGTAAGGGAGTTCTATGCCAACTTCCCGCAGAACGCCAAGGAACGTGTCAGAGTTAGGGAGACTTGGATTTTATTTGACCAAGCCATAATCAACAAGGCCTATAAATTGCATGATGAGGACCATGATTATGAAGCACAGTTAAAGGCTCTACAAGACCATGACTGGCAAGAAATGCTAGCCTGCGTATGTATCCTAGGCAACACCTGGGATAAATCTTCCCAAGGTGCTACTACAATCAATCGAGCTTCCTTGGTGCCTGCGGCAAAAGTTTGGTACCATTTTCTAAAAACTCGCCTTTTACCCTTTACTCACGGGCAAACGGTGAGCAAAGATAGAGTGACAATGGTTGATGCCATTATTTCGGGCAAGCATATTAACGTAGGCAGGGTCATATACGAACAAATCAGATTGTGTGCAAGCCACAAGTGTAACAACTCCATTTAAGTAACAATTTTCTTTTTACCTCGTTACAACTTAACTCAAAATAACATTTAGTTAATTTATACAATACAGAGTTTACATACATATCATTAATCAATAACATTCATACAAAAGTCTAACACATATATAATTACATCTTATTCATCCCTGTTGATCAGTTCTGGATATACGGGTGAGGGTGATTACACCTTCACCGGGATCTTAGTCAACTCGACCATAGACACCATATATATTATAGGGATCAGCTCAACATAGAGTAACTCGACCTCACATACGCTAAAAGCCAGTTCCATAGAGAAAATCTACATAATTATTCTTCTGAACATGACATGGAAATATAGTGAGAATTAAATCCCAGTAAGTTCAACAATAAATCATCATCAATATAGCTCTTCACGTCATGTTCAGCTATATAAACTATAGCAAATATCTTTGGTCACATGAATGTACTATATCTATGCACATGAGAATTGTGCAATAATGACATATATGACTAAGTGCTCAAGGTAAGTTTAACAATATTTCTTTTTGAAGAAAAGATTTGAAACTTGTAATATTTATATGAGATTTTGATCTTATAAATTTGATGATTGGTCATGGATGTTGCTATATCTTGTTACATATTATGTATGTTTGAATACTTAGGCTGGTGTAGATAGTTCTGCATAGGTATGGCTACGGGTGGCAAAATTTTAAGCTTCTATTTTTACAATTATGGGAAGCATCGGTAAGGAATTTAATGAAAAATGTAGATCTATGTCTCACAGATATTTAGCCACTGGAATCACTCAATTTGGAGTCTGTATAAGGTAGATATGGTCTAATTAGTAAGCAGTGGTCAGAAAATGGTTAATCAAGGAAGAATATGTAGGGATAGCTTCTATTTTTTAATTTCTGGGAAAATTCTGTAGGGAATTAAAATAAATAGTTAACATAAGAATTATAGATATATGTGTCATGGATTTTTAACCACTGTAATCACTCAATTTGGAGTCCGTATGAGGTAGACATGGTCTGATTAGTATGCAGTGGTTAGAAATTGGTTAATCAGGAAAGAATATTTTAGGATAGCTTCTGTGTTTCAAATTTCTAGGAACATTTTGTAGGGAATTAAAATAAATGATTAACATAACAATTATTTAAATATGGGTCATGGATATTCAGCCACTGGAATCACTTAATTTTGAATTCTTATGAGGGAGATATGGACAGCTTAGTTGGTAGAGGTCAGAACCTACCCGAGAAGAAATAACCTGTAGTTTGAGGGAGTAATATCAACTTGATTGCTTACTATTTCGCTAACCTATTCAACATAATAGTTTTAGATAATTATTTTATCTTTAAATTGACACCAAGATCACCTACATCGGAGTTAAATTGAGGGCGTTATGCTCTAATTAGTAAGAGAAGGTCAGATAGGATGAAAACCTGCATCAAGAAAATAAAGAAAAAAAATTTATATATTTTTTTAAAAAAAGAATCTTATAAATGAAAATAATAAATGACTAGTATATTCTATAGCCATTGCCATTGTATGAACTTCTTATCGTCTTAAGTGTAAAATTTTGACATGGAAATATTTTATAAAGTGATATTTGAAATGGTTATGTTCATGGCATGAATACCAATGATTTTTGGTAATAATTATATTTTGATGAACATACTTGTTATTGAAATTATATTTTTGGCTATTATTATAAAAAGAAAAGATTTCTTTTTGAAGTCTAGAGGACTAAATGCTTAAGGTAAGTTTAACAATATTTCCTTTTGAAGAAAAGATTTGAAACTTGTAATATTTATATGAGATTTTGATCTTATAACTTTGATGATTGGTCATGGATGTTGCTATATCATGTTACATATTATGTATGCTTGAATACTTAGGCTGGTGTAGATAGTTCTGCATAGGTATGGCTACGGGTGGCAAAATTTTAAGCTTCTGTTTTTACAATTATGGGAAGTATCGGTAAGGAATTTAAAGAAATGGTTAGCATGAAAAATATAGATCTATTCTCACAAATATTTAGCCACTAGAATAACTCAATTTGGAGTCCGTATGAGGTAGATATGGTCCAATTAGTAAGCAGTGGTCAGAAAATGGTTAATCAAGGAAGAATATGTAGGGATAGCTTCTATGTTTTAATTTCTGGGAACATTCTGTAGGGAATTAAAATAAATGGTTAACATATGAATTATAGATATATTTTTCATGGATTTTTAGCCACTGGAATCACTCAATTTGGAGTCCGTATGAGGTAGATATGGTCCGATTAGTATGCAGTGGTTAGAAATTGGTTAATCAGGGAAGAATATTTTAGGATAGCTTCTAAGTTTTAAATTTCTGGAAACATTTTGTAGGGAATTAAAATAAATGATTAACATAAAAATTATTTATATATGGGTCACGGATATTTAGCCATTGGAATAACTTAATTTTGAATTATTATGAGGGAGATATGGACAGCTTAGTTGGTAGAGGTCAGAACCTACCCGAGAAGAAATAACCTGTAGTTTGAGGGAGTAATATCAACTTGATTGCTTACTATTTCGCTAACCTATTCAACATAATAGTTTTAGATAATAGTTTATCTTTAAATTGACACCAAGATCACCTACATCGGAGTTAAATTGAGGGCGTTATATTCTGATTAGTAAGAGAAGGTCAGATAGGATGAAAACCTGCATCAAGAAAATAAATAAATTAAATTTATATATTTAAAAAAAATCTTATAAATGAAAATAATAAATGACTAGTATATTCCATAGCCATTGCCATTGTATGAAATTCTTATCGTCTTAAGTGTGAAATTTTGACATGGAAATATTTTATAAAGTGATATTTGAAATGGTTATGTTCATGGCATGATTACCAATGACTTTTGGTAATAATTATATTTTGATGAACATACTTGTTATTGAAATTATATTTTTGGCTATTATTATAAAAAGAAAATAAATGAGCACGGTCACATGGCAATCCGTGTGGTGCACCAGTAGGGGACGCCCTACCAACGGTTATGATCATGTTAATGAGAAAAGAGAGAAAGTAGGCCATGTCAGACGGAGCAAAATAAGCCCGTACCGAAGAGTAGAAAATACTCACTGTGACCGGGGTAGCTTGATATGAGAATAAATTGATATTCATAATATGATATTCTAAAAATAGTTAACCATGTCATACATGTTATTATTGTACGATTCTCATGTGCATAGATATAGTACATTCATGTGACCAAAGATATTTGCTGTAGTTTATACAGTTGAACATGATATGAAGAGCTATATTGATGATGATTTATTGTTGAACTTACTGGGATTTAATTCTCACTATATTTCCATGTCATGTTAAGAAGAATAATTATGCAGATTTTCTCTATGGAACTGGCTTTTAGCATATGTGGTGTAACAACTTTTTTTATTTATTTATTATTATACATTATAAAGTTTACATATACATCATTAATCAAAACGTACGTACAACATTTCAAACACATAATTATCTACATCTTATTTATTTTGGTTGACCAATTCCAGAGATTCGGGTGCCGGTGGTTGCACCTTCACCGGGATTTGTGCCAATTCGTGCACAAACATTTTATTTAGGATCCGCCCATCATAGAATAACTCGATCCAACGTGCACTAAATGCCAGAGCTATAGAAAAATTTGCATAAATAATTTTTTGAACTTCACATGAAAATATAGTGAGAATTAAATCCCAGTAAGTTCAACAATAAATCATTATCAATATAGTTCATCACGTCATGTTCAGCTGTATAAACTATAATAAATAACTTTGGTCATATGAATGCACTATATCTATGCACATGAGAATCGTACAGTGATGACATGTATGACAGGATTAATTATTTTCAGAATATCATATGATCATTATCAATTTATTCTCATATCAAGCTACCTCGGTCAGGGTGAGTATTTTCTACTCTCCGATATGGGCTTTTCTCGCTCCGTCCGACATGGCCCACTTTCTCTTTCTTTTCTCATTAATATGATCATAACCGTTGGTAGGGTATCCCCTACTGGTGCACCACACGGATTGCCATGTGACCGTACTCATTTCTTTTCTTTTTACAATGATAGCCAAAAATATTCTTTCAATAACAAGTATGTTCATCAAAATATAACTATTACCAAAAATCATTGGTAATCATGCCATCAACATAAATATTTCAAATAACACTTTATAAAATATTTCCAAGTCAAAATTTCACATTTAAGATGGTAAGAAGTTCATACAATGGCAATGGCTATGGCTATGGCTATACTAGTCATTTATTATTTTCATTTATAAGATTCATCTTCTTTTTTAAATATTAATTTTATTTCTTTATTTTCTTGATGTAGGTTTTCATCCTATCTAACTTTCTCTTACAAATCAGAGCATACCTCCCTCAATTTAACTCCGATGTAGGTGCTCTGGGTGTCAATTTCAAGATGAAACAATTATCTAAAACTATTATGTTGAACATTGTAGCGAAATATTAAGAAATCAAGGTGATATTACTCCCCCAATGTACAGGTTATTTCTTCTCGGATAGGTTCTGACCTCTACCTACTAATCTGTCCATATCTCCCTCATAAGAATTTCAAATTAAGTGATTCCAATGGGTAAAAATCCATGACACATATATCTATAATTCATATGTTAACCATTTATTTTAATGCCTTAAAAAATGTTCCCAGAAATTAAAACACCAAAGCTATCTTAACATATTCTTCCCTGATTAACCATTTTCTGACCTTTGTTTACTAATCGGAACATATCTACCTCATATGAACTCTAAATGGAATGATTCCAGTGGCTAAAACTCCGTGACACATATATCTATAATTCATATGTTAACCATTTATTTTAATTCCTTATATAATGTTCCCACAAATTAAAACACCGAAGCTATCCTAACATATTCTTCCCTGATTAACCATTTTCTGACGTTTGTTAACTAATCGGAACATATCTACCTCATATGAACTCTAATTGCAATGATCCAGTGCTTAAAAATCCGTGACACATATATCTATAATTCATATGTTAACCATTTATTTTAATTCCTTATAGAATTTTCTCAAAAATTAAAACACCGAAGCTATCCTAACATATTCTTCCCTATTTAACCATTTTCTGACCTTTGTTTACTAATCAGACCATATCTACCTCATATGAACTCTAAATTGAATGATTCCAGTGGCTTAAAATCCGGGAAACATAAATCTACATTTGTTATGTTAACCATTTGTTTAGATTCCCTATAGAATGTTCCCAGACATTAAAACACAGAAGCCTAAAATTCTGCAACCCATAGCCATACCCATGCAGAACTATCTACACCAACCTAAGAATTCAAACATACATAATATGTAACATGATATAGCAACATCTATGACCAATCATCAAAGTTCTAAGATCAAAATCTCATATAAATATTACAAGTTTTGAAATTTTTCTTCAAAAAGAAATATTGTTAAACTTACCTGGAGCACTTTAGTCCCCTAAACTTCTCCTTCCTCTTTCTTCCTCTCCTTTCCTCACTCTACCTTACTTTTATTTTTCCTCTCCCTCACTTGGACGAAATTCTAATATTGTAAGGTTGGGTTTTCTTATATAAACCACCAAATAACTCACCTTTCATGATCATGGGTCTACCTTATCACAATTAGGTTACACTTGGTTGAATTTTTGGAAAACAAACAACTTATGTTCTTGTCTTCCTCTTCCTTAGTCAAGATATGCATAGGAAAAGGACATTTGTATTATGAAAATTTTGATAATATGTTCTTAAGATTTGGGACAAGGTCCCTTTGATTTTAGGATTCATTTACTTTTTCTTTTGTCTTAATCAATTATAATAGGTTTGCCTTTTTAAGTGGCAAATTTCTAGCCCTTCAATCTCCATTATTTGGTTGAAATTATTTGTGTGGGATAGAAATGTTTTGTCCTAATGCTATGTATTATCATACCACTTGCTAAAATTATGAGTGAAGGATATAGATTTTTTGTCCTAAAGCCTTGTATTATCATACCACTTGCTAAATTTTTGTCTTAATGCCATGTCACATAATCTTGATTACACTATTATTTCATCACTTTAATTTAATTTTATTTTATTTTTCCTCTTGGGTTTGGGCTCATTCTTGCCCATTTTCTTTACTTTAGTTAAAATTACACCTTTCATAATGGGTTTGGTCACATTTTCATGATTTTTGGGCTATCGGTCCAATTTCTATATCCTAGTTCAAGTCTATGTTTTATTTCTTCATTGGGCTATCCTATTGGCTTGCTAAAATATTATGTGAAGTAGAAAAACTCTATATGAAGTGTCCATAGGTGAAAGCCCAATTTATGGGTGGAGATACTAAACTTAGTAACTTTTTCTCTTAAATTAAGAAAAATTACCCTAATCCGATCTTCTTGAAATTTTAAGACTTTTACTTACTTCACAAAAATTTATCTTCCTTACCTAAGAATTTCACCTTTATTTAGCATTTTTATTTCTAATATTTTCTCTTAGATTTTCTTTCTTTACCTATTCCATTAATATTAGAACATTTCTATACAAACACGTAAGGTGAAGAATTTCTAAGGATTATATTTCCTTAGATATCTAAAAATTGTCTAATAAATTTTATTTCCTTAATTAAATATTTATGTACCTTTATCAATAAAAGAAATGAAATTATGAATATTACTTTGAATACTTTTGTACTTTTATTAATACAGGAAACGAAATTAGGGATGTTACATTTCTTTCCCCCTAAAAGAAATTTTGTCTTCAAAATTTCAGAAATTACCTAATAAGAACAATTTCATATATTTCTTCCTCATGACTTCTTCTAGCTCCCAAGTTGCTTCTTCTGGAGTCAAACCTTCCCATAACACCTTAACTAGGGGAATAGTTTTGTTCCGCAATTGCTTCACGTCAGTGTCCAATATAAATGCTGGTACTAGCTGGTATGTCATATTCTCCTTTATTTGGATTGGTTCATCTCGTATCACATGTGAGAAGTCTGGAAGATACTTTCGGAGCCGTGATACAAGGAAAACATTATGCAAGTTGGATAAATTAGGTGGGAGAGCAACTTGATATGCTGACGTCCCTACTTTCTTTAGAATTTGGTAGGGTCCTAAAAATTGCAGATTTAGCTTTTTGGTCTTGAGAGACCTACCAACTCCAGTGGTCAGAGAAATTTTTAGAAATACATGGTCCCCTTCCTCAAAATCTAGAGGTCTATGTCTCTTATCATAGTAACTCTTTTGACGACTTTGAGCTGTGAGTATTTTATCTCGTATCATCCTGCTTTGTTCAATGGTTTGTTGAACTAGATCAGGACCTAGCAAGTTCTTTTCTCCTACCTCAAACCAACATAGTGGAGATCGACACTTCCTACCGTATAAAGCTTCGTAGGGGGCCATCTTAATACTGGAGTGATAACTATTATTCTAAGCAAACTCTACTAAAGGTAGGTACTTATCCCATCCTTCACCTTGCTCTATTACACAGGCCCTTAACATATCTTCTAGGGTTTGAATGGTTCGTTCTATCTGCCCGTCAATCTGAGGATAGTAGGCAGTATTGAACTGTAACTGAGTATCAAATGCTTCCTGCAATGCCTTCCAAAACCTCGATGTGAACCTCGGATCTCTATCAGAAATGATATTTAAGGGAATTCCATGCAGTCTAACTATTTCCTAGACGTACAATTGGGCTAATTTATCCAGTGAATAGTTAATTTTTATGGGCAAAAAGTGAGCAGATTTGGTTAATATGTCAACTATTACACAGATAGAGTCATGTCCCACTGAAGTCTTAGGTAATCCCACAACAAAGTCCATTGAGATACTGTCCCATTTCCATTTAGGGATCTCCAGAGGTTGTAGAAATCCCGCTGGCTTTTGATGCTCCACCTTCATCTTTTGACAAATGAGACATTTCGCCACAAACTCAGCAATGTCCATTTTCATCCCTGGCCACCAATATATCCTCTTTAAATCCTGGTACATTTTAGTACATCTAAGATGGACTGTGTATTTACTCTGATGCGCTTCCTACAGGATCTTAGTCCTCAACTCTCGTTCTTGAGGGACACAAATCCTTTCCAGATACATGATTGCTCCATCTTCCATGACAGAAAAATTACCTCGGTCTTTATAATCCTGTAAGTATTGGTCATGATCTTGAGCCTCTTTGATCTGAGCTCTAAGGTCACACCCTATACTTAAACCATTAATGACTATCTTCTTTGGAGTAAGAGTTGTGGCTAGCTTCAAATTTCGAAACTCCTCTAGCATCTGCATCTCATACACCATCATCTGACCTATGTGCAGAGATTTTCGACTCAAGGCATTTGCTACAACATTCGCCTTTCCGGGATAATACTTTATCTCAAACTTGTAGTCATTGAGGAATTCTACCCATCTTCGTTGCCTCATATTTAACTCCTTCTGATCAAAGAGGTATTTAAGACTCTTATGATCACAATATACTTCAAAGGTTTTCCATACAAATAGTGTTGCCAAATCTTTAAGCCAAACACCACTGCCGCCAATTCAAGATCATGGGTTAGATAGTTTCCTTCGTGGGGTCTCAGTTGCCTAGAGGCGTAAGCAACTACTCTCTTATCTTGCATCAGCACACATCCTAGCCCTTTCTTTGAAGCGTCACTATACACTTCAAAATGTCCTGTGGGGTCTGGAATAATTAAAACAAGATGAGTGGTCAGTCTTGTCTTAAGCTCCTGAAAACTAGCTTCACATTGATCAGTCCATTTGAAAGGACTTCCCTTCTTGATCAATTTAGTCAATGGCAAGGCTATACGAGAGAAGTTTTATATAAACCTCCTGTAGTATCCTGCCAAACCCAAGAAACTTCTGACTTCCGTAACCGTCTTTGGTCTCTCCCATTGAATTACTGATTCCATCTTTCTAGGATCTATGGCTACCCCTCTATTTGAGATGACATGCCCGAGAAACTTTACTTCTGACAGCCAAAATTCACACTTCTCTAATTTGGCATACAAATTTTTTCTTTCAGTACTTGCAGCACAATTCTGAGATGTTGTTCATGTTCTTTCTCACTCTTAGAATATATTAAGATGTCATCAATGAACACTACCGCAAATTGATTTAGGTAAGGTCGAAAAATGCGATTCATGTAATCCATGAAAATTGCAGGTGCATTTGTCAACCCGAAAGGCATTACGAGAAACTCATAGTGCCCATACCTAGTCCTGAAGGCAGTTTTTGGTACATCCTCCTCCTTGATCTTAATCTGTTGATATCCCGACCTCAAGTCAACCTTAGAAAAGATAAAGGCTCCCTTCAATTGATCCAATAAGTCATCTATCCTAGGGAGAGGATACTTGTTTTTGACAGTCACCTTATTTAGCTGTCTATAGTCTATGCATAGTCTAAGGCTTCCGTCTTTCTTCTTAACAAACAATACAGGAGCTCCCTAAGGTGATACACTTGGTCTAACAAATTTCTTGTCTAACAGTTCCTCCAACTGTTTCTTGAGTTCCTGTAGTTTTTTCGAGGCCATCCTATATGGTGCAATAGAGATAGGCCCTGTTCCAGGTAAGAGATCAATAGAGAACTCTATCTCTCTCTTGGGAGGTAAGCCTAGAATATCTGATGGAAATACTTTAGGAAACTCGTTGGCTATTGGGATTTCATCAAGCTTCAATCCGACTTCTAGGTTTGATAAATACAAGAGAATGTATCTAAGTATTCCATTCTTCAACTCCCTATTAACTTGATTGGCATTAAGCATTAATAACTGCACCTCCTCTTTCGGAGTAGGAGGTAGAAATTCAACGGTCTTGTTACAACAATTCAGCAAGACTCAATTTCTAGACATCAAGTCTAACCCTAAAATGACCTCAATACCTCTTAAAGGTAAACAGACGAGGTCTACAGAAAACGTTTTCTCCTGGATGGTGACTTGACAGTCCTTACATACAGAGGAAGTTAATACCCTTTCCCCTGTAGGGGTTACTACGGATAGCTCATAGGGAGTTTTAGAAATAGAAAACTGAAACTTCCTAATACATTCTTCCGATATAAATGAATGACTAGCACCAAAGTCAAATAACACCATAAGAGCAAATCCATAGATATAGCATGTACCTTGAATCAATTCAGAAGATTGAGCTGCCTCTTGGCCGCTAAGGGTAAAAACCATTCCTTTTACTTGAGGCCTCTATTTTGGCTGCTTCCCCACATTCTGTGGGCAGTTTCTCGTAAAATGACCCTTTTGTCCGCAGTTGAAGCAGACATCTTGTCCCATGTAGCATGGCTGATTACCATGCATGCATCCGCACTTAGCGCACTTAACTAGGGCAAGGTCTTGTTGGAAAGGTTTGGGACCCGCAGTCAATGGCCTCTTACCAGCTCCATATCCACTTCTTCTCACGTTCTTGCTAGGGTTGGGAAAATTTTTCTTCCTTTTCCATAGATTTCGCCTTTGCTTTTCATCCTCCACTGCCTTTAAACTTTTCTCCAAGAGTCTGTATTTATTGATCAGAGGCACAAACTCCCTAATCTCCATAGCTATAACAGCATTCTTTATGTCCGGGTTCAGTCCCGCTTCAAACATAACAGTCTTCCATGCTTCATTAGGGTTAAATCGCAGATAAGAGGAGAACTTAGACAATTCCTCGAATCTCGAGATGTATTGGTTTATAGTCATGCTATCCTGCCAGAGTTGGAGAAATTCGATCTCTTTCTCCGCCCTCATAGTACTTAGAAAGTACTTTTCCAAAAAGGTGTCTTTGAACACCTTCCAAGTGATCTGCCTTCCCTGGTGAGCTAAAAGTTCTCTAGCTCCACGCCACCAGTATTCTGCTTCATCTTTTAGCATATATGCATCAAATATTACTTGTTGCTCCTCAGTATAGCCCATCACTTCAAAGATTTTCTCTAACTCCCATATCCATCTTTCAGCTACAATTGGGTCAAAGCCGCCTTGAAAAAAAGGTGGCCTAGTTGTCAGGAACTCGGATATGCCATTATCATTTCAAGCCATCCGATTGTTAACACCATTCACATCATTCGAGTTATTAGCATTCTGGAGGTATTGTAGAATTTGATTAGTGGTCATGACTTGGTCTCGAATTTCCACGGCCAGGTTGTGCAGGGTTTCCTCCGCATTATTTGCTGGAATCCTCCTTGATGGTGCCATTTCCTACAGTGGGAAAAACAAAATTATGCTGCTATTGAGGTGATCAAGGCCAATAGTTAGTTCAAAAATATTTAACAACCGTCATAACACCACCACGGCATGTAGGTAGGAAACACTAGTAATTTCTTACCTATATGAATTCACTGATCCCTACACAGCACAACCACAAACATACTCAAGACACTATAAGATCGATTCAGATAACTATCCACCCACTGGCCATCTAGGATCGACCTGCTCTGATACCAATTATGTAACAACTTTTTTTATATTTATTATTATACAATATAAAGTTTACATACACATCATTAATCAAAACGTACGTACAACATTTCAAACACATAAATATCTACATCTTATTTATTCAGGTTGACCAATTTCAGAGATTTAGGTGCGGGTGGTTGTACCTTCACCGAGATTAGTGCTAACTCACCCACAAACATTTTATTTAGGATCCGCCCATCATAGAATAACTCGATCCAATGTGCACTAAAATTCAGAGCTATAGAAAAATTTGCATAACTAATTTTCTGAATATGACATGCAAATATAGTGAGAATTAAATCCTAGTAAGTTTAACAATAAATCATTATCAATATAGCTTATCACGTCATGTTCAGCTGTATAAACTACAGTAAATAACTTTGGTCATATGAATGCACTATATCTATGCACATGAGAATTGTACAGTAATGACATGTATGACAGGATTAATTATTTTCAGAATATCATATGATCATTATCAATTTATTCTCATATCAAGCTACCCCGATCAGGGTGAGTATTTTCTACTATCCGGTACAGGCTTTTTTCGCTCCATCCGACATGACCCACTTTTTCTTTCATTTCTCATTAACATGATCATAACCGTTGGTAGGGCATCCCCTACTGGTGCACCACATGGATTGCCATGTGACCGTGCTCATTTCTTTTCTTTTTACAATGATAGCCAAAAATATTCTTTCAATAACAAGTGTGTTCATCAAAATATAACTATTACCAAAAATCATTGATAATCATGCCATGAACATAACCATTTCAAATATCACTTTATAAAATATTTCCATGTCAAAATTTCACACTTAAGATTATAAGAAGTTCATACAATGGCAATGGCTATGGCTATACTAGTCATTTATTATTTTCATTTATAAGATTCATCTTCTTTTTTAAATATTAATTTTATTTCTTTATTTTCTTGATGCAGGTTTTCATCCTATCTAACCTTCTCTTACTAATCAGAGCATAACTCCCTCAATTTAACTCCGATGTAGGTGAGCTTGGTGTTTATTTCAAGATAAAACAATTATCTAAAACTATTATGTTGAACATTATAGAGAAATATTAAGAACTCAAAGTGATATTACTCCCTCAATGTACAGGTTATTTCTTCTCGGATAGGTTCTGACCTCTACCTACTAATCTGTCCATATCTCCCTAATAAGAATTTCAACTTAAGTGATTCCAATGGTTAAAAATCCGTGACACATATATCTATAATTAATATGTCAACCATGTATTTAATCCCTTATATAATGTTCCCAGAAATTAAAACACCGAAATATCCTAACATATTCTTCCCTGATTAACCATTTTCTGCCTTTATTAACAAATCGAAACATATCTACCTCATATGAACTCTAAATGGAATGATTCCAGTGGTTAAAAAACCGTCACACATATATCTATAATTCATATGTTAACCATTTATTTTAATTCCATATAGAATGTTCCCAGAAATTAAAACACCGAAGCTATCCTAACATATTCTTCCCTATTTAACCATTTTCTGACCTTTATTTACTAATCAGACCATATCTACGTCATATGAACTTTAAATTGAATATTTCCAGTGGCTAAAAATTCGTAAGACATAAATCTACATTTGTTATGTTAACCATTTGTTTATATTCCCTATAGAATGTCCCCAGAAATTAAAAGACAGAAGCATAAAATTCTGCCAACCATAGCCATACCCATGCAGAACTATCTGCACCAACCTAAGTATTCAAACATACATAATATGTAACATGATATAGAAACATCCATGACCAATCATCAAAGTTCTAAGATCAAAATCCCATATAAATATTACAAGTTTCAAAACTTTTCTTTAAAAAGAAATATTGTTAAACTTACCTTGAGCACTTTAGTCCCCTAGACTTCTCCTTCCTATTTCTTCCTTTCTTCATCTCCTTTCCTTACTCTACCTTGCTTTAATTTTTCCTCTCTCTCACTTGGACGAAATTATAATGTTGTAAGGGTGGGTTTTCTTATATAGACCACCAAATAATTCACCTTTCATGATCATGGGTCTACCTTATCACAATTAGGTTACACTTGGTTGAATTTTTGGAAAACAAACAACTTATGTTCTTGTCTTCCTCTTCCTTAGTCAAGATATGCATAGGAAAATGACATTTTTATTTTGAAAATTATGATAATATGTTCTTAAGATATGGGACGAGGTCCCTTTGATTTAGAGATTCATTTACTTTTTCTTTCGTCCTAATCAATTATAATAGGTTTGCCTTTTTAAGTGGCAAATATCTAACCCTTCAATCTCCATTATTTGGTTGAAATTATTTGTGTGGGAAAGAAATGTTTTGTCCTAATGCTATGTATTATCATACCACATGCTAAAATTATGAGTGTAGTGTGACAACCCTTTTTTTTCTTTATTATTATACAATATTGAGTTCACATACACGTCGTTAATCAAAACGTACATGCAACATATCAAGCACATAGATAATTACATCTTGTTTATTTTGGTTGACCAATTCTGGAGATACAGGTGCGGGTGGTTGCACCTTCACCGGGATCTGAGCCAACTCGACCACAAACATCTTATTTGATTATGAGATCTGCCCAACATAAAGTAACTCTATCCAATGTGCACTAAAAGCCAGAGCTATAGAAAACTTGCATAACTAATTTTCTGAACATGATATGGAAATATAGTGAGAATTAAATCTCAGTAAGTTCAATAATAAATCATCATCAATATAGCTCATCAGGTCATGTTTAGCTATATAAACTACAAAAAATATCTTTGGTCACATCAATGCATTACATCTATGCACATAAGAATCATACAGTAATGATATGTATGACAGGATTAACTATTTTCAGAATATCATATGATGGCCATCAACTTATTCTTATTTCAAGCTACTCCGGTCAGGGTGAGTATCCTCTACTCTACGGTACGGGCTTTTCTCGCTCCGTCCGACATGGCCCACCTTCTCTTTCTTTTCTCATTAACATGATCATAATCATTGGTAGGGTGTCCCCTACTGGTGCACCACACGGATTGCCATGTGACCGTGCTTATTTCTTTTCTTTTCACAATGATATCCAAAAATATGCTTTCAATAACAAGTATGTTCATCAAAATATAACTATTATCATAAATCATTGGTAATCATGCCATGAACATAACCATTTCAAATATCACTTTATAAAATATTCCCATGTCAGAATTTTACACTTAAGATGGTAAGAAGTTCATACAATGGCAATGGCTATGGCATATACTAGTCATTTATTATTTTCATTTATAAGATTCGTCTTCTTTTTTAAATATTAATTTTATTTCTTTATTTTCTTGATACAGGTTTTCATCCTATCTAACCTTCTTTTACATATCAGAGCATAACTCCCTCAATTTAACTCCGATGTAGGTGATCTTGGTGTCTATTTCAAGATAAAACAATTATCTAAAACTATTATGTTGAACATTGTCGCGAAATATTAAGACATCAAGGTGGTATTACTCCCCCAATGTACAGGTTATTTCTTCTCGGATAGGTTCTGACCTCTACCTACTAATCTGTCCATATCT
The DNA here is from genome assembly GCA_037074535.1 of Gleditsia sinensis. NCBI lineage: Eukaryota > Viridiplantae > Streptophyta > Magnoliopsida > Fabales > Fabaceae > Gleditsia > Gleditsia sinensis. Next base: position 24,047,031 of record CM073466.1, read on the forward strand.
CCCTCATAAAAATTTCAACTTAAGTGATTCCAGTGGCTAAAAATCCGTGACACATATATATATAATTAATATGTCAACCATGTATTTAATTCCTTATATAATGTTCCCATAAATTAATACACCGAAGCTATCCTAACATATTCTTCCCTGATTAACCATTTTTCTGACCTTTGTTAACTAATCGAAACATATCTAGCCCATATGAACTCTAAATGGAATGATTCCAGTGGTTTAAAAACCGTCACACATATATCTATAATTTATATGTTAACCATTTATTTTAACTCCTTATAGAATGTTCCCAGAAATTAAAACACCGAAGCTATCCTAACATATTCTTCCCTAATTAACCATTTTCTGACCTTTATTTACTAATCGGACCAAATCTACCTCATATGAACTCTAAATTGAATATTTCCAGTGGCTAAAAATCAGTAAGACATAAATCTACATTTGTTATGTTAACCATTTGTTTATATTCCCTATAGAATGTTCCCAGAAATTAAAAGATAGAAGCTTAAAATTCTGCCACCCATAGCCATACCCATGCAGAACTATCTGCACCAACTTAAGTATTCAAACATACATAATATGTAACATGATATGGCAACATCCATGACCAATCATCAAAGTTCTAAGATAAAAATCCCATATAAAAATTACAAGTTTCAAAACTTTTCTTTAAAAAGAAATATTGTTAAACTAACCTGGAGCACTTTAGTCCCCTAGATTTCTCCTTCCTATTTCTTCCTTTCTTCATCTCCCTTCCTCACTCTACCTTGCTTTATTTTTCCTCTCCCTCACTTGGACGAAATTCTAATGTTGTAAGGGTGGCTTTTCTTCTATAGACTACCAAATAATTCACCTTTCATGATCATGGGTCTACCTTATCACAATTAGGTTACACTTGGTTGAATTTTTGGAAAACGAACAACTTATGTTCTTGTCTTCCTCTTCCTTAATCAAGATATGCATAGGAAAAGAACATTTGTATTTTGAAAATTATGATAATATGTTCTTAAGATATGGGACGAGGTCCCTTTGATTTAGAGATTCATTTACTTTTTCTTTCGTCTTAATCAATTATAATAGGTTTGCCTTTTTAAGTGGCAAATATCTAGCCCTTCAATCTCCATTATTTGGTTGAAATTATTTGTGTGGGAAAGAAATGTTTTGTCCTAATGCTATGTATTATCATACCACTTGCTAAAATTATGAGTGTAGTGTAACAATCCTTTTTTTTTTTTATTATTATACAATATTGAGTTCACATACACGTCGTTAATCAAAACGTACATGCAACATATCAAACACATAGATATTTACATCTTGTTTATTTTGGTTGACCAATTCCGGAGATACAGGTGCGGTTGGTTGCAACTTCACCGGGATCTGAACCAACTCGACCACAAACATCTTATTTGATTCTGAGATCTGCCCAACATAAAGTAACTCTATCCAATGTGGACTAAAAGCCAAAGCTACAGAAAATTTGCATAACTAATTTTCTGAATATGATATGGAAATATAGTGAGAATTAAATCCCAGTAAGTTCAACAATAAATCATCATCAATATAGCTCATCACGTCATGTTCAGTTGTATAAACTACAGAAAATATCTTTGGTCACATGAATGCATTACATCTATGAACATAAGAATCATACAGTAATGATATGTATGACAGGATTAACTATTTTCAGAATATCATATGATGGCCATCAACTTATTCTCATTTCTAGCTACCCCGGTTAGGGTGAGTATCCTCTACTCTACGGTACGGGCTTTTCTCGCTCCATCCGACATGGCCCACTTTCTCTTTCTTTTCTCATTAACATGATCATAACCGTTGGTAGGGCGTCCCCTATTGGTGCACCACACGGATTGCCATGTGACCGTGCTTATTTATTTTCTTTTCACAATGATAGCCAAAAATATGCTTTCAATAACAAGTATGTTCATCAAAATATAACTATTACCATAAATCATTGGTAATCATGCCATGAATATAACAATTTCAAATATCACTTTATAAAATATTTCCATGTCAGAATTTTACACTTAAGATGGTAAGAAGTTCATACAATGGCAATGGCTATGGCATATACTAGTCATTTATTATTTTCATTTATAAGATTCGTCTTATTTTTTAAATATTAATTTTATTTCTTTATTTTCTTGATGCAGGTTTTCATCATATCTAACATTCTCTTTATGCTTGGCCTTTAGTAATTTTCTTCTTATTTATATCATTTCCAACACATGTTCTTACAAATTTATAGAGCATTGTTTTCCAATTTGATTTCTACTATTACCCTATAGTTAAAGAGGTTCATCAAGGGAAGAAAAATGTTGAAAATAGGCTTCACCAGCTTCCAACACGGTCTGGCCATGTTTCAGGACACGGCCATGCTTTAAAAATACTTCAAATGTACTCAAAAATAGCCCTGAACACGGCTAGCCCGTGCTTGAAGCAACCAGAACACGGCCTGGCTGTGCTCTGTGACCTTTTCTCACTAATCAAAGAATAACTCTCTCATTTTAACTCCGAATGGGGTGATTTCAGTGTCTATGGAAAGTTAAGACAGTTATCTAAAACTATTATGTTAATCATATCAGAAAAATAGTAATAAATAATGGTGATATTACTCCCTCAAAGTATAGGTTATTTCTTCTCGGGTAGGTTCTGACCTCTACCTACTAATCTGTCCATATCTCCCTCATAATAATTCCACATTAAGTGATTCCAGTGGCTACAAATCCATGACACATATATCTATAATTCATATGTTAACAATTTATTTTAATTCCTTATAGAAGTTTCTCATAAATTAAAACACTAAAACTATCATAACATATTCTTCCTTGATTAACCATTTTCTGATCTTTGTTTACTAATTGGACCATATCTACCTCATATGAACTATAAATTGAATGATTCCAGTGGCTAAACATCCATGACACAAATATCTATAATTCATATGTTAACCATTTATTTTAATTCCTTATAGATTGTTACCAGAAATTAAAACACCGAAACTAAAAATTATGCCACCCATAGCCATAACCATGCAGAACTATCTACACCAACCTAAGTATTCAAACATACATCACATGCAAGATCAATATGTAACATGATATAGCAACATCCATGACCAATCATCAAAGTTCTAAGATCAAAATCTCATATAAATATTATAAGTTTCAAAAGTTTTCTTCAAAAAGAAATATTTTTAAACTTACCTGGAGCACTTAGTCCCTTAGACTTCTCCTTCCTCTTTTTACCTTTCTTCCTCTCCTTTCCACACTCTACCTTGCTTCTATTTTCCCTCTCCCTCACTTGGACGAAATTCTAATGTTGTAAGGGTGGGTTTTCTTATATAGACCACCAAATAATTCACCTTTCATGTTCATGGGTCTACCTTATCACAATTAGGATACACTTTGTTGAATTTTTGGAAAACAAACAACTTATGTTCTTGTCTTCCTCTTCCTTAGTCAAGATATGCATAGGAAAAGGAGATTTGTATTTTGAAAATTATGATGATATGTTCTTAAGATAAGGGACAAGGTCCATTTGATTTAAGGATTAATTTCCATTTTCTTTTGTCTTAAACAAGTATGATAGGTTTGCCTTTTTAGTTGGAAAATTTCTAGCCCTTGAATCTCCATTATTTGGTTGATATTATTTGTGTGGGATAGGAATGTTTTGTCCTAATACCATGTATTATCATACCACTTGCTAAAATTATGAGTGTAGGATATAGATGTTTTTGTCTTAAAGCCTTGTATTATTTTGCCACTTGCCAAAATGATGAATGTAGAATCACACCACTTGCTAAATTTTTTTCTTAATGCCATGTAACCTAATCTTTATTATTATTACATTATTATATCATCACCTAATTGATTTTATTTTATTTTTCCTCTTGGATTTGGGCTTATTCCTACCCATTATGGGCTTATTCCTACCCATTTTCTTTGTTTTGGATAAAATTCTACCTTTCTTGGAGGGCTTGGTCACATTTCCTAATTTTTGGACTATTGGTCCAATTACTATATCCTAGTCCAAGTCTATGTTTTATTTCTTGCTTAGGTTATCCAATGGGCTGGCTAGAAACTTATGTGAAATGGAAAAACTCTATATGAAGTGTCCATAGTTAAAAGCCCAATTTATGGGTGGAGATATTAAACTTAGTAATTTTTGCTCTTAAATTAAGAAAAATTACCCTAATCCGATCTTCTTAAAATTTTAAGACCTTTACTTACTTTACAAAAATTTATCTTTCTTTACCTAAGAATTTCACCTTTCTTTAGCATGTTTATTTTTAATATTTCCTCTTAGGTTTTCTTTCTTTACCTATTCCATTAATATTAGACAATTTCTATGCATATATGTAAGGTGAAGAATTTCCAAGGAAAATATCTAAAAATTACGGGATGTTACATGTAGGATATAGATGTTTTGTCCTAAAGCCTTGTATTATCATACCACTGGCTAAATTTTTGTCTTAATGCCATGTCACCTATTCTTGATTACACCATTATTTCATCACTTTAATTTTATTTTTATTTTTATTTTTCCTCTTGGGTTTGGGCTCATTCTTGCCCATTTCCTTTACTTTAGTTAAAAAAATTTCTTTCATAATGGGCTTGGTCACATTTTCATGATTTTTGGGCTACCGGTCCAATTTCTATATCCTAGTCCAAGTCTATGTTTTATTTCTTCATTGGACTTTCCTATTGGCTTGCTAACAAATTATGTGAAGTAGAAAAACTCTATATGAAGTGTCCATAGGTGAAAGCCCAATTTATGGGTGGAGATACTAAACTTAGTAACTTTTGCTCTTAAATTAAGAAAAATTACCCTAATCCGATCTTCTTGAAATTTTAAGACATTTACTTACTTCACAAAAATTTATCTTCCTTACCTAAGATTTTCACCTTTCTTTAGCATGTTTATTTCTAATATTTTCTCTTAGGTTTTCTTTCTTTACCTATTCCATTAATATTAGAACATTTCTATACAAACATGTAAGGTGAAGAATTTCTAAGGATTATATTTCCTTAGATATTTAAAAATTGTCTAATAAATTTTATTTCCTTAATTAAATATTTATGTACCTTTATCAATAAAAGAAATGAAATTATGGATGTTACTTTGAATACTTTTGTACTTTTATTAATACATGAAACGAAATTAGGGATGTTACTTGTGTGATCGAGTTACTCTATGTTGAGCTGATCCCTGTAATATATATGGTGTTTATGGTCGAGTTGACTAAGATCTCGGTCAAGGTGCAACCACCCGCACCTGTATCTTCGGAACTGGTCAACAGGGATGAATAAGATGTAATTATATATGTGTTAGACTTTTGTACGAATGTTATTGATTAATGATATATATGTAAACTCTGTATTATATAAATTAAATAAATGTTATTTTGAGTTAAGTTGTAACGAGGTAAAAAAAGACTTGTAATATTCATATGAGATTTTGATCTTAGAACTTTGATGATTGGTCATGGATGTTGCTATATCATGTTACATATTATGTATGTTTGAATACTTAGGCTGGTGTAGATAGTTTTGCAGAGGTATGACTACGGGTGGCAAAATTTTAAGCTTCTATTTTTACAATTTTGGGATAAGTCGGTAAAGAATTTAAAGAAATGGTTAACATGAAAAATGTAGATCTATGTCTCACAGATATTTATCCATTAGAATCACTCAATTTGGAGTTTTTATGAGGTAGATATGGTCCGATTAGTAAGCAGTGGTCAGAAAATGGTTAATCAAGGAAGAATATGTAGGGATAGCTTCTGTGTTTTAATTTCTGGGAACATTCTGTAGGGAATTAAAATAAATGGTTAACATAAGAATTATAGATATATGTGTGATGGAGTTTTAGCCACTAGAATCACTCAATTTAGAGTCCGTATGAGGTAGATATGGTCTGATTAGTATGCAGTGGTCAGAAATTGGTTAATCAGGGAACAATATTTTAGGATAGCTTCTGTGTTTTAAATTTCTGAAAACATTCTGTAGGGAATTAAAATAAATGATTAACATAACAATTATTGCTATATGTGTCATGGATTTTTTGCCACTGGAATCACTTAACAATTTTTATATCCTAGTCCAATTCTATGTTTTATTTCTTGTTTAGGTTATCCAATGGGCTTGCTAGAAACTTATGTGAAGTGGAAAAACTCTATATGAAGTGTCCATAGGTGAAAGCCCAATGTATGGGTGAATATGTTAAACTTAGTAACTTTAGTTCTTGAATTAGGAAAAATTATCCTAATCCAATGTTTTCTTGAAATTTTAAGGCCTTTACTTGTTTCCAAAAGTTTATCTTCCTTACCTAAGAATTTCAACTTTCTTTAGTATATTATTTCTAATTTTTCCTCTTAGGTTTTCTCTCTTTACCTATTCCATTAATATTTGAGCATTTCTATGCATACACGTAAGATGAAGAATTTCTAAAGATCATATTTCCTTAGATATCTAAAAATTGTCTAATAAATTTTATTTCCTTAATTAAATATTTATGTACTGTTATCAATAAAAGAAACAAAATTAGGGATGTTACTTTGAATACATGAAACAAAATTAGGGATGTTACAGCAAGAAAGGAAGTCTACTCTTCCCTTCCCTCATCACCTTGTTGTGCTAGGACAGCAGGGTGCCCATCTCAATCGATAAGGAGATACTTAAGGGGGGCAGCCCTATTAGCATTATTAACATAGCTCGAATTGTCCAAGAAAAAGGTGCTCCAGATTCAGCAGCTGCTACACAAGCCCCACCACACTTTGAAGGCCAAGCTACCTCCACCTTTGCTCCTTATCCGACTGATAAGACCCTACACCTGCTGCTTCAGTAGTAAACCACCATATTGCAGCAACAATCTCTACTCCTCAAACACTAGCACACGTTCTGGCAGTACTAACAGCAAAGGGATATTGCCCTCCAAAAAATACTCGAGCAAAATTTCAGGTAATTCTTCCCCTTTCCAAACTTCCCCTCAGACCTACTGCATTACACAACTAGAGAAGAACAGAGGGCCCTAGAGCCTTAGTCTAAAGAGGGCCAAGAGTCCCAAGACTCTTCCCACATCCACGAGCAGCCGCCATGACCACCAAGGACTCATGAGGAAAATAAGTCCTCAGAGGATGAAGAGCCACTTGTAAAGAGGGCAGCAACAATACAGAAAGGGAAGGCCAAACTCCAGAGCCCACAAAGATCAACTCAACGAAGGAGTGGGCTCTATAGCGCCTCAAAGTCTTAAGGGGGTTAATGCCACTGGGGAGCTGCAACATCCCTGCAAGCACCCTCAGGGAGTCCCCTTACCTTATATTTCCCTTCTTCTGTTTTCATATTTTCAATTTGCTTTGCATGTTGCTGTTCCTGTTTTATTACTTTGCCTCTTTTATGGGTTTTGCAATAAAATCAACAGTAGGGACACTGCTCATCTTTAATTTTAGGGGGGAGGTGAAATTGATGTTGCTTTAGTGTTTGCTGTGCTGGGGGATGGAATTAGTGTAACTTTAGTATTTGCTTTAGTGTTTGCTGTGGCAATTGCTTTGTTTGACTAAATGAGTGTATTTCAATTTGTTCTAGTTCTGGTATGAATTTCTGTGTGATTGTTCTTGAATGTGAGTTTACATCTGATAAATTTAGCAATTAGGAAGTTCAATTAGGGAGTTTTTACAATTACTTTTTGTTTTACCTAAATAAAAAAGAGAGAAAAAGAAGAAGAAAGATGAGTCTATCATGTGTATTTCATGACCTGCTGTTTGCTCCAGGAAACCCTATGAGGAAGTCTGGAACTTCACTGATAGCCCAAATAGGAAATCTGCATGCCAACCCCACACAAGTAGAACCTTCTTCTAATTAACACAGGACTATGGTCAGTTTTAGCAAGAGAAATCTGGTGATTCTTCAGGAATTGGGCCTAAGTTTTTATAGTTAATGTTGAGGGTCTCCTGCTGAATACAAAAAGAGGCATGGACTATGGTCAGAAAGGTTTAAGTTTGGGGGAAAGAGCGAAAGAAGAGAGAAATGTTGCCACTCCAATGCCTCTATTGTTTCTTAGTAACCAGGGGTATGCATGAGCCCCATGTGTACTTTTGCGTAAAATAGGGACATAGAGGTATGAGTAGGATTCTGCTTAAGGGTGATAATGCTGAGTAACCGGGTGCCTTCATCTCATATGTTGGTATTCGTGTCAAAAGGCACTAATGACCTTTGCTGAAAAAGAAGAGAGGAAAAGAAAAAGAAAAAGAAAATAATAAAATATTTATACAAAAGAATCAAAAGATCAAAAATCAGCGAGCTACCCCATCTTTTTTTGCTCTGGCTGTGCCAAGGAAGTATGCCAACTTGTCCTGATTAAGGAGACTCAATATATTCGCAGGGGAATCTTAGGACTTTGATCTGATCTTGACCTAAGTGGCTCTTGGAAAACTGTCCATATCACACACACAACTTCAATGAAGGTTCTAGTTGAGATTGGGGAAAAAGGCAGAAGGCAGGTGGTATTCCCTATGTGGAAACAACCCTGAGAGTTGAGGGCTAGCAGCAAGACCACATGGAACTATACTGGGGAAAGGAGCTGGAGCTTAAAAGAAGAGGTGTAATGGTTAGAGTAAATTGCTTGAGGACAAACAACTATTTAAGTTTGGGGGGAATTGATAACTCTAATTCATTAGAGTTTCTCTATGTTTTTCTAAGAGCATTTAATACGCATTTTGACTTATTAGCTTTCATGCCCCCTGATAATAGAATGTTTAGCCTCCCATGGACACAAGATCACCCATTCTGTTTGTTTAGACAATTCAGTATACATGCGCAACAATTAAGGTAGTAAACCGAGTGATGTTGGGTGATCTTGGTTGTAACAACCCTTTTTTTTCTTTATTATTATACAATATTGAGTTCACATACACGTCATTAATCAAAACGTACATGCAACATATCAAACACATAGATATTTACATCTTGTTTATTTTGGTTGACCAATTCCCGATATACAGGTGCGGGTGGTTGCACCTTCACCGGGATCTGAGACAACTCGACCACAAACATCTTATTTGATTTTGAGATCTGCCCAACATAAAGTAACTCGATCCAATGTGCACTAAAAGCCAGAGCTATAGAAAATCTGCATGACAAATTTTTCTGAACATGATATGGAAATATAGTGAAAATTAAATCCCAGTAAGTTCAACAATAAATCATCATCAATATAGCTCATCACGTCATGTTCAGCTGTATAAACTACAGAAAATATCTTTGGCCACATGAATGCATTACATCTATGCACATAAGAATCATACAGTAATGATATGTATGACAGGATTAACTATTTTCAAAATATCATATGATGGCCATTAACTTATTCTCATTTCAAGCTACCCCGGTCAGGGTGAGTATCCTCTACTCTACAGTACGGGCTTTTCTCGCTTTGTCCGACATGGCCCACTTTCTCTTTCTTTTCTCATTAACAAGATCATAACCGTTGGTAGGGCGTCCCCTACTGGTGCACCACACGGATTGCCATGTGACTGTGCTTATTTCTTTTCTTTTCACAATGATAGCCAAAAATATGCCTTCAATAATAAGTATGTTCATCAAAATATAACTATTACCATAAATCATTGGTAATCATGCCATGAACATAACCATTTCAAATATTACTTTATAAAATATTTCCATGTCAAAATTTCACACTTAAGATGGTAAGAAGTTCATACAATTGCAATGGCTATGGCTATACTAGTCAATTATTAAGATTCATCTTCTTTTTTAAATACTAATTTTATTTCTTTATTTTCTTGATGCAGGTTTTCATCCTATCTAACCTTCTCTTACTAATCAGAGCATAACTCCCTCAATTTAACTCTGATGTAGGTGATCTTGGTGTCAATTTCAAGATAAAAAAAATGATCTAAAACTATTATGTTGAACATTGTAGCGAAATATTAAGAAATCAAGGTGATATTACTCCCTAAATGTTTATGTTATTTCTTCTCAGATAGGTTCTGACCTCTACCTACTAATCGGACCATATCTACCTCATATGGACTTCAAATTAAGTGATTCCAGTAGCTAAAAATCCGTGACACACATATCTATAATTATTAAATTAACCATTTATTTTAATTCCAAACAGATAATTCCCAGAAATTAAAATACAGAAGCTGTCCTAACATATTCTTCCCTGATGAACCATTTTCTGACCTTTGACTACTAATAAGCTCATATCGTCCTCATATGGACCCCAAATTGAATGATTCCAGTGGCTAAAACTCCACGAAACACATAGCTATAATTATTTTGTTAACCATTTATTTTAATTCCATACAGATAATTTCCAGAAATTAAAATACAGAAGCTCTCCTAACATAATCTTCACTGATGAACCATTTTCTGACCTTTGACTACTAATCAGCTCATATCTTCCTCATATGGACTCCAAATTGAATGATTCTAGTGGCGTAAAATCCATGACACACATAGATATAATTCTTTTGTTAACCATTTATTTTAATTCCATATAGATAATTCCCAGAAATTAAAATACAGAAGCTGTCCTAACATAATCTTCCCTAATGAACCATTTTCTGACCTTTGACTACTAATCAGCTCATATCATCCTCATATGGACTCCAAATTGAATGATTCCAGTGGCTAAAAATCCATGACACACATAGCTATAATTCTTATGTTAACCATTTATTTTAATTCCATACAAATAATTCCCAGAAATTAAAATACAGAAGCTGTCCTAACATAACCTTCCCTGATGAACCATTTTCTGACCTTTGACTACTAATCAGCTCATATGTTCCTCATATGGACTCCAAATTGAATGATTCTAGTGGCTTAAAATCCATGACACACATAGATATAATTCTTATGTTAACCATTTATTTTAATTCCATACAGATAATTCCCAAAAAATAAAATACAGAAGCTATCCTAACATATTCTTCCCTAATGAATCATTTTCTGACCTTTGCTTACTAATCAGACCTTATCTACCACATATGGACTCCAAATTGAATTATTCCAGTGGTTACAAATCCATGACACATATATCTTTAATGCTTATGTTAACCATTTATTTTAATTCCTTATAGAGTGTTCCCAGAAATTAAAACACCGAAGCTTAAAATTCTGCCACCCATAGCCATACCCATGCAGAACTATCTACACCAACCTAAGTATTCAAACATAAATCACATGCAAGATCAATATGTAACATGATATAGCAACATCATGACCAATCATAAAAGTTTAAGTTCAAAATCTCATATAAATATTATAAGTTTCAAAAGTTTTCTTCAATAAGAAATATTGTTAAACTTATCTGGAGCACTTAGTCCCCTAGACTTCTCCTTCCTCTTTCTTCCTTTCTTCCTCTCCTTTCCTCACTCTACCTTGCTTCTATTTTTCCTCTCCCTCATTTGGACAAAATTATAATGTTGTAAGGGTGGGTTTTCTTTTATAGACCACCAAATAATTCACCTTTCATGATCATGGGTCTACCTTATCACAATTAGGATACACTTTGTTGAATTTTTGGAAAACAAACAACTTATGTTCTTGTTTTCCTCTTCCTTAGTCAAGATATGCATAGGAAAAGGAGATTTGTATTTTGAAAATTATGATGATATGTTCTTAAGATAAGGGACAAGGTCCCTTTGATTTAGGAATTCATTTCCATTTTCTTTTGTCTTAAACAATTATGAAAGGTTTGCCTTTTTAGGTGGCAAATTTCTAACCCTTGAATCTCCATTATTTGGTTGATATTATTTGTGTGGGATAGGAATGTTTTGTCCTAATACCATGTATTATCATACCACTTGCTAAAATTATGAGTGTAGGATATAGATGTTTTTGTCCTAAAGCCTTGTATTATTATGCCACTTTCCAAAATGATGAATGTAGAATCACACCACTTGCTAAATTTTTGTCTTAATGCCATGTAACCTAATCTTTATTACACCATTATTTCATCACTTTAATTTTATTTTTATTTCTATTTTTCCTCTTGGGTTTGGGCTCATTCTTGCCCATTTTCTTTACTTTGGTTAAAATTCTACCTTTCATAATGGGCTTGGTCACATTTTCATAATTTTTGGGCTACCGGTCCAATTTCTATATCCTAGTCCGAGTCTATGTTTTACTTCTTCCTTGGGCTATCCTATTGGCTTGCTAAAAATTCATGTGAAGTAGAAAAACTCTATATGAAGTGTCCATAGGTTAAAGACCAATTACGGGTGGAGATACTAAACTTAGTAATTAAGAAAAATTACCCTAATCCGATCTTCTTGAAATTTTAAGACATTTATTTACTTCACAAAAATTTATCTTTCTTTACCTAAGAATTTCACCTTTCTTTAGCATGTTTATTTCTAATATTTCCTCTTAGGTTTTCTTTCTTTACCTATTCCATTAATATTAGAACATTTCTATGCATATATGTAAGGTGAAGAATTTCTAAGAAAAATATCTAAAAATTACGGGATGTTACATTCTTCCCCCCTTAAGAAATTCGGTCCCCGAATTTCAATCCATCCTACCACATGTTGGGAATGAAATTAAGGCATTATTCAGAGTTACCAACCTTATTACCTAAATAATTAGGGATATCTTTTATGTATAATATCTTTACTTTTTAATATGTCTATTCACTTGAGTGATTTTGCCATATAACTTAACCATAAGGATTTCTTTCACTCATAAGTTCTTCAATTGATATCCTCTAGCTCGCATGGATATATCTATGGGTCGATATAAGAAAACACACACATAAAGGAACATATTCACCTTCATATTGAGTAACTATCTTTTCTTATTCTAAACTTTTATCAAGTCATTTTTTTTTCATATATCAATATCATCCCCTGAATATCATTATCTTAATCTATCATCTATTTTTATCCTCAAATCCTTTAATCAATATGTTAAACATACGTTGCAATAAATCCTTCAAACCTTTAATAACATTTATGTACCATTGATACATGTCTAATAATTCCAACTTACCTCATCACAGTAATTCTATACCAACTTATTAACACCATTAAACTCATTGTCAAAAATTTCAATTATTTCTTTTATCATATCCAAAAGCACCTCATTTTAGCTTATGTCAATCCCATTTAATTCACCCAATCATTTCAAGAAGATTTTTCCTAACAATTACTCATACATGAATTCTCAATTCCAACATAATTTACATCCTCGATACTAGACTCAATTTAGCATGATATAATCCTTTAACACATATATATCTTGATCACTTACATTATTTTCAAACATGGTTCTCAGAATATTCTCTATATTTCCAAATTAAGAGTTCAAAGACTAATTTAAATCCTACTTCCTATATTTTATTCCTCAAGAACTTCAACGCCACTAATTCTCTTGATTACATTCGTCAAAACACCATAAGACCATCATCTGTCCATTCTTTTCAAACTTTTCATTACTTTAACCTATTAACAACTTAGACACCATAATAACCGAGTTTCAAAGAAAAGAAATTACCTTTCATTGTAATGAGGGAAAATAACCTTGCATTTAATGCCAACTGTTAATGAGTGAAACAGACGAAAAGCATAATAGAGAATGGTGCCAAAAGCGAAAGTCAAATATTTCGACAAAGCATTGAAAAATATTAAAATTGGTGGCCGTAATTCTTGAAAATCTGTAAACAAAATCAATCTACGATTTCAGCAAAAATCGGTGACCGCAAATTTTGAATATATGTGTCAAAATCTACTTTAAATCTGTTGGTATTCGATGGAAAGATATCACATGGAAAAAGAAACATTTATGAGCTTATAAAAGTCTGTGAAAATCAAAGAATAAGTAGTTAACTGGTAGGATGCAGTTGATTGCTTCTAAATAAATGTCATCAATCAACTGTAAGATAAGCAGTCCAAATTAAAATTTCTCAGAATAGCTAGTCGATTTCATAATACTGATAGTCTACTGGAAAAAATATTGAGAAAACAAGAAAAATGTCCCTCTTCACTAATTATTTGGTTTGCATCTTCATTTTTTTTTTTACAATGACGCCTATCATCTACAACTTCCCTACATGCCTCAAGATATCACTCCTTCATCAAGGACAATAAGAAAAAGAAAATTTCCTGGTGATATACTAACCTTATTCTCTTTATGTGCTAAATATGGGTCACAATCATAACTACTGTACATATACATGCTTGCCATCATTTTTGAAATTTTTTTTACCTTTAATTTAACTGATATCCACCAATCACTCACATAGTTGTTCTAATAATACCCGGCCTATTCGCATAGCTATTATAAATATGCCCTTCTCTGAGTTCTATAAATACTTACATTAGTATCTTTGTCTATACTCAAAGTTAAGGAGATAGAAATTATGGAGGGAATCGCATTCTGTCAGTTTCGAAATATCTGTGTCTTTTGTGGTTCCAGTCCTAGAAAAGATGAGGAGTATGTTAAAGCAGCACAAAATCTGGGTATGGTGCTGGCTAGGAGAAAAATTCATTTAGTGTATTGTGGAAGTAACTGTGGGTTAATGGGGTGTGTGGCTACAGCTGCACATGTAGGGGGATGCCAAGTTCTAGGTATTATTCCTACTGCTCTAGCTACATCCAGCAACATAGGGAAAACAATTGGGGAAGAATATAGGATAGCTTCTATGCATGAACGCATGGCTAGAATGATGAGCAATGCTGACGCCTTCATTGCCTTACCAGGTGGTTTTGGTACTTTAAAGGAGATTTTCCAAATAGTCTCTTGGGCACAACTGAATATGCATCACAAACCGATAGGTTTGTTAAATGTTAATCACTTCTTTGATGGTCTGTTATCTTTTCTAGATCAAGCTGTGGAACAGAGGTTTATCCCACACTCAGCACGACAAATTCTCATCTTGGCTTCAAATGCTGAAGAGTTGATTGATGCTTTACAAGCCTATGTTCATGTACCTGATCCAACTATGACTCAAATAGAATGGACGACAGATAACCGCAAGAAGCGTAAATTGGATTTGGATCTTAATCTTTAAATGTAGTAAAACGTAGCCATTATTGTACTACTTTTACTTTCTTAGAGTCTACTTGGATACCATATTTACCAACCATACTCCTTTAGAGTTGGTAAAACTATCTTTGAATGTTGCTTACGATCCTCTGAACTTTTGAAATATTCTAGTAATCATCAATATATATAATAAAAAATTGATCCAGGGATGACCTAATTACTATTCATTAAATCTATAAATGTAGCTAAAGATTTTTCAATTTAAATGCATCGCCAAGAACTCATAATGCCCATAATAAGTCCTACATCCTCTTCTGTTATCCTCAATTAATGTTACTCATATCCCAAATCTATTTGTGGAAAAATATTGAACACCTTATAACTGGTCAAACAGGTAATCTATACGAGCTAATGAGTTTCTATTCTACATTGTCACCTTATTCAACTATCTATAATCTACGCATAGTCATAGTGATCCATCATTCTTTTTCACAGATAGATTGGAGCACTCAGAATAAAAGTACTGGGGTATTTAAATACCTTGTCTAACAAGTCTTATAACTATTTTTTTTTAAATTCGATCGATATCATTCTATATAGGGATATAGATACTAGTTGAGTTCTAAGGAGTAAATCAATATCAAATTCTCGAATTGCCGTGGCAAGGTTGTGTATGGTTTCCTCTGCATTGTTTGCTGGATTCCTCCTTGGTGGTGCCATTTCCTACTGTGGCAAAAATAAAGTTATGCTACTATTGAGATGATCAATCCCAATAGTTATTTTCAAAAAAATATTTAACAGCAGTCATAACACCACCTCGGCATATAGATAAGAAACACTAGTAATTTCTTACCTATATGAAATCACTGATCCCCTACACAACACTATGACAACATTCTCAAGATACTATAAGATCAATTCAGATAACCAACCACCCACTAGCCATCTAGGATCGACCTGCTCTGATACCAATTATGTAACAAACCTTTTTTTTCTTTATTATTATACAATATTGAGTTCACATACACGTCATTAATCAAAACGTACATGCAACATATCAAACACATAGATATTTACATCTTGTTTATTTTCGTTGACCAATTCCGGAGATACAGGTGCGGGTAGTTGCACCTTCACCGAGATCTGAGCCAACTCGACCACAAACTTCTTATCTGATTCTGAGATCGGCCCAACATAAAGTAACTCGATCCAATGTGCACTAAAAGCCAGAGCTATAGAAAATCTGCATAACTAATTTTTCTGAACATGATATGGAAATATAGTGAGAATTAAATCCCAGTAAGTTCAACAATAAATCATCATCAATACAGCTCATCACGTCATGTTCAGCTGTATAAACTACAGAAAATATCTTTGGCCACATGAATGCATTACATCTATGCACATAAGAATCATACAGTAATGATATGTATGACAGGATTAACTATTTTTAGAATATCATATGATGGCCAACAACTTATTCACATTTCAAGCTACCCCGGTCAGGGTGAGTATCCTCTACTCTCCGGTATGGGATTTTTTCGCTCCGTTCGACATGGCCCACTTTCTCTTTCTTTTCTAATTAACATGATCATAACCGTTGGTAGGGCGTCCCCTACTGGTGCACCACACGGATTGCCATGTGACCGTGCTTATTTCTTTTCTTTTCACAATGATAGCCAAAAATATGCTTTCAATAACAAGTATGTTCATCAAAATATAACTATTACCATAAATCATTGGTAATCATGCCATGAACATAACCATTTCAAATATCACTTTATAAAATATTTTCATGTCAGAATTTCACAATTAAGATGGTAAGAAGTTCATACAATGGCAATGGCTATGGCTATACTAGTCAATTATTAAGATTCATCTTCTTTTTTAAATACTAATTTTATTTCATTATTTTTCTTGATGCAGGTTTTCATCCTATCTAACCTTCTCTTACTAATCAGAGCATAACTCCCTCAATTTAACTCTGATGTAGGTGATCTTGGTGTCAATTTCAAGATAAAACAATTATCTAAAACTATTATGTTGAACATTGTAGCGAAATATTAAGAAATCAAGGTGATATCACTCCCTAAATGTATAGGTTATTTCTTTTCGGATAGGTTCTGACCTTTACCAACTAATCAGACCATATCTACCTCATATGGACTCCAACTTGAGTGATTCCAGTGGCTAAAACTCCGTGACACACATATCTATAATTCTTATGTTAACCATTTATTTTAATTCCATATAGATAATTCCCAAAAATTAAAATACAGAAGCTGTCCTAACATATTCTTCCCTGATGAACCATTTTCTGACCTTTGACTACTAATAAGCTCATATCGTCCTCATATGGACTCTAAATTGAATGATTCCAGTGGCAAAAAACTCCATGACACACATAGCTATAACTATTATGTTAACCATTTATTTTAATTCCATACAGATAATTCCCAGAAATTAAAATACAGAAGCTGTCCTAACATAATCTTCCCTGATGAACCATTTTCTGACCTTTGACTACTAATCAGCTCATATCTTCCTCATATGGACTCCAAATTGAATGATTCCAGTGGATAAAAATCCATGATACACATAGTTATAATTCTTATGTTAACCATTTATTTTAATTCCATACAAATAATTCCCAGAAATTAAAATACAGAAGCTGTCCTAACATAATATTCCCTGATGAACCATTTTCTGACCTTTGACTACTAATCAGCTCATATCTTCCTCATATGGACTTCAAATTGAATGATTCTAGTGGCGTAAAATCCATGACACAAATAGATATAATTCTTTTGTTAACTATTTATTTTAATTCCATGCAGATAATTCCCAGAAATTAAAATACAGAAGCTGTCCTAACATAATCTTCCCTGATGAACCATTTTCTGACCTTTGACTACTAATCAGCTCATATCATCCTCATATGGACTCCAAATGGAATGATTCCAGTGGCTACAAATCCATGACACACATAGCTATAATTATTATGTTAACCATTTATTTTAATTCCATACAAATAATTCCCAGAAATTAAAATACAGAAGCTGTCCTAACATAACCTTCCCTGATGAACCATTTTCTGACCTTTGACTACTAATCAGCTCATATCTTCCTCATATGGACTCCAAATTGAATGATTCCAGTGGCTTAAAATCCATGACACACATAGATATAATTCTTATGTTAACCATTTATTTTAATTCCATACAAATAATTCCGAAAAATTAAAATACAGAAGCTATCCTAACATATTCTTCCCTGATGAACCATTTTCTGACCTTTGCTTACTAATCGGACCTTATCTGCCACATATGGACTCCAAATTGAATGATTCCAGTGGCTACAAATCCATGACACATATATCTTTAATGCTTATGTTAACCATGTATTTCAATTCCTTATAGAGTGTTCTCAGAAATTAAAACACCGAAGCTTAAAATTCTGCCACCCATAGCCATACCCATGCAGAACTATCTACACCAACCTAAGTATTCAAACATAAATCACATGAAAGATCAATATGTAACATGATATAGCAACATCATGACCAATAATAAAGGTTTAAGTTCAAAATCTCATATAAATATTATAAGTCTCAAAAGTTTTCTTCAATAAGAAATATTGTTAAACTTACCTGGAGCACTTAGTCCCCTAGACTTCTCCTTCCTCTTTCTTCCTTTCTTCCTCTCCTTTCCTCACTCTACCTTGCTTCTATTTTTTCTCTCCCTCACTTGGACGAAATTCTAATGTTGTAAGGGTGGGTTTTCTTTTATAGACCACCAAATAATTCACCTTTCATGATCATGGGTCTACCTTATCACAATTAGGATACACTTTGTTGAATTTTTGGAAAACAAACAACTTATGTTCTTGTTTTCCTCTTCCTTAGTCAAGATATGCATAGGAAAAGGAGATTTGTATTTTGAAAATTATGATGATATGTTCTTAAGATAAGGGACAAGGTCCCTTTGATTTAGGAATTCATTTCCATTTTCTTTTGTCTTAAACAATTATGAAATGTTTGCCTTTTTAGGTGGCAAATTTCTAACCCTTGAATCTCCATTATTTAGTTGATATTATTTGTGTGGGATAGGAATGTTTTATCCTAATACCATATATTATCATACCACTTGCTAAAATTATGAGTGTAGGATATAGATGTTTTTGTCCTAAAGCCTTGTATTATTATGCCACTTGCCAAAATGATGAATGTAGATTCACACCACTTGCTAAATTTTTGTCTTAATGCCATGTAACCTAATCTTTATTACACCATTATTTCATCACTTTAATTTTATTTTTATTTCTATTTTTCCTCTTGGGTTTGGGCTCATTCTTGCCCATTTTCTTTACTTTGGTTAAAATTCTACCTTTCATAATGGGCTTGATCACATTTTCATAATGTTTGGGCTACCGGTCCAATTTCTATATCCTAGTCCAAGTCTATGTTTTATTTCTTCCTTGGGCTATCCTATTGGCTTGCTAAAAATTCATGTGAAGTAGAAAAACTCTATATGAAGTGTCCATAGGTTAAAGACCAATTACGGGTGGAGATACTAAACTTAGTAATTAAGAAAAATTACCCTAATCCGATCTTCTTGAAATTTTAAGACATTTACTTACTTCACAAAAATTTATCTTTCTTTACCTAAGAATTTCACCTTTCTTTAGCATGTTTATTTCTAATATTTCCTCTTAGGTTTTCTTTCTTTACCTATTCCATTAATATTAGAACATTTCTATGCATATATGTAAGGTGAAGAATTTCTAAGAAAAATATCTAAAAATTACGGGATGTTACATTGGTCCTTTTTAATATGATGCATAAGATGGGAGGCTTACCTTTCTATTATCAGGGGGCATGAAAGCTAATAAGTCAAAATGCGATTAAATATTCTTAGAAAAACATACAGAAACTCTAATGAATTAGAATTATCAATTCCCCCCAAACCTAAATGGTTGCTTGTCCTCAAGCAATTTACTCTAACCACTGCACCTCTTCTATTAAGCTCCAGCTCCTTCCCCCAATATAGTTCTATATGGTCTTGCTGCTAGCCCTCAACTCTTAGGGTTGTTTCCATGTATGGAATACCACCTGCCTTCTGCCTTTTTCCTCAATCTCAACCAGAACCTTCATCGAAGTTGTGTGTGTGATATGGACAGTTTTCCAAGAGCTACTTGGGTCAAGATAAGGTCAAAGTCCTAAGATTCCCCTGCTAATATATCAAGTCTCCTTAATCAAGACAAGTTGGCATACTTCTTAGGCACAGCCAGGGATAAAAAAGATGGGGTAGCTCGCTGATTTTTGATCTTTTGATTCTTTTGTATAAATATTTTATTATTTTCTTTTCCTTTTTCTTTTCCTCTTTTTTTTTAGCAAAGGTCATTAGTGCCTTTTGACGCGAATGCCAACATGTGAGATGAAGGCACTCGGTTACTTAGCATTATCACCCTTAAGCAGAATCCTACTCATACCCCTATGTCCCTGTTTTACACAAAAGTACACATGTGGCTCATGCATACCCCTGGTTACTAAGAAACAATAGAGGCATTGGAGTGGCAACATTTCTCTCTTCTTCCTCTCTTTCCCCCAAACTTAAACCTTTCTAACCATAGCCTATGCCTTTTTTTTTATTCAGCAGGAGACCCTCAACATTAACTATAAAAACTTAGGCTCAATTCCTGAAGAATCACCAGATTTATCTTTCTAAAACTGACCATAATCCTGTGTTAATTAGAAGAAGGTTCTAGTTGTGTGGGGTTGGCATGCAGATTTCCTATTTGGGCTATCAGTAAAGTTCCAGACTTCCTCATAGAGTTTTCTGGAGCTAACAGCAGGTCATGAAATACACATGACAGACTCATCTCTCTTCTTCTTTTTCTCTCTTTTTTTTGTCATTTAGGTAAAACAAAAAGTAATTGTAAAAACTCCCTAATTGAACTTCATAATTGCTAAAGTTATCAAACGTAAACTCACATTGAAGCACAATCACACAGAAATTCATACCAAAACTAGCACAAATTGAAATGCACTTATTCAGTCAAGCATAGCAATTGCCACAGCAAACACTAAAGCAAATACTAAAGCTACACTAATTCCATCCCCCAGCACAGCAAATGCCACAACAAACACTAAAGCAACATCAATTTCACCTCCCCTCTCACCGCCTTCCATGCCTCATCTAGATTATACCGCAAATAAGTGAAAAACTTATACAGTTCTTCAAATTTAGCCACGTATTAGTCAATGGTCCAATTACCCTGCCTAAGCTGAAGAAATTCAACTTCCTTCTCAGCCCTCACACTTCTAGGAAAATACTTCCCTAAGAATGTGTCTCTGAATACTAGCCAGGTAATCGGTCTCCCCTAATGGACTAGTAGATCTTTGGCTTCCCTCCACCAATATTATGCTTCTTCCTTTAGCATATATACTGTAAATGTGAGCTTCTGCTCATCAGGGCATCCTAGGACATACAAAATCTTCTCATGAACTCTGTCCATCCATTCTCATTTCCTACTAGCTGCAAGTTGCCATGCACTTCACCCTGATCGTTATTATGTTTCATGCATTGTAAAATTTGATTTGTGGTAGCCACTTAGTCTCGAATAATAATGGATAGATCATATAGGGTCGTTTTCGTACTATTTTTCAAATTTCACCTTGATGGTGCTATTGCCTACTGCATCAGTAATGAAAATAATGAGCTACTATTGAGGTGATCAAGCCCAATAGTAGATTAAAAACCTTACAGTAGCAATCACACCACCAAAACATATAGTTAGGACACATTAGTAATTCCCAAATCATCTTTTCATTCGACACTACACAAACTCCATAAGCCTATTTGAGTCCTTCATAAGTCGACATAGGTGACCACCTACTCCCATGGTTGCTTAGGACTGACTTAATCTAATACTAACAATGTAAGAGCCACGTCTTTTTTGTATGTTCAATTTTATCTTAACTTATAATGCAAGAAAATTTCTTTAAACTTCATCAAGCCACACAGGTACATAACACATATTTATATCATCACTAC
Organism: Gleditsia sinensis; assembly: GCA_037074535.1. Lineage (NCBI taxonomy): Eukaryota > Viridiplantae > Streptophyta > Magnoliopsida > Fabales > Fabaceae > Gleditsia > Gleditsia sinensis. Next base: position 24,069,139 of record CM073466.1, read on the forward strand.
AAAAGAGGTTACATCAGTGTTAGGGTTATACAAGAGTAACACTGGGTACTACTCATGGCATCAAAACAAAGAAGTACCAAGGATTACAGTTTCAAAAGATACACTGGGGTTACACTACATAATGTACATTCTACTAGCTAGGCCCCGACCTAGCACCTCACCCCTATGATGCATGGGCGGAGGAGGGAGTGGTGTCGACACGAGAATCTCTACCACGTTCACTATCATCACCTTCTACAGGATAGTGAACTGGCCCAAGAAGGGCACGTCCACCACTCGTACCTCTAACACCAGCGTCAGAAGGACAGTAGGCATCTTAGTAATTATTATCTGAACACATCACCAAAATTAATAAGAATAAAATCTCAATAGGTCTAACATTAATATTTAATAATAAAAATAAAACCAAGTGACATGTTCAACTCTATAGTCTACAAAAAACACTTTTTAATGCCATAATCAATACATATAATATAAATGATTGAAACGTACACAAGATCTATAAATCAAACACTTCTATGTTGCTCATATGTTACTGTCACTTAGTTAGAGTGGCCATAAACCCTTGACTCACTCAAGGCTAATAGGGTGTCCCCTATTTATTATCATCTCACAGCTATACGACCTCTCAGGTCAGCTTATCACCACAAGGTGCCGCTATTTATACTTCAGATACTGCTGAGGAACTCTATAGGATTTCACAAGCACGTGAAACAAACATTTTTTTTTGCAATTAGATATTATTCATAACATGCATATAACTATTCTTTGTTATGGAAATAGATACATATAGGTTCTCTCATGTATAATTTAAAACTGATATTCATAACATGCATATCACAAAAGCAGAGATCCTGCCAGTGGCGTTCAGAGCACACTCTAAAATACAAACACAGTATAATTTAAAACTGTGAGCCTTGAAAGCAATGTATAATCACCCAGAGAATATGTCACCTAACTAATCACTTATCTACAGAATCAGACTCTGTATTCATATATGAAAAATGTAAAAATATTGTGTAGTGAGTTTGACAACTCAATGAGTAGATAATACCTCCTATGATCTCTTAGGTCAGCATATGGATGTACTCATATTTTAAAATTTATCACATAGAAAATATAGTTTAGAAGTACATCTATATGGGACCTGTATTTCAAATATTCTCAAATAAAAGGATATTCAAATATCCAAAACCACATTCAGCACGATATGATCATTAAACAAATGTTGTTATGCTCAACTGTATAAGCTATAGTAAAATATTAAGCTTTTGAGATAAAGTCATAACTTTTATTAATGCATAATTAACATATTATATATGCATTGAAAATCTATTCTTTTTACATAATGCTTAAACATGTTACAACTCTCAATACACTCAATTCACTCATTTGCTATACGCATAGTGACCGATCGACTACAGTCACAATAGTGATCAGGAAATGTGAGTTCATCACCCATCCCTTGGCTTACTTAAGCTAATAGGGTGTCCCCTACTAAATACCATCACAAGCCATACAACCCGTTGATATTCATTCATACATATAAATACATATATATATATATGCATATTCATCAAATGCAATGTATAATTATCAAGCAACTCGCCATAAGCTTTATGCTTGCCATTCAATCGTAATTAGCAACTATATAGTTTTACAAATCAATGCCTTATGCACATAATATTCACTTTACCAAATAATGATAAATACATTTAGAACCACATATTCAACGAGTTTCAAAATCTATTTGCAAAATCATATTCTTCTTGAACTATGTGCCAATTCGTAAGCAAAACAGATATTTTAACATATTTTAAAAACTTATGATAGCATAAATAATTTATAAACATAACCAATTATACATTTTAAGTTTAAAAAAAGCATGGGGTAATTCATAGAAAAAATTATCTACTCACAAGTCAAGGCTCCAAGTTGGATAGCCCCAAATATATTTTTCCATGCCAAATTTGATGAAATCGATCTCAAAAACGAGTTCGGAGGGTACAAAAACCTAGGAAATGACTCTGAAATCGTAAAATTTGACCTCCGGGAGTTTGGTCAACACTGGTTAACTGATGGGACTATTCACGATCAGAAATTACTATTCATCACCGAAAAATACTATTTATACCAACTAGAGTTACTCTTCATGACATCAAAAATTGTCAGATGACTGTGAAACTTCATACCCTATATTTTATCTATCTCCTAAATCTATTTATGGTGTCAGATTTCTAATTTAAGGTCTCTAAATAAAAGTTTTAGAGTTTACCTTTTTCTAAGATATTTTATTTCTAATCTGCAGTGATTCTGCGGTTGATTTGAAAAATTATTCGGCTAAAATCATAGTACTCTCTGTCCTGAATCCAATGGTACCCTTAGTTTTGAGATCGAAAGCCAATAGGCACTCCAGATTTAGAGAGAAAAATGTAGATTACTATTTATACTATTAATTGGTTACAGAATCAAGATTTTGCATTCCTCTTCATGCTTCCTCTTTCCTCCCCTATTTTCTTTCTTTTTTTATAAATATTATTTAATTATTGAATAGTTAAAATTTATTATTATTTTATATACATAATAATATTATTTTTCATCCTAAAGTATCCCAAAAATTTCTAAAAATTTATATTCTTGCTAAATTTTAGTTGAACTCTTAAATCATGACTTTTCTTGGTAAAATTTTAATAAAAAAATCAAAAAATAAAATATCTTTATGCATAATAAAAGAAAGAATATTTCTAAAATAAAACAAAAATTTACTAGAAGAAAATATAATTATTTTAAGTAAAACAAAAATTATTTTAATTAAAAGCGTATTTACTTTTAGCAACATAATCATTTAAAATAAAAAAAAATATTTTTTTATAGCAAAACATTATTATTTAAAAATTACGGGATATTACACATGTCGTTGGGCCACCTTGCCACCGTAAGGGTCATCCCAAAATCTCATTTCAAATATAGGTGTTTCAATTACATATTACACCATCACATATGTCACTTATGCTTTAAGCATTCACCTTAAGTGCATCTCATATGCTTTTAAGAATCATGCATCTCATGAATATGCAATTTACCCATATATCATACATACATTTCCTTATGCAACTCACTCTCATATTATTCATTAATGCAACGTACATACAACACACACCTCTCATTCACATGCATCTCATCAATGCACTATGTATGCATTTCATACACATCACACCTACATGGATTTCATCAATATACTATGCATATGTTCCATACACATAACATCTAGATGTGCAGCTCTCATGCATTATGCACACATTTCACATGCATTTTCATAAGCAAAAAAGAGGAATTTAACACCATATTATATTATTAAAATCTATTTATAGGAGATTTAGCCCCTCCCATTACCTTCCCTTCACTTGAGTTTAATTCGGCTTTCAAAAATCAACAAAAGACATTTTCACCTCAAGCACGGCCTGGCCGTGTCACAGAGCACAGCCGTGTTGCAAACTCTTTCTAGAACACTCCCTTCTCATGTTCTTCACCATGGCTAAAAAGGACTCCCAGCACTTAGCATGACTTGGCCATGACCAAGCACGGCCGTGCTAAGTGTTCGTGTCACAGAGCACAGCTGTGCTAGGTGTTGTTCCAAATTTTTCCGTATTTCCTCACTTCCTTAATTCATCACAACCACCAAACCAGTACATCTAATACATATACACGATAATACATGCATCAAAATAGATTAAACACCTCAAAATATAATTGATCTCCAAAAGATTTCCTTACACCCAAAACTAGCAATTTTAGCCCTAGGCTTGTACCAGAATTTCTTCTAACTAGAAAAACAAGAACTTACACATATTCCATGAATAGAGAACACCCAAAATTAACCATCCAAAAGTCAGATTCCATGAGGGTTAATGTTAAACTAACCTCACATTTGTTTAATTCATATAGGCCTAGAGAATGAATATATCCCCTAAACTAGTTGTTCTTCATTTAGTTCTTCCATTAAACTTCACTCAATATTACAAAACCATTCGTAGATTCTCATGGAAGCTTAATCTCAGCCAGCACCTTTTATGTCACCAAAATAGAACTTTGTCACACACTAATGGTTCCTACATGCCAAACTTACATCTTCGTCTTTCCATATTTGTAATTTCATAAGCCATGAATTAACTCAAAAATAATAAATTTGGTGAATAAAACAACATACAAATCCAGCTAATCCTTCTTCTTTCTCTCTTTCTCTCATCTTTAGTGTCTTTAGCCCCTTCTCTCTCTCTTCCTTATTTTTTTCTTCCTCTTTTTTCCTTCCTTGTTTGAAACTCTACCTTTATATTTGCATGAGACAGACTCCCCCTAATAATAAAATATTTTAACTCATTTCTTGGGCAACAATTTACCTACTTGTGCCCACTTTGCCCTTAGTAATTCATTCCTTTCCCAACCTTGTCCGTCCTTTTCTTAGTGCATGTTTGGATGTCCTAAAATTCTCCAAAAGCTTCATTTCCTTGTTTTGGGGTTGTTAATAAATTCTAATTTCCTACTAAGGCTTTCCTCATGTCTTAACTTCTCACTCAAAATTCTGCCCTTAGTAAAATATAAAATTCCAATTTTACCCTCCTTTATTTTTTTTCTAAATGTGAAATTGTTTTATTTGTTTTCTTGAGAATATACAACCAAGGATAATAGGGCTTATCTCACTTACCTTATGAAGGTTACTCTAGCTAATTTCCCTTTTTTTAGCCTCTTAGGTTATTTTTGCACTTAGATATTTTATCAATAAATTTTCAACATGTTTTCTTTTAACAAATTGTTTTTCCAAAGTTTTTCTATCACTCTATTTTAATTATTTTCTTCTTTCTTACGACCCCGGGCATTATATTTATGCATTCTTTAGGAAATAAAAATTGGAGATGTTACAAATAGTGCCCCAAACAAAGATCTATGGAGCTTAAAATCTTAGAAAGAAGGAGGGAGAAGGTTCTAGAGAGAGAGAGAAAGCTATCATATATGTTAGAAAATTCTATGTCATAACTTTTGATGATGACAAATGTGATTGCAAATCTATAGCAAATATCTTAGTGAATGTGCTTATTTGATTATTATGTGCTATGCATGATTATAATCATTAATGCATAATATCTTATACTTAATCATGCCTAATGCACTAACTATAATACATACTTTCTTGTATTATACATCCAATAAGTCTTGAAAAGTGTTATATGTAACATCCCGTAATTTTTAGATATTTTCCTTAGAAATTCTTCACCTTACATATATACATAGAAATGTTCTAATATTAATGGAATAGGTAACGAAAGAAAACCTAAGAGGAAATATTAGAAATAAACATGTTAAAGAAAGGTGAAATTCTTAGGTAAAGAAAGATAAATTTTTGTGAAGTAAGTAAAGGTCTTAAAATTTCAAGAAGATCGGATTAGGGTAATTTTTCTTAATTTAAGAGCAAAAGTTACTAAGTTTAGTATCTCCACCCGTAATTGGGCTTTAACCTATAGACACTTCATATAGAGTTTTTCTACTTCACATGAATTTTTAGCAAGCCAATAGGATAGGCCAAGGAAGAAATAAAACATAGACTTGGACTAGGATATAGAAATTGGACCGATAGCCCAAAAATCATGAAAATGTGACCAAGCCCATTATGAAAGGAAGAATTTTAACCAAAGTAAGGAAAATGGGCAAGAATGAGCCCAAACCCAAGAGGAAAAATAAAAATAAAAATAAAATTAAAATGATGAAATATTAGTGTAATCAAGATTAAGTGACATGGCATTAAGACAAAAATTTGACAAGTGGTGTGATTCTACATTCATCATTTTGGCAAGTGGCATAATAATACAAGGCTTTAGGACAAAAACATCTATATCCTACATTCATAACTTTAGCAAGTGGGTAATAATACATAGCATTATGACAAAACATCATTATCCTACACAAATAATTTTAGTTAAGTAAGGAAAATTCAAGGGCTAGAAATTTGCCACTTAAAAAGGCAAATCTATCATACTTGATTAAGACAAAAGAAAAAGGAAATGAATCCCTAAATCAAAGGGATCTTGCCCCATATCTTAAGAACATATCATCATAATTTTCAAAATACAAATCTCCTTTTTCTATGCATATCTTGACTAAGGAAGAGGAAGACAAGAACATAAGTTGTTTGTTATCCAAAAATTCAACAAAGTGTATCCTAATTGTGATAAGGTAGACCCATGATCATGAAAGGTGAATTATTTGGTGGTCTATATAAGAAAACCCACCCTTACAACATTAGAATTTCGTCCAAGTGAGGGAGAGCAAAAATAGAAGCAAGGTAGTGTGAGGAAAGGAGAGGAAGAAAGGAAGAAAGAGGAAGGAGAAGTCTAGGAGACTAAGTGCTCCAGGTAAGTTTAACAATATTTCTTTTTGAAGAAAACCTTTGAAACTCATAATATTTATATGAGATTTTGATCTTAGAACTTTGATGATTGGTCATGGATGTTGCTATATCATGTTGCATATTGATCTTGCATGTGATGTATGTTTGAATACTTAGGTTGGTGTAGATAGTTCTGCATGGATATGGCTATGGTTGACAGAATTTTAAGTTTCGGTATTTTAATTTCTGGGAACAATCTATAAGGAATTAAAATAAATGGTTAACATAAGAATTAAAGATATGTTTGTCATGGATTTTTAGCCACTGAAATCATTCAATTTGGAGTTCACCTGTGGTAGATATGGTCCGATTAGTAAGCCAAGGTCAGAAAATGGTTCATCAGGGAAGATTATGTTAGGACAGCTTTTGTATTTTAATTTCTGGGAATTATCTGTATGGAATTAAAATAAATGGTTAACATGAAAGTTATATATCTATGTCTCATGGAAATATACCCACTGGAATTATGCAATTTGGAGTTCATATGAGGTAGATATTATCCGATTAGTAAGCAGAGGTCAGAAAATGTTTATTCAGGGAAGAGTATGTTATTAATGCTTTCGTTTTTGAATTTCTGAGATTATGCTGTAGGGAATTAAAATAGCACGCCAACATAACAATTATAGATATATGGCTCATGGATTTTTACCAACTGGAATAACGCAATTTGGAGTTCCAATTTGGGAGATATGGTCTAATTAGTCAGTCAAGGTCAGAACCTATCCGAGAGGAACTATCCTGTACTTTGAGGGAGTAATATCACCTTTGTTTCTTAATTTTTCGCTACAATGTTCAACATAATAGTTTTAGATAATTGTTTTATCTTGAAATGGACACCAAGATCACCTACATCAGAGTTAAATTGAGGGAGTTATGCTCTGATTAGTAAGAGAAGGTTAGATAGGATGAAAACCTTCATCAAGAAAATAAAGAAATAAAATTAGTATTTAAAAAAGAAGATGAATCTTAATAAATGACTAGTATAGCCATAGCCATTGCCATTGTATGAACTTCTTACCATCTTAAGTATGAAATTTTGACATGGAAATATTTTATAAAGTGATATTTGAAATGGTTATGTTCATGGCATGATTACCAATGATTTATGGTAATAGTTATATTTTGATGAACATACTTGTTATTGAAAGCATATTTTTGGCTATCATTGTGAAAAGAAAAGAAATAAGCACGGTCACATGGCAATCTGTGTGGTGCACCAGTAGGGGACGCCCTACCAACGGTTATGATCATGATAATGAGAAAAGAAAGAGAAAGTGGGCCATGTCGGACGGAGCGAGAAAAGCCCGTACCGGAGAGTAGAGGATACTCACCCTGACCGGGGTAGCTTGAAATGAGAATAAGTTGATGGCCATCATATGATATTTTGAAAATAGTTAATCCTGTCATACATATCATTACAGTATGATTCTTATGTGCATAGATATAATGCATTCATGTGACCAAAGATATTTTTCTGTAGTTTATACAGCTGAACATGACGTGATGAGCTTTACTGATGATAATTTATTGTTGAACTTACTGGGATTTAATTCTCACTATATTTCCATATCATGTTCAAAAAATTATTTATGCAGCTTTTGTTTCTAAGGCTCTGGCTTTTAGTGCACATTGGATCAAGTTACTTTATGTTGGGCAAATTTTAGAATCAAATAAGATGTTTGTGGTCGAGTTGGCTCAGATCCCGGTGAAGGTGCAACCACCCGCACCTGTATCTCCGGAATTGGTCAACTAAAATAAACAAGATGTAAATATCTATGTGTTTGATATGTTATATGTTTGTTTTGATTAATGACATGTATGTGAACTCAATATTGTATAATAATAAAGGAAAAAAAAAGAGGTTGTTACATAATTGGTATGAGAGCAGGTCGATCCTAGATGGCCAGTGGGTGGATGGTTATCTGAATCGATCTTATAGTGTCTTGAGTATGTTGTGGTTGTGCTGTGTAGGGGATCAGTGACTCATATAGGTAAGAAATTACTAGTGTTTCTTATCTATATGCCGAGGTGGTGTTATGACTGCTGTTAAATATTATTTTGAAACTAACTATTGGGCTTGATCACCTCAATAGTAGCATAAATTTATTTTTCCCACAGTAAGAAATGGCACCACCAAGGCGGAATCCGGCAAACAATGCGGAGAAAATCTTGCACAACCTTGCCACAGCAATTCGAGAATTTGGTATTGATTTACTCCTTAGAACCCAACTAGTATCTATATCCCTATATAGAATGATATCGATTGAATTTAAAAAAAATTGTGATTTGTGAAAAGTGCATGTCTAAGGAAAGCTCTGGCAAGGAAAGACTTGGTACTTAAGCGTGTCCATTAGTGACCCACCTCTCTTTCTTGGGAACTTTTCTGGTGCGCTGTTTACAGACTACAATTACTATCCAGTTACCGAGATATTAGTGTGGAATTTTAACATGGGATTTACCCTAGTACTCATATAAAATTTCCAAAAAGTTTTGAAAGTGCCGGTTTTATTTGAAAAGTCTTAGTATACTCCGTGGTTGCAGTATTTCCACATCAGAAAAGAATTATTCTAGTTACTAGAAAAAAAAAATTTACAAGACTTGTTAGACAAGGGATTTAAATGCCCTAGTACTTTTATTTGGAGTGCTCTAGTTCTATTTGTGAAAAAGAAAGATGGATCACTATGACTATGCATAGATTGTAGACAGTTGAATAAGGTAACAATAGAAACCCATTAGCTCGTATAGATTACCTGTTTGACCAGTTATAAGGTGTTCAATATTTTTCCACAAATAGATTTGGGATATGAGTAACATTAATTAAGGATAAGAGAAGAGGATGTAGGACTTATTATGGGCATTATGAGTTCATGGTGATTGACAAATATTTTAGCTACATTCATAGATTTAATGAATAGTAATTAGGTCATCCCTGTATCAATTTTTTTATTATTGATGATAACTAGAATATTTCAAAAGTTCAGAGGATCATAAGAAACATTCAAAGATAGTTTTACCAACTCTAAAAGAGTATGGTTGGTAAATATGGTATCCAAGTAGACTCTAAGAAAGTAAAAGTAGTACAATAATGGCTACGTTTTACTACATTTAAAGATTAAGATCCAAATCCAATTTACGCTTCTTACGGTTATCTGTCGTCCATTCTATTTGAGTCATAGTTGGATCAGGTACATAAACATAGGCTTGTAAAGCATCAATCAACTCTTCAGCATTTGAAGCTGAGATGAGAATTTGTCGTGCTGAGTGTGGGATAAACCTCTGTTCCACAGCTTGATCTAGAAAAGATAACAGACCATCAAAGAAGTGATTAACATTTAACAAACCTACCGGTTTGTGATGCATATTCAGTTGTGCCCAAGAGACTATTTGGAAAATCTCCTCTAAAGTACCAAAACCACCTGGTAAGGCAATGAAGGCATCAGCATTGCTCATCATTCTAGCCATGCGTTCATGCATGGAAGCTACCCTATATTCTTCCCCAATTGTCTTCCCTATGTTGCTAGATGTAGCTAGAGCTGTAGGAATAATACCTAGAACTTGGCATCCCCCTGCATGTGCAGCTGTAGCCACACACCCCATTAACCCACAGTTACCTCCACCATACACTAAATGAATGTTTCTCTTAGCCAGCACCATACCCAGATTTTGTGCTGCTTTAACATACTCCTCATCTTTTCCAGGACTGGAACCACAAAAGACACAAATATTTTGAAACTGACGGAATGCGGTTCCCTCCATAATTTCTATCACCTTAACTTTGAGAATAGACAAAGATACTAATGTAAGTATTTATAGAACTCAGAGAAGGGCATATTTATAATAGCTATGCGACTAGGCCGGGTATTATTAGAACAACTATGTGAGTGATTGGTGGATATCAACTAAATTAAAGGTAAATAAAAAAAAAATTTCAAAAATGACGGCAAGCATGTATATGTACAGTAGTATGACTGTGACCCATATTAAGCACATAAAGAGTATAAGATAAGATATCACCAGAAATCTGTCTTTATCTTGTTGTCTTTGATGAAGCATTGATGTTTTGATTCTTGTAGAAAAGTTATAGGTAATAGCCGTCATTGAAAAAAAAAAGTAAAAAAAAAATGCAATCAAATGATTTATTTTGTATTCTCAATGTTTTCGCCAGTCGACTATCAGTATTATTAAGTCGACTAGATATTTTGAGAAATTTTAATTTGGACTGGTTAATTTACAGTTGATTGATTACATCTATTTTGAAGCAATCAACTGCATCCTACCAGTTAACTACATATTCTTTGATTTTCACAGACTTTTATAAGCTCAGAAATGTTTCTTTTTCCATACGATATCTTTCCACCGAATACCAATAGATTTAAAGTAGATTCTGACACATATATTCAAAATTTACGGCCACCGATTTTTGTTGAAATCATAGATAGATTTTGTTTACAGATTTTCAAGAATTGCGGCCACCGATTTTAATATTTTTCAATGTTTTGTTAAAACTTGTGACTTTCGCTTTTGGAACCATTCTCTATTATGCTTTTCGTCTGTTTCACTCATTAACGGTTGGCATTAAATGCAAGGTTATTTTCCCTCATTACAATTAAAGATAATTTCTTCCTTTGAAACTTGGTTATTATGGTGTCTAAGTTGTTAATAGGTTAAAGTAATGAAAGGTTTGAAAAGAATGGACGGATGATGGTCTTATGGTGTTTTGACGAATGTAATCAAGAGAATTAGTGGTGTTGAAGTTCTCGAGGAATAAAATATAGGAAGTAGGATTTAAGTTAGTCTTTGAACTCTTAATTTGGAAATATAGAGAATATTCTGAGAACCATGTCCGGAAATAATGTAGGTTATCAAGATATTTTTGTTAAAGGATTATATCATGCTAAATTGAGTCTAGTATCTAGGATGTGAATTATGTTGGAATTGAGAATTCATGTATGAGTAATTGTTAGGAAAAAAAAAACACAAATCTTCTTCAAATGATTGGGTGAATTAAATGGGATTGGCATAAGCTAGAATGAGGTGCTTTTGGATATGATAGAAGAAATAATTGAAATTTTTGACAATGAGTTTAATGGTGTTAATAAGCTTGTATAGAATTACTGTGATGAGGTAAGTTGGATTTATTAGACATGTGTCAATGGTACATAAACGTTATTAAAGGTTTGAAGGATTTATTGCTACGTATGTTTAACATATTGATTAAAGGATTTGAGGATAAAAATAGATGATAGATTAAGATGATGATATTCAGGGGATGGTGTTGATATATGAAAAAAAAAAAAAAATTTGACTTGATAGAAGTTTGGAATAAGAAAAGATAGTTACACAATATGAAGGTGTATATGTTCCTTTATATGTGTGTTTTCTAATATCGACCCATAGATATATCCATACGGGCTAGAGGATATCAATTGAAGAACTTATGATTGAAAGAAATCCTTATGGTTAAGTTATATGGCAAAATCACTCAAGTGAATAGACATATTAAAAAGTAAAGATGTCATACAGAAAAGATATCTCTAATTATTTAGGTAATAAGCTTGGTAACTCTGAATAATGCCTTAATTTCATTCCCTACATGTGGTAGGATGGATTGAAAATTTGGGGACCGAATTTCTTAAGGGGGGAAGAATGTAACATCCCGTAATTTTTAGATATTTTCCTTAGAAATTCTTCACCTTACATATATACATAGAAATGTTCTAATATTAATGGAATAGGTAAAGAAAGAAAACCTAAGAGGAAATATTAGAAATAAACATGTTAAAGAAAGGTGAAATTCTTAGGTAAAGAAAGATAAATTTTTGTGAAGTAAGTAAAGGTCTTAAAATTTCAAGAAGATCGGATTAGGGTAATTTTTCTTAATTTAAGAGCAAAAGTTACTAAGTTTAGTATCTCCACCCGTAATTGGGCTTTAACCTATAGACACTTCATATAGAGTTTTTCTACTTCACATGAATTTTTAGCAAGCCAATAGGATAGGCCAAGGAAGAAATAAAACATAGACTTGGACTAGGATATAGAAATTGGACCGATAGCCCAAAAATCATGAAAATGTGACCAAGCCCATTATGAAAGGAAGAATTTTAACCAAAGTAAGGAAAATGGGCAAGAATGAGCCCAAACCCAAGAGGAAAAATAAAAATAAAAATAAAATTAAAATGATGAAATATTAGTGTAATCAAGATTAAGTGACATGGCATTAAGACAAAAATTTGACAAGTGGTGTGATTCTACATTCATCATTTTGGCAAGTGGCATAATAATACAAGGCTTTAGGACAAAAACATCTATATCCTACATTCATAACTTTAGCAAGTGGGTAATAATACATAGCATTATGACAAAACATCATTATCCTACACAAATAATTTTAGTTAAGTAAGGAAAATTCAAGGGCTAGAAATTTGCCACTTAAAAAGGCAAATCTATCATACTTGATTAAGACAAAAGAAAAAGGAAATGAATCCCTAAATCAAAGGGATCTTGCCCCATATCTTAAGAACATATCATCATAATTTTCAAAATACAAATCTCCTTTTTCTATGCATATCTTGACTAAGGAAGAGGAAGACAAGAACATAAGTTGTTTGTTATCCAAAAATTCAACAAAGTGTATCCTAATTGTGATAAGGTAGACCCATGATCATGAAAGGTGAATTATTTGGTGGTCTATATAAGAAAACCCACCCTTACAACATTAGAATTTCGTCCAAGTGAGGGAGAGCAAAAATAGAAGCAAGGTAGTGTGAGGAAAGGAGAGGAAGAAAGGAAGAAAGAGGAAGGAGAAGTCTAGGAGACTAAGTGCTCCAGGTAAGTTTAACAATATTTCTTTTTGAAGAAAACCTTTGAAACTCATAATATTTATATGAGATTTTGATCTTAGAACTTTGATGATTGGTCATGGATGTTGCTATATCATGTTGCATATTGATCTTGCATGTGATGTATGTTTGAATACTTAGGTTGGTGTAGATAGTTCTGCATGGATATGGCTATGGTTGACAGAATTTTAAGTTTCGGTATTTTAATTTCTGGGAACAATCTATAAGGAATTAAAATAAATGGTTAACATAAGAATTAAAGATATGTTTGTCATGGATTTTTAGCCACTGGAATCATTCATTTTGGAGTTCACATGTGGTAGATATGGTCCGATTAGTAAGCCAAGGTCAGAAAATGGTTCATCAGGGAAGATTATGTTAGGACAGCTTTTGTATTTTAATTTCTGGGAATTATCTGTATGGAAATAAAATAAATGGTTAACATGAAAGTTATATATCTATGTCTCATGGAAATATACCCACTGGAATTATGCAATTTGGAGTTCATATGAGGTAGATATTATCCGATTAGTAAGCAGAGGTCAGAAAATGTTTATTTAGGGAAGAGTATGTTATTAATGCTTTCGTTTTTGAATTTTTGAGAATATGCTGTAGGGAATTAAAATAGCGCGCCAACATAACAATTATAGATATATGGCTCATGGATTTTTACCAACTGGAATAACGCAATTTGGAGTTCCAATTTGGGAAATATGGTCTAATTAGTCAGTCAAGGTCAGAACCTATCCGAGAGGAACTATCCTGTACTTTGAGGGAGTAATATCACCTTTGTTTCTTAATTTTTCGCTACAATGTTCAACATAATAGTTTTAGATAATTGTTTTATCTTGAAATGGACACCAAGATCACCTACATCAGAGTTAAATTGAGGGAGTTATGCTCTGATTAGTAAGAGAAGGTTAGATAGGATGAAAACCTTCATCAAGAAAATAAAGAAATAAAATTAGTATTTAAAAAAGAAGATGAATCTTAATAAATGACTAGTATAGCCATAGCCATTGCCATTGTATGAACTTCTTACCATCTTAAGTATGAAATTTTGACATGGAAATATTTTATAAAGTGATATTTGAAATGGTTATGTTCATGGCATGATTACCAATGATTTATGGTAATAGTTATATTTTGATGAACATACTTGTTATTGAAAGCATATTTTTGGCTATCATTGTGAAAAGAAAAGAAATAAGCACGGTCACATGGCAATCCGTGTGGTGCACCAGTAGGGGACGCCCTACCAACGGTTATGATCATGATAATGAGAAAAGAAAGAGAAAGTGGGCCATGTCGGACGGAGCGAGAAAAGCCCGTACCGGAGAGTAGAGGATACTCACCCTGACCGGGGTAGCTTGAAATGAGAATAAGTTGATGGCCATCATATGATATTTTGAAAATAGTTAATCTTGTCATACATATCATTACAGTATGATTCTTATGTGCATAGATATAATGCATTCATGTGACCAAAGATATTTTTCTGTAGTTTATACAGCTGAACATGACGTGATGAGCTTTACTGATGATAATTTATTGTTGAACTTACTGGGATTTAATTCTCACTATATTTCCATATCATGTTCAGAAAATTATTTATGCAGCTTTTGTTTCTAAGGCTCTGGCTTTTAGTGCACATTGGATCGAGTTACTTTATGTTGGGCAAATTTCAGAATCAAATAAGATGTTTGTGGTCGAGTTGGCTCAGATCCCGGTGAAGGTGCAACCACCCGCACCTGTATCTCCGGAATTGGTCAACTAAAATAAACAAGATGTAAATATCTATGTGTTTGATATGTTATATGTTTGTTTTGATTAATGACATGTATGTGAACTCAATATTGTATAATAATAAAGGAAAAAAAAAAGAGGTTGTTACATTATATATCTTACATGTTGAATATATGCTTCGATGAATCTCATGTGCATGATAAAATTGTTTACATCATAGAATATCATTAAATCACACATATTGTTCTTTGAACTAACTACTTGGTTTGCATAGGATGGTCTAAACTAAGAAGGGTTAGCCTTGAAATAAAGAAATATGGAATATCAATATCATCTATAACTCAAAGAAAGATGCTACAATAGTTGAAGAGAAATAATTGAAGATATAGAAGTTTGGTTGCATCAATAAAGAACATAAAGGAAACTTTTTAAGCCAAGGAACCTCAAATCTTCAAGGTAAATCAATCTTTAAGTATCCTAGACTTAGAACCATGTGAGGAAGGACTTAGAAACTCTTGAGATCAAAAACCTATCTTAGAAAATATTTTAATGTTCATATGAATGAATAGATAGTGATATATGGATTTTTACTAAAATCTATTTTTGACCGTTGATCCCTCTTTTATCCATATTTGCTAAACTACAATTATTTTTGGACTAAAGCTCACTGTATTGAAAACTAAACTCAAAGAGATTTTTAATGATATATCATTCACTGAAAATGGAGTTAAAAGGATGATGTAGTAAATAGGAAAAACAAGATAGTAAGATATAGAGTTTAACTAAACGCTATTTTTGACCTTTAGTCACTATTTTATTCATATCTTACAAACTAGAAATTATTTTGAACTACAACTTACTAGATTCGAAAAAAGACTCCCATAAACTTTTAATGATAGGTCATTCACCTAAAATGGAGTTAAATAGAAAATGCAATAAATATGCATTGCAAGGTAGTAAGATGTGATTTTTAACAAAACTTTGTTTTTGACCTTTGCTCAATTTTCTATCCATATCTTATACAATACAAATAATGTAATATCCCGTAATTTTTAAATAATAATTTTTTACGATAAAAAATATATTTTTATTTTAAATCATTATATTTTACTAAAAGCAAATATATTTTTAATTAAAATAATTTTTGTTTTGCTTAAAATAATTATATTCGCCTTTAATAAATTTTTGTTTTATTTTTAGAAATATTCTTTCTTTTATTATATATAAAGATATTTATTTTTTGATTTTTTTATTAAAATTTTTATCAAGAAAAATCATGATTTAAGAGTTCAACTAAGTTTTATAAGAATGTAAATTTTTAAAAATTTTGGGGATATTTTAGGATGAAAAATAGTATTTATATGTATATAATAAAAATAAAAAATTTTAAAATTTAATTATTAAATAATAATAAAAAAAGAAAGGAAAAGGGTGAGGGAGAGATGGAAGCGAGGTTCAGAAATTCGATTTCCGTAACCGATGAATAGTATGAATAGTAACCTTCATTTTTTTCTTTAAATCTAGAGTGTCTATTGGCTTTCGATTTCAAAACTAAGGGTACCACTGGATTCAGGACAGAGTATACTACGATTTTGACCAAACAATTTTTCAAATCAGCTGTAGAATCGCCCTAGATCAGAAGTAGAAAATTTTAGAAAAAGGTAAGTTCTGAAACTTCTATTTAGAGTTTCAAATTGAAAATCTGACACTGTAGATGAATTTAGGAGCTAGATAAACCTTAGGAAATGATTTTTTTCGGCCATTTGACAACTTTTTATGCGTTGTGAATAGTAAATTCGTGCAGGTATGAATAGTAATTTCTAGCAGTGAATAGTTGTTTTCGGCCGTGAACAGTGACTAGCGTTGACTAAGCTCCCGGGGTCATTTCCTAGGTTTTTGGACTCTCCAAACTCGTTTTTTAGGTTTATTTGATCAAATTGAGATTGGAAAAGTGCATTTTAGGGTTGTCCAATTTATGGCCCTTACCTTGTGAGTGGATAATTCTTTCTATGACTTGCCATATACTCTTCTTGATCTTTAAATGTGTAATTGATTATGTTTATAAGTTATTTACACTTTTATAATTTTCTGAAATGGATTAAATTATCTGAATTATTTATAGTTCAAGAAGAGTATAGTTTTGAAAATAGTTTTTTGAACTCATAGTATATCTGATACTATAGGTATTTCTCATTAAATGGTAAAATGAATATTTATGCATGTTACCTTGATTTATAAAGCTATATGATTGCCTCGAGAGAGGGCATGTATATGTGATAAACCCTGATTGAAAAATTTATGACAAATGAGCTGTATTGAGACTGAAATTATGTATTATACTGAAAGCTTTGTTTTGAATGATATGGAATATGTGCATACAATTTTGTGGAAGAATCATATTAGAAACATTGTTTGCTAACAACAGGTGATGTTAGCCCTAGTGCACCTTGATACCTCAACTAACAGGGGTGGTGCTAGCCTTGTGTGAGGGTTAACACACGAGATATGATATATGATGGAAAACGGAATGCCTCCTATTTGGGCAAGATGGTAGTTATATGAAATGTGATTTCCCTTCCCTTGCTTTGTGTTAGGAAATACTCATATTAGAGTCCCTTTGTGTGTCCTCTTGAATGGTGGTAGGCAAACCTTGGCAAAAATGCTAAGTATAGGCAAATCTTACACCAAGCAAGTACGGAAGGCCTTGAACTCTGATATGGTGGTTTTGATATAGGATCCTCCTAATCTTTTTATAAAAAATGTTTTTAATGCATATCAATGCTTGATTAACAATCATATTATATCATATATGGTTACAGATATCTGAATGTGATTTGAACTTAGAATATTTGAAAATGCGGGTCCTATATGGAAATACTTCCGAATTGTAATTTTTTATGTGATAAATTTTAAAACATGAGTTCATCCATATGCTAACCTAAGAGGATATAGGAGGTCTTATTTGCTCACTGAGTTGTCAAACTCACTACACGATATTTACATTTTTTTTTCAAATGAGGATATAGAGTCTGGTCCTGCAGATAGGTGATCAACTAGACTACTTAATCCCTGGGTGAGCCTACATTGCTTCCAAGGCTCACGTTATTTGGATTGTATTGTATTTGTATTCTAGAGTATGCTCTATATGCCACAGGCAAGATCCTTACTTCTGCTGTTACTCTGATGTTTATGGACTTTGTTTGTATATGGTATATGTATGGGAGAACCTATATGTATCTGTTTCCATGATAAATGATTGGAATATTTATGTTTATGGAAAATATATATTCATGGTATACGTTTTTCACATGTTCTAAAATTAGGGGTGTGACAAGTTAGTATCAAAGGATTAGGTTTCCCTATGGCTATCAGAGCAAAGTATTCTTTAGTAGGACTTTTAGTATGGATATGAGCTAAACATATTTATACTTCAGGTGCTGCTGAGGGATTCTATAGGGTCTCAATTTCCTTTCTCTTCCAAGTTTGTTAAATTTTCTAGTACAAGATTAATTGAATATTGTGGCATCTTAAGAAATATCTATGAGTCAATTATTGCCTGAAAGTGAAATGGATAGGCCTACCAGAGAATTTAAATAATTAAGACAAATTCCAATTATGATCGTTTCTGAATATTATATATATTTTACCTAGTTGTCTAGATATGGTAGACTTTGATGTAATATTAGAAATGGATTGGTTGGCAATATGTCAGGCCATTTTAGAATGTCATCCTAAGATGATTAAATTTAATATTCCTGTAGAATCTTCTTTCTTGATACAAGGAGACCGTAGTGAGGTACTTAAAAATCTAATCTCTATTTTAGAACCCTATAAGTTATTACAAAAAGGTGCAAAGGATATTTGGTAGTGGTGGGAGATGTTGATATAAAATATACCAGTGTAAATCAAGTTCCAGTGGTTAGAGAATTTTCTAATGTAATTCCTAAGGAATTGCCAGGATTACCTCGAAACATAAAATAGAATTTGGTATTGATTTACTTCTTTATCCCAACCAGTGTCTATACCCCTATATAGAATGACAATGACTAAACTCAAGGAATTGATGAATTAGTTGTAAGACTTGTTAGACAAGGGATTTATATGCCCTAGTACTCTCCTTAAGGTGCTCTAGACCTATTTGTGGAAAAGAAGGATAGATCATTATGACTATTCATAGATTATAGACAGTTGAAAAAGGTGACAGTGTGAAATAAAAACCCATTACCTCATATAGATGATATGTTTGACCAGTTACAAGGTGCTCAATATTTTTTCAAAAATTGATTTGAGATATAAGTATCATTAATTGATGATAAAGGAAAAGAATATTCTAAAAATTTCTTTTAGGACTCATTATGGACATTATGAGTTCTTGGTGATGTCATTTAGTTTGACAAATGCCCCAACTGCATTCATGGGCTTAATGAATAGAGTTCTAATAACCGTAAAATTTAACGAAAATTCCAATTAAAGGAAATTTAGAATAAAAGAGAGAATTTTGACAATAGAGATAAGAACCGTAGAAAATATGTATATTTATTACATGGATTAAAGAATTACAAAAAAAGAAATATGAGAATTTATGTTTTGGCGCGCTATAAGCAAATATATTTTTATTTATGTAGAAATGATTATGATTTGTTAAAAGTAAGTGGACTTTTAAGTAAAAGAAGTATTGTGTTACTTAAAATAATTATACCGGCCTCCATTGAATTTTTATGGTATTTTTAGAAATATTCTTTCTTTTCATATGAATAAAGATATTTATTTTTAAATTTGTTTTATTATGATGTTTATCAAGAAAAATCGTGATTTAAGAGTTTAACTAAAGATTTACGAGAATGAAACTTTTTAGAAATTTTTGAGATATTTTATGATAAAAAATGGAATTTATATGAATTTTTATAAAAGAAATTCCTATTATTAATTATATTATAATAATTATTATATTTAAAAAAAACAAAGGTTTCAGAAACCATAAAATGAGAAACCGGGGGCGACGAATTCGAAGAAAAAAAAAGGGAAAAAAATGAATAGTAATGAATAGTGTAGAAATAGTAACATCCAACATTTTCTTTCAATTTGGAGTACCGATTAGTTTCCGATATCAAAACTAAACGTGTTATTGGATTCAGGACGAAGAGTACTTCAGTTTTGACCGATAAGTTTTTCAAATCAACCGTTGAATCGCCATAGATCTGAAGTAGAAAATCTCGGTAAAAGGTAAGTTCTGAAAAACCTTACTTAGGGACTTCTAATTAGAAATCTGACTCCGTAGATGGATTCAGAAACTAGATAAATATTAGGATATGAAATTTTTTTGTTGATTCGGTAAAAATTTTGTGATAGTGAATAGTGTTTTTCGGCGATGAATAGTGGCGGGGAATAGTGTTTTCCGACGGTGAACAGTACCAAGCTCATTTAAGGTTTTTGGACCTTCCGGACTCGATTTTGGGGTCTATTTTACCGAATTCAGACCAGGAACTAGGATTTTAGGGCTATCCAATCTGGAGCCCTTACCTGTGAGTGGGTTTTTCGTACTATAGCGCATGTTTTACGAATTCGGTTTATAACTCTCTCTCTTGTATGATTTTAACTAGTTGGAATGTATGTTAAATTGTTTTACCGCTTTGAAAACCAATATGTTCCAACCATGTTAGAAATTATAAATTTAAATCCTAGTTGAACTCTAAGTATGTAGGGCAAGCATCTAGGCTGATAATTCTCCATTTGAGCTAGATTTATAGAAATGCGAACTTAGTCATAGAAATGAACTAAGTTAGCCATGAAATGATTTAATGCATGATGAGCATCTATGTGACGTCTACGGACGATCTATGTTTAAAAGGGAAATTTTATGATTATAAAGGTCTCCATGGGAATTCATGGATGAGATATATTTTAGAACGAAATTTTATGCATGAAAAGAGCTAGATGGAGAATTATAGCTTTATTGTAATTTTATTGAAATGTTTTACTTTAAACTCTTTGAATAGCATATTTCAAATGTTTTCTATTGGAGGGACCCTTTTAGATCACTGTTAGCTAGCCGCAGGGAGTGCTAGCCCTGGTGCACCATGGTCATGCGAAGGCTTCGGCCTAGGATACTGTGACGGGCATATGACTGCCTAAGACACAGGGATTTAGGGTGGACTTATGTCTATGCCTACAGTGATTACCATACCCTTGCCGTGTGCTTGGGGGATTTAGGGTGGACTTATGTCTACGCCTACAGTGATTACCATACCCTTGCTGTGTGCTTGGGGGATTTAGGGTGGACTTATGTCTACGCCTACAGTGATTACCCTACCCTTGCTTTGTGCTTGGGGGAGATGATATATCTGTTAGGAAAGACCTCCAATAAACTAGTGCATTTTTATTAAAGATTAAATATTTCTAAACAATCTCATTCATCATTGTTATTGCATAAATAACTTCATTTATTACTTACCATGCATAATTGATTTGCTCTATTGTTACTGAATTAATCCTGTTTTATCTTTTGAACATACATTTGAATTGTTTAGCTTTTCTTTCAATAAATTATGGTTAAATTCTTAATGTTTCAATTATTAAACTCATTGCGAAACACTCGTGCTTGGTTTGCCCTGTTTCAGTTATAGTATGATTTACCCATTCACTGAGATGTGGTAATCTCACCCCTCTTCTGTTTCCTTCCTACAGATAGTCAAAGAGACTTTGATCCAGCTACAGCTTCGTAGGAGGCTGAAGATAGTGTTGGTGAGCCCCAGTTTGGGCAAGGCTCTTTTGTATTGTTTGTTTAGTTTAGTTTATGTCTAGTGTATCTCCGTGAACATACAGGCAGGATCCTTGCTTCTTGCGTATTTTGATGTGTTGTTTGGAAAATGGTTTTATGTTTTACAACAATGTTGGTATTATGAGGCTTTGGGCCAAGTTGAATCACATGAATATTATGAGGCCATGGGCCATGTAGAATCACGGACGTTGGATTCATGAGAGAGATATATATATATATATATATATATAGATACAGTATTTTCTGATATTGGATGTGGCATATGTGGCCAGTTATATTTATTATGTACTCTGGATTGTGTGCTGGATGTTTGTATGTGCTATGCGTTAGGCTTGCGGCTAGGGGAAACCCTTATGTCGTGCCGATCATGTGTTCCATCATTTGGGGTGACAATATGGTATCAGAGGTTTAGGTTTTCCTGTGTTCATGGAGTAACGGATCTTTAGGTAGGACTTTGAGTATGGGTATGAATCCGGACATGCTTATACTCACGGTGCTGCTAAAAGGGTTCGATAGGATGTTGTCTTTTTGTTCAAGTAAGTCAGTTTATAGTATGCTATGTTGGCATGGTTAATTGACGGTTGGGCTATCTCTGTTTTATAGCGAGATGCCAGTTATATGAGATTTTATTTGCTTTCCCTTGCTATGTGCTTGGGAAAAGACCCATACAGAGTCTCTTCGCGTGTCCTCTTGAATGGTAGTAGGGCAAACCTCAGCGAAATACTGAGTTTAGGCAAATCCTATACCACTAAGGTACGGAAGGGGTCAAACTCTGGTATGATGGTTTCTGAATATGACATCCGTTATACCCGATTGTCTAGATATGGTAGATTGTGATGTGATATTGAGAATGAATTTGTTGGCATTATGTCATGTCATTTTGAATTGTCACTAGAAGGTGATTAAATTCAATATTCTTGGAGAATTTTCGCTCTTGATACAAAGAAAATCTTAGTGAGATACCCAGTAACCTAATCTCTGCTTTAGCAGTCCATAAGTATTACAAAAAGGTGCCAAGGATAGTTGGCAGTGGTGAGAGATGCTGATATAAAGTATACCACTGTAAATCAAGTTCCAGTTATTAGAGAATTTTCTGATATAATTCCTGAGGAATTGTTAGGATTACCCCAAAATAATAAATAGAATTTGGTATTGATTTATTTCCTGGCCAGCGTCTATATTTCCATATAGAATGGCACCTACTGAACTTAAAGAACTGAAAAAGAAATAGTTACAAGACATGTTAGACTAGGGATTTAAAAGCCCTAGAAATTTTACTTGCAGTGCTCCAGTTCTATTTGTGAAAAAAGAAAGATAGATCACTATGACTATACATAGATTAAAGATAATTGAATAAAGTGACAATGTGGAATAAATACTCATTACCTCGTATAGATGATCTATTTGATCAGTTAGAAAGTGCTCAAAATTTTTCAAAAAAAAAAAATTTAACTTGATTTGATATTTAGATATCATCAATTAAGAATAAGAGAAGAGGATATTAAAAAAAAAATTTGCTTTCAGGATTTGGCATGGATATTATGAGTTTATAGTTATGTCATTTGGATTGACAAATGCCCCAGCTACATTCATAGAGTTAATGAATAAGTAATTAATCCATCCCTAAATCAAGTTGTTATTATATTTATTGATAATATACTAGAATATTTCAAGAGTGCAGAGGATCATAAGCAATATTTAAAGATAGTATTACAAACTCCAAGGGAGTATCAGCTATATGCTAAGTTCTCAAAATATGAATTTTGACTTAGTAATAGTACTTTCTTAAGGTATGTGGCTAGCAAGATGGTATCCAAGATAACCCTAAGAAAGTAAAAGCGGTATAGCAATGCCCACATCTTGCTACAGTTACAAATGCAGATCCAAATCCAATTTGCGCTTCCTGCGGTTGTCTGCCGTCCATTCTATTTGAGCAATAGTTGGATTAGGTACATAAATATATGCTTGTAAGGCATCAATCAACTCCTCAGCATTTGAAGCCGAGATGAGAATTCGTCGTGCTGAGTGTGAGATAAACTTCTGTTCTACAGTTTGATCTAGAAAAGGCAACAAACCATCAAAGAAGTGATTAACATTTAACAAACCTATCGGTTTGTGATGCATATTCAGTTGTGCCTAAGAGACTATTTGGAAAATCTCCTCTAAAGTACCAAAACCACCTGGTAAGGCAATGAAGGCGTCAGCATTGCTCATCATTCTAGCCATGCGTTCATGCATGGAAGCTACTCTATATTCTTCCCCAATTGTTTTCCCTATGTTGCTGGATTCAGCTAGAGCTGTAGGAATAATACCTAGAACTTGACATCCTCCTACATGTGCAGCTGTAGCCACACACCCCATTAACCCACAGTTACCTCCACCATAGACTAGATAAATTTTTCTTCTGGCCAGCACCATACCCAAATTTTGTGCTACTTTAACATACTCCCCATCTTTTCCAGGACTGAAACCACAAAAGACACAGATATTTTGAAACTGACGGAATGCGGTTCCCTCCATAATTTCTATCACCTTAACTCTGAGTATGAAGATAAAGATACTAATGTAAGCATTTATAGAACTCAGAGAAGGGCATATTTATAATAGTTATGCGAATAGGCCGAATATTATTAGAATAACTATGTGAGTGATTGGTGGATATCAGCTAAATTAAAGGTAAAAAAAAACGGCAAGCATGTATATGTACAGTAGTTATGACTGTGACCCATATTAAGCACATAAAGAGCATAAGATAAGATATCACCAAAAATCTGTCTTTTTCTTGTTGTCTTTGATGAAGCATTGATGTCTTGAAAGGTTGTAGGTGATAGCCGTCATTGTAAAAAGAAGAAAAAGAAAAAAAAGTGAAAATGCAAACCAATTAATGGTTGAAAAGGAACAATCAAATGGTTTATTTTGTTTTCTCAATGTTTTTACCAGTCGACTATTGGTTTATAAGTCGACTAGCAATTTTGAGAAATTTTAATTTGGACTGGTTATTTACAGTTGATTGATTATATATTTTGAAGCAACCAACTGCATCCTACCAGTTAACTATGTGCTCTTGTTATTCACAGACTTTATAGGCTCAGAAATATTTCTTTTCCATATGATATGCTTCTGCCGAATAACAATATCTTTGAATTAAATTTTGGCACATATATTCAAAATTTGCGGCCACCGATTTTCGCCAAAATAGCAGCTAGATTTTGTTTACAGATTTTCAAGAATTACGGCCACCGATTTTAATGCTTTTCAATGTTTGTCCAAATTTTTGACTTTCTATTTTGGCACCATTCTCTATTGTGCTTTTCGTCTGTTTCACTGTATTCTCCCTCATTAACGGTTGGCATTAAATGCAAGGTTGTTTTCCCTCATTGCAAGGAAAGATAATTTCTAATCTTTGGAACTCAGTTATTATGGTGTTCAACTGATTAGTAGATTAAAGTAATAGAGATTTTGAAAAGAATAGATGGATGATGATGTAATAGTGCTTTGACGAATGTAATCAAAGGAGTTAACGGTGTTGAAGTTTTTGAGGAGTAAAGTATGGAAAGTAAGATTTAAGCTAATCTCAAAATTTTTAATTTGGAAACATGGAGAATATTTTGAGAATCATCTCTGAGAATAATGTAAGTGATTAAGATATTTGTGTTAATGATTTATACCTTGCTAAATTGAGACTAATATCTAGAATGTAAATTATGTTGAGATTGGAAATTCACGTATGGATAATTGTTGAGAAAAGAGATTTTAGAAGAAGCGATAGATTGTAAATATGGATTACCCGAGGTAATAAGGATATACTAAGATAAAAAAAATGGTACTAGTATAATGGTAAAAAGAAAATACAAGTGAAATTTTCATTGGCGGGTATGTTGGCAAGTATGAATAGAATATATTATCTCAAGAGAGTTATTCAGGAAGTCTAAGGATCTTTATTAGATAATAGAGTGACTGATACTAAATTTAAATAATGTGTTTATACATTAGAAGTTATGCTTTAAGTATCTTTATATTATTGTGGTGAAAGTTTGGGGAAATTAATTGTCCTTAATTGAACTTGCTCATAGCAGTAATTATCATGCCAATATACAATGGCAATCATTTGAAGTTTTACATGAACATCATAGGTTTCTTAATATGTGAGTGAATTGAGAAAAGTTAAACTTTGGAAATCTAATTTGGAATAACATGCAATAGATAGCATATGAATTATTAAATTGATGATGCTAGTTTGGAGAGCATGCTACAGGCATATATTTTTTTTGAGATTGGTAGGAGATTTCTTAGCAGAATTTGTCTATAATAAAATGATATTAGAAGATTTAAGCCTTATGTAAGAGGTGTTACAAATGTTTTGTTAAATGACTCAGTGGAGTTATATTTATTATAAGATGTCATTGATAAAGTGAAATTGATTAGAAAAAGAATACTGGAAACTCAATACAAGTCAAAAGTTTACAAGGACTATGAATGTTGAGCACTAGAAATTTTCAGTTGGTGACCATATATTCTTTAATGACTCACCAATGAAAGAGGTAATGAGATTTGGAAAAAAAGGGAAGTTACACCCTCAGTATAAAAAAAACTATTTGAAATTCTTGATAGGATCGGTTCAGTGGCTTATTGTTTAGTTTTACCACCTGCATTGGATATCCAGTTTTTCATGTGTTTATACTACGAAAATATTTACCGGATTCTACACATGTTATACAGTGTCCATAGATTCAGTTACAGAAAGATTTAACCCATGAGGAATAACCAGTAGCAATAGTGATCAGACAAATAAAGAAGTTACGGTCAAAAGAAATACCTACAGTAAAAGTGATATGGAAAAATTATTCTTCTAAGAAAACTACTTGGGAAAGAGAGGA
This sequence comes from Gleditsia sinensis, assembly GCA_037074535.1. Lineage (NCBI taxonomy): Eukaryota > Viridiplantae > Streptophyta > Magnoliopsida > Fabales > Fabaceae > Gleditsia > Gleditsia sinensis. Next base: position 24,095,818 of record CM073466.1, read on the forward strand.
GGATATACGCGCTAGATATTTGCATTTATTTGAACAATGAGATTAGTGTTTATCTGTAACTGTGATGATGAAATTCGGGGACTGAATTTTTTTAAGGGGGGAAGAATGTAATAACCGTAAAATTTAACGAAAATTCCAATTAAAGGAAATTTAGAATAAAAGAGAGAATTTTGACAATAGAGATAAGAATCGTAGAAAATATGTACATTTATTACATGGATTAAAGAATTACAAAAAAAGAAATATGAGAATTTATGTTTTGGCGCGCTATAAGCAAATATATTTTTATTTATGTAGAAATGATTATGATTTGTTAAAAGTAAGTGGACTTTTAAGTAAAAGAAGTATTGTGTTACTTAAAATAATTATACCGGCCTCCATTGAATTTTTATGGTATTTTTAGAAATATTCTTTCTTTTAATAAGAATAAAGATATTTATTTTAAAATTTGTTTTATTATGATGTTTATCACGAAAAATCGTGATTTAAGAGTTTAACTAAAGATTTACGAGAATGGAAATTTTTAGAAATTTTTGGGATATTTTATGATGAAAAATAGAATTTATATGAATTTTTATAAAAGAAATTCCTATTATTAATTATATAATAATTATTATTATATTTAAAAAAAACAAAGGTTTCAAAAACCATAAAATGAGAAATCGGGGGCGACGAATTCGAAGAAAAAAAAAACGGAAAAAAATGAATAGTAATGAATAGTGTAGGAATAGTAACATCCAATATTTTCTTTCGATTTGAAGTACCGATTAGCTTTCGATATCAAAATTGAACGTGTTATTGGATTCAGGACGAAGAGTACTTCAGTTTTGACCGATAAGTTTTTCAAATCAACCGTTGAATCACCGTAGATCTGAAGTAGAAAATCTCGGTAAAAGGTAAGTTCTGAAAAACCTTACTTAGAGACTTCTAATTAGAAATCTGACTCCATAGATGGATTCAGAAACTAGATAAATATTAGGATATGAAATTGTTTTATTGATTCGGTAAAATTTTTGTGACAGTGAATAGTATTTTCCGACAATGAATAGTGGTGATGAATAGTATTTTCCGACGATGAACAGTACCAAGCTCATTTAAGGTTTTTGGACCTTCCGGACTCGATTTTGGGGTCTGTTTTACCGAATTCAGACCAGGAACTAGGATTTTAGGGCTATCCAATCTGGAGCCCTTACCTATGAGTGGATTTTTCGTACTATAGCGCATGTTTTACGAATTCGGTTTATAACTCTCTCTCTTGTATGATTTTAACTAGTTGGAATGTATGTTAAATTATTTTACCGCTTTGAAAACCAATATGTTCCAACCATGTTAGAAATTATAAATTTAAATCCTAGTTGAACTCTAGGTATGCAAGGCAAGCATCTAGGCTGATAATTCTCCATTTGAGCTAGATTTATAGAAATGCAAACTTAGTCATATAAATGAACTAAGTTAGCCATGAAATGATTTGATGCATGATGAGCATCTATGTGACGTCTACGGACGATCTATGTTTAAAAGGGAAAGTTTATGATTATAAAGGTCTCCATGGGAATTCTTGGATGAGATATATTTTAGAACGAAATTTTATGCATAAAAAGAGCTAGATGGAGAATTATAGCTTTATTGTAATGTTATTGAAATGTTTTACTTTAAACTCTTTGAATAGCATATTTCAAATGTTTTCTATTGGAGGGACCCTTTTAGATCACTATTAGCTAGCCGCAGGGAGTGCTAGCCCTGGTGCACCATGGTCATGCGAAGGCTTCGGCCTAGGATACTGTGACGGGCATATGACTGCCTAAGACACAGGGATTTAGGGTGGACTTATGTCTACGCCTACAGTGATTACCATACCCTTGCTGTGTGCTTGGGGGATTTAGGGTGGACTTATGTCTACGCCTACAGTGATTACCCTACTCTTGCTTTGTGCTTGGGGGAGATGATAGATCTGTTAGGAAAGACCTCCAATAAACTAGTGCATTTTTCTTAAAGATTAAATATTTCTAAACAATCTCATTCATCATTGTTATTGCATAAATAACTTCATTTATTACTTACCATGCATAATTGATTTGCTCTATTGTTACTGAATTAATCCTGTTTTATCTTTTGAACATACATTTGAATTGTTTAGCTTTTCTTTCAATAAATTATGGTTAAATGCTTAATGTTTCAATTATTAAACTCATTGCGAAACACTCGTGCTTGGTTTGCCCTGTTTCAGTTATAGTATGATTTACCCATTCTCTGAGATGTGGTAATCTCACCCTTCTTCTGTTTCCTCCCTACAGATAGTCAAAGAGACTTTGATCCATCTACAGCTTCGTAGGAGGCTGAAGATAGTGTTGGTGAACCCCAGTTTGGGCAAGGCTATTTTGTATTGTTTGTTTAGTTTAGTTTATGTCTAGTGTATCTCCATGAACATACAGGCAGGATCCTCGCTTCTTGCGTATTTTGATGTGTTGTTTGGAAAATGGTTTTATGTTTTACAATAATGTTGGTATTATGAGGCCTTGGGCCAAGTTGAATCACATGAATATTATGAGGCCATGGGCCAAGTAGAATCACGGATGTTGGATTCATGAGATATATATATATATATATATATATATATATATATATATATATATATATATATATATATATATATATATATATACAGTATTTTCTGATATTGGATGTGGCATATGTGGCCAGTTATATTTATTATGTACTCTAGATTGTGTGCTGGATGTTTGTATGTGCTATGCGTTTGGCTTGGGGCTAGGGGGAAACCCTTATGTCGTACCGGTCATGTGTTCCATCATTTGGAGCCGTGACAAGAGTATTTAAACTATTCTTGGATAAATTTATTATTATCTTTATTAATGAAATACTAATATGTTTTGAGAGTACAGAGGATCATAAGCAACATTTAAAGATAGTTTTACCAACTCTAAGGGAGTATGGTTGGTAAGGATGGTATCTAAGTTGACCCTAAGAAAGTAGAAGCGGTGCAACAATGGTAATGTCCTACTATAGTTATAAATAAAGATCTAAGTCTAATTTGCACTTTCTGCGGTTGTCTGTTATCCATTCTATTTGAGCTGTAATTGGATCAGGTAGATGAACATATGCTTGTAAAGCATCAATCAACTCCTTAGCATTTGAAGCTGAGATGAGAATTCGTCGTGCTGAGTGTGAGATGAACCTTTATTTCACAACTTGATCAAGAAAAAACAACAGACCATCAAAGAAGTGGTTAACATTTAACAAACCTATCGGTTTGTGATGCATATTTAGTTGTGTCCAAGAGACTATTTGGAAAATCGTTTCTAAAGTACCAAAATTACCTAGTAAGGCAATGAAGGCATCAGTATTACTCATCATTCTAGTCATGCTGTTATGTATGGAAGGTACCCTAAATTCTTTCCCAATTTTCTTCCCTATGATGTTGGATGCTGCTAAAGTTAAAGGAATAATACTTAGAACTTGACATCCTCCTGCATGTGCAACTGTAGACACACACCCCATTAACCCACGGTTACCTCCACCATAGACTAAATGAAATTTTCTTCTTACCAGCACCATACCCAGATTTTGTACTACTTTCACGTACTCTCCATCTTTTCCAAGACTAGAACCACGAAAGACACAAATATTTTGAAACTGACGGAATGCAATTTGTAATATCTCATAATTTTTATTTTTAAATAATATTTTTTTTCTATAAATAAATATATTCTTATTTGTTTAAAAAATGATTATGTTTTGCTAAAAGTAAGTATATTTTTAATTAAAATAATTATTGTTTTGCTTAAAATAATTATATTGGTCACTAATAAATTTTTATTTTATTTTTAGAAATATTCTTTCTTTTATTATGTATAAAGATATTTATTTTGTAATTTTTTTTATTAAGATTTTTATAAAGAAAAATCATGATTTAAGAGTTCAACTAAAGTTTTATGAGAATGTAAAAATTTTAAAATTTATGGGATGTTTTAGGATGAAAAACAGTATTTATATAAATATATATAAAATAAAATTCCATTATACAATTATTAAATAATAACTATTATTATTATAAAAAAATAAAAGAAAAAAGGGGAGGGGAGACAAAAACCGAAGCGAAGAATTGCAGAATTTTTGAAACTGATGAATAGTGTAAATAATAACCTCCATTTTTCTCTCTAGATCTAGAGTGTCTATTGGCCTCCGATTTTAAGACTAATGGTACCAATAGATTCAGGACAGAGAGTACTACCATTTTGACTGAACAATTTTTCAAATCAGCCGTTGAATCGTCGAAGATCAGAAGTTGAAAACTTAGAAAAATGTAAGCTTTGAAACTCTTACTTAGAGACCTCAAATTGGAAATCTGACACTGTAGATAGATTCAGGAGTTAGATAAATCTTAGGATATGAAATTTTTCATCTATTTGACAACTTTTTTCTCTTGGTGAATAGTATTTTCTCACAATAAATAGTATTTTCGACGGTGAATAGTGTTTTCTGACCATGAATAGTGGCCAGTTCTCGGAGACATTTTCTTAAATTTTGGACCATCTGGACACGTTTTTGAAGTCTGTTTAATTAAATGTGGATTGAAAAAGTACAATTTGGGATTGTCCAATCTGGAACCCTTACCCTATGAGTAAATGATTCTTTCTATGGCTTGCCTTATACTCTTCTTGATCTTTAAGTATGTATATGATTATATTTATGAGATATTTACACTTTTATATGTTACTGAAATCCATTAAAATTATCAGAATTGGCTAAAATTTGAAATACAGTTCAAGAAAAGTATAGTTTTGAAACTGGATTTCTGAACTCATGGTGTATCTGATTTCACATGTATTTCTCATTAAATGATAAAGTGAATATTTATGCATGTGGCATTATTTATAAAGCTATATGATAACCTCGAGAAAGGGCATGTACATGTGATAAACCCTAAATAGGGAATTTATAATAGATGAATCTGTACTAAGACTGAAAGTCTACATTATATTGAGAATTTTATATTAGATTATATGGCATATGTGCATATGGTATTTTATATGGAGGAATCCTATTGGAAACACCATCTGCTAACAACAGGTGATGTTGGCCTTGGTGAACCTTGATAATCTAGCTAGCAGGGGTTGGTGCTAGCCTTGTGTATCGGCAAACACATGGGATATGATATGTGAAGAAGAGTGGGATGCCTCCTATATGGACGAGATGCCAAATATATGAGATGTGATTTGTCTTCCCTTGTTGTGTTCTTGGGAAATACCTATATTAGAGTCCCTTCGCGTGTCCTCTTGGATGGTGGTAGAGCAAACCTCAGCGGGATGCTGAGTTTAGGCAAATCCTGCACCAACTAAGTATGGAAAGGCCTAAACTCTGATATGGTAGTTCTGATATGGGATCCTCCTAATGTTTTTATGTGAAAGGTTTTGATGCATTACAATATTTGAATAATGATCATACCGTATTGCATATGATTTTGAATATATGAATGTGATATGAACTAAGAATATTTGAAATGCGGGTCCCATATGAATGTACTTCTGAACTGTATTTTCTGTGACAAATTTTAAAATATGAGTACATCCATATGTTGACTTAAGAGGTTATAGGAGGTATTATCTGCTCATTGAGTTGTCAAACTCACTACACGATATTTATATGTTTTTTAGATAACGATATAGAGTTTGATCATTCCCCTTCAGATAGTTGACCAGCTAGATGACATGATTTCTAGGTGAGCCTATTTTGTTTCCATGGCTCATAGATTTTGATTTATATTGTATTTGTACTTTAGAGTATGCTCTGAACGCCACAGGAAGGATCTCAGCTTCTGTTGTACTTTGATGTTTATGGACTTGGTCTGTATATGGTATATGTATGGGAGAACCTATATGTATATGTTTCCTTGATAAAGGATTGGAATATTCATATTTATGGAAAATATATGTTCATGGTATACGTGTTTCACGTGCCCTAACATTAGGGGCGTGACAAGTTAGTATCAGAGTATTAGGTATCCCTGTGGCTATCGAAGCAAAGGATTCTTTAGTAGGATCTTTAGTATGGATATGAGCCAAACATATTTATACTTCAGGTGCTGCTGAGGGATTCTATAGGGTTTTAAATTCCTTTCTATTCCAAGTTGATAAAGTTTCTAGTATAAGATAGATTGAATATTGTGGCATTTTAAAAAAAAAATTTATGGGTCAATTTCTGCTTAGAAGTGAAAAGGATAGGCGTGTCAAGGAATTTATAGAATTGAGACATATACTAAATATGATGGTTTCTGAATGTGACATCCGTTTTACCCGGTTGTCCAGAAATGGTAGACTTTGATGTGATACTGAGAATGTATTTGTTGGTATCATGCCATGCCATTTTGGAATGTCATTTTAAGATGGTTAAATTCAATATTTCTGAAGAATTTTCTTTCTTGATACAAGGAGACCCTAGCGAAATATCTAGTAATTTAATCTCTGCTTTAGCAGCTTATAAGTCATTACAAAATGGTGCCAAGAATATTTGGCAGTGGTGAGAGATGTTGATATAAAGTATACCAGTGTAAATCAAGTTTCAGTGGTTAGAGAATTTTCTAATGTATTTCTTGAGGATTTTCTAGAATTATCTCAAAACAATAAATAGAATTGGGTATTGATTTATTTCTTGGAACTTAACTAGTGTCTATATTTCCATATAGAATGGCACTCACTGAACTTAAGGAACTGAAAAAGAAATAGTTACAAGAAATGTTAGACTAGGGATTTAAATGCCCTAGTACTTTTACTTGGAATCCTTCAGTTCTATCTGTGAAAAAAAATATGGATCCCTATGACTATGCATAGACTATAGACAGTTGAATAAGGTGACAGTGTGGAATAAAAACCCATTACCTCGTATAGATGATCTATTTGACCAATTACAAGGTGCTCAACATTTTTCAAAAATTGAATTGATTTGATATCTGGATATCATCAATTGAGGATAAGGGAAGAGGGTATTCGGAAAATTTCTTTTAAGACTCATTATGGGTATTATGAGTTCTTGGTGATGTTATTTGGATTAACAAATGCCCCAATTGCATTCATAGATTTAATGAATAATAATTAATTCATCCCTGAATCAATTTGTTATTATATTTATTGACGATATACTAGAATATTTCAAGAGTTCAGAGGATCATAAGCAACATTTAAAGATAGTTTTACAAACTCCAAGGGAGTATTAGCTATATGCTAAGTTTTTAAAATATGAATTCCAACTTAGTAATATTACTTTCTTAAGGTATATGGCTAGCAAGATGGTATCCAAGTTGACCTTGAGAAAGTAAAATTGATACATCATTGTCCACATCTTGCTACAGTTAGAGATGAAGATCCAAGTCTAATTTGCGCTTTTTGCTACTGTCTGTTGTCTATTCTATTTGAGCTATAATTGGATCAGGTACATGAACATATGCTTGGAAAGCATAAATCAACTCCTCAACATTTGAAACCGAAATGAGAATTCGTCGTGTTGAGTGTGGGATAAACCTTTATTCCACAGCATGATCAAGAAAAGACAACAAACCATCAAAGAAGTGGTTGACATTTAACAAACCTATCGGTTTGTGATGTATATTTAGTTGTGCATAAGAGACTATTTGGAAAATCTCTTCTAAAGTATCAAAACCCTTTGGTAAGGCAATGAAGGCATCTGCATTGCTCATCATTCTAGCCATATGCTCATGCATGGAAGCAACCCTAAATTATTCCCCAATTTTTTTTCCTGTGATGTTGGATACAACAAGAGCTGTAAGAATAATACCTAGAACTTGACATTCTCCTACATGTACAGCTGTAGACACACACCCCATTAACCCATAGTTACCTCCACCATAGACTAAATGAATTTTTCTCCTGGCCAGTACCATACCTAGGTTTTGTGCAGTTTTCACATACTCTCCATCTTTTCCAAGGCTGGGACCACAAAAGACACAAATATTTCGAAATTAACGGAATGCAATTCCCTTCATAACTACACACGCCTTAATTTTAAGTATGAGAAGGTAAAAATACTAATGTGTGCATTTATTGAACTTAGAGAAGGGCATACTTATGATAGATATGCAAATAGAATGAGTATAATTAGAACAACTATATGAGTGATTGATGGATATCAGCTAAATTGAAGGTGAAATTTTCAAAAAATGACGGCAAGCATATATATGTACAGTAATTGTGATAGTCGCTCATATTAGGCATATAAAGAGAATCAGGTTAAGATATCACCAAAAAATTTACTTTTTCTTGATGAAGCATTGATGTCTTGATTCTTGTAGGGAAGTTGTACGTGATGGATGTCATTGTAAAAAAAAGGAGTGAAGATTCACACCAGATAATTATTGAAGAGGGACAAATAAATGATTTTTCTTGTTTTCCCAATGTTCTTGCTAGTCGACTATTGGCATTATTAAGTCGACTAGCTATTTTGAGAAATTTTAATTCGAACTAGTTATTTTACAGTTGATTGATTATATCTATTTTGAAGCAATCAACTGCATCCAACCAATTAACTACGTTTTTTTTTACAGGCTTTTATAAGCTCAGAAATGTTTCTTTTCCACCAAATATCAACAGTTTTAAAGTAGATTTTGGCACATATATTCAAAAATTGTAGCCACCAATTTTTGCCGAAATAATAGCTAAATTTTGTTTACATATTTTCAAGAATTACGGCCACCGATTTTAACTTTCTCCAATATTTTGTCCAAACTTTTGACTTTCTATTTTGGCACTGTTCTCTATTATGCTTTTCGTTTATTTTACTGCATTTTTTCTTATTAATATTTGGCATTAAATACAAGGTTCTTTTCCTTATTACCAGGAGGGTTAATTTATTTTCTTTGAAACTCAGTTATTATGGTGTCCAAGTGGTTAGTAGGTTAAAGTAATGAAAAGTTTGAAAGGAATAGACGGATGATAGGCTTATAGTGCTTTGACGAATGTAATCAAGAGAATTAATGGTGTTGAAGTTCTTGAGGACTAAAATATGGGAAGAAGGATTTAAATTAATCTTTGAACTCTTAATTTGGAAATATGGAGAATATTTTGAGAATCATCTCCGAAAATAATGTAAGTGATCAAGATATTTGTGTTAAAGGTTTATACCATGTTAAATTGAGTCTAGTATCTAGGATGTGAATTATGTTGAAATTTGAAATTCATGTATAAGTAATTGTTGGGAAAAATCTTCTTGAAATGATTGGCTGAATTAAACGGGATTGATATAAGATAGAATGAGGTGCTTTTAGATATGATAGAAGAAAGGCTTGAAATTTTTTTATAATAACTTTATTGGTGTTAATAAGAAGGTATAGAGTTACTGTGATGACGTAAGTCGGAATTGTTAGACATGTGTCATTAGAACATAAATGTTATAAAATGTTTGATGGATTTATTGTTACGTATGTTTAACATATTGATTAATGGTTTTTAAGATAAAAATATATGATAGATTAAGATGATGATATTCATGGGATGATGTTGACATGTGAGAATCAAAGATGACTTGATAAAAGTCTGGAATAAGACAAGATAGTTACCCAATATGGATGTGAATATGTTCTTTTATGTATGGGTTTCCTAATATCGACTTATAGATATATTCATGCGAGCTTGAGGATATAAAGGAATGAGATATACAATGGTTTAAAAGTTTCTTACATGTATATATATAATCTGTTGAGTACCTTGTATAAAGTGAAATTGATTAGAAAAGGAATACAAACAAATCAATACATGCCAAAAGTCTATAAGGATCATGAATGTTAAGCACTAGAAATTATCAGTTGGTGACTATATATTCTTGAAGGATTCACCAATGAAAGAGGTAATGAAGTTGGAAAGAAGGAAAAAGTTAAACTCTAGTATATAAACTCTTTTGAAAACTTGAACAAAGTAGGCATAGTAGTACATTGCCTAGCTTTACCATCAGGATTAAGTAATCTGGATATAGTCTTTCTTGCATCAATGCTAAGGAAGTACCTATTAGATTTTTCTTATATTACCTAATTCCAAGGAATTCAATTCGATAAGAATTTGGCTTAACTATGGGTAAAATTGATATCTATTGTTGGTCGACAAGTGAAGAACTTATGGATGAAAGAAATCCCTATGGTTAAGTTATATGGCAAAACTACACTAGTGGAGAGATTTCTTAGAAAGTAAAAATGATATACAAAAAAGATATCCCTAATTATTTAAGAAATAAGGTTGGTAACTCCAAATTATGCCTTGATTTTATTCCCTACATGTGGTAGTATGGGTTGAATGGGGACCGAATTTCTTAAGGGGGGAAGAATGTAATATCTCGTAATTTTTATTTTTAAATAATAATGTCTTGTTATAAACAAATATATTTTTATTTGTTTAAAAAATGATTATGTTATGCTAAAAGTAAGTATATTTTTAATTAAAATAATTATTGTTTCGCTTAAAATAGTTATATTGGTCTCTAATAATATTTTGTTTTATTTTTAGAAATATTCTTTCTTTTATTATTTTTAAAGATACTTATTTTGTGATTTGTTTTATTAAGATTTTTATCAAGAAAAATCATGATTTAAGAGCTCAACTAAAGTCTTATGAGAATGTAAATTTTTAAAAATTTATGTGATGTTTTAGGATGAAAAACGGTATTTATATGAATATATATAAAATAAAATTCCATTATACAATTATTAAATAATAATTATTATTATTATAAAAAAATAAAAGAAAAAGGGAAAGGGGGAGACAGAAACCAAAACGAAAAATTGCAGAATTTCTGAAATCGATAATTAGTGAAATAGTGTGAATAGTAACCTCCATTTTTTTCTCTAGATCTGGAGTGTCTACAGGTCTCCAATTTCAAAACTAATGGTACCAATGGATTTAGGACGGAAAGTACTACGATTTTGATTGAACAATTTCTCAAATTAACTGTTGAATCACCGAAGATCGAAAGTTGAAATCTTAGAAAAATGTAAGCTCTGAAACTCTTACTTAAAGACCTCAAATTGGAAATCTAACATCTTAGATAGATTCAGGAGCTAGATAAACCTTAGGATATGAAATTTTTCAGCTATTTGACAACTTTTTGTTCTTGGTGAATAGTATTTTTGGCAATGAATAGTATTTTTCAGCCATGAATAGTAACCAGTTCTCAGAGACATTTCCTTAATTTTTAGACCCTTCAGACACGTTTTTGAAGTCTGTTTAGTCAAATGTGGATTGAAAGAGTGCATTTTGGAATTGTCCAATCTGGAGCCCTTACCCTATGAGTAAATGATTCTTCCTATGGCTTGCCCTATACTCTTCTTGATCTTTAAGTATGTATATGATTATGTTTATAAGATATTTACACTTTTATATGTTACTAAAATGTATTAAAATTAAATGATAAAGTGAATATTTTATGCATGTGGAATTATTTATAAAGCTATATGATTGCCTCGAGAAAGGGCATGTACATGTGATAAACCCTGAATGGAAAATTTATGACAGATGAATCTCTACTGAGACTGAAAGTCTGCATTATATTGAGAATTTTATACTGGATTATATGGCATATGTCTATATGGTATTTTTTGTAGAGGAATTGTTGTGTATGTTTTACCAAATACCGCAAGCGCACGGCGTAGCTATAGCTAGTCCGGCGAATACGGGTCGTATCCCACAGAGAAAAATGTCGATTACTAGAATTATGCAAAACGAGCTATTTAGATCGATGTAAAGCGATAGAGAGTTTGTCACAATTAAGTAAATTAAGAATTCAATTAACAAAGCCTAGGGTTAGGGTTCACCACACTTATGATATTCAACACTCAATATGTATCTCTAATTGCAATTATCTAGGTTATTGGGGATGGTTTAGCCTTAATTAACTAGCAACCTCTTTCAAGTGTTACTAATCGTACTTAGGTTAACCCAATTGCCTACTTTCGTGGTTCTTAGTTCAACCTAAGTCCATTAAGTTCTATGCCAACTATAGAATACAATTAATCGGTTTTCTCGTGCCCACTAATTGATTCATTCCTAGAGAACCTTAAACTACTTTCGCGATTAAGATATCTCTAATTAACTATTAGGTTCCGGTATTAATCTTCCCGTTTTAGTCCATCAATTAATATCCTAAGACGTGATAAATATTGGTCAAACATTCATAAACTCATATAACCAATGCTTAATAGCTAATCCTAATTAACCATAGATAACACAATTAGGGTTCCATTAACTGAATCAGCACAATGTATCATCACACCATAAGTGGGTTTACCAAAACCCTATATCAAAACTACTCAAGCATAATAGAAACAGAAATTAAAACCAAATTCATTAAACAAACCATAAGTGTTGAATACAATTTAAGAGAAAGAAGTAGAAGTAGGAGTAGAAGTAAAGATGGAAAGATAAAACCTGGATTGCTGAATGTAGAGATGAAATACAATGCTGAATCAATGTGAAATCTAACCTAGAACATGAATTGAACAATTAATCCTACTCTAAACCTAATCTAATGGTGTTTCCTAACCCTAAAACTGAGTAGAGAAGGTCTGAAATGCGTTCTCCCCTTTGGCTGCGTTTTCCCCTCAATATATAACACTTTGGCCACTCAAAACCCTAAAAAATACAATGTGCGCAGACCCGCTGCACGACCGTGTTCTAAGACACGGCCTGGTCGTGCTTCGGGCTAGATTTTGGGGAGTTTCTGTAGCTTTGGCCCAGAACACAGCCTGGCCGTATTGTATGCCACCAAGCACGGCCTAGCCGTGTTGGTGGCTGCCATGCTCCTTTCTTGCTGATTTTTGGTGGGCTTCCTCCTTGCTTCCTCCTCATCTTGTTCCAAGTCCATATGGCACTTCTCATGGGTGTTTCCCATTGCTTCTTGGCCTTTTTCTCTCTCCTAAAAACATAAAACAAACCAAGGCAATATCCAGAGCAAAGCATAACCAAATGCGGGGAAATAATGACAAGTTTACTACTAATTAGGGGATAAAATATAGCCATTAAGTACTCAAAATTCCCCTTTATCAAACTCCCCCATGCTTAAACCTTTGCTTGTCCTCAAGCAAATAACATATCATATTAGGAAGGGGGAAAGATGCAATCAGATTCCAGAAAGATAGAAAAATGCAATATAGATAATTTGTCATTTAATCTGTGTGCAAACAATATATATATGAATAGACTTTTATCAGATAGTCCCTATTCTTCTAAAACTAAACTAATAATTTTTCTATTATATTTCTACTTCTATTGTTACAATTGATTGTATGCATAAAATTTGATTTTTGTACACTCAAGTAGGCCACTTCATCTTTTAGATCTCCCTATGTTGCCTTACCCTTATTTCCATTTTATCACTCTTTTTCTCACTTAAACTATTTTACTTTCCATCATCAATTTTTTTTCATTCATTTATTTTATTTTGTTTTATTAGAAATATGCAGTGAGTGCATTTTATGCTCTATCTCACTAGGGTAAAGGCATCTAGGTACTCATACTAAGGCCTTTTTGGTGCTTTGAAGGGGTACTCAGAGTGAAAACTTTTTTGGGGTGCATATTCCCTCATTTTTCACCTCTCCCTACCTCCACACCTTATAGTGTTAAAAATAAAAAATAGCATACAATTCACAGCACAAAAGAGAGATATTTTTAAAAAAATTAGAGGTTTAATCCTAGAAGAGAAAGACTAAAATAATAACTACCTATTTCATATCCTATTGTGCATCACATGTTCATGAACTAAAAATTAACCTATATTACGCCAATCTATCTCTGAAATAGCAAACTTTATGATTATACAATGAAACAGGAGATACAAAATTCAATCAATGAAAACTACAAGCCTAAAGTCTACTCCCCCATGCTTAAACTTGACATTGTCCTCAATGTCAATATAAATGAAAGTACAGGCGAAGGAAGAAGTAACTTACTTGCTTATTGGTCTTCTGAAGGAGGAGGTTGTGGGTTCTAACTCAGGTGCCAAGTGTATAGCATCAGCAATAGGTAAGCCAGATATAAGCAATGTAGTATATTGAATTGGAGCTGAGTTGAAAAGATAGACCACGGATGCTTTGGGCTGGATGGCCCTCTTTTTTTTTCAAAATACTTACCTGGGACACGGCATGCCCGTGTTGCTGGCGGGTTTGGACTAATTTTCCACAATTTGGCCCGTGCTTGCAGCACGGGCATGGTGGGTGACACGGGCTACCCGTGTTGTTGGCTGGAATCCTCAAATCTTCAAATTTTTCCTCAGTTTTTGATTCTCCTTGAATTATTTTGATTTTAACCCTTTTATATTACCTTGGAGACATGGGAATGGACCTAAAAATTAAATAAAAACACTCATTAAACTTTAACCTAAGAAATTAACTAAATTAAAGATGAAAACCAAATCTTAAAGTTAGAAATCAAACAAAAGGAAACTTTAAAAATCAAAATGTGGGTTGCCTCCCACAAAGCGCTTGTTTAAAGTCATTAGCTTGACTCCCTTTTCATGTTTTCCAATCAAGGAGGCTTGAAGAGAGTTTGAATAACTCTCTTTTTAATCCATTGCCTCTTAGTATGAGTCTTGAGGCTTTTCCTGATGGCCTTCTCCTTCAAAGATCCTCTTGGCTCATTTATTTCTTCCTTTTCTCCATTCAAGCTTTGAGGAGGTGGTTTGGGTTCTAACTTTGTATACTTCATTTCCTCCTCAATGTCTTGCTTTTCTCCCCCCCTGTTTGACATAAATACAAGAACTTTCCACAAAGCATAACTCAAGTGGGTCAGAAAGTGAAAAATTCATGGCATTATCATTCACATTAGGTTCAGTTAAGCCAATCATGTAGCAAGATTCACTTAGAGATGAAGGGTTCATAGTATTGTTCAAATTAAATTCTACTTTTTCATCCCCTACATTCAAAGAAATCTTTCCATCTTTCACATTTATATTGGCACCAGCCGTAGCTAGGAAAGGCCTTCCAAAAATGATGGGGATTTTGTCATCTTTCTCTATCTCTAAAATAACAAAATCAACCGGTATATAAAATTTTCTTACCTTTAGAGGAACATCCTCTAATATACCTACTGGATGCTTGATGGATTGGTTAGCCAAATGAAGAGAAAGGGTGGTTGCATTTAAGTCACGCATCTGAAGCTTTTTGCAAATTGAAATAGGCATGAGGCTCACACTTGCTCCAAGGTCACATAGGGCTTTGTCTATTTTCATATCTCCAATGGAGCAAGGAATGGAGAAGCTTTTGGGATCCTTAAGCTTTTGAGGAAGCTTATTCTAGATTAATGTACTTGATCCCTCTGTCAGTGCCACCACAACATGCTCTTCAATTTTCCTCTTGTTTGAGAGGATCTCTTTCAGGAACTTTGCATAGGATGGCATTTGAGAGATGGATTCTAGAAATGGGATATTAATATTCAACTTCTTCAACACATCCAGAAATCTCCCAAACTACTTCTCTAACGTGGCCTTAACCAACCTTTGAGGAAAAGGAATTGGTGGCTTGTATGGTTCAGGAGCCACATATTTTGGCTCTTCTTCCTTCTTTTCCTCTTCTTCTGGTTCCTCTTCTAATTTCTTCTCAGATGCAACCTGTGGTTCATTTGTCTTTACCTCCCCACTTCTCTCAGATTCAGCCAACTGCTTACCACTTCTCAAAGTAACGGCATTACAAAGCTCTCTGGGGTTCTCAATTTGGCCTGGAAGTCTGCCAAAGTTCTTGTTAGATAGACTTGCTTGCTGTGTTATCTGACTTTCCAACATCTTGCTATGAGTAGCAAGCGAGTCTACCTTGGAGGCTAAATCTTTAATAGCCTTATTCATAGAATGGTTATGGGATCTGAATTCATCATTCTGCTTACTTTGTGTGGAGATGAAATTCTCCATCAGAGCCTCCAGATTTGACTTTGGCTGGGAAGGAGCTGGGTTGAATGGCCTCTGATTCTGATATCCAGGAGGCTGCCTAAAATTATTTTGAGGCTGATTTGCATTCGGCTTGTAAGGGAGATTCGGGTGATTTCTCCATCCTGGGTTGTATGTATTGAAGTGAGGGTTTTCAAGCTGGCATTCATTGGCTACATGGCCAACACTCCCACAGATTTCACATTCTGATGATGGAGAAGAGCCAACAGCATTGATGCTTAGCTTATCCAACTTCTGAAATAAAGCATCAACTTTAGAAGTAAGATGACTAAACGCATCTATTTCATACATACCTGCTAGTTTTCTGAGCTGCCTCTCACTAGACCAGGAGTAGTGATTCTGAGCCATGTCTTCAATTAATTCATAATCCTCATCAACTGTTTTGTTCATAAGTGCCCCTCCAGCTGCAGCATCCACAGACATACGGGTGTTGTAAATCAGTCTGTTATATAATGTATGGACTATCAGCCACTTCTCCAACCCATGGTGTGGGCATATCCTGAGGAGCTCTTTGAATCTCTCCCAAGCATCATATAATGATTCCCTATCCTTCTGAGCAAAAGTAGTGATTTGATTCCTCAGGTGGGCCGTCTTGCTCAGTGGGAAGTACTTGGCCAGGAAAGCTTGAGAAAACTGTTGCCAAGTGGTGATGGACCCTGATGGAAGGGAATGTAACCATGCACGGGCCTTGTCCCTCAAAAAGAAAGGGAAAAATCTCAACCTGATGGCATCTGAAGATACCCCATTCAGCTTTAGGGTGTCACAATACTTCAAAAACACAGAAAGATGAAGATTAGGGTCTTCGGTAGGTGACCCTCCAAACTGGTTTTGTTGAACCATCTGCAACAGAGAAGGATTCAGCTCGAAGTTGTTGGCCTCAACAACAAGTCTTACAATGCTGGGATTCAGGCCATGACTATTCGGGGCGGTGAAATCCTTAAGAGATCGGTTATCTCTTTCTGCCATGATAGATGCAAAGTTTTTCTTGCTGTTGTCTTTTTCTTATCCTTCGTAGGGTGCGTTCAATTTCTGGGTCAAATTCAGTAATAAACCCGCGGTTTCTTCGCATAGAAGAGAAACACTCCTATAAGGGAAGAAAATAGGCAAAAATCAGCAAGATAAAGTAATGCCGAGAAATTAAAAGAAAGTGCTCTAGTCCAGCTATTTCACATTCTATCTAATATTGACAATTGTTCCCCGGCAATGGTGCCAAAAACTTGTTGTGTATGTTTTCCCAAATACAGCAAGCGCACGGCGTAGCTGTAGCTAGTCTGACGAGTACAGGTCGTATCCCACAGAGAACAATGTCGATTACTAGAATTATGTAAAACAAGATATCTAGATCAATGTAAAGCGATAGAGATTTTGTCACAATTAAGTAAATTAAGAATTCAATTAACAAAGCCTAGGGTTAGGGTTCACCACACTTATGATATTCAACACTCAATATGTATCTCTAATTGCAATTATCTAGGTTATTTGGGGATTGTTTAACCTTAATTAACTAGCAACCTCTTTCAAGCATTACTAATCGTACCTAGGTTAATTCAATTGCCTACTTTCATGGTTCTTAGTTCAACCTAAGTCCATTAAGTTCCATGCCAACCATGGAATACAATTAATCGGTTTTCTCGTGCCCACTAATTGATTCATTCCTAGAGAACCTTAAACTACTTTCGTGATTAAGATATCCCTAATTAACTATTAGGTTCCGATATTAATCTTCCCCTTTCAGTCCATCAATTAATATCCTAAGACGTGATAAATATTGGCCAAACATTCATCAACTCATATAACCAATGCTTAATAGCTAATCCTAATTAACCATAAATAACACAATTAGGGTTCCATTAACTGAATCAGCACAATGTATCATCACACCATAAGTGGGTTTACCAAAACCATATATCAAAACTACTCAAGCATAATAGAAACAGAAACTAAAACCAAATTCATTAAACAAACCATAAGTGTTGAATACAATTCAAGAGAAAGAAGTAGAAGTAGGTGTAGAAGTAAAGATGGAAAGATAAAACCTAGATTCCTGAATGTAGAGATGAAATACAATGCTGAATCAATGTGAAATCTAACCTAGAATATGAATTAAACAATTAATCATACTCTAAGCCTAATCTAATGGTGTTTCTTAACCCTAAAGCTGAGTAGAGAAGGTCTGAAATGCGTTCTCCCCTTTGGTTGCATTTTCCCCTCAATATATAACACTTTGGCCGCTCAAAACCCTAAAAAGTACGGTGTGCGCAGACCCGCAGCACGGCCCTGGCCGTGCTTCGGGCTGGATTCTAGGGAGTTTCTACAGCTTTGGCTCAGAACACGTCCTGGCCGTGTTGCATGCCACCAAGCATGGCCTGGCCATGTTGAGGGCTGCCATACTCCTTTCTTGCTGATTTTTGGTGTCCTTGCTTCCTCCTCATCTTGTTCCAAGTCCATATGGCACTTCTCATGGTTGTTTTCCCTTGCTTCTTGGCCTCTTTTGCTCTCTTAAAAACATAAAACAAACCAAGGCAGTATCCAGAGCAAAGTATAACCAAATGTAGGGAACTAATCACAAGTTTACTACTAATTAGGGGATAAAATATAGCCATTAAGTACTCAAAATTCCCCTTTATCAGGAATCATATTGGAAACATTGTCTGCTAATAGCAGGTGATGTTAACCCTTGTGCACCTTGATAACCCAGCTAGTAGGGAGTGGTGCTAGCCTCGTTTGTTGGCCAACACACAGGATATGATATGTGAAGGAGAGCGGGATGCCTCCTATATGGGCGAGATGCCAACTATATGAGATGTGATTTGCCTTCTCTTGTTGTGTGGTTAGGAAATACCCATATTTGAGTCCCTTCGCGTGTCTTCTAGAATGGTGATAGGGCAAACCTCATCGAGATGCTGAGTTTAGGCAAATCCTACACCAACAAAGTACGGAAAGGCCTGAACTCTGATATGGTAGTTTTGATATGGGATCTTCCTAATGTTTTCATGTGAAAAGTTTTGATGCATTACAATATTTGAATAATGATCATACCGTATTGCATATGATTTTGAATATATGAATGTGATATGAACTGAGAATATTTGAAATGTGGGTCCTATATGAATGTACTTCTGAACTATATTTTCTGTGACAAATTTTAAAATATGAGTACATCTATATGTTGACCTAAGAGGTCATAGGAGGTATTATCTGTTCACTGAGTTGTCAAACTCACTACACAATATTTATATGTTTTTCATATAAGGATATAAAGTTTGATCATTCCCCTTCAGATAGTTGACCAGCTAGACGACATGATCTCTAGGTGAGCCTATTTTGTTTCCATGGCTAATAGATTTTGATTTATATTGTATTTGTACTTTAAAGTATGCTCTGAATTCCACAAGCATGATCATTACTTCTGCTGTACTTTGATATTTATGGACTTGGCCTGTATATGGTATATGTATGGGAGAACCTATATGTATCTGTTTTCTTGATAAAGGATTGGAATATTCATATTTATTGAAAATATATGTTCATGGTATACGTGTTTCACGTGCCCTAACATTAGGGGCATGACACGATTCCCTTCCTTCCATATCTGCATACACCCTAACTTTGAGTATGAACATAGAGATACTAACATGAGCATTTATATAACTTAGAGAAGGACATACTTATAATAGTTATGTGAATATGCCGTATATAATTAGAACAACTATGTGAGTGATTTGTGGATATTAGCTAAATTGAAGTTGAAAATTTTCAAAAATGACGGCAAGCATGTATATGTACAGTAGTTGTGATCGTGGTTCATATTAAGCACATAAAGAGAATTAGCTTAATATATCACAAAAAATTTTGTCTTTTCTTTCTTGTCCTTGATGAAGCATTGATGTCTTGATTATTGTAAGAGAGTTGTAGGTGATAGGCGTGATTGTAGAAAAAAGAGAGAATGAAAGTGCAAACAAATTAAATGTTGAAAAGGGACAATCAAATGGTTTATTTTATTTTCCCAATATTCTTGCCAGTCGACTATCGGCATTATTAAAGCAACTAGCTATTTTGAGAATTTTTAATTTGGATTGGTTTATTTTACAGTTGATTGATTACATCTATTTTGAAGCAATCAACTACATCCTACCAATTAACTACGTAATTTTTGTTTTTCACATACTTTTATAAGCTCAAAAATGTTTCTTTTCCACTGAATATCAATAGCTCTAAAGTAAATTTTGACACATATATTCAAAACTTGCGACCATCAATTTTTATCAAAATAACAACTAGATTTTGTTTATAGATTTTCAAGAATTACAGCCACTAATTTTAATTTTCTTTTAATACTTTGTCTAAATTTTTGACTTTCTATTTTGGCACCACTCTTTATTATGCTTTTTATTTGTTCTACCGCATTCTCCCTTATTAATGTTTAGCATTAAATGCAAGGTTCTTTTCCCTCATTACAAGAAAAGTTAATGTTTTTTTCTTTGAAACTCAATTATTATGGTGTCTAAGTGGTTAGTAGGTTAAAATATAGATATTTTGAAAGAATTTATCTAACAAAGAACGTATTTAAAAAAATATTTATATCAAGTATGTATAACTATGTAAGTTGGTAGATTATGTGCAAATTAGAAAGAATAATAAGTTTATAGTATATACTGATTGAGTATTAAGGTATGAAAAATATCTAAGTTTACCTAATGTGGCTGAGAAGGGAAAGGGAAATAATTTGAGAACCATGTTTGAAAATAATATAAAGCGATCAAGGTATTTGTGTTAAGGGTTTATACTATGCTAAGTTGAGTCTAGTATCTAGGATATATCGAGGATTTGAATTATGGTGAGATTGAAAATTCACGTGTGAACAATTTTTGAGAAAGGAGATTTTAGAAAAGTCATAGATTTTGAATATTGATATCCCCAAGGCAATAAGGATATACTAAGATATGAAAGAATTGTACTAGTATAATGTTAAAAAGAAGATACAAGTGAAATAATTTTCGTTGTTTGGTATGACAGCAAGTAAGAATTGAATATATTGTTTCAAGAGAGTTAATCAGGAAGCTTAGGATCTTAGCTAAATTATAGTATAACTGATAAAAAATCTAAATGATGTGGTTATACATTAAAAGTTATGCTTTAAGTATCTTTATATAATTTTGGTGAAATTTTGGAGAAAATCATTTATCCTTAGTTGAATTTGCCCCTGTCAGTAATTATTAGGTCAACATACAAATGGCACTGTTGTGTGTATGTTTCACTAAATAACTGCAAGCGCACGACGTAGCTGTAGCTAGTCTGGCGAGTACGGGTTGTATCCTACAGAGAACAATGTCAATTACTAGAATTTCACAAAATATGCTATCTAAATTGATGCAATTCAATAAGAGAATGTCACAATTAAATAAATGAAGAAAATCAATGAAACAAAAGCCTAGGGTTACGGTTCACCACACTTATGATACTCAACAACTAATATGTACCTCTAATTGCAATTATCAAGGTTATTGGGGATGGTTTAGCCATAATTAACTAGCAAACTATTTCAAACGTTACTAATCATACCTAGGTTAACCCAATTACCTACTTTCGTGGTTCTTAGTTCAACCTAAGTCCATTAAGTTCTATGCCATCCATGGAATACAATTAATCGGTTTTCTTGTGCCTACTAATTGATTCGTTCCTAGACAACCTTAAACTACTTTTGTGATTAAGAGATCCCTAATTAACCATTAGGTTCCGGTATTAATCTTCACCTTTCAGTCCATCAATTAATATCCTAAGACGTGATAAATATTGGCCAGATATTCATCAACTCATATAACCAATGCATAATAGCTAATCTTAATTAACCATGGATAACACAATTAGGGTTCCATTAATTCAATTCCACAACAATGTATCATCATATCATAAGTGGGTTTACCAAAATCTTAGATCAAAACTACTCAAGCGTAATAGAAACAGACACTAAAATCAAATTCATTAAACAAACCATAAGTGTTCAATACAAACCAAGAGAAAGGAGTAGAAGTAGAGATGAGTGTAGAGATTGAAAGATAAAACCTGGATTGCTGAATGTAATAGGAATACAAGCTTGAATCAATGTAAAATCTACTCTAAGAACATGAATTGAACTTTAATCCTACTCTAAACCTAATCCTAAGGTGTTTCCTAAGCCTAAAACAGAGTAAAAATAAACCATAATGCGTCTCCCCCTGTTTGGCTACGTATCCCCTTCAATATATATCAATTTTGGCGGCCGAAACCGTAAAAAAGACGATGTGTACGGACCCAAAGCACGGTCGTGTTTCAGGACACGGCCTAGCCGTGCTTCGAGCTAGATTTTGGGAGATTTCTGCACTCCTTGCTCAGAACACGACCTGGCCGTGTTGGTGGCTGCCATGCTCCTTTCTTGCTGATTTTTGGTGGGTTTCCTCCTTACTTCCTCCTCATCTTGTTCCAAGTCCATATGGCACTTTTCATTACTGTTTTCCTTTGCTTCGTGGCCTCCTTTGCTCACCTACAAGCATATAAACAACCAAAGCAGTATCCAAAGCAAGGCATAACCAGGAGTAGGGAAATAACCACAAGTTTGGTTTGAATTAGAGGATAAAATATAGCCATTAATACTCAAAATTCCCCTTTATCAACTCCCCCATGGTTAAACCTTTGCTTGTCCTCAAGCAAATAACATATCATATCAGAAGGAAGGGGGAAAGATGCAATTAGATTCCATAAGATTGAAAAGTGCAATACAGATAATTTGTCACTCAATCAGTGTGCACACAATAAATATATGAATAGACATTTACTAGATAGTCTTTGTTCTTCAAAGACTAAACCAAAAATTCTTCTATTATATATCTACTTCTATTGTTACCATACGTTGTATGCATAAAATTGATTTTTATACACTCAAGTAGGCCACCTCATCCTTTAGATATCCCTATGTTGCCTTACCCTTATTTCTATTTTATCACTCTTTTTCTCACTTAAACTCTTTTACTTTCCATCATCAATTTTTTTTTCATTTTTCATTCATTTATTTTATTTTATTTTATTAGAAATATGCAGTGAGTGCATTTTATGCTCC
The DNA here is from genome assembly GCA_037074535.1 of Gleditsia sinensis. Lineage (NCBI taxonomy): Eukaryota > Viridiplantae > Streptophyta > Magnoliopsida > Fabales > Fabaceae > Gleditsia > Gleditsia sinensis. The sequence goes on from CM073466.1 coordinate 24,118,853, forward strand.
ATCTCACTAGGGTAAAGGCATCTTAGTACTCATACTAAGGCCTTTTTGGTGCCTTGAAGGTGTACTCAGAGTGAAAACTTTTTGGGGTGCACATTCCCTTATTTTTCACCTCTCCCTACCTCCACACTTTCATAGTGTTAAAAATCATAAATAGCATACAATTTACAGCACAAAAGAGAGATATTTTTCAAAAAATTAGAGGTTTAATCCTATAAGAGAGAGACTAAAATTTAAACTATCTATTTCATATCCTATTGTGCATCACATGTTCATGAGCTAAAATCAACCTATATTACGCCAATCTAACTCTAAAATAGCAAACTATGTGATTATATAATGAAAAAGAGATAAAAAATTCAATCAGCGAAAACCATAAGCCCAAAGTCTACTCCTCCATGCTTAAACTTGACATTGTCCTCAAGCAAATAACATATCATATCAGAAGGAAGGGGGAAAGATGCAATAAGATTCCATAAGATAGAAAAGTGCAATACAGATAATTTATCACTCAATCAGTGTGCACACAATAGATATACAAATAGACATTTACTAGATAGTCTCTATTCTTCTAAGACTAAACCAAAAATTCTTCTATTATATATCTACTTCTATTGTTACCATACGTTGTATGCATAAAATTGATTTTTGTACACTCAAGTAGGCCACCTCATCCTTTAGATCTCCCTATGTTGCCTTACCCTTATTTCTATTTTATCACTCTTTTTCTCACTTAAACTCTTTTACTTTCCATCATCAATTTTTTTTTTCATTTTTCATTCATTTATTTTATTTTATTTTATTAGAAATATGCAGTGAGTGCATTTTATGATCCATCTCACTAGGGTAAAGGCATCTAGGTACTCATACTAAGGCCTTTTTGGTGCCTTGAAGGTGTACTCAGAGTGAAAACTTTTTGGGGTGCACATTCCTTTATTTTTCAACTCTCCCTATCTCCACACTCTCATATTGTTAAAATCAAAAATAGCATACAATTCACATCACAAAAGAGAGATATTTTTCAAACAATTAGAGGTTTAATCCTATAAGAGAGAGACTAAAATTTAAACTATCTATTTCATATCCTATTGTGCATCACATGTTCATGAGCTAAAATCAACCTATATTACGCCAATCTATCTGTAATTGTTACCAATTGTGCATCACATGTTCATGAGCTAATCCTAATTAACCATGGATAACACAATTAGGGTTCCATTAATTCAATTCAACAACAATGTATCATCATACCATAAGTGGGTTTACCAAAACCCTAGATCAAAACTACTCAAGCATAATAGAAACAGAAACTAAAATCAAATTCAATAAACAAACCATAAGTGTTCAATACAAACCAAGGGAATGAAGTAGAAGTAGAGATGAGTGCAGAGATTGAAAGATAAAACCTGGATTGCTGAATGTAATGGGAATACAAGCTTAAATCAATGTAAAATCTACTCTAAGAATATGAATTGAACTTTAATCCTACTCTAAACCTAATCCTAAGGTGTTTCCTAAGCCTAAAACAGAGTAAAAATAAGCCCTAATGCGTCTCCCCTTGTTTGGCTGCGTAACCCCTTCAATATATATATATAAATTTTGGTGGCCAAAACTCTAAAAAAGACGATGTGTACGGAACCGAAGCACGGTCGTGTTCCAAGACACGGCCTGGCCATGCTTCGGGCTGGATTCTGGGAGATTTCTGCACTCCTTGCCCAGGACATGGCCTGGCCGTGTTGCATGCCACCAAGCACGGCCTGGCCGTGTTGGGGGCTACCATGCTCCTTTCTTGCTGATTTTTGGTGGGTTTCCTCCCTTACTTCCTCCTCATCTTGTTCCAAGTCCATATGGCACTTTTCATGACTGTTTTCCTTTTCTTCTTGACCTCTTTTGCTCACCTACAAGCATATAAACAACCAAAACAGTATCCAAAGCAAAGTATAACCAAGAGCAGGGAAATAACCACAAGTTTGGTTTGAATTAGAGGATAAAATATAGCCATTAATACTCAAAATTCCCCTTTATCAGGCACCATTTGAGGTTTTACATTAACATCGTAGGTCTCTTAATAGGTGAGTAAATTGAGTAAAGTTAAGTTTTGAAAATCTAGTTTAGAATAACATACAATAGATAGAATATGATTAACATTAATTGATTTTGCTAGTTTGGTGAACATGATTCAAGCAACTCGATACAGGCCAAAAGTCTATAAGGACCATGAATGTTGAGCACTAGAAATTATCAGTTGGTGATTAAATTTTCTTAAAACACTCACCCATGAAAGAGGTAATGAGGTTTGAAAAGAAGAAAAAAGTTAAGATTTAGTATATAGGTTGTTTTAAAATCTTGGACAAAGTATGCATAGTATATATCGCCTAGTTTTGCCATCAGGATCAAGTGATGTTGGTAAGGAAGTACCTGTCAGATTTTTCTCATGCTATCCAATTTCAAGAAATTCCATTGGACAAGAATTTGACTTAATTATGAAGAAAAACCAGATGTTTAATATTCATCGACAAGTGAAGAGATTTCTTAGAAAGTAAAGATGATATACAGAAAGATATCCCCAGTTATTTAAGTAATAAGGTTGGTAACTCCAAATTATGTCTTGATTTCATTCCCTACATCTGGTAGGATGGGTTAATTAGGGATCGAATTTCTTAAAGGGGGAAGAATGTAATATTCCGTAACTTTTAAATAATAATGTTTTACGATAAAAAAATATATTTTTATTTTAAATAATTATGTTTTTCTAAAAGCAAATATATTTTTAATTAAAATGATTTTTTTGCTTAAAATAATTATATTGGCATTTAATAAAATTTTGTTTTATTTTTAGAAATATTCTTTCTTTTATTATGTATAAATATATTTATTTTCTAATTTGTTTTATTAAAAATTTTGTCAAGAAAGGTCATGATTTAATAGTTCAACTATAGTTTTATAAGAATGTAAATTTTTTGAAATTTTTGAGATATTTTAAGATGAAAAATAGTATTTATATGTATATAATAAAAATAATAATAAATTTAAATATTTAATTATTAAATAAAAATAAAAATAAAAAGAAAGAAAAAGAGGGAGGGGAGACAGAAGCAAGGTTCAAAAATTCAATTTTCGTAATCGATGAATAGTATAAATAGTAACCTTAATTTGTTCCTCTAGATCTAGAGTGTCTATTGGCTTCCGATCTAAAAACTAAGGGTACCACCGAATTCAGGACAATGTATAATACGATTTTGACCGAACAATTTTTCAAATAAGTCACATAATTACCGTAGATCGGAAGAAGAAAATTTTAGAAGAAAGTAAGTTTTGAAACTTCTAGTTAGAGATCTCAAATTGAAAATCTGACACCATAGGATATGAATTTTTTTAGTCATTTGACAACTTTTTGTGCATCGTAAACAGTAAATCTGCGCGAGTATGAATAATAATTCTTGGCGATGAATAGTATTTTTTGGCCATGAATAGTTACAAGCGTTGACTAAACTCCCGGGGTTATTTCTCAGGTTTTGGACACTTCGGACTCGTTTTTTAGGCCTATTTGATCAAATTGAGATTGAAAAGGTGCATTTTAGAGCTGTCTAATCTAGGGCCCTTACCCTATGAGTGGATAATTTTTTCTATGACTTGCCTTATACTCTTCTTGATCTTTAACTGTTTAATTGATTATGTTTATAAGTTATTTATACTTTTATAAGTTTCTGAAAATGATTAAATTATCTGAATTGTTTAACATCTGGAATATAGTTCAAGAAGAGTATAGTTTTGAAAATAGATTTCCAAACTCATGGTATATCTGATACTACATGTATTTCTCATTAAATGGTGAAATGAATATTTATGCATGTGACCTTGATTTATAAAGCTATATGATTGCCTCGAGAAAGGGCATGTGTAACAACTCCATTTTTTTCACACATATATATATTTGTAAAACCTCATGAAGTCATTAACTTTTTATTTCAAACTATTTAACTCATAATAACATTCGATTAAATTAACCAAGCATAATTAAGGTTTATAGTATAGCAATAATACTGATACAAATCTGGGTTCACATACACAACATTAATTAAAAACATCCGTACAAAATAAACACATATATGTACACATCTTATTCATCCATATTAACCAATTTCGGGAATACAACTGCGAGTGGTTGCACCTTCACCGGGATCTTAGCTAACTCAACCCAACATACGTTAAAAGCCGGTCATAGAGAATATTTGCATATTTAGTCTTTTGAACATTATATGAAAAGATAATAAGAATTAAATCCCAGTAGGTTCAACAATAAATCATAATTATCATCAATATAACTCATCATGTCATGTTTATCTGTATAAGCTACAGCAATTACCTTAGGTCACATAAATGCACTTTATCTATGCACATGAAAATCGTACAGTAATGACATGGATGGCATGAATAACTATTTTCAAAATATCATATGATGGCTATCAACTAATTTTTATGTTAAGCAACCCCGGTCAGGGTGAGTACTTTTTACTCTCCGGTATGGACTTTTCTCGCTCCGTCTGACATGGCACAATTTCTTTTCTCATTAACATAATCATAGCTGTTGGTAAGGTGTCCCCTATAACTGCACCACACGGGCCGCCATGTGACTGTGCTTATTTCTTTTCTTTTCTTTTCTCATTAATAGCCAAAAATATGATTTCAATAACAAGTATGTACATTATACTCACACGCCATAATTTTTTATCAAAATATAATCATTATAAAAAATCATTGGTAATCATGACATGAACATAATCGTTTTAAATATCACTTTATAAAATATTTTCATGTCAAAATTACACACATAAGACGGTAAGGAGTTCATGCAATGACAATGGCTATGGCATATACTAGTAATTTATTATTTTTATTTATAAGATTTTTCATCTTTTTTAAATATTATTTTTATCTCTTTATTTTCTTTATGCTTGGCCTCTAATTACTTTCCTCCTACTTATATTATTTCTAACACATGTTCTCACAAATTTAATACGAAATTCTTCTTCAATTTGGTTTCTATTAATATTTTATAGTTAATGAGGTTCATTTAGAGTAGAAAAATGTTGAAAATAAAATATATTAGCTTCCAACACGGCCTAAACATATCCTATAACACAGCTTGGTCATTTCCTGCAAAACAGCCATGCTATAGGCTTCAAAATGCCCTTTCCAGCATAGAACACGGCCATGCTCTATGTTGTGTTATTTCCTGATGCAGTTCTTCGTCCTGCTTGACCTTCTCTCACTAATCCGAACATAACGCACTTCTTTTAACTCCAAATTAGGTGATATTTGTAACGTCCCCAATTTACGTTACGTAAAATAAATATTTTTTTAAATTATTATTTATGCCATCATATATTTTTCATAAAGATACATAATTCAATTCTTTATCATGGGAACAGATATATATAGGATCTCTCATGTATACACAATATACAGACCAAGTCTATAAACGTCAAAGTACAGCAGAAACGAGGATCCTGCCTGTAGCGTTCAGAGCACTCTAGAATACAAACACAGTATAATTCAAAGACCGTGAGTCTTGGAAGCAACGTTGACTCACCTAGAGAATATATCACCTATCTGCCGAATTAGACTATGATATTCTTATCTAAAAAATGTGGAAATATCGTGTAGTGAGTTTGACAACTCAGTGAGCAAATAATTCCTCCTATGACCTCTTAGGTTAGCATATGGATGTACTTATATTTTAAAATGTGTCACATAGAAAATACAGTTTAGAAGTACATTCATATGGGACCCATATTTCATTTATTCTCAAATAAAAGGATATTTAGATATCCAAAACCATTTGCACCATGTTATGATCATTAAACAAATGTTGTTATGCTCAGTTGTATAAGTTATAGTAAAATATTATGATTTGAAGGTAAAATCATTACTTTTAATGCACTTGCCTCACTCGGCAATCTAGTCAATGCAATGAAAATATAACTCATTTGCTATACGCATAGTGACCTCGACCCCAGTCACAATAAGTGATCAGGGAATGTGAGTATATCACCCTCCTGCCCCCTCACATTACCACTGTCACCCAGTTGGAGCGGCCTTCCCCCGGCTCACTCAGGCTAATAGGGTGTCCCCTATTCAGTACCGTCACAAGCCATACAACCAGCCGATATTCATCAATACATATAAATACATGTAAAATTATCAAGCAACTCGCCATGAGCTTTACGCTTGCCATTCAATCTCATTTATAATATGACATGCATCATTTTCACAAATATATAGCTTTACAAATCAATGCATCGTGCACATAATATTCACTTTATCAAATAAATACATTTAGAACCACATATTCAATGAGTTCTAAAATTCATTTCTAAAACCATACTCTTCTTGAACTATGTACCAGTTCGTAAGTATAACAGATATTTTAAAACATTTTAGAAACTTATAATAGTATAAATAATTTATAAACAGAAACAATAATACATTTATAGTTCAAGAAGAGCATGGAGCAAGTCATAGAAAGAATTATCTATTTGATCAAATAAACTTCAAAAACATATCTGGAGGCTCCAAAAGTCAAGAAAACAACTCCGGGAGCTTGGTCACTATTCACCGCCAGAAAATACTCTTCACTCGCTAGAAAATACTATTCACCAAGAACAAAAAGTTGTCAAATAGTTGAAAATTTTCATATCCTAAGGTTTATTTAACTCCTGAATCCATCTACGGTGTCAAAATTTTAATTGGAGATCTCTAAGTAAGAGTTTCAGAATTTACCTGTTTCTGAGATTTTCTACTTCAGATCTATGGCGATTCAACAGCTGATTTAAAAAATTAATCGATCAAAACCGTAGTATTCTTCGTCCTGGATCCAGTAGTACCTTCAGTTTTGAGATCGGAAACCAATAGGCACTCCAGATATAGGAGGGTGAGTTTTGAACCCCAAGGATGAAAATAAAAGATAGATTCAAGTGGAGATTAAGCTAAAAGATAGATTCAAGTGGAGATTAAGCTAACTTACCTTGAGTACTTAGTTCTCTAGGCTTCTCTTTCTTCTTTCTTCCTCTCTTCTCTCTTTCTCTACTTTCCTCACTCTATCTTGCTTCTATTTTTCCTCTCCCCCTCACTTGCATGAAATTCTAATGTTATAAGGGTGGTTCTTGCTTAAGTAAACTATCAAGTGGTCATCCTTTCATAATCATGGGTCTACCTTATCACAATTAGGATGCACTTGGTTGCTTTTTGAGGAAAGACAACTCATGTTCTTGTCTTCCTTTCCCTTAGTCAAGATATGCATAGCAAAGGAAGATTTTTATTTTTAAAATCATGATAAAATGTTCTTAATATAAGAAACAAGGTCCCTTTTATTTAGAGATTCGTTTTCTTTTTCTTTTGTCTTACACAAGTATGATAGGTTTGCCTTTCTAAGTGGCAAGTCTCTAGTACTTGAATCTCCCTTGCTTGGCTGAAATTATTTGTGTAGGATAGGAATGTTTTGTCCTAATGCTTTGTATTATTATACCACTTGCTAAAATTATGAGTGTAGAATATAGATTTTTTGTCCTAATTCCATATATTACTATACTACTTGTTAAATTATGAGTGTAGAATATAGATATTATCACACCATTTACTGATTTTTTGTCTTAATGCCATGTGACCTAATCTTTATTATTATCACATGATTTATTTCATTTTATTTTTTTCCTCTTGGATTTGGGCTCATTCTTGCCCATTTCCTCTGCTTTAGCTGAAATTCTACATCTCATAGAGGGATTGGTCACATTTTAATGATTTTTGGGCCATCGGTCCAACTTCTATATCCTAGTCTAAGTCAATGCTATATCTCTTGTTTGGGCTATCCAATTGGCATGCTAGAAACTCATTTAAAGTGGAAGAACAAACTCTATGGAGTGTCCATAGGTGAAGGTCCAATGTATGGATGGAGATGTTAAACTTAATAACTCTAGTTCTGGAGTTAAGAAAAATTACCCTAATTCAATCTTCTTGAACTTTAAAGATATTTACTTCCAAAAAATTTTATCTTCCTTACCCAATAATTTCAACCCTCTTTAGGATGTTTTTTTTTCTATTAGGTTTTCTCTCTTTACCTATTACGTTAATGTTAGAAATATTTTCTATGCATACACATAAGGTGAAGAATTTCTAAGGCTTATATTTTCTTAGATATAAAAAAGAAATAGGTTTAATTTCCTTAAATATTTATGTACATTTACCAATAAAAGAAAAAAAATTAGGGATGTTACATTTCTCTCCCCCTAAAAGAAATTTTGTCCTCAAAATTTTAGAAATTATCTAATTTGAACAATTGCGGATATTTCTTCCTCATGACTTCTTTTAACTCCCAAGTTGCTTTTTCCGAAGTCAAACCTTCCCATAACACCTTAACTAGGGGAATGATTTTATTCCTCAATTGCTTCATGTTAGTGTCCAATATGGATGCTAGTACTAACTGGTATGTCATGTTCTCCTTTACTTGGATTGGTTCTTCTTGTATTACGTGAAAAGAGTCTGGAAGATACTTACGTCGTTGTGACACATGGAAAACATTATGCAGGTTGGACAAATTAGGTGGGAGGGCAACTTGATATGCTGACGTCCCCACTTTCCTCAAAAATTGGTAGGGTCCTAAAAATCATAGATTTAGCTTCCTAGACTTGAGAGACCTGCCAACTCCAGTAGTTGGGAAACCCTCAGAAATACATGGTCTACTTCCTCAAACTCCAAAGTTCTATGTCTCTTATCATAATAAGTCTTTTGCTGACTCTGAGTTATAAGTATTTTGTCTCGTATCATCCTGATTTGCTCAGTGGTTTGATGAACTAGATTAGGACCCAGCAAGTTCTTTTCTCCGACCTCAGACCAACAGAGTGGAGATCAGAACTTCCTACCGTATAAAGCTTCATAGGGGCCATCTTAATACTAGAATGGTAACTATTATTATAAGCAAACTCCACTAGAGGTAGGTACTTATTCCATCCTTTACCTTGTTTTATCATACAGGCCCTCAACATATCTTCTAGGGTTTGAATGGTTCATTCTGTCTACCCATCAGTCTGAGGATAGTAGGCTCTGAACAGCAACTGGGTTCCAAAAGCCTCCTATAACACCTCCCAAAACCTCGATGTGAACCTCATATCTCTATCAGAAATGATATTTAAGGAAATTTCATGTAGTCTAACTATTTCCTGAACGTACAATTGGGCCAATTTGTCCAGTGAATAGTTAATCTTTATGGACAAAAAGTGAGTAGATTTGGTTAATCTGTCAACTATGACCCAAATAGAGTCATGTCCAACTGAAGTCTTAGGTAAACCCACAAAAAAGTCCATCGAAATTCTGTCTCATTTCCATTTAGGGATCTCAAGAGGTTGTAAAAATTCTGCTGGCTTTTGATGCTCTACCTTCACCTTCTAACAAATTAGACATTTCGCCACAAACTCAGCAATGTCCTTTTTCATCCCTAGCCACCAATACATCATCTTTAAGTCTTGGTACATTTTAGTGGTTCCAGGATGGATTGAGTATTTACTCTGATGCGCTTCCTTCAAGATCTTAGTCCTCAACTCTCGTTCTTGAGGAACACAAACCCTTCCTTGATACATGATTACTCTATCTTCCGAAATAGAAAAATCATCCTGATCGTTATAATCCCATAAGTATTGATCGTGACCTTGAGCCTATTTAATCTGAGCTTTTAGGTTACACTCTATACTTAACCCATTAATGATTAGCTTCTTTAGGATAAGAGTAGTGTCCAGCTTCAAATTTCGAAATTCTTTTAGCATTTGCATCTCATACACCATCATTCAACCTATGTGCAGAGATTTTCGACTCAAGGCATCAGCTACAACATTTGCCTTTCTTGGATGATACTTTATCTCAAACTTTTAATTATTGAGGAATTCTACCCATCTTCGTTGCCTCATATTTAACTCCTTATGTTCAAAAAGGTACTTAAAACTCTTATGATCACAGTATACTTCAAATGTTGCTCCATATAAATAGTGTCTCCAAATCTTTAAGGCAAGCACCACCACTGCAAATTCAAGATCATGGGTTGGATAGTTTCCTTCGTAAGGTCTCAGTTGCCTAAAGGAGTAAGCAACTACTCTTTTGTCTTGTATCAACACACACCTTAGCCCTTTCTTTGAATCATCACTATACATTTCAAAATGTCATATGGGGTCTGGAATAATTAAAACAGGAGGAGTGGTCAGTCTTGTCTTAAGCTCTTGGAAACTAGCTTTACATTGATCAATCCATTTGAAAGGACTTCCCTTCCTAGTCAATTTAGTCAATGGCAAGGCTATACGAGAGAAGTTTTGTATAAACCTCATGTAGTATCCTGCCAAACCCAAGAAACTTCTGATTTCTATAACCATCTTTTGTCTTTCCCACTGAATCACTGCTTCTGTCTTGCTAGGGTCTACAGGTACCCGTCTCTTAGAGATGACATGTCCGAGAAACTTCACCTCTGACAACCAAAATCCACACTTTTCCAATTTAGCATACAATGTTTTCTCTTTCAACACTTGCAGCACGATTCAGAGATGTTGTTCATGTTTTTCTTCACTCTTAGAGTATATCAAGATGTCATCAATGAACACTACCACAAATTAATCTAGGTAGGGTCAAAAAATGCGATTCATGTAATCCATGAAAATTGTAGGTGCATTTGTCAACCTGAAGGGAATTACAAGAAAATCATAGTGCCCATACCTAGTCCTGAAAGTTGTTTTTGGTACATCCTCCTCCTTTATCCTAATTTGATGGTATCCTGATCTCAAGTCAATTTTACAAAAAATGGATGCTCCCTTCAATTATTCTAATAAGTCATCTATCCTAGGGAGAAGGTACTTGTTTTTTACAGTCACCTTATTTAGTTGTCTGTAGTGTATGCATAGTCTCAGGCTCTCATCTTTCTTCTTAACAACAACACAAAAGCTCCCCAGGGTGATACACTTAGTTTAATGAATTACTTCTCTAACAATTCCTCTAATTGTTTCTTAAGTTCTTATAGTTCATTCGAGGCCATTCTATAAGGTGCAATAGAGATCAATAGAGAACTCTATCTCTCTCTTAGGAGGTAAGCTTGGAATATCTTATGGAAATACTTCAAGAAACTCGTTGGCTATTGGGATTTCATCAAGCTTCGGTTTAACTTTTAGGTTTATTGAATATAAGAGAATGTATCTAAGTACTCCATTCTTCAACTCCCCATTAACTTGATTGGCATTAAGCATTAATAACTGCATCTCCTCTTCTAGAGTAGGAGGTAGAAATTGAACGGTCTTGTTGCAACAATTCGGCATGACCCGATTTCTAGACATTCAGTCTAACCCTAGAATAACATCAATACCTTTTAAAGGTAGACAGACCAGGTCTATAGAAAAAATTTTCTCTTGGATAGTGACCTAATAATCCTTACATATAGAGAAAGTTAATACCCTTTCTCCTGTGAGGGTTACTACGGATAGTTCATAAGGGGATTTCAGAAATAGGATACTGAAACTTCCTAATACATTCTTCTAATATAAATGAATGACTAACGCCAGCTTCAAACAACACCATAAGAGCAAATCCATAGATGAAGCACGTACCTTGAATCATATCAGAGGATTGAGCTGCTTCTTGGCTGATGAGGGTGCCTAAGGCTTCTGTTTTGACTACATTCCCACTTTCTGGGGGTAATTCCTCGCAAAATTACCCTTCTGTCCACAATTGAAGTAGACATCTTGTCCCATGTAGCATGACTGGTTATCATGCATGCGTTCGAACTTAGTGCACTTGACTGGGGCGAGGTCTTGTTGGAAAGGTCAAGGACCCACAGTCAATGGCCTCTTACCAGCTCTATATCCACTTCTCCTCACGTTCTTACCAAGGTTGAGAAAATTTTTCTTCCTCTTCCACAGGTTTTACTTTTGTTTCTCGTCCTCCACAACCCTTAAACTTTTCTCCAGAAGTCTAGATTTATTTATCAAGGGCACAAACTCCCTTATTTCCAAGGCTATCACCGCATTCCTGATCTCTGGGTTCAATCCTGCTTCAAACTTAACAGTCTTCCATGCTTCATCAGGGTTAAACTTCAAGTAAGAGAAGAATTTAGACAACTCCTCAAACTTAGTGATGTATTAATCTACTGACATGTTATCCTATCTAAGTTAGAGAAATTTAATCTCCTTCTCGGCCCGCACAATACTTAAAAAGTACTTTTCTAAGAATATGTCTTTAAACACTTGCCAGGTGATCTGCCTCCTCTGGTGAGTTAGCAGTTCTCTGACCTCTCGTCACCAACACTCAGCTTCATTCTTCAGCATATAAGCAGCAAAGATAACCTGTTACTCATTAATGCAACCCATCAACTCAAAGATCTTCTCCAATTCCCTTATCCACCTATCAGCTACCGTTGGGTCATAGCCACCTTGGAAAAAAGGTGGTCTGGTTCTCAGGAAATCAGACAGGCCATTATCATTCCCGGCCACCGATTGTTTGGATTGTTTTCTCCATTCAAGTTATTATTGTTCTGGAGATGTTGAAGAATTTGATTGGTGGCTGTAACTTGGTCTCAAATTGCTGTGGCCAAGTTGTGCAGAGTTTCTTCTGCATTGTTTGATGGGTTCCTCCTCGGTGGTGCCATATCCTACTGTGGCAAAAATAGAGTTATGTTGTTATTGAGTTGATCAAGCCCAATAGTTAATTCAAAAATATTTACAACAGACATAACACCAAATCGGCATATAGATAAGAAACACTAGTAGATTCTTACCTATATGAAATCATAGATTCCCCACACAATACAACCACAAACATACTCAAGACACTATAAGATCGATTTAGATAACCATCCAACCACTGGCCATCTAGGATCGACCTGCTCTGATACCAATTATGTAACAACTCCATTTTTTTACACATATATATATTTGTAAAACCTCATGAAGTCATTAACTCTTCATTTTTAACTATTTGACTCATAATAACATTCGATTAAATTAACCAAGCATAATTAAGGTTTATAGTATAGCAATAATACTTATACAAATCTGGGTTCACATACACAACATTAATTAAAAACATCTGTACAAAATCAAACACATATATGTACACATCTTATTCATCCCTATTGACCAGTTCTGGGAATACGGGTGCGAGTGGTTGCACCTTCACTGGTATCTTAGCCAACTCTACCCAACATACGTTAAAAGTCGGTCATAGAGAATATCTTCATATTTAGTCTTCTAAACATGATATAGAAATATAGTGAGAATTAAATCACAGTAGGTTTAACAATAAATCATAATTATCATCAATATAACTCATCATGTCGTGTTCATCTATATAAGCTACAGCAATTACCTTAGGTCACATGAATGCACTTTATCTATGCATATGAAAATTGTACAGTAATGACATGGATGGCATGAATAACTATTTTCAAAATATCATATGATGGATATAAACTAAATTTTATGTTAAGCAACCCTGGTCAAGGTGAGTACTTTCTACTCTCCGGTACGGGCTTTTCTCGCTCCATCCGACATGGCACAATTTCTTTTCTCATTAATATAATCATACCCATTGGTAGGGCGTCCACTACAAGTGCACCACACAGGCCGCCATGTGACCGTGCTTATTTCTTTTCTTTTCTTTTCTCATTAATAGCTAAAAATATGATTTTAATAACAAGTATGTACATTATACTCACATGCCATAATTTTTTTATCAAAATATAATCATTATAAAAAATCATTGGTAATCATGACATGAACATAATCGTTTCAAATATGAGTTTATAAAATATTTCCATGTCAAAATTACACACTTAAGATGGTAAGGAGTTCATGCAATGACAATAGCTATGGCATACATTAGTCATTTATTATTTTTATTTATAAGATTCTTCTTCTTTTTTAAATATTATTTTTATCTTTTAATTTTCTTTATACTTGGCCTCTAGTCACTTTCCTCCAACTTATATCATTTCCAACACATGTTCTCACAAATTTAATACGACATTATTCTTCAATTTGGTTTCTATTAATATATTATAATTAATAAGGTTCATTTAGAGTAGAAAAATGTTGAAAATAAGTTTTACCAGCTTCCAACACGGCTTAAACATATCCTATAACATGACTTGGCCATTTCCTATAAAACAGCCAGGCTTCAAAATGTCCTTTCCAGCATAGAACACGGCCTAGCCGTGCCTTAGAACAAGGTCGTGCTCTATGTTATGTTATTTCCTGATGCATTTCTTCGTCCTGTCTGACCTTCTCTCATTAATTAGAGCATACCTCCCTCATTTTAACTTCAAAGTAGGTGATATTGATGTCCATTTAAAGCTAAAACAATTATCTAAAACTAGTATGTTGAACATTTTAGCGAAAGATTAAGGAATCTTGGTCATATTACTCCCTCAATTTAAATGTTATTTCTTCTCGGGTAGGTTCTGACCTCTACTTACTAATATGACCATATCTCCCTCATATGAACTCCAAATTAAGTGATTCCAGTGCCTAAATTTTTGTGCGACATATATTTATATTTGTTATGTTAACCAGTTATTTTAATTCCCTACATAATTTCCGCAAACATTTAAACACAGAAGCTTTCCTAACAGATTTTTTCTTAGTTAACCGTTTTCTGACAACTGCTTACTAATTTGACCATAACTAACTCATCTAGACTCCACATTGAGAGATTCTAGTGGCTAAAAGTCCATTAGACATATATCTATAGTTTTTATGTTAACCATTTCCTTTAATTCCTAATTGATTCTTCCTAAAATTTAAAAAACAGAAGCTTCCCTAGTTACTCCGAAATCCAGCTTCCTAACCAGACATTTTCTAAGGTTTTAATTCATCATTTTATTTTGTCCTCTTCCATTTTCTTCCTAATTAACATCTAATCATATTCCATCATTCTTTCACCACATTTAAATATACAAAATAGTAGCATAAAAATCTTAAAATTTTGCCATCCATAGCTATACCTATGAAAACATTTCCACACCAACCTAAATATTCAAACATACATCACATGCATGATCAAAACATAACATGATATAGCAACATTCATGGCCAATCATCAAAGTAACAAATATTGTATATTTCATCAAATTTCTATGATTAAAATCCTATATAAATGTATCTAATTTCAAACCTTCTCTTTAAAAAAATATATTGTTAAATCTACCTAATGATCTCCCTAGCTCACTTAGTGAATTCTTTTCCATGTTTCCTCTTGGAGAAAATGGAAAGATTCCTCCCTTCCCTTAGCTTTTCCAACAACTTGAATAAGAGAAGGAGGGTGAGTTTTGAACCCCAAGGATGAAAATAATAATAAATTCAAGTGGAGATTAAGCTAACTTACCTCGAGTACTTAGTTTTCTAGGCTTCTCTTTCTTCTTTCTTTCTCTCTTCTCCTCTCTTTCTCTACTTTCCTCACTCTACCTTGCTTCTATTTTTTCTCTCCCTCACTTGGACGAAATTCTAATGTTATAAGGTTGGTTCTTGCTTAAATAAACTATAAAGTAGTCCTCCTTTCATAATCATGGGTCTACCTTATCACAATTAGGATGCACTTGGTTACTTTTCGAGGAAAGACAACTCATGTTCTTGTCTTCCTCTCCCTTAGTCAAGATATGCATAGCAAAAGAAGATTTGTATTTTGAAAATCATGATAAAATGTTCTTAATATAAGGAACAAGGTCCCTTTGATTTAGGGATTCTTTTTTTTTCTTTTGTCTTACACAAATATGATAGGTTTACCTTTCTGAGTGGCATATTTCTAGCCCTTGAATCTCCCTTGCTTGGCTGAAATTATTTGTGTAGGATAGGAATGTTTTGTCCTAATGCTATGTATTATTATACCACTTGCTAAAATTATGAGTGTAGGATATAGATGTTTTGTCCTAATGCCATGTATTATTATACCACTTGCTAATATTATGAGTGTAGAATATAGATATTATCACACCACTTGCTGAATTTTTGTCTTAATGCCATGTGGCCTAATCTTTATTATTATCACATGATTTATTTTAATTTTTTTTGTTTTTCTCTTGGATTTAGGCTCATTCTTGCCCATTTCCTTTGCTTTGGCTAAAATTCTACCTCTCATGGAGGGCTTGGTCATATTTTAATGATTCTTGGGCTATCGGTCCAACTTCTATATCCTAGTCCAAATCAATGATATATCTCTTGTTTGGACTATCCAATTGGCTTGCTAGAAACTCATGTGAAGTGGAAGAACAAACTCTATGGAGTGTCCATATGTGAAGGCCCAATGTATGGGTGGAGATGTTAAACTTAGTAACTCTAGTTCTTGAGTTAAGAAAAATTACCCTAATTCAATCTTCTTGAACTTCAAAGATCTTTACTTACTTCCAAAAAATTTTATCTTCCTTACCCAAGAATTTCACCTCTCTTTAGTATATTTTTTTTTTCCTATTAGGTTTTCTCTCTTTACCTATTCCGTTAATGTTAGAAACGTTTTCTATGCATACATATAAGGTGAATAATTTCTAAAGCTTATATTTTCTTAGATATAAAAAAGAAATAGGTTTTATTTCCTTAAATATTTATGTACATCTACTAATAAAAGAAACGAAATTAGGGATGTTATAGCATGTATATGTGATAGACCCTGATTGAGAAATTTATGACAGATAAGCTGTATTGAGACTGAAATTCTATATTATACTGAAAGCTCTATTTTGAATGATATGGAATATATGCATATAATTTTGTGGAGGAATCCTATTAGAAACACTGTTTGCTAACAGCAGGTAATGTTAGCCTTGGTGCACCTTGATACCTTAGCTAGTAGAGGTGGTGCTAGCCTCGTGTGAGGGCCAACACATGAGATATGGTATATGATCGAGAGTAGGATGCATCCTATTTAGGCAAGATGCCAGTTATATGAAATGTGACTTGCCTTCCCTTGCTTTGTGCTTAGGAAGTCACCCATATTAGAGTCCCTTCACGTGTCCTCTTGAATGGTGGTAGGGCAAACCTTGGCCGAGATGCTAAGTATAGGCAAATCCTACACTAACAAAGTACAGAAAAGCTTGAACTCTGAAATGGTAGTTCTGACATGGGATCCTCCTAATATTTTTATAAGAAATGTTTTTAATGCATACCAAGGTTTGATTAACAATCATATTGTATCATATATGGTTACAGATATCTGAATATAATTTGAACTGAGAATATTTGATAATGCAAGTCCCATATGGATGTACTTCTGAACTATAATTTTCTGTGATAAATTTTAAAACACGAGTTCATCCATATGCTGACCTAAGAGGTTAGAGGAGGTCTTATCTGCTCACTAACTTGTTAAACTCACCACACAATATTTACATTTTTTTCAAATAAGGATATAGTGGCTAGTCCTACAAATAGGTGATCAACTAGACTGCTTAATCCCTGGGTAAGCCTACATTGCTTCCAAGGCTCATGTTATTTGGATTGTATTGTATTTGTATTCTAGAGTATGCTCTATATGCCATAGGCAGGATCCCTGCTTCTACTGTTACTCTGATGTTGAGAGAACCTATATGTATCTGTTTCCATGATAAATGATTGGAATATTCATGTTTATGGAGAATATATGTTCATGGTATACATGTTTCACGTGTCCTAAAATTAGGGATGTGACAAATTATTTTGGATTGAAACATGTTTTATTGGAAACTAGACTAAAAAACCTTTGTTTTGATAGGTAGATATGTCCAGAAAGGATTTAAAATTAGAAAGATATGACCATTCAAATTTGGATATCTTGTAATATAAGTAACAATTGACTATTGGTCACACTAAGTGACTGTTAACTACTGGAATCTTGAAGAAAGATGACTTAAGAGACCAACAGTTAATTGTTATAGTCAATAGTTAATTGTTCACTTTTGAACTTTCAAATTTAAATTTTTTAATAGCCAACAGTCGACTGGTTACATTGACAATCAATTGTTACCTATACGAAAAGATGGAATCAATATTTTTAATGGCTATTTTATTACTCAATCACCTACAAATGATCCCCAATGGCTATATTTGCCAAAAATCTATAAATACAAGGGTTCTAGTAACAAGATAACAGCTCCAAAACTTTTGAAAAATGATTCTGAAGCTCATTTGATTTTATATCCTTCTTAGGTTACTCTTTAATTGTATATTCACTCTTGTGAGAGAATTTATCTTGTTTCTAAACCTTTATTCCTATTCCTGTTGATAGAGAATTCAAGAGAAGGGTCTCTTGAAGTTTGAGATTAGGAAAATCCTTGTAAAGGTGAGAGAAACCCTTGATACCAACTCTTGAAGTTTCACAAGTGGCTCATTGTAAACTTTTGAATATAATGAAAAATCTCAAGTTGCGGCTTAGGGACTGAAAAAAGGTTTGGGTTAAATTTGAATCAAAATAAATCTTGGAGTTTGACCATCTCTTCACTTAGCCTTTTACATTTTAAGCTATTATATTCTTGATGCTTTGTTTTCTTATTGCTTCCATAGATTAACATAATGCTAGACCATTTTCTACCTAATGCATCTTTTTATAACAATCTCAAGATAGATAATGTTTAAACATATTTAAATATTGTTATAATTTGCTTGGGATTAATTTTTTGCATAAATTTGATATATTTGTGAGGTGCTTTATTTTTGTTTTATAAATTCATTAAGGTGATGCAATTAATAAACTTTGTATGCTTTGATGTTTGTAATTGTTGATTTTCTCAATCTTTCATCAAAATAACTTATATCAAAATTGTTTTGGAGTTGGGTTTTGAAAATTACCTATGATGTATTAAAACACCCAATTCAGTCCACCTCTTGGGTGTTGGTTGCCTTATCTCACAATATATATATATATATATATATATATATATATATATATATATATATATATATATTATAAGCATGTATGCTTATTTGATCTTATGCGTTAGACATGATTTTGATCTTGAATATTTAATACCTTACTTTTGAATCATGCACTATGTACCATCTTTGTATTTATGCTTCCATATAATATGTATATATCCAATATTAATTGTAAATTGTTTATATATATCTTGAAAATTGGATATATCACTATTTCATATGTTGTTCTTTGGACTAACCACTTGGCTTGCAAGTTAAACTCTTATTTGTATGGGTTGGTCTAACAAAAAGAAGCTTGGGAAAAGATATTCTGAGATATAAAGAAAAATGACTGAAGTCTTTAAAGATTGGAATACATCAAGTCATCATGTGTTGATCAAAAGATTGCATTTATCTTACATAGATTCAAGGCAAGGGAACCAAGGTTGACGATGGTTTATCTCTTAGGTTTTCCTAACCTTAGCATTTATGTAATAGAAAATCTTAGAAACTCTTGAGCTCAAATATTTATCTTAAAAGATCAAAGAAATTAAAAGATAGTGAGATATGGATATTTAATTAAAACTCTATTTTTGGATTTTTGTTCACTGTTTTACCTATATTTTACAAACTACAAATGATTTCAATCCAAAACTTGTTTCATTGAAAACTAGAACTAAAGAGCTTTTCATGGATAGTCCATTTACTTGAAATAGAGTTAAAATGAGAGAGTTAGGACTATTAAAAGTTGAGTATATGAAAATAGGTACCTATTGAGGGCTATAAGCATCTATGATCTTTAGTAATATGAAATTCTAGTACAATATGCACCTACAGTAGTCATTGAAAGCCCAATGACATTTAGAAAGCTGAAAATCATGGATTTTAAGATGAGAGGTGCCCATAGCCTTGAGTGGGTACCTAAAGCATAATATGGAAAGAATTTAATAGTATTATAACAGTAAAAAAAATTGATTCCAGTCGTAACTAATCCTCAATAGCTATAATATTCATTTTCCTATAAATAGTAGGTTCCATTAAATGTTATAAGCAAGAAAAACTACACTTAACCTTTTATTTCATCTTTGAGCTCTTAATTTTTTGGTGTTTTGTGACAAATGTTGAAACTATATTTATACATTCTTTAAGAGAGAAATTATTAGTCTTCTACTTATTCATTTGTGAGGTGTGACTCGAAGGGAGTCTTTTAAGGTGTTTGGGTGTGGGAACCCAATTATGGACTATTGTAAAAGGTTGTATAGGGAGAGAACCTGGTTTCCAACTCTATGGAATTGTGGTTGTGTAAGTTGCTCATAAGTTCCTAGTTTAAACTTGTGGTATAGTGAAAAATCTCAACTTGTGGCTTGGGGATTGTATATAGGCTTAGTGGTTAAGTTAAACTAAGATAAATTCTTGTGTTTGATTTTCTCTCCTCTGCACTACAAATTGCTAAAATGGTTTTTCTGATATACATATGTTCTACATTTTAGTTTTCATCTTGTGGTTTCTCTAAAATTTCTTTAGCTTGGCTTTTACACCTTCTGTTCTTATTGTTTATTATTCTAGCTATATCTTTCCATTGTAAAATTACTTATATATGTTTTCATGTTTTCTAGGATGTTTTATAGTTTTCATACATCTTTCCATTTTGTTTTGAGCTTTGTAAAAAACTTCCATGGTTTATTAAAACACCTAATTTATCCCTCTTTTAGGTATTGGTTGCCTTGCCTAACAATTTGCACCCAACATAAGTATTATAAAGCTGTTAAATTTATGATGTGGATAGGAACATAAGAATAATACATAATTATGGTAATCATTACCTTCACTTTTAACATTATATGTTCTTTACATTGCTCCTAAATTATTGGCCATTCCCTCTCTTTCAAAAGAGCAATCCATCAAACAACCTACCTAAGGTAATTTACAAGATCCCTCATACCTTCTCCCATAGGTCAAAGGATATCATCGGAGATGTTAATGGAAACTTTTCCATTTTTTTTGTACCCACTGAAATACATATTTGTATGATCCTTTTACCCCCTTAAATGTTCTATAAGAAGTTCCCAAATAAGTGACACTAGGAAATTAGTTAGATAATAGTAAATATGAATTACCATGTGTAAAGTATTCATACATGCATACCTGTACTACTAAAAAGATACAAAGAAGTTAGTGTAGTTGGTTGTGCTTAAGTCTCTTCATCATGTCCCTATGGCTGTATGGAGATATTTGTGTTTCCTTCATTAGTACTAACTCGTGCAACACTTATATACCCACTACCACCTCGTCCACCTCTACTTCTTCTTGCTATCTTCAAATCAACTTGTTGCAAATGAATAAGTGGTTAAGATGAGAGACATTTACCATGAACAACTGAAAGCATAGAAGGAAGAACCATCAATTAACTAATTTGCTACTTTCACAAGACAAACATGCATATTTAGGACAAAAATTGTAATTTCCCTAAAAATAATTATTACCAATTCTAAACAACTAATTATAGTTATAGCAATATTAAAAATATGGTAACTTATATCCTAAAATCAAGACATTATATATTGAATTATTTCTAGTAACTTAATATATATACTATTCAAATTAAACTACAAAGACAAATCTGGCATTTCACAAAAGAGATGTTTAGAAAGATATACAACTAGAAACCATAGACATATAGTTCAAAAACGAAGATATGAAAAACATTAATTGAAACAACTAGAAAACATCAAGATAGCAAAATATGACATTTACCTTCAAAAGCATAAGAAAAATGTTTGGTTATTTCTTTTTAGCTCCAAATATGGATGTTGAAAAAGGTCAAAATTTAGGACTCTTCCAAAATATAATTAACACTTCCACCACAAAGTAAAGGCAGCCACATTCAAGGACTGCCATTTTAACAATTTATAATAATAATTGAAATAAAAGTAATTACATTTAGTATTTAATGTATCCAAGAAAGAATCCTAACATATCGATTAAAAAGTATAAAAATGTCTACTAGTAATAAGTAGGACATTTTTAAATTGCTTTTCTGCCCATTTAAAGAATGGCATATTTCCCATTTTTTTCATTTACCTTTTTCTAAGTGAAAGCTAAATATAGAAAACCACAAGAAGCTCTAAATCATCCTATTTCATGGTAAAGAATGCATAGAGGAACCATCTCTTTGAGATAGTACTAACAAGAATCATAGAATTATATTGAACAAAAAGAATCTAAATATTCATCATAATATATCAAGCATTATATATATATTTTAAATTCTATGGTGTACATAGTGTCTAAAAATAACAATTATCATTCATTACCTTCTTTATTCATGGTCTCATTAAGATCATTGTCATTGATGAAATCAACTTCTTTAAGACTTCTCTTCTTATTCTTAGGACTAATGCTTTCTAGTTGAATATAATCTTTATATAATACCATCTTAATGTCATTCTAAGCCTAATTGTTAATGAACAAAATATGTTCAACCTCTTTTTGTTGGTAAGCTTCTTCTTTGATAGACAACAATTCACCATCACCATCTTTATAAGACATGTTGAAAAGTTCACAAGGATTTGTTTTCACAATAATAAACCAATCTTGATCGACAATGTCATCCAAATAGAATACTTGTTTTTCTTGAGATACAATGACAAATGGCTCTTTTCTATTCAATGAAAAACGAGTATTCACATTATCCATATCTATCAATTTTATATCATTTCCCTAAATAAACAACATCCCACTAAAGACACTTAAAGAGGTGTATTTTCATATCCTTCTACATAAGGAAACTCATAAATATCCTTGATGGCACTATACTATTCCTTCTCAAAATCTGAATAATCTTCTTTCACAAGAACTCTAATATTTTGGGTTTTTCTTTTAGAGTCACGGTCTCTTGTATAAAATCTAAACCCATTAACCAGAATTGTTGTATACACCCTATGTACCACTCTTTGAGGACCAATGGATAAGTAATTAGCTCATCATATCCAAGCCACTATGATCTTGACTTCGTAACCTATTGGAAATTAACAACATCAAGAGGTTATGACATAACTTATAATAAAATGCACTATCGAACAAATTAATAGATACTTACTTGGTAATTAAACCATTGATGAAACTCTTTGATGTGCCTCCCATGAACATCTTATATATATGTTTCAAGTTCTTTTTTGTGCTTCTTACAAATTATGTCATTTCATGAATACACTAACAATTTAATTAATAGCAAAAAATTCTACACCTACTTTATGAACAATTAAACTTTTTCACAATTTTAAAGCATGTATAGATGAGCTTGGTGAAATTCTTCATTAGATAGGCTAATCGATTTAGTAGCTCTTCTTGGTTGCTTGCTTTTATCAAATATTGACATCCCACAAGATGTCATATTCCCATCATCATTCCTTAGAGCTCTATTAAACTTTGTTGGGATGAACAGAATGGAAGGCTTTCATATGCTAAATAACCTTTAGTGATTGAGCCTCTAGGATGAGTTTTGTTACAAACATATGATTTGAGTATGCGTGGATACCTATAAACGTAAGTTAAAATTAATATAGTATCTAATAGTAAATGTAAATCAAGCTTAAGTATAAGTAAGATAATGTTACCTCTTAATTGGGTACATCCATAAGTACTGAACAGGCCCTACAATCTTTGCCTCTCTTGCCAAGTGGACTGATAAATGAACCATGATATCAAAGAATGCTAGAAGGAACACAGTTTGTAATTTCCATAATGCAATTGAAATTTGTTTTTCAATAGAATCTAAGTCTTCCATGGTTATGCACTTTGAGCATAGAATCTTAAAAATTTATGCCAACTCTATTATAGGATCACTGACCTCCTTGGGTAATAAACCACGTATTGTAACTAGAAATAGTTCTTGCAACAATATGTATTGGTTGTGATAATTCAATCCAAATATCATCCATTCATGTATATTGACATACCTTGAAATATTTGACGAGAATGTATCAGAACTTTTAACTAAGCCAAAAAGTTACAAACTTTCAACTTTTCCTGTAGTGATAGCACATAACATGCTACTGTTAACAAAATATTAACCCAACTTCAATAAGGTGCAAACTTGCCCTGATTACCAAGTTCACCAAATCATAATGATTCTTCATTGTGTCCTTTGTCTTTCTAACCATATGGATCACCATGGACAAAATATTCTCCTAAACGTTTCTCTCAATGTACATGACATCAAGATTATGTCACAGCAAAAGTGTTTGGAAGAAAATACTTTTCTTCTTCCAATTATAGGCAACATTAGACTGATCACACATTCGCTTTTGGCCTTTTCCAAATGTCACATAGGGTAAGAGTTATAGTTGTTCAAGCACTCTCTCACTAGTTAAATATGTAGATGCGATATTGTTTTAAACTTTAATATCAAATGCTCTCCTGTTCTAATGCCCTAGATGATTGGCTAGTAAGAAGTGATAATGGGCCATGTAACATAATTTTCTTAAAGGAATAGAGTGGGGATGTTTGTGGCAATGAGGAAAAGCAAATTTTCTTTTTCATTGACCACTCTAAAAGATTTCCATACACAAGAAAATCATCTATTATCTGCATGATAGCAACACGCATATTGAAATTTGATTATGAATGGGCATCATATGCCTTAACGTCTATCTACCATAATTCTTTTAACTCCTCAATCATTGGTTATAAATAGACATCTATATCATCTCTTGGAGATGTATGTCCTAGAATAAGAAGTTCTATTATGAAGTGTGGTTGTTTCATGCATTTCTAAGAAGGAAAGTTGTATGGTACAAGAATAATTGGCCAAATACGTAGTTAGCACTCATGTTTTCATATAGTTGGAAGCCATTGCTGGCGAAATCCATCCTAAAATTTCTAGGATCAAACAAAAAATTATAATGTTGCTTGTCAAAGGATTTCTAAGCGATGGAGTTAGCTGGTAGCCTTAACACATCATCATTGACACATTCCTCCTTATGCTATCTTATGCTTTAAAAGTATGCCTTGCCATGTATAGTCTTTGCAACCTAGGTTTTAATAAAAAAAATAACGCAATACTATATGTACTTCTTTCTTTCCTTTTGGCTAATTTTATTTTCATTTGGACTTGTACTTAGGGCATAAAAATGTAATCATTCTTACATGCATATACTTTTATGTAGTCTAACCCTAAGTCTTGAACAACCTTCTTGGCCTCATACTAAGACTTGGGTATTTGTGCCCCTTCTAGCAGTTCTTCTGTAAATACATCCAACAACATATCCATAGACTTATCACTCCAGTAGTTAAGGCACTTCATATTAAGTAACATAACTTTGAATGACAACTTTGACACCCTATTGCAATTTATATATAGATTTTTTTTGGCATCTTCTAGTAATTAGTAAAACTCCTTTACATGAAAATTTGGCCTTTTGTTGTTTTCTATATACCTATTCATCTCCTTTATGTTTAGAACTCTATACATAATGTATCATCCAGGTTATGTTATCCTCCTCAACATTTTCTTACAAATAATTATTTCCTTCATTAGAGGGATATAAAGGCATTCTTATAATTTCTCTATGGATATTCCAAACCTTGTAACCATGCCAAAAACCATTGTTCAGTAGACCAAACCTTCCTTTATATCTTAACTTAAACATCATATTTCTACATTTTTTACATGAGCATCTAAGTTTGCTACCTAAGCTTGACTAACTATATGCCCACTTGAGAAAACCATTCACCCCTTTTATGTGCCTTAGATCAGCTTTGTTTCCAAATTTCAACTAAATTTTATCCATAATATTTCCTATAATTTTTAATTATAGTGAAAGTAAGCAAGTGGAAAAGAAAAGGATTAATGTATTTGGAAAAAAAATAAAGTCTATGTATATTGTTATCATGCCCTTATTACCTTAGAAAAAGATGTAATCCTATTGCATAAGGCACAAAGGTTAATACGATGTTAGGTTCTTCTCAAAGTGGGTAGATAAATTATTAGTTCTTTGAATATTTTACAACTATACTACATGATAAGGCAATGTACAAATGAATTTAGGAATTTGTACTTCATGCCATAGATCTTGGACTCTTTCATGACCATGGTCACTTTTTGGGATGTAAGAGTGGCTTTAGGGCATATAAGGAGGAGAAAATTAAAGAAATGGAAGGCATTGATGTTGTTGCTATTACTATTACTAAGGAATTGCTCCTAAGAAAAATCATTAAGTGCTTAACCATGGAAATTGAGGTAGGACAAAAACCTAAAAAGGCCCCTCAACCGACAAAAATAATGATGCATTTTCTTAAGCCAAGAAATAGAGTGGTTGGAAAAACCAAGGATCTTATTGAAAATTCAAAGGATGTTTTGATCGCCACGAGTTGCCTCGATAAGAGCGGGTTCAATTCTTTACTTAAAAACTAAGGGAAGCTCTCACTTTGAGAGAAAACTTAATTCTTATTTACCATAACTATGAATTGCATAAGCAGAAGGGAACCCTTATATAGTTACTCTATGGAAACCCTAAAAAATAATAATTGGACTTCTATAAAATACACCTTATATGGCCCAAACAACATTAGTTATTAGACCCAACTAAACTAATAAAAACATAAACCCATAATTAAACTAATATTTGGCAAACATAAAGAATGGGCCCAAAGTACATTAAATACTAATAATATCCTAAAAGAAAGCATATAACATAAAGCCCATAATACATCTTTAACCCATGCAAATTTGGGCAAATTGTCTTAAAGATCCAACAAGCTCTATTTGGCCTCCAAGAATGCCCATCTATTCTGCCTCAAGCTTATGCTCCAAGTTACCCTTTTTAATGCCATCTTCAAGATTGCAAAGTGTTATCCACTTGATTTCTTAGCCTGGCTTAACAACTTCCTCTTTAGCCTGTACATTCAAGATCAAGGCCAATAAAACTACTTTGGCTTGCTTTGCCATGCTCCTAATCATTAGACTGTCTATCCATTGCAAAAGATGTCGGGAATGGTTTGGAATAGGTTTGGAAGTACTTTGATCTCCATCATTTCCTCCCTCCTAGAAAGGATTTGTCCTCGAATCAAAGGCATCACCTACATCAAACAAAGACAAGTTAGTAACATTGAATGTAGCACTAACATTGCCATAGCCACTAGGTAAATCAATCTTATAGACATTGTCATTGATTTACTCCAATACTTGAAAATGTCCATCTCCCCTAGGATGCAACTTAGACTTCCTCTGTGCCAGGAACCTCTCTTTATGCATATGTACCCAAACCCAATCACCGGGTTCAAATACAACTCTATTTCAGCTCTTATTGGCTTGCTTTTTGTAACATCCCTAATTTCGTTTCTTTTATTAATAAAGGTACAAAAATATTTAATTAAAGAAATAAAATTTATTAAACAATTTTTAGATATCTAAGAAAATATAAGCCTTAGAAATTCTTCACCTTATGTTATGCATAGAAAATGTTTCTAACATTAAGGGAATAGGTAAAGAGAGAAAACCTAATAGGAAAAATTAGAAATAACATCCTAAAGCGAGGCGAAATTATTGGGTAAGGAAGATAAATTTTTGGAAGTAAGCAAAAGGTGTTAAAATTTCAAGAATATTTGATTAGGGTAATTTTTCCTAATTCAGGAGCTAAAGTTTCTAAGTTTAACATCTTCACCCATACATTGGGCTTTCACCTATGAATACTTCATATAGAGTTTTTCCAATTCACATGAGTTTTTAGTAATCCAAATGGATAGACCAAGCAAGAGATATAACATAGACTTAGATTAGGATATAGAGGTTGGACCAATAACCCGAAAATCATGAAAGTGTGGTCAAGCCCATTATGAGAGGTAGGAATTTTAGCCAAAGCAAAGGAAATGGGCAAGAATGAGCCCAAATCCAAGAGGAAAGAATAAGAATCATCTGATGAAATAGTAGTATAACAATAATCAAGATTAGGTCACATGGCATTAGAATAAAATATCTATATCATACACTCATAATTTCAGCAAGTCATGTGATAATATAATAGTTAATAATACATAGCATTATAACAAAACATCCCTATCCTTCATAAATAATTTTAGCCAAGCAAGGGAGACTCAAGGGCTAGAAATTTGCCACCTAGAAAGGCAAACTTATCATACTTGAGTGAGATAAAAGAAAAAGTTAATGAATCCCTAAATCAAAGGGACCTTGCCTCTTGTCTTGAGAATATTTTATCATAATTTTCAAATAACAAATCCTCTTTTTACTATGCATATCTTGACTAAGGGAGAGGAAAATAAGAACATGATTTGTCTTCCCCCAATTATAAGAGAAGGACCACTTGATAATTTATTTAAGCAAAAATACTCTTATAGAATTTTGTCCAAGTAAGGGAGAGGAAAAAACAGAAGTAAGGTAGAGTGAGGAAAGGAGAGAAAGAGAGGAGAAGAAAGGAAGGAAGAAGAAGGAGAAGTTTATAGGACTAGTACTCAAGGTAAGTTAACTTAATTTCTACTTGAATCCATATTTTCTCTTTATCGTTAGGGTTCAAAATTCACCCTCTTTCTCTTATTTAAGCTGCTAGAAAAGCTAAGGAAAGAGAGGAATCTTGCCACTTCCTTCAAGAGGAAACAAGAAAAAAAATTCATTAAGTGTGTTAAGGATATCTTTAGGTAGGTTTAACAATATCTCTTTTTGAAGAAATTGTTTAAAATTTATATGGGATATTGTTCCTAGAACTTTGATGAAATTTATAATATTTACTACTTTGATGATTGGCCACAGATGTTGCTATATCATGTTATATGTTGATCTTGCATGTGATGTATGTTTGAATACTTAGGTTGGTGTGGAAGGTTTTGCATAGGTATGGCAATGGGTGGCAAAATTTTAGGGTTTTATGCTGCTGTTATGTATATTTAAATGTGGTGAAAAAGTGATAGGATATGGATAGATTGATAAAATGAATATGGCCTTAAACACCTAGAAGAAGACCATGAGAAATTTCTATTGGGAACACCCTTAATAATACATAATTTGATTT
Source organism: Gleditsia sinensis (assembly GCA_037074535.1). Taxonomy (NCBI): domain Eukaryota; kingdom Viridiplantae; phylum Streptophyta; class Magnoliopsida; order Fabales; family Fabaceae; genus Gleditsia; species Gleditsia sinensis. Next base: position 24,147,768 of record CM073466.1, read on the forward strand.
TTTGTTTTCTTAAGAAGAGGATGATGGAATATGTTAAATTAAGTGTAAGGAATCTAATTAAAATGTTCAAATGAGTAATCTTATGGTTAGATATAAATTAGGAAAAAAATGGAAAAGGACGTAATAAAATGATGAACTAGAACCTTAGGAAGGGTTTGGTTTGAAAACAGAATTTCAGAGTAAGCAGGGAAGCTTCTGTTTTTGGAATGCTGGGAAGAATAAATTGGGAATTAAAAGAAATGGTTTGCATACAAAATGTAGATATATGTCTCATGGATGTTTTAGCACTAAAATAATTCAATTTGGATTCCATATGAAGGAGATATGGTCAGATTAGTAAGCAGTGGTCAGAAACTAGCAAATCAGGAAAGAATCTATTAAGTATACTTCTGTGTTTGAATTTATGGGCACAATCTATATGGAATTAAAGGAAATTGTTAACATAATAAATATAGATATATGTCTCATGGATCTAAAGGCTTTAAAATCACTTCAGTTGGAGTCCAGATGAGAGAGATATGGCTGATTAATGAGCAGAGGTCAGAATCAGTCTAGAATCCAGGGTGGTAAATATAAGAGTTTTTTTTCGATTTTCTAGAAATAATTCGTAATGAATTTGAAGAAATTATAATAATGAAAAATTTAGATAAGTGTCTTAGCTTTTTATATGCTTTGTAATCACCTCAATTAGAGTTCTTATAAGGGAGATATGGTTAAATATGTGAGGAAAAGTCACAGAACATGGCCAGGCCGTGTTCTGGGTTTCTTCAGCAGTGATAGGCCATGTTCAAGGCTATTTTTGAGTACGTTTGAAGTATTTTCAAGAATGGCATGTCATAGAACATAGTCAGGCCGCGTTGGGAGCTGGTAAAGCTTATTTTCAACATTTTTTTACCCTAAATGAACCTAATTAACTATAGGGTAAAAATAGAAACCAAATTGGAGAAAAATGCCCTATAAAATTTGTGAGAACATGTGTTGGAAATGATGTAAGTAGGAGAAGTAACTAGAGGCCAAGCATAAAGAAAATAAAAAGATGAAAATAATATTTAAGAAAGAAGAAGAATCTTATAAATGAAAATAATAAATGACTAGTGTATGCCCTAACTATTGCCATTGCATGAACTTCTTACCATCTTAAGTGTGTAATTTTGACATGAAAATATTTTATAAAGTGATATTCAAAAATAGTTATGATCATGGCATGATTGCATTTTACCAATAATTTTTGGTAATGATTATGCTTTGATGATAAATTATGGTATGTGAGTATAATGAACATACTTATTATTGAAATCATATTTTTGGCTAATAACGTGAAAAGAAAAGAAAAGAAAATAGACGAGTACGGTCACTTGGCTGTCCATGTGGTGCACCAGTAGGGGACCCCCTACTTATGGCTATGACTATGATAATGAGAAAAGAAAGAGAAAGTGTGTCATGTCGGATAGAGTGAGAAAATCCTATATTGGAGAGTAGAAAGTACTCACCCTGACTGGGGAAGTTTGATATAAAAATAAGTTGATAGCCATCATATGCTATTTTGAAAATAGTCATTCATGTGCATAGATAAAGTGTATTCATGTGACCTAAGGTATTTGCTGTAGCTTATATAGATGAACATGACATGATGAGTTATATTGATGATACTTATGATTTATTGTTGAACCTACTGGGATTTAATTCTCACTATATTTTCATATCATGTTTAGAAGACTAAATATGCAGATATTCTCTATAATCGGCTTTTAGCGTATGTGTATGTGAACTCAAAATTGTATTTGTGTTAATGGTATACCATAAACCTTAATTATGCTTGGTTAATTTAATTGAATGTTATTATGAGTTAAATAGTTAGAAGTAAAGAGGTAATGACTTCATGGGATTTTACACACACACACACACACAGATATATATATATCTCTGTGTGTGTGTGTGTGTAAAAAAAATGGAGTTGTTACACTTTGCATACTGCTTATTCTTCCTCTCAATGTTAGCTCGAACCTTAACATGCAAATCTTTTACATATTCGGCATTTTTCTTACCATCTAAGTTAACAAACTCATTAGTGGACAAAAGTAAAATATCCAAAGTTTTTAGAAGATTAAAGTCATAAACAATCTTAAAAGGACTATAAGCAGTAGTAGAATGCACAAATCTATTGTAAGCAAACTCAACTTATGGTAAAACTCTTTCCCATTGTCTCAAGTTCTTAAACATAATAGCACACAATAATGTAGTAAGTGTCCTATTAACAACTTTAGTTTTCCCATCTATTTGAGGATATGCAACAGTAGAAAATAGATGTTTAGTCTCCAATCTACCCTATAAAGTATGTCAAAAATGATTTAAGAATTTAACATCTCTATCACTTACTATTATTCTAGTCAACCCATGCAAGCGCACTACTTCTTTAAAGAACAAATTAGCTATGTGTGTTGCATCATTGGTTTTAGCACACGCAATGAAATGATCCATTTTGCTAAACCTATCAATAGCTACAAAAACACTATCTTTACCACTTTAAGACCTCGGTAACCCTATCACAAAGTCCATAGAAATATCATGCCAAGGTTGTGTAGGTACAAGTAATGGAATGGAGTATAAAAATCATGTGGCTTAACCTTAGACTTGGCTTATTTCCATGCCACACATTTAACAAAAACCGAAATGACATCATGCTTCATGCAAGGCCAATAAGAATTTTCATGCAAAATTTCTAAGGTTTTAGTCACTCCAAAATGTCCCATTAAACCTCCACCATGACTCTCCCTAATTAACAAGTCATGCATAGAACACTTAGGCATACAAAGTTTATTCTTTTTAAACAAGTAACCTTTATTTCTATAGAAACTATCAATAGCATGCTTATCACAAGAATTCCAACCAAATCCGAAATATTCATCATTAGCATACAAGTCCTTAATGTATTCAAAACCAAGCAACTTAGCATGCAAGGATGTCAATAACACATATTTTCTAGACAATGCATCAGCAACCACATTTTCCTTTCCATTTTTATACTTAATCACATAAGGAAATGTCTTAATAAATTCTAACCACTTAGCATGTCTCTTATGCAATTTACCTTAGGACTCTAAGAATTTTAAGCTCTCATGATCTAAATGGATAATGAATTCCCTCGGCCATAGATAATGCTACCAAGTTTGCAAAGTCTTTATCAATTCATATAACTCTTTATCATAAGTAGAATAGTTCAATGCTGCCCCATTTAGCTTCTTATTGAAGTATGCAATCAATTTAGAATATTGCATCAAAACAGCACCTATACCAACTTCAAAAGTATCACATTCAATTTCAAAAGTTTTATCAAAGTTAGGTAATGATAGCAAGGGTACATTAGTCAAAAGATCCTTCAAAATTTTAAAAGACTTCTCATGCACATCATCCCATTTAAAGACAACATTCTTTTTAACAAATTCATTTAGGTGTGCAGCAATGGTACTAAAATTATTTACAAATTGCCTATAGAAACTTACTAAACCATGGAAAATCTTAACTTCATTAGCATTCCTAGGTGTAGGCCAATCTCAGATTGCCTTAACTTTGTCCTCATCAACACTAATGCCATTATAATTAACAACAAAACTAAGGAACACCATAGAATCAGAACAAAATGTGCATTTTTTCATGTTAGCATACAATTTATGCTCCCTAAGCACATCAAAAATAGCACGCAAATGCAATACATGTTTAACAAAATCTCGGCTATATACTAAAATATCATAAAAGTAAACTACCACAAACTTTTCAATGAAAGCACGTAAGACATGGTTCATTAACCTCATAAAGTTACTGGGTGAATTGGTTAACCCAAAGGGTATTACATACCACTCATATAAATCATACTTAGTCTTAAAATCAGTTTTCCACTCATTAGCATACAATTTATGCTCCCTAAGCACTTAAAAAATAGCACGCAAATGCAATACATGTTCATCAAGATGTCGGCAATATACTAGAATATCATAAAAGTAAACTACCACAAAATTTCCAATGAAAGCACGTAAGACATTGTTCATTAACCTCATAAAGTTACTAGATGCATTGGTTAACCCAAAGGGCATTACTTGCCACTCATATAAATCATACTTAGTCTTAAAATTAGTTTTTCACTCATCTCCTCTTTCATGTGAATTTGATAGTAGACATTCTTTAAATTAATTTTAGTAAAAACACTAGAACTATACAACTCATTAAGCATGTCATCTAATTTAAGAATTGAATTTCTATACTTTATAGTATTTTTTTATGGATTTGTAATCAATGTATTTGCACTAAAACCTATCCTTCTTAGGCATAAGAATAAAAAGTACTGCACAGGGACCACAACTGTCCCTCATAAATCCCTTCTGAACTAGCTCATCTGTTTGCCTCTAAGTTTCCTTTGTCTCCTTAGGATTAGCTCGGTAGGTAGATCGGTTAGGAATGGATGATCCAGAGTAAAAATCTATATAGTGTTCAACACATCTCAAAGGTGGTAATCCATGTAGAATGTCTTCAGGAAAAGCATCAGTGAATTATTGTATCAAAGACACAACCATACTAGGCAAAAAAAGATTAAGAGTGTCAGTAAAATGAATATCCTTGTACTTAGGTTTGGTTTACACACCAAAGCACTATTTACCTCACTTTTTAGTGCAAAATGTAACAACTCCATTTTTTTACATATATTGATAAGAGTCATATTATTGCACTTTTGTTATGATTTAAATATTAATATTTGTGTAAAAATTGTGGTTATTTGATTATTTAATCCACAAATGTCATTTCATGGGTATTTCGTGTTTAAAGTGCAATTTTAGGTAAAATCATAAGTTTGGAGAAGTTTGGGACAAATTCCAATGACCGGGGTTGAGTGAAAATCAAGAAAATCAAATTTCAAGGTTTGGAAATCTGGCCGCGGCGAAAATACTACAGCAAACTTTCCCGAGAGCGTGAATTTTGGAATCAAATCTGGCCGCCGGCGAGCTCATTTTCGCCGCCGGCCAAATGAGTTCGCCGGCGGTGAAGTGTGTCTCGCTGCCGGCGAAACTCGAGACTCCAGACTCTCGCCGCGGCGAGAATATGTTCGCCACAGCGAGAATCCATTCACCGGCGGCGAGGTTCGGCGGCCAAACGCGTTTTCTATGATTTTTGTTCCAAAATTGTCCCCAAAACCCTGGATCTATAAATACCATAAGGTACAGAGAGAGGGGATGGCGAAATAGACCTAGGAGAGGTGTTTTTGGAGGAGAGGAAGCCATTTTGGAGAGAAAGCTTAGAGAATCTTGAAGGATCATCACCATTGTTGCTGCCAAGTGTTCTTCTCCAAGAGTTCATCTCTTCTCCTTGGCTTTGTTTTTCTGCAGTTTATTTCAAATTTGTATTGATGTATTCAGTTGAGATATTAGTTGTTCTTATTTCCATTATGAGCTAATTCATTTTTGCTAAGGCTATGATGTAGTTGAATCATGTAACTCTGATTTCTTTGGTTATGGTTATATGAGTTCATTGTTTTCAAGTTGAGTATTTATTTCCATGCTTAATGCTTCTGAATTTTTGGCCAAGTTTTAGATGATTAGTTGCATTATATTGAGACTGAGAGGAGATGTATAATGAATGCTTCTTGTGATAAATACCATATGTTGAATACGAGTGTGAGAACTAATGCATGATGTATGTGGTTATTCTGGAAATTCCATAGATCATAATGTGCTCGTTTGTGATTAAATCTTCATAGAAATATAGTTGATTATCATAGATAAGTAATTCTAATATAACTCGAGAGAGAGTATTAGATAAGTTTGGGTTTTTCAACCATCACTTGTAGCTTTGATTCTCATATAACATGCCTTGAAATCGGATTGAATTGATTCAGCGAAATCAAATGTCTTAGCGTTTTTAATCATTTGTGAACAACATTCAATTGTGTTCTTTGCATTTATTTGTAAGTTAATTTGCCTCTTAAGCAATTTCAACAATTTGGTTTTCAGATAAAATTAGGATTAGTCAATTTCGGTATTTAGTAACACCATTCCTTGTGGGTTCAATATCCGTACTTTTGTACACTTTATTACTTGAACGATTCATACACTTGCGAAAATACGCATCAAGTTTTTGGCGCCGTTGCCGGGGAATGGTTTGATTATTAATATCGATACTACCTAATCTTAGTTTTAATTTGAAGTTAATTTGCTTTATCATTGTTTTAGTTTTATTTTTATTCTAAATTGAGTTTGTGAGTTGTGTTGAACATTTGTTCATTTAGAGTTGTTGCTGCTTGTTTGCATTATTTATTTTAGTCATTTCTGGCAAATTTTTCAGTTGTTTATTTTGCTCTTTTATTTTATTTATCATAAAAGAAAAAGGGGTAACTTTGTATTGTGTGAGTGCTTGTTGATTTTTCAGGTTGTCGGATTTTTGTATGCGACGTGCAAGAAGCCTTAACCTTCTTCCATTTGATCCGAAAATTGATCGAACATATAGGCGTCTAAACAGAGAGAGAAGGCGTTCAACCTCCGCTCCTAATATAAAATCAGCCATGGATCCACAATTTGTTGAGGGAGGTAGAAATCGTAGAGCTTTGAGGGATTATGCTGCGCCTAATGTTGCTGGAACCACTTCGGGTATAAGAAGGCCAACTGTTCAAGCCAATAACTTTGAGATAAAGCCATCCTTTATCCAAATGGTTCAATCAAATCAGTTTGGGGGAATGTCAAAGGATGATCCTAATGCACATATTGCTTACTTTCTAGAGGTGTGTGATCTTTACAAGATAAATGGTGTGTCTGAAGATGTCGTAAGATTAAGGGTCTTTCCTTTTTCACTTCAGGATAGAGCCAAGGAGTGGCTGAACTCATTGCCACCAGGATCAATTACAACATGGAATGAGTTGGTTCATAAGTTCTTGTCCAAGTTCTTTCCTCCTACTAAGATGACAAAATTACGGAATGAAATCACATCCTTTACACAGTATGACCAAGAATCATTGTATGAAGCTTGGGAGAGATTCAAAGAAATGTTGAGAAAGTGCCCACATCATGGTATACTGATTTGGCTGCAAATCTCAACATTTTATAATGGGTTGGTTTCAAACTATAGGGCAATGATTGATGCTGCATCTAGAGGGTCTTTAATGGGAGAAACACCAGAGGATGCTCATGAGTTGTTAGAGATTATGGCAGAAAACAACAATCAGTAGCATTCAGAGCAGGTAACTGCAAAAAGACCAGCAGGAGTGCATGAAATTGATTCAGTGAATGCTTTGTCAGTCCAAGTTGCTGCTCTTTCTAGAAAGGTGGATTCTTTTTTGTCCAAGTTTGAATCCAAACGAACTGCACAATGTGATTTATGTGGTGGAAATCATGCTAGCATCGAGTGCCAAGTTGGAAATCCATTTGCTTCACCAAATGCTGAACAAGCCAATTATGTTTCAAATTTTCAAAGACCTCAACATAACCCATATTCAAACACCTACAATCCAGGTTGGAGGAATCATCCAAATTTGTCATGGGGAAATAACCAAGGGGGATTCAAATCGTCATCATCTTCCTACCAACCCCAAGAGAAGAAACAAACAGATTTGGAAGAAATTTTGGGAAAGTTCATTGAGGAGTCAAGAACAAATTTCAGAAATCAAGAGGCAATCAATAGGGACATCCAAAACCAATTGGGGCAGCTTTCAAAGCATATAGCAGAAAGGTCTCAAGGATCGTTGCCAAGTGACACACTAAATCCTACAGAGCATGTAAAGGCTATCACATTGAGAAGTGGTAAAGAACTTGAATGGCAGAAGAAATCGGAGCACAAGATGGAGGAATCTAAAGAAAAGCCATCAACATCCCAAGATGCTCAACCTTCTCCATCTGCAAAATATGAGCCTCTTATCCCATATCCTCAAAGATTGCAAAAGAAAAAGCTTGATAATCAATTTGGTAAATTTCTGGAAATTTTTAAGAAATTGCATATTAACATTCCTTTTGCAGAGATGTTGGAACAAATGCCCAAGTATGCAAAATTCATGAAGGAAATTCTATCAAAGAAGAGGAAGCTGGGAGATTATGAAACTGTCATGCTAAATGAGGAGTGCAGTGCAGTTCTTCAAAGAAAACTGCCACAGAAATTGAAAGATCCAGGGAGTTTTACTATACCTTGTACTATAGGAAGTTGTAATTTTGATAAATTCCTATGTGATTTAGGAGCAAGCATTAATTTGATGCCACTTTCTATTTTCAGCAAACTAGGCCTGGGAGAAGTGAAGCCTACTTCAATTTCTCTACAATTAGTAGATCGATCAGTGAAATATCCTCGAGGGGTAATTGAGGATGTTTTAGTTAAAATTGACAAATTTATTTTTCCTGCAGATTTTGTGGTGCTTGACATGGAGGAAGATAGAGAGATACCTTTGATATTGGGGAGACCATTCCTTGTAACTGGAAGAACATTGATTGACGTTCAGCAAGGAAAACTCATTCTGAGGGTGCAAGATGAACAAGTGACTTTTGATGTTTTTGAAACAATGAAATCTCCAAGTGAGGTACATTCTTGTTTTCAAATTAACACCCTTGATAGGTTAATCTCGGAAACTTTTGAGGAGAGACCTCCATTGCTACCAATAGAAGCTTGTCTTGTAAAATCTGCAACAATTGAGGAGGAAGATGAGGGAGTGAGACCATGTTCCGAATTACTGGCAGCAATTGACGAATATTTTTTCATTGATAAAACATTTAAGGAGTTGGAAACAAATGAAACTCCAACCTCAGTGGTCAAGAAGGAAGCCAACAAGATTGAGCTAAAGCCACTACCATTCCCATCTAAGGTTAAAAAAAAAAACCTACGTCCACCACTGTTTTCCTTTCTTACATTGAGGACAATGTAAGGTTTTGGTTGGGGGTGTGATAAACGGTACATTTTTCTTAGTTTCATTTTTAGTAGTTTTGTTTGTGTGTTTAAGTGTGTTGTTTCATTTTTTTTAGTAATTTTGTTTGTGTGTTTAAGTGTGTTGTTTAATTTTTAGTAATTTTGTTTATGTGTTTAATTATGTTTAATTTTGATGTTCCATCTATTTTTTTTGCATTCCGATTTCATTTGCATTTTATTTATTTTAATTTGCACATTGATGATAATAATGTGATTGTGATAACACGTAGCTTTTAGAAGACATTAAATTTTTCTTCAGATTTAAAGATAATTTCAAATGTTAATTTTACTTAGTTGGCGACTCTTTTGGTATGTGGTATGACTTGGTTGATTAGCCTAAATACTTAGAGAAGTCTTATGTGCAAATTTTTCATGGACATTTTTGTGATCTCAAAAAACTCTAGAACTCATTTGAAAACCTCTTGAGGCGAAATATTTTGGAATTGCACTGTTTAGGATATGATATAGGCCATTTTTGGATCGATTGTGCCATTTTTAAGCCTACCTTGTTATCCTTATGTCACTAGTTACCTCTTTGAGCCTATTTTTATATATATATATATATATATATTGTGGCTAAATAAAAGGTAGGTTATAGAGGGGAAAAAGAAAGAAAAAAAATAAGGCTAACAATATATATATATATATATATATATATATATATATATATATATATATATTTCCTACCTTATTTGTTAAGAGCACTTAATTTTGAACACAAACTTTTCAAGAGCACTTAGAATAAGGATGGAATAAAAAATAAATAAATAAATATCTTCCACATATATTGGAAGAAATTGGTTGGGGGTTATCTATTGCAAAAAAAAAAACAAGAAGAGGGTTTTCACATTCTAGTAAATAAAAGAGTGTTAGTGATGGATATACTGAGATGAATGATTGAAAAAGAATTTTGTTTATCTTTGGAAAAATGGGATATGATCGGAAGAAACAATGTGGGTTTAATGGTGTTGTTCTTTTATTTAATTAGTTGTGTTTAATCTAATAAGTTCTCTTATTTGTATTTTGACACTTCCCTTTTTTCTTAACCAAATACCTAAGCCTAACATTACAAGCCATATTAAGTCCTATTGATCCAAAATGGTGTATTTTTTCTTTATTAGTGGAGAGAGGTTTGAAAAATGAGCCTATGGAGTTTGAGATTTCACCTTTTAGTTTGTGGATGTTGTGCATAATATTATCTAGGCATTATGGCTATTGGTTTGTGGTTTGATGGATGTTTAAGAGTCAATAACAAAAGTGACATTGGCATTTGAGATTTCATAAAGCTTAGGTGACATTTAATTATTCTATGTATTGTGTGTTATTTACAATTTTTGAAACAATTGTGCAAATTAATTGTTGTGTGATTTGATTAGTTTGAGTTAGTATAGTTTAAGGTAAGATGTTTGTGCGTATCATCACTGGAAGCCCTCACGAGACTACAACTCGTCCTACTAGGGCTGCCTAGGGGTTTAAAGGCTTATTGCATACGCTTAATGCAATTTTGTAAATAGAATAAATTTTCTTTGAATTTTTCTTTTAATGTCTCCTTTGAATTTATTTATAGATCGCTTTTCTTGCTAGAGACCAGCAAGAATCTAGTTGGGGGTTGTTGATAAGAGTCATATTATTGCACTTTTGTTATGATTTAAATATTGATATTTGTGTGAAAATTGTGGTTATTTGATTATTTAATCCACAAATGTCATTTCACGGGTATTTCGTGTTTAAAGTGCAATTTCAGGTAAAATCATAAGTTTGGAGAAGTTTGGGACAAATTCCAATGACCGGGGTTGAGTGAGAATCAAGAAAATCAAGTTTCAAGGTTTGGAAATCTGGCCGCGGCGACAATATTTTCGCCGCTGCGAAAATGCTGCAGCAAACTTTCCCGAGAGCGCGAATTTTGGAATCAAATCTGGCTGCCGGCGAGCTCATTTTCGCCGACGGCAAAATGAGTTCGCCGGCGGCAAAGTGTGTCTCGCTGCCGGCGAAACTCGAGACTCCAGAATCTCGCCGCGGCAAGAATCCATTCGCCGGCGGGAGGTTCGGCAGCCAAATGCGTTTTCTATGATTTTTGTTCCAAAATTGTCCCCAAGACCCTGGATCTATAAATACCATAAGGTATAAAGAGAGGGGACGGCGAAATAGACCTAGGAGAGGCGTTTTTGGAGGAGAGGAAACCATTTTGGAGAGAAATCTTAGAGAATCTTGAAGGATCATCACCATTGTTGCTGCCAAGTGTTCTTCTCCAAGAGTTCTTCATCTCTTCTCCTTAGCTTTGTTTTTCTGCAGATTATTTCGAATTTGTATTGATGTATTCAGTTGAGATATTAGTTGTTCTTATTTCCATTATGAGCTAATTCATTTTTGCTAAGGCTATGATGTAGTTGAATCATGTAACTCTGATTTCTTTGGTTATGGTTATATGAGTTCATTGTTTTCAAGTTGAGTATTTATTTCCATACTTAATGCTTCTGAATTTCTGGCCAAGTTTTAGATGATTAGTTGCATTATATTGAGACCGAGAGGAGATGTATAATGAATGCTTCTTGTGATAAATACCATATGTTGAATGCGAGTGTGAGAACTAATGCATGATGTATGTGGTTATTCTGGAAATTCCATAGATCATAATGTGCTCGTTTGTGATTAAATCTTCATAGAAATATAGTTGATTATCATAGATAAGTAATTCTAATATAACTCGAGAGAGAGTATTAGATAAGTTTGAGTTTTTCAACCATCACTTGTAGCTTTGATTCTCATATAACATGCCTTGAAATTGGATTGAATTGATTCAGCGAAATCAAATGCCTTAGCGTTTTTAATCATTTGTGAACAACATTCAATTGTGTTCTTTGCATTTATTTGTAAGTTAATTTGCCTCTTAAACAATTTCAACAATTTGGTTTTCAGATAAAATTAGGATTAGTCAATTTCGGTATTTAGTAACACCATTCCTTGTGGGTTCGATATCCGTACTTTTGTACACTTTATTACTTGAACGATTCATACACTTGCGAAAATACGTATCATATATATATATATATATATATATATATATATATATATATATTTTAAATCCCATGAAGTGATTACTCTTTACTTCTAACTATTTAACTCATAATAACATTCAATTAAATTAACCAAGCATAGTTAAGGTTTATGGTATACCATTAATACTGATACAATTTTGGGTTCTCATACACATCATTAATTAAAAATATCAGTACAAAATCAAACATGTATATGTCTACATCTTACTCATCCATATTGACCAGTTCTGGAGATACGGGTGCGGATGGTTATACTTTCACGGGGATCTTAGCCAACTCGACTCAATGTGCGCTAAAATCCGGTCATAGAGAATATCTACATATTTATTCTTCTAAACATGATATGAAAATATAGTGAGAATTATATTCTAGTAGATTTAACAATAAATCATAATTATCATCAATATAGCTCATAATGTCATGTTCATCTATATAAGCTATAGCAAATATCTTAGCTCACATGAATGCACTTTATCTATGCGCATGAAAATCGTACAATAATGACACGTATGACATGAATAACTATTTTTAGAATATCATATGATGGCTATCAACTTAATTTCATATCAAGCTACCCCGGTCAAGGTGAGTACTTTCTACTCTCCGGTATGGATTTTTCTCGCTCTGTTCGACATGGCATACTTTCTCATCCTTTTCTCATTAATATAATTATAGCCGTGAGTAGAGCATCCCCTACTGATGCACCACACAGACCACCATGTGACTGTACTCGTCTCTATTCTTTTCTTTTCTTTTCACGTTAATAGCCAAAAATATGATTTCAATAACAAGTATGTTCTTTATATTCACATGCCATAATTTATCATCAAAGCATAATCACTACAAAAAATTATTGGCAAAATGCATTCATGTCATTATCATAACCATTTTCGAATATCACTTTATAAAATATTTTCATATCAAAATTACACACTTAGATGCTAAGGAGTTCATGCAATGGCAATGGTTAGAGCATACACTAGTTATTTATTATTTTCATTTATAAGATTCTTCTTCTTTCTAAAATATTATTTTCATCTTTTTATTTTCTTTATGCTTGGCCTATAGTTACTTTCCTCTTATATCATTTCCAACACAAGTTCTCACAAATTTTATAGGGCATTCTTCTCCAATTTGGTTTCTATTATTACCCTATAGTTAATGAGGTTCATTTATGGTAGAAAAATGTTGAAAATAAGCTTTATCAACACCCAACACGGCCTGACCTTGTTTCAAGACACGGCCATGCTTGAAAAATACCTCAAACATACTCAAAAATAGCCCTGAACATGGCCTACCTGTGCTGAAGCAATCCAGAACATGGCCTGATTGTGTTCTATGACCTTTCCTCACTTATTCAACCATATCTCCTACATACGAACTCTAATTGAGGTGATTACAAAGCCTATAAAAAGCTAAGACACTTTATAAAACTTTCATGTTTATAATTTCTTCAGATTCCTTACGAATTATTCGTAAAAAACCAAAACAAAAATGCTTACATTTACCACTCTGGATTCTAGACTGATTTTGACCTCTATTCATTAATTAGCCATATCTCCCTCATATGGACTCCAAATTAAGTTATTTAAGATCCTATAGATCCGGGAGACATATATATATATATATATATATATATATATATATATATATATATATATATATATATATATATATATATATATATATATATATATATTATGTTAACAGTTTTCTTTAATTCCCTATAGAGTTTACCCATAAATTTAAACACAGAAGCATACTTAACAGATTCTTCCCTAATTAGCTAGTTTCTGACTACTGCTTACTAATCTGACCATATCTCCCTCATATAGAATTCAAATTGAGTGATTTTAGTGCCAAAAAATCTATGAGACATATATCTACATTTTTTATGTTAACTATTTCTTTTAAATCCCAACTTATTCTTCTCAGAATTCCAAAAACAAAAAATTTCCTGGTTACACCGTAATCCAATTTTCTTAGCCTAGCCTTTCCTAAAATTCTAGTTCATCCTTTTATTAAGTCCTCTTCCATTTTTCTTCCAAATTTCCACCTAACCAAAGAATTACTCATCTCAATATTTAATTATATTTCTTACTTAATTTAACAAATTCCATCATTTTTTTCACCACATTCAAATATACATAACAGCAGCATAAAAGCCCTAAATTTTTGCCACCCATAGCCATATCTATGAAGAACTTTCCATGCCAACTGATGTATTCAAAACATCCATCACATGCAAGATCAACATATAACATGATATAGCAACATCTATGGACAATCATCAAAATAGCAAATATTGTAAATTTTATCAAAGTTATAAGATTAAAATCCCATATAAATGTTACAAATTTCAAAGCTTTTCTTCAAAAAGAGGTATTGTTAAACCTACCTAAAGATCTCCTTAGCTCACTTAGTAAATTCTTTTTCTTGTTTCCTCTTGAAGGAAGTGGCAAGATTCCTCCCTTTCCTTAGTTTTTCCAACAACTTGAATAAGAGAGGGAGGGTAAGTTTTGAACCCTAAGGATGAAGAGAAAAGATGGATTCAAGTGGAGATTAAGCTAACTTACCTTAAGTACTTAGTCCTCTAGACTTCTTCTTCTTCTTCCTTTCTCTCTTCTCCTCTCTTTCTCTCATTTCCTCACTCTACCTTGCTTCTGTTTTTCCTCTCCCTCACTTAGACAAAATTATAATGTTATAAGGGTGGTGTTTGCTTAAATAAATTATCAAGTGGTCCTCCTCTCATAATCATGGCAGAGTTTCTCAATGACTATAAGTTTGAGATAAAGTATCATCTAGGAAAGACGAATGTTATAGCTGATTCCTTGAGTCAAAAATCTTTACACATGAGTCAGATAATGGTGTATGAGATGCAGATTCTAGAGGAGTTTCAAAATGTGAAGCTGGCAACTACTCTTACTCCAAAGAAGCTAATCATTAATGGTTTAAGTATAGGGTGTGACCTTAAAGCCTAGATCAAAGAGGCTCAAGCTCACGACCAATACTTACAGGATCATAAAGATCAAGGTAATTTTTTTGTCATGGAAGATGAAGCAATCATGTATCAGGGAAGGATTTGTGTCCCTCAAGAACGAGATTTGAGGACTAAGATCCTACAAGAAGCGCATCAGAGTAAATACACTGTCCATCCTAGATGCACTAAAATGTACTAAGATTTAAAGAGGATGTATTGGTGGCCAGGGAAGAAAAAGGACATTGCCGAGATTGTGGCGAAATGTCTCATTTTTCAGAAGGTGAAGGTAGATCATAAAAAAAGACAGCAGGATTTTTACAACCTCTTGAGATCCCTAAGTGGAAATGGGACTGTATTTCAATGGACTTTGTGGTGGGTTTACCTAAGACTTCAGTTGGACATTACTCTATCTGGGTAATAGTTGACAGATTAACCAAATCTGCTCACTTTTTACCCTTAAAAATTAACTATTCATTGGATAAATTAGCCCAATTGAAAGTCCAGAAAATAGTTAGACTGCATGGAATTCCCTTAAATATCGTTTCTGATAAAGATTCGAGGTTCACGTCGAGGTTTTGGAAGGCGTTGTAGGAAGCTTTTAGTACCCAATTACGGTTCAATATTGCCACCATCCTCAGAATGACGAGCAGACAGAACAGACCATTCAAACCCTAAAAAATATGTTGAGGGCCTGTGTGATATAGCAAGGTAAAGGATGGGATAAATACCTACATTTAGTGGAGCTTTCTTATAATAATAGCTATCACTCTACTATGAACATGGCCCCTTATGAAGCTTTATACGGTAGGAAGTGCCGATCTCCACTATGTTGATTTGAGGTAAGAGAAAAGAACTTGTTGGGTCCTCATCTAGTTCAACAAACCACTGAACAAATCAGGATCATACAAGACAAAATACTTACAGCTCAGAGTCGGCAAAAGAGTTACTACGATAAGAGACATAGACCTCTGAAATTTGAGAAAGGAGACCATGCATTTCTGAAACTTTTCCCAACTACTAGAGTTGGTAGGTCTCTAAAAACTAGAAAGCTAAGTCCGCAATTTTTGGGACCCTATCAGATTTTGAAGAAAGTGGAGACGTCAGCATATCAAGTTGCCCTCCCACCTAATTTGTCCAACCTGCATAATGTTTTCCATGTATCACAGCTGTAGAAGTATCTTCCAGATTCTTCACATATAATACGGGATGAACCAATCTAAATAAAGGAGAACATCACATAACAGCTAGTATCTGCATCCATATTGGACACCGACGTGAAGCAACTGGGAAATAAAACCATTCCCCTGGTTAAGGTGTTTTGGTAAGGTTTGACTCCGGAAGAAGCAACTTGAGAATTGGAAGAAGTCATGAGGAAGAAATATCCACAATTGTTCTTATTAGGTAATTTAGTAAATTTTCAAGACAAAATTTCTTTTAGGGGGAGAGAAATGTAACATCCTTAATTTTGTTTCTTTTAATAATAAAGGTACATAAATATTTAATGTAACATATCTATTGTTTTAATATACATAAATATTTAATTAAGGAAATAAAATTTATTAGACAATTTTTAGATAACTAAGGAAATCTAATCCTTAGAAATTCTTCACCTTACTTGTGTGCATAGAAATTTTCTAACATTAATGGAATAGGTAGAGAGAGAAAACCTAAGAGAAAATATTAGAAATAAATATGCTAAAGAAAGGTGAAATTCTTGGGTAAGAAAGATACATTTTTATGAAGTAAGTAAAGGTCTTAAAATTTCAAGAAGATTAGATTAGGGTAATTTTTCCTAATTTATGAGTTAAAGTTACTAATTTTATTATCTCCACCCATAAATTGGGCTTTCAACTATGGACACTTCATATAGAGTTTTTTGATTTCACATAAATTTTTAGCAAGCCAATAGGATAGCCCAAGGAAGAAATAAAACATAGACTTGGATTAGGATATAAAAATTGGACCGGTAGCCCAAAAATCATGAAAATGTGACCAAGCCTATTATGAAAGGAAGAATTTTAACCAAAGTAAAGAAAACGAGCAAGAATGAGCAAAAACCCAAGAGAAAAAATAAATAAAAAATAAAAATAAAGTGATGAAATAATGGTGTAATCAAGATTAGGTGACATGCCATTAAGACAAATATTTAGCAAGTGGTGTGATATCCTACATTCATAATTTTAGCAAGTGGTATGATAATACATGGAATTAGGATAAAACATCTATATCCTACACTCATAATTTTAGCAAGTCGGTAATAATACATAGCATTATGACAAAACATCCTTATCCTACACAAATAATTTTAGCTAAGCAAGGAAGATTCAAGGGTTGGAAATTTGCCATCTAGAAAGGCAAACCTATCATACTTGATTAAGACAAAAGAAAAAGGAAATGAATCCCTAAATCAAAGGGACCTTGTCCCTTATCTTAAGAACATATTATCATAATTTTCAAAATACAAATCTCCTTTTTCAATGCATTTCTTGACTAAGGAAGAGGATGACAACAACATGAGTTGTTTTCTTTCCAAAAAATCAACCAAGTGCATCTTAATTGTGATAAGGTAGACCCATGATCATGAAAGGTGAATTATTTGATAGTCAATTTAAGTAAAACCCACCCATATAACACTACAATTTCATCCAAGTAAGGGAGAGGAAAAAATAGAAGCAAGGTAGAGTGAGGAAAGGAGAGGAAGAAAAGAAGAAAAAGGAAGAAGAAGTCTAGAGGACTAAGTGCTTAAGGTAAGTTTAACAATATTTCTTTTTGAAGAAAAGCTTTGAAATTTACAACATCTATGTGGGATTTTGACCTTAGAACTTTGATGATTGGTCATGGATGTTGCTATATCATGTTACATATTAATCTTGCATGTGATGTATGTTTGAATACTGAGGTTAATGTAGATAGTTCTGCACAGGTATGGCTATAGGTGGTAAAATTTTATGCTTCTATTTTTAAACTTTGGGGAAGAATCGGTAAGGAATTAAAACAAATGGTTAACATAAAACAAGTAGATATATGTCTCACAGATTTTTAGCCACTGGAATCACTCAATTTGAAGTCCATATGAGGTAGATATGGTTCCGATTAGTAAGCAATGGTCAGAAAATGGTTAACCAGGGAAGAATCTGTCAGAT
This sequence comes from Gleditsia sinensis, assembly GCA_037074535.1. NCBI lineage: Eukaryota > Viridiplantae > Streptophyta > Magnoliopsida > Fabales > Fabaceae > Gleditsia > Gleditsia sinensis. The sequence continues at coordinate 24,165,869 of CM073466.1, forward strand.
ATGCTTCTGGGTTTGAATTTCTGGGATAAATGTGTAGGGAACTAAAAGAAATAATTAACATGAAAAATGTACATATATGTTTCACGGATTTCTAGCCACTGGAATCACTCTATTTGGAGTCCAATGAGTTAGATATAGTCCGATTAGTAAGTAGTGCTCAGAAAATGGTTAAACAGGGAAGAATCTGTTAAAAAAGCTACTGTTTTTAAATTTCTGGGAACATTTTGTAGGGAATTAAAATAAATAGTTAACATAAAAGTTATAACTATATGTGTCTCAGATTTTTACCCACTCGAATCAGTCAATTTGAAATTCTTATGAGGGAGATATGGATAGATTTGTAAGTAGAGGTCAGAACCTACCCGAAAAGAAATAACATGTACATTGTGGGAGTAATATCACCATGTTTCCTTAATTTTTAGCTAAACTGTTCATTATAATAGTTTTTTATAATGGTCTTATCTTTAACTTAACACCAAGATCACCTAAATCGGCGTTGAAATGAAAGAGTTACTCTCCCATTAGTGAGAGAATGTCAGACAAGATGAAAACCTGCATCAGGAAATAACACAATATAAAGCATGACCGTGTTTCAAGGCATGGCCAAGCCATGTTCTGTTCTAGAAATGACATTTTTAAGTCTAAAGCATGGTTGTTTTATAGTAAATGACCAAGCCATGCTATAGGATACAGTTAGGCCGGTTCGGAAGCTGGTAAAACTTATTTTTAACATTTTGTTTACCTTAAATGAACCAAGTTACTTATAGGAAATTAGTAGAAACCAAATTGATGAAGAATGTTGTATTAAATTTGTGAGAACATGTGTTGGAAATTATATAAGTAGGAGAAAAGTGACTTAAGGCCATGCATAAAGAAAATGAAGAGATAAATATAATGTTAAAAAAATTGTTACATAATTGGTATTAGATCAATTATGTAACAATTTTTTTTATTAGTATTATACAACATATAGTTCTCATACACTTCATTAATCAAAACGTACGTACAATATATCAAACACATAAATATCTACATCTTATTTATTCTGGTTAATCAATTCCAGAGATACAGGTATGGGTGGTTACACCTTCACCGGGATCTGAGCTAACTCGACCACAAACATTTTCTATGTTTCTAGGATCTGCCCATCATAGAGTAACTCGATCCAACGTGCATTAAAAGCAAGAGCATTAGAAAAATCTGCATAACTAAGTTTCTGAACATGATCTGAAAATATAGTGAGAATTAAATCCCAATAAGTTCAACAATAAATCATCACCAATATAGCTCATCATGTCATGTTCATCTGTACAAACTACAACAAATATCTTTGGTCGCATGAATGCACTTTATCTATGGACATGAAAATCGTACAATAATGACATGTATGACAGGATTAACTATTTCCAAAATATCATATTATGACTATCAATTTATTCTTATATCAAGCTACCCCGGTCAAGGTGAGTATTTTCTACTCTTCGGTACGCACTTTTTTCGCTCCGTCCGACATGGCACACTTTCTCTTTCTTTTCTGTTTAACATAATCATAACCGTTAGTAGGGCGTCCCCTACTAGTGCACCACACGAATCGCCATGTCATCATGTTTATTAGAATTGATAAGAAATTAAAACAAATGGTTAACATAAAACATGTAGATATATGTCTCACGGATTTTTAGCTACTGGAATCACTCAATTTGGATTCCATATGAGGTAGATATGGCCCGATTAGTAAGCAGTGGTCAGAAAATTGTTAACCAGGGAAGAATATGTCAGATATGATTCTATGTTTGAATTTCTTGGATTTATCTATAGGGAATTAAAAGAAATTATTAACATTAAAAATGTAGATCTATGCTTCACAGATTTGTAGCCACTGGTGTCACACCATTTGGAGTCCATATGAGTTAGATATGGTCTGATTAGTCAGCAGTGGTCAGAAAATGGTTAATCAGGGAAGAATCTGTTAGGAAAGCTACTGTGTTTAAAATTTCTAGGAACATTCTGTAGGGAAATAAAATAAATAGTTAACTTAAAAATTATAGCTATATCTGTCACAGAGTTTTAGCCACTGGAATCACTCCATTTTGGAATTCTTATGAGGGAGATATGGACAGGTTACTAAGTAAAAGTCAGAACCTACCCGAGAAGAAATAACCTGTACCTTGAGGGAGAAATATCAACATGATTCCTTAAATGTTAGCTAAACTATTCAACATAATAGTTTTAGATAATTGTCTTATCTTTACCTTGACACCAAGATAACCTAAATCAGAGTTGAAATGAGGGATTTATGCTCCAATTAGTGAGAAAAGGTCAGACAGGATGAAAACCTGCATCAGGAAATACCACAACATAAAGCATGGCCGTGTTTCAAGGCATGACCAAGCCGTGTTCTGTGTTGGAAATGACATTTTTAAGCCTAAAGCATGGTTGTTTTATAGTAAAGGACCAAGCCATGTTATAGGATACGGTTAGGCCGGTTCGAAAGCTGGTAAAACTTATTTTTAACATTTTGTTTACCCTAAATGAACCTAGTTACTTATAGGATATTAGTATAAAACAAATTGATGAAGAATGTTGTATTCAATTTGTGAGAACATGTGTTAGAAATGATCTAAGTAGGTGAAAAGGGACTAAATTCCATGCATAAAGAAAATGAAGAGATAAATATAATGTTTAAAAAAGAAGAAGAATCTTATAAATGAAAATAATAAATGGCTAGTATATGCCATAGCCATTGCCATTGCATGAACTTTTTACCATCCTAAGTGTGTAATTTTGACATGGAAATATTTTGATGAAACATTATGGTATGTGAGTATAATGAACATACTTGTTATTGAAATCTTATTTTTGGCTATTAATGTGAAAAGAAAAGAAATAAACACGGTCACATGGCGATCTGTGTGGTGCACCAGTAGGGGAGGCCCTACCAACGGTTATGATTATGTTAATGAGAAAAGAAAGAGAAAGTGTGCCATATCAAACGGAGTGAGAAAGCCCATACTGGAGAGTAGAAAATACTCACCCTAACAGGGATAGCTTGATATGAGAATAAATTGATAGTCATAATATGATATTTTGAAAATAGTTAATTCTGTCATACATGTCATTATTGTACGATTTTCATGTGCATAGATAAAGTGCATTCATGTGACCAAAGATATTTGATATAGTTTATACAGATGAACATGACGTGATAAGCTATATTGATGATGATTTATTGTTGAACTTACTGGGATTTAATTCTCACTATATTTTCATGTCATGTTCAGAAAATTAGTTATGCAGATTTTTCTATGGCTCTGGCTTTTAGTGCACATTGGATCGAGTTACTCTATAATGGGTAGATCCTAGACACAAATAAAATATTTGTGGTCAAGTTGGCTCAGATCCCGATGAAGGTGGAACCACTCGCACCTGTATCTCTAGAATTGGTCAACCAGAATAAATAAGATGTATATATTTATGTGTTTGATATGTTGTACGTACGTTCTGATTAATGACGTGTATGTGAACTATATATTGTATAATACTAATAATAATAAAAAATTTACAAAAACTAGGACTCTTTGTTTTTGAATGAATTAGACTATTCCTAGAAAAAGAAAACTTACTATAACTAGAACTTTTATTTGGCCAAAAGAAAGGTAGAAGATCAAGAATGACTCTACAACACAAATAGAAGAAGATAAGATAGGATACCAATCGAATTTCAAGGAGCCAAAGCTTTGATACCAATTGATGTGTTTTCTTAAGCCAAGAAACAGAGTATTTGGCAAAACCAAGGATAGTCTTGAAAATTCAACGAAAGTTTGTATCGCCATAAGTTGCATCGATAATATCGGATTCAATTCTTTGCCCAAGAACCAAGGGAAGCTCTCACTTTGGTAGAAAACTCAAATCTTATTAATCATAAATCTAAATTACATAAGCATAAGGGAACCCTTATATAGTCACTCTATGAAAACCCTAAAAAGCCTAATTAGACTTCTATAGAATATACCATATAGGGCCCAAACAACATTAGTTATTCGGCCCAACTAAACTAATAAAAACATAAACTCATAATTAAACTAATATTCGATCAACATAAAGAATGGGCCCAAAGTACATTAAATGCTAATAATATCCTAAAAAACGTATAACATAAAGCCCATAATATATCTTTAACTTGTGTAAATTTGGCCTGGTTGTCTTAAAGATCCAACAAGCTCTACTTGGCCTCTAAGAATGCCCATCTATTCAACCTCTAAGAATACCTGTCTATTCGACCTCAAGCTTATACTCTAAGCTGGCCTTTTTAATGCCATCTTTAAGACTGCAAAGTGTTATACACTTGATGTTTTGACTTGGCTCAACAACTTCCTCTTTAGCATGCACGTCCAAGATTGAGCCCAATAAAACTTCTTTGGCCTTCTTCGTCTTGCTCCTAATCATTGGACCACCTATCCCTTACAAAGAATCTCAAGAACGATTTGGAATAGGCTTGGCAGCACCTTGATCTCCATCAAATAACGAAAAAAAAGTATATTCCTTTTAAAGGGTTCAAAGTCAGAACCCTAAAGCTATAGAGTGGATTTTAAGTTTTTTATCTTCCTTTCAATTTTAAGCTACATGTACATGATACTAACATTCAACTATAAACAAAACCAAAACATTTAACAAACAAGGAAAATGACATTTAACAAAAATTAGACATAATTTCTCCATAATTTTGGACTCTATCATTATGTGCAAACAAACAAAAAGATAAATAGAACCATAAGGAGCTTTGCTTCAAAAAATACTATATACAAACGTACCAATTAAATATTTAAATAAGAGCTTAGCTTTTTAAAATGAACGTGTATACAAAGGCCTAAGAAGAAATCACATCCTTCTTGGATTTGCTAAATTAATGCTTGAACCTTCAAATTACCTTAGTAACTTTAAGTTTAAAATGTTGCTCAATATTCTCACTATTTAACAAAACCATGAATTTAACAAATCCAAGCCCCCAAAAAGAAAGAAAAAAAACAACTTATTTTTCATTTATTTCTCTTTAGCAAACACATGAAGCTTAAGTAGCAGTGGAAAGACTGTGGAAATTAATGGATACTATGATGTAAACACAACAGGAATGTAAGAAGTGTAACATCCCTAATTTTGTTATTTTATTAGTAGATGTACATAAATATTTAAGGAAATAAAACTTATTAAGCAATTCTTTTTTATGTCTAAGAAAATAAAAGCCTTAGAAATTCTTCACCGTATGTGTATGCAAAGAAAATATTTCTAACATTAACGGAATAGGTAAAGAGAGAAAACCCAATAGGAAAAAATTAGAAATAACATCCTAAAGAGAGGCAAAATTCTTGGGTAAGGAAGATAAAAAATTTTAGAAGTAAAGATATTAAAAGTTTAAGAAGATTTGATTAAGGTAATTTTTCCTAATTCAAGAGCTAGAGTTACTAAATTTAACATCTTCACCCATATATTGGGCCTTCACCTATGGACACTTCATAGAGTTTGTTCTTTCGCTTCACATGAGTTTCTAGCAAGTCAATTGGATAGCTCAAGCAAGAGAAATAGCATAAACTTGGACTAGCATATAGAAGTTGGACTGATAACCCAAAAATTATTAAAATGTGACCAAGCCTTCCATGAGATGTAGAATTTCATCCAAAGTAAAGGAAATGGGTAAGAATGAGCCCAAATCCAAGAGGGAAAAATAAGAACCATGTGATGAAATAATGGTGTAATAAAGATAAGGTCACATGGCATTAAGACAGAAATTTAGCAAGTGGTGTAATAATATCTATATCCTACACTCATAATTTCTGCAAGTGGTGTAATAATATATGGCATTAGGACAAAATATCTATATCCTAAACTTATAATTTTAGCAAGTGGTATAATAATACATGGCATTAGGACAAAACATACCTATCCTACAAAAATAATTTCAGCCAAGCAAGAGAGATTCAATGGCTAGAAACTTGCCACTTAGAAAGACAAAACTATCATACTTGTGTGAGACAAAAGAAAAGGAAATGAATCCATAAATCAAAAGGACCTTGTCCCTTCTCTTAACAACATTTTATCATGATTTTCAAAATACAAATCTTCTTTTGCTATATCTTGACTAAAGAAGACGAAGACAAGAACATGAGTTGTCTTTCCCTAAAAAACAACCAAGTGCATCCTAATTGTGATAAGGTAGACCCATGATCATGAAAGGTGGACCAATTGATAGTTTATTTAAGCAAAACCTACCCTTATAACATTATAATTTCGTCCAAGTTTGGGAGAGGAAAAATATAAGCAAGGTAGAGTGAGGAAATGAGAGAAAGAGAGAAGAAGAAATAAAGGAAGAAGAAGGAGAAGTCTAGATGACTAAATACTCGAGGTAAGTTAGCTTAATCACCACTTGAATCCATCTTTTCTCTTCATCCTTGGGGTTCAAAACTCACCCTCCTTCTCTTATGAAAGTTGTTGGAAAAGTTAAAGGAAAGGAGGAATCTTGCCACTTTCTTTAAGAGGAAACAAGAAAAAGAATTCACTAAGTGAGTTAGGGAGATCATTAGGCACGTTTAACAATATATTTTTTTAAAAAAAAACTTTGAAATTAGAATCATTTATATGAGATTTTGATCCTAGAACTTTGATAAAATTTACTATATTAGTTACCTTGATGATTGGCCATGGATGTTGCTATATCATGTTACATGTTGATATTGCATGTGATGTATGTTTGAATATTTAGGTTAGTGTGGAATGTTCTGCAAAGGTATGGCTATGGGTGGTAAAATTTTAAGATTTTTATGCTACTATTTTGTATATTTAAATGTGGTTAAAAATTGATGGAATATGATTAGATGTAAATTAGGAAGAAAATGGAAGAGAAAATAATAAAATGATGAACTAAAACCTTAGAAAAGGTTTGGTTAGGAAATTGGATTTTGGAGTAACCAGGAAAGCTTTGGCTTTTCAAATTCTAGAAAGAATTGGTTAGGAATTAAAAGAAATATTTAACATGAAAAATATAGATATATGTCTCACGAAATTTTAGCCACTGGAATCACTCAAGTTAGAGTCCATATGACATAGATATGGTCAGATTAGTAAGCAGTGGTCAAAAAATGGTTAACCAGGGAAGAATCTGTTAGGAAAGCTTCTGCGATTGAATTTCTGGGATAATTCTGTAGGGAATTAAAATAATCTATTAACATAAAAAATATGGATATATGTCGCATGGAATTTTAGCCACTGGAATCACTCAATTTGAAATTCATAGAAAGGAGATATGGTCTGATTAGTGAGTAGATGTCAGAACCTACTCAAGAATAAATAACGTCTACTTTGAGGGAGTAATATGGCCAAGTTTCCTTATGATTTCGCTACAATATTCAACATAATAGTTTTAGATAATTGTGTTATCTTTAAATTGACGCCAAGATCACCTAAATTAGAGTTAAAATGAGGAAGTTAAGCTTTGATTAGTGAGAGAAGGTCAGGCAGGACGAAAACCTGTATCAGAGAATAACATAACATAGAGCATGGCCGTGTTCCAAGGCACGACTAGGCTATTCGATGCTAGAAAGGTTACTTTGAAGCCTAAAGCATGGCTGTTTTACAAAAAATAGCCAAGCCATGTTACAAGATACGTTTGGGACGTGTTGGAAGCCGATAAAACTTATTTTCAACATTTTTTTAATCTAAATGAACCTCATTAACTATAAGATAATAATATAAACCAAATTGAAGAAGAATGTCGTATTAAATTTGTGAGCACATGTGTTGGAAATGATATAAGTAGGAGAAAAGTGACTAGAGGCCAAGCATAAAGAAAATGAAGAGATAAAAATAATATGTAAAAAAGAAGAATCTTATAAATAAAAATAATAAATGACTAGTGTATGCCATAGCCATTGCCATTGCATGAACTCCTTACCATCTTAAGTGTGTAATTTTGACATGGAAATATTTTATAAAGTGATATTTGAAATGATTATGTTCATGTCATGATTACCAATTATTTTTGGTAATGATTATATTTTGATGAAAAACTATGGCATGTGAGTATAGTGAACATACTTGTTATTGAAATCATATTTTTGGCTATTAATGTGAAATGAAAAGAAAAGAAAAGAAATAAGCATGATCACATGGTGGTCCATGTGGTGCACCAGTAGGAGACGCCCTACCAATGACTATGATTATGTTAATGAGAAAAGAAAGTGTCACATGTCGGACAGAGTAAGAAAAGCCCGTATCGGATAGTAGAAAATACTCACCCTGACCAGGGTAGCTTGATATGAAAATAAGTTGATAGCCATCATATGATATTCTGAAAATAGTTATTCATGCCATACATGTCATAACTATACTATTTTCATGTGCATGGATAAAGTGCATTCATGCGACCTAAAGATATTTGTTGTAGTTTATACAGATGAACATGACATGATGAACTATATTGATGATAATTATGATTTATTATTGAACCTACTGGAATTTAATTCTCACTATATTTTCATATTATGTTCAAAAAGCTAGTTGTGCAGATTTTTCTATAGCTCTGACTTTTAGTGCACGTTGGAACGAGTTACTCTATGTTAGACAAATCCAAAAAATTAATAAAATGTTTGTAATCGAGTTGGCTAAGATCCCGGTGAAGGTACAACCACCCGTACCTGCATCTCTAGAATTGGCCAACATGAATGAATAAGATGTAGATATTTATGTGTTTGATTTTTGTACGTATGTTTTAATTAATGATGTGTATGTGAACTCAGTATTGTAGACCTTAAACCTTGATTATGCTTGGTTAAATTAATTGAATGTTATTTTGAGTTAAATAATTATAAGTAAAGAGGTAATGACTTCATGGGATTTTAAAAATTATATATATATATATATATATATATATATATATATATATATATATATATATATATATATATATATATATATATATATATATGTTTGTATGTAAAAAAAATTGGAGTTGTTACAAGAAACATTAGACATCAAATAGCAATAGCAATTATTGTAAATAATATCTTTGGAAAATGATGTCAATAAAGTTTAATGGTTAAATTCTATAGAAACCCTTAGTTATAATTTATAATTTATGTTGCCTTCTGGTGATTTGACAATAATGTAGAAAACCTTGTTTTCATAAATGGAATCACTTATCAACTCAATGAGAGAAGTAGTACTTAAGGAGAAGTTTGCAAAACAAGCCAAACTAGGAGCTGTTTATGTCACGCCCCTAATTTTAGGGCACGTGAAACACGTATATCATGAACATATATATTTTCCATAAACATGAATATCCCAGTCCTTTATCAAGAAAACATATACATATAGGTTTTCTCATACAGATACTATATACAAATCAGGTACATATACATCAGAGTACAGTAGAAGTAGAGATTCTGCCTGTGGCATTCATAGCAACTCTAGAGTACAATTATATTACAAATAAAACATTGAGAGTTCAACACCTTTAGTTTTGAGATCGGAAGCCACTAGGCTCACCACAGAAGTGCGACACCTAGTCAATCAAGAAGCTACAGGACCAAACTCTGGGTCTTTATCTGAAAAATATGTCAACTACGTCTAGTGAGTTTTACAACTCAGTGAACAGATAATACCTCTTATGACCTCTTAGGTCAACATATGGATGTACTCACATAATAAAATTTATTTCATCAAAAATTACATTTCAGAAATACATCTATATGGGACCCGTATTTTTAAATATTCTATGTTCAAAAATCATAATCGAGAATTTCAAACCCTATGCGGTACTGTATAAACAATATTCAAATCAAGTTCAACATCATACTCAATATTGTATAATCATTAACCAAATCATGTTATGCATCAAAACATTTCTCATAAAATATTCGGAAGATCCCATATCAGAACCACCATATCAGAGTCTAACCCCTTTCGTACTTTAGTGGTATTGGATTTGCCTAAACTCAGCATCACGCTGAAGTTTGCCCTACTACCATTCAAGAGGACACACAAAGGGACTCTGTATGGGTCTTTCCCAAGCACACAGCAAGGGAAGAAAAATAACATCTCATATAATTGGTATCTCGCCCATCTATAGGAGGCATTCCGCTCTCCTTCACATATAATCTCCTGTGTGTTAGCCCTCACACAAGGCTAGCACCACCTCCCCTGCTAGCTGAGGCAATCAAGGTGTGCACCAGGGCTAACATCACCTGCTGTTAGCAGACAGTGTTTCCAATAGGATTCCTCTATAAAACCATAATTTCATATATTCCGTATTAATCAAAATAAATGTACTATTAAAATACAAAATTTTCATTCTCAGTATATTCCTTTGTCAAAACTTCCCAATCAGGGGAATCACGTATATATGCTCATATCCGAGGCAAACATATCACTATATAAATCAATATCATGTGCACATATGCCATATAATTCAGTATAAAATTCTTAATATAATGCAGACTTTCAGTCTCTATATATTCATCTGTCAAAACTTCCCATTCAGGGGAATCATGTATACATGCCTATATCTGAGGCAAACATATAGCTTTATAAATAATGTCACATGCATAAATATTCACTTTATCATTTAATGAGAAATACATGTGAAATCAGATACATCATCAGTTCAGAAATCCATTTTCAAATACTATACTCTTCTTGAATCATATTTCAAATTATAAACAATTCAAATCATTTTAATGCATTTCAGAAACATATCAAAGTGTAAATATCTCATAAACATAATCATATACATGCTCAAATATCAAGAAGAGTATAGGGCAAGCCATAAGAAGAATCATCTACTCACAGATAAGGGCTCCAGATTGGACAGCCCTAAAATGTACTTTTCTAATCTCTATTTGATCAAATAGACCTCAAAAACCTATTCGGAGGGTCCAAAAATCAAGAAAGCAACTTCGGGAACTTGGTCACTATTCACTGCCGAAAATACTATTCACTCATCGAAAAACACTATTCACGACAAACAAAAAGGTTGTTAGATGACCGAAAATATACATATCCTAAGGTTTATCTAACTCCTGAATCCATCTACGGTGTCAGAATTTCAATTGGAGGTCTCTAAGTAAAAGTTTTAGAATTTTTCCTTTTTCTGAGATTTTCTACTTCAGATCTACGGCAATTCAACGGCTTATTTAAAAAATTGATCGGTCAAAACTGTAGTATTCTTCGTCCTGAATCCAGTAACACCTTTAGTTTTGAGATCGGAAGCCAATAGGCACTTCAGATCTAGAGATAAAGTTGAAGATTACTATTCACTCACTATTCCTTCTCTCAGTTTTTCTGAAATCTTCGATGCCGTCTACGTACATTCCCTTCCCCTTTTTTTATTTTTTATTTTTTATAATAATAATAATTATAATTTAATAATTGAATAATATGATTTTCTTTTATATAAATTCATATAAATTCCGTTTTTCATCTTAAAATTTTCCAAAAATGAGCAAAATTTACATTCTCATAAACCCTTGGTTAAACTCTTAAATCATAATTTTTCTCGATACAAATTGCAATAAAAAAAATCTCAAAATAAATATCTTTATTCATATTAAAAGAAAGAATATTTCTAAAAATACAACAAAAATTCATTAGAGGCCGGTATAATTATTTTAAGCAACACAATAATTATTTTACTTAAAAGTCTACTTACTTGTAGCAAGACATAATCCTTTTTTAAAAAATAAAAATATATTTGTTTATAGGAAAATACTATCATTTAAAAAAAATAAAAATTACGCGCCAAAATGTAAATTCTCATATTTTCTTTGTACTTCTATCACCGATGTATTAAATATATATATTTTCTACGGTTCTTATTTCTATTTTCAAAATTCTCTATTTTATTCCACATTTTCTTTAATTGAAATTTTTGTTAAATTTTACGGTTATTACAATTTAATGGGGAATTGTTATTCTAGTGAGGATGGAAGATTTCAAAAATTTGTTGGCGTATGCCAAAGAAGTAAATGACATGGCTCTATTTGTTTAAAAAGTTTTAGTACCAAAAATTACTCAATTTTCAATTTAGTAGTTTCACTTACAATCACACAACTACTACATACTTACTGCCAAGGGTGTTGTTGCACCCTTGACAGCATGGTCATGCAAATCAGCACCCTTGTTATCAAGGTTGCAGAGCTACCCTTCGCTATCGAGGGTGCTACTACACCCTTGCTTCCAAGGAAAGTTATTGGTTAAAGGAAAAATAGAAGTACCATATACTTCTATTTATGTAAAAAAAAATACCTTTTCTAACATCTAAGGAGCTAAAAAATGTACTCTAGCAGACAATGTTTGCAACTGATAGCTATTTTGAAAGTTTTAACAAAGGCTAGAAATAAAAAGAAACCAAAAGATCAAACCTCATCACCTAGTCCTATAATATGAACCAAAAGCTGAAGATTGGACATAAGGCTTACAAGTTACAAACCTTATAAAATGTAATATATTTTCCTTCAAAACAAATAAATAAAATATGAGATTTAATAAAATAACCTTTTCCATATTGATTACTCACCAAAACTCAAAAAGATAACTACGATCTCTTGTATATAACAATAGGTTGATGATTGTAGTAATAATATGAACAAATTTCACTTATTCAGTGTCACACTATTGGTATAAAAGAATAACCACAAATTAGATAACATATAAAATATTCTGGTTTTTAGCGAAATACCCAATCCTCCTCATGGAGTATCCCAGAACTTTCAGCAGGCTATGCAATATGCAGACTCATTTCCCTCTCTAATTTTTTTTTCTTTTTTTTAGGTAGCTTTTTAACATACAAATATAACTATATACATCAAAACAAGTAGGTGCTAATGCAGACTCATCCAACACAGGCAGGCAGAATTATAAGTAAACAACAGCATGGATAAACAGCCACATAGATAAGCAAAACACAACTAAACAAGTCCATGCTTCAGCAAACTCTACAGCAATATCACATCAACACTAAGCCACAGAAATGCCACAACAAATATTATATAATATAACCCACCCCCCAAACTTAAAAGTGAGCAGTGTCCTCACTACTGATGCAATGGCCAAAAACACAAAAGACACCCAAAAAAAACAGAAGCAGAGGCAAAGGAATTCCAAATACAGCAGAGAAGGGATAAGAGTTGAGGGAACTTCTTGCACCAGAGTTAAGGGAAATTCCAAATATCCTAGTGAGATGGAGCATAAAATGCACTCATTGCATATTTCTAAAAAAAATGATGATGAATGGATGAAAAAGAAAAAAAATATATGATGAAAAGTAAAAGAGTTTGAGTTTAAATAGAAATAAGGGTAAGGCAACATAGGAAGATCTAAGGGATGAGGTGGCCTACTTGAGTGTTTGAAAATCACTCTAAAGCATACAACCTTTGGTCACAATAGGAGAAGATATTTAGTAGAGGAAATTTTTGGTTTGGTTTTAAAAGAATAGAGACTATTTTGATTACTGTCTATTCATATATCTATTGTGTGCACTTGGATTGAGTAAAAAGTTATCTATGCTGCATTCATCTATCTAATGGACTTTGATAGCATTTGTCCCCCTTCCTTCTGTTATGGCATGTCATTTGCTTGAGGACAAGCAAAGGTTTAAGCATGGGGGAATTTGATAAAGAGGAATTTTAAGTCCTTATTGGTCATGTTTTGTCCCCTTATTCATAGTAACTTATGGATATTTTCATGCTTTTGGTTATACTTTGTTCTAGGTACTGTTGTGGTTCATTTTGTGACTGCAGGAGAGCAAAAGAAGCCAAGAAACAAGGAAAAACGGTCATGGAAAGACCCTAAAAGACTTGGATCATGTTAAGGAGGAAGCAAGGAGGTTGCACGTCAAATTTGATGAAGAAAGGAGTACCATAGCAACCAACACGGCCTGGCCGTGTTAAGGAGGCCTGCAACACGGCCTGGCCGTGTTGATGGTATTTTCTGCAGCCTCTTTAGAATTCCAGCCCGAAGCACGGCCATGCTTCAGGGCTCGTAAAGGACGTCGTTTTTAGGGTTTCTAAGGCCCAAACACATGGATATACTTGGGGATTCACAATTGGGACAAGAAGAACCGAAGGGGAGACCAGAAAAACACTTTTTAGCCTTAGGAAACACACCTAGATTAGGTTTTTACATGATTCTTTGAAGGATTTTGATGTTCTAGTATTGAATTTATTGCTTTTCAAGTTGTAATTGATGTAAGTACTTCTACAAACAGGTTCTATCTTTCTACTTCTACTTTTACTTGTTCTTCTACTACTTTTACCTCTTCTCCTACTTCTTAATTGTATTGAACTACTATGAATTATTCAATGAGTATGGTTTTAGTTCTTGATTTGACAATGTGTGAGTAGATTCCATCTAGGGTTACGATAAACCCAATTGTGGTACAATGATACTATGCTTTTAAGTTGAATTAAGAAACCCTAATTTTAATTAGGATTAGATTGAATTGGATTAACAATTGTATGCTTTAATTAGTTGATGGAATGCCTGATCACCAATCTATCACGTATTAGGTATTTAATCGATGAACTGAAAGGTGAAGATTAAAACCCGAATCTAATAGTTAATTAGGGTTATCTTAATCACGAAAGTAGTTTAAGATACCTTAGGCTTGAGTCAATTAGTGGGAACGAGAAAACCGACTAGTTGAACTCTATGGTTAGCATAAAGATTAATGAACCTAGGTTAAGCTAAGAACCACGAAAGTACATAATTTGATTAACCTAGGTACGATTAGTAATTCTTGAAAGAGATTGCTAGTTAATTAAGGCTAAACCATCCCCAACAATCTATACAATTGCAATTAGAGGTGAATATTAGTTGTTGAGTATCACAAGTGTGGTGAACCCTAACCCTAACCCTAGTTTAATTGATTCTTTCAACTTGCTTAATTGTGATTCTTGCCTATCAAATTTCATCGATTTAGATAGTACTTTTTGTAAGATTCTGGTAGTTGGCATTGTTCTCTGTGGACACGACCCGTACTTGCTGGACTAGTTACAGCTACGCCGTGCACTTGCGGTAATTGGTAAAATATATAGACAACAGTCCACCATTGCCACTCTGTCTCGGCTCACTGTCTTCCCATGGGTAGAAGGTAGCAGGCAGGTCTTGAGGAAGTGGTACCACAACTTTGCTGCAGGTACCAAAGAGACCCGATTAATGGTGGTGGAGCCCTGAGGGGATTTATCCCAGGTGGTGCCGGGAAGGCACACCCAGGTAAGCATAGCATCCCAGTCTCTATCCTGCATACTCTGTAGATATTCCTCATACTGGTCCTCTTCGTCTGGCAGATTGTAAGCCTTGTTTATGGAGGCTTGGTCAAAATGAACCCTCGTCTCCTGGACTGTCACCCACTTCTCATTTTCTGGGTGAGAGGTTTGCGTAAAATTCCCGAACCAGAAGGATGAGGGCCGTTTGCGGGTGACTGGAAAAATTTTCCCAACCCCTCTGCTTGACCACTGTGCCAACGTACATTGACATCCCCAAATCTCCAGAGGAGGCGAAGGTGAAACCTTTCTCAGCGCAGAAGTTTCTGGGCACAATCTCTTCGTCGTGCTTCTACCTATTTTCCTCAGAGTTGAATTTCTTTACCTTGCTTGCCTTCCTGGCCACCATCTTGATTCTTGGCATGATAGGTATGAGGGGTTGGAAGTGTGGGTTTCTGGTACGAAGGAGGTGAGGAGGCTGTAGGGATTTTAGGAACTCGGGAGATGTGCTCGAGGGTGAAGGGGGTGGGGAAGTTACAGAGGTTTAATGAGGTGGACGACGTGTTTTCGTGACTTATGGGCTTCTGCCTTTTTCCCGCCCCCTTTTGCTTCTGACAATAATTTTTTGAAAATATATATTATTATTTTTTTGTAAGAAGCATAGCAGAGGGGAACCCCTTGATTTAGGGCTGACTGCGTTGCTGCAAAAACTGGGTTGCCTAGGATTTTGCTGTAGCAGAGGGTGCTTGTTCTTAGTCCTGCTGTAGCAAAGTAGGGACTATGTTTCGTATAGTTTTGCTGCAGCAAAACAAAAACTGGTTCTGCAAACTTCTATGCTTCCTATCCTGCGTAAAAAACACAAATGCTATTAGACTCATGATTTAAACTGTCTTAAAAATGTTAACTTAAACAACAATAAATTTAAACATGGGTTGCCTCCCATGAGCGCTTGTTTTAGAGTCTTCAGCCTGACTTCCCTCCTGTTCATTCTTCTTACAGCTGAATGGAGGTGTGCTGTCTATCCACATCACATCCTAGATAGTGCTTGACCCTTTGTCCATTAACCCTCAATGTCCTCCCTTCCTTTTCTTCTTCTAATTCAATAGTCCCAAAAGCGAAGACCTTACTTATGTAAAAGGGACCAGACCAACGAGATTTCAACTTCCTAGAAAACAAGGTCAGCCTGGAGTTGTACAGTAGTACTCTTTGTCCCACTTCGAAGTTCCTGGGTTGTATCTTCTTGTCATGCCATTGCTTAGCTTTCTCCTTATATAGTTTGGCATTCTCATAGGCTTGACCACGAAATTCATCCAGCTCATTTAGCTGCAGCATCCTCTTCTCACCCGCAGCTTCCTGGTTCCAGTTTAGCTTCTTCACTGCCCAATATGCTCGATGTTCTAACTCTACTGGTAGATGACAAGTCTTCCCGAATACCAACCTGTATGGTGACATGCCCAGAGGTGTCTTATAGGCTATTCTATAGGCCCATAGTGCATCATCCAACCTGGAGGACCAATCCTTCCTCGTGGGGCCTACTATTTTTTCCAAGATTCTCTTGATCTATCTGTTGGAGACTTCAGCCTGCCTACTCATTTGTGGGTGATAGGGGGTTGCCACCTTGTGCCTTACTCCATATTTAGCAAGTAGTGCCTTGAACTGCCGATTGTAGAAATGGGTCCCTCGATCGCTGATGATGGCCCTGGGGTTTCCAAACCTTGTAAAGATGTTTCTCTTCAGAAATCTGGTCACGACTCGAGCTTCATTAGTCTGAGATGCACTTGCTTCCACCCACTTTGAGACATAGTCTACAACTACAAGGATGTATTGATTCCCAAAACTCGAAGGGAATGGGCCCATGAAATCTATTCCCCACACATCAAATAATTCCACCTCTAGGATGTTGTTCAGTGGCATTTCATGTCTGCCAGATATATTCCCTGTCCTTTGACACCGGTCGCATTGCTTTGCGAAGGAGTGGGAGTCCTTGAATAGAGAGGGCCAATAGAACCCTGCCTGCAGCACCTTGTTTGCAGTTCTAACTCCTCCAAAATGACCTCCATAAGGGGAAGCATGGCATTGCTGCAAGATTTGCTCCATCTCTTCGCTGGGTATGCACCTCCTTATCATGTGATCAGCACATTGCTTGTAAAGGTATGATTCATCCGAGTAGTATGAGTTTACCTCATGTGGAAATTTTTTCTTCTGCTGCCACGTCAAGTCTGGTGGGAACATTCCACTCATAAGGTAATTTACATAATCAGCGTACCATGGCACATCATCTTGGGACAGGAGATAGAGTTGCTCATCTGAAAATCTTTCATTAATGTCATCTGCTCCGGGGCTGTGCCCTTCCAACCTAGAGAGATGGTCTGCCACTTGATTTTCAGTTCCTTTCTTGTCTCTGATGTCTAGATCGAATTCTTGAAGCAAAAGCACCCACCGAATGAGCCTGGGCTTGGAATCCTTTTTCATAACCAAGTGTTTGATGGCAGAGTGGTCTGTGTGCACTATCACCTTTGCTCCTACCAGATATGCTCTGAATTTCTCAAAGACAAACACTACTGCAAGCAATTCCTTCTCTGTCACCGTGTAGTTCAGCTGGGCACCTTGCAACATTTTGCTAGCATAGTATATAGAATGAAACAGCTTGTTTTTGCGCTGCCCGAGGACAGCCCCCAATGCTGTTTCACTAGCATCACACATCAGCTTAAATGGGAAGGTCCAGTCTGGTGCCACGATAACTGGGGCTGTACTCAGTTTCTGTTTGAGATCGCAGAATGCTGTCATGCAACTTTCATCAAAACAAAAAGTTTTGTCCTTCTCTAGCAAACAACCTTAGAGAAGTCCTTAATGAACCTCCTATAAAATCTTGCATGTCCCAGGAAGCTTCGAATGCCCTTAACCGAGGTGGGAAGAGGCAGTTTCTCAATGATTTCCACCTTGGCCTTGTCAACCTCAAGTCCTTTCTGAGAAACCTTATGCCCCATCACAATCCCCTCTTTTACCATAAATTGACACTTCTCCTAGTTCAGCACCAAGTTTCTTTCCTCACACCTTTGCAAGACCTTAGCAAGGTTTCCCAAGCATAGGTCAAAGGAGTCCCCAAAGACTGAGAAGTCATCCATGAAGATTTCCACAAACTGCTCAGCCATCTTTGTGAATATTGCCATCATGCATCACTAGAATGTTGCTGGAGCATTACAAAGCCCAAATGGCATCCTTCGAAATGCAAAGGTACCATAAGGACATGTGAATGTGCTCTTATGCTGATCTTCTGGTGCTATAGCAATCTGGTTGTACCCTGAGTACCCATCCAGGAAACAATAATATTCCCTTCCATCAAATCTATCTAACATTTGATTAATGAACGGTAGAGGGAAGTGATCCTTCCTAGTGCTTTTGTTCAGCTTCCAGTAATCCATGCAAATCCTCCAGCCAGTTACAACCTTGGTGGGGATAAGCTCGTTGTTTTCACTTTCCACCACAGTCATACCCCCCTTCTTAGGAACACACTGGACCGGACTCACTCAAGAACTGTCTGATATTGGGTAAATAATTCCAGCATCTAGCCACTTGATAATTTCCTTTTTAACCACCTCCTTCATTATTGGGTTGAGCCTTCGCTGGGGTTCTATGGACTCTTTTTCATTGCTTTCCAAGAGGATCTTATGCATGCAAAATGAGGGCTGATTCCCTTAATGTCAGCAAGTGTCCACCCAATGGCCCTTCTGAATTTCTTCAGTGTAAGGACCAATTTCTCCTCTTGTTCCACTGTCAAAAGTGCTGAGATAACCACAAGAAGAGTGGTTGTCTCTCCTAAATATGCATACTTGAGGTGTGTTGGCAAAGGCTTTATCTCCAAAGCTGGTGACTCCTCCACTGAAGCTTTCAGCGGCCTTGAATCTGGTGGGGTCACATATAATGGCTCCTACTTCCTAATGCCATGCCTGACATCAATCCAGGCCCATTCTTTCTCGTTCTCCTATTCTGAATCTGAGTTTTCTGTCCAAGCTACCGATGGTGGGTCCTTGCAGCATTTTCTTAACTGCTTTGATGCTAATGTGTCTATCATAGACACCACTGCACATTCTTCTTCTTCACTGGCAAACTTCATGGTCTGGAGCACATTGAATGTAACCTGATCATCTTGGACTCTCATGGTTAATTCACCCTTCTGAACATCAATTAGTGCCCGGCCAGTTGCTAGGAATGGTCTGCCCAATATAATTGGTACCTCTGCATCAGCTTCATACTCCAAAATTATAAAGTCTACTGGGAAGATGAACTTATCCACTTTTACTAGGACATCCTCTATTTTTCCCTCTGGATGGGCAATGGACCTGTCTTCCAATTGCAACGTGACTGAGGTAGGCTTTGCTTCTCCAATTCCTAGCTTTTTAAAGATGGCCATTGGCATGAGGTTGATGCTTGCTCCCAAGTCACAAAGTGCCTTTCCGAAATACTGGTTCTTGATAGAACAAGGTATGGTAAAACTGCCTGGATCCTTAAGTTTGGGTGGCAACTTATTTTGCAGCACAGCACTGCATTCTCTTGTGAGAGCAACAGTCTCAAACTCACCAAATTGTCTTTTCTTTGTCAAGATGTCCTTCATGACCTTCACATAATTAGGCATCTGCTCTAGTGCTTCTACCAGAGGTATGTTAATGTGCAGTTGTTTCAGGACATCTAGGAATCTTCTAAACTGCTGGTCATTCTGCTGCTTCTGAAATCTCTGAGGGAAAGGGGGAGGTAACTTAGTTTGCTGCATGCCTTGCTGTGGCAAAGTTGCCGAATTTTGCTATGGCATAGCTGCAACATTTTCTCCAGAGATGGTTTCCTCCTTGCTTACCTCCTCCTCTTGCTTCTTCTTGTCTTTTTTCTTCTCCAAGGGTACAGTGGAGTCTGTCTGGTCCTGCCTTCTTGCTTTTGGTACTTCCACCATCTTCCCACTTCTCAGGGCTATAGCCTTGCAGTGCTTTTTCCCATCTCTCCTAGGGAATTCAATATTACTTGGAAGTGTCCCTAGAGGTCTGCTTTTTAGTTCATTGGCAAGCTGTCCCACTTGAGTTTCCAGATTCTGTAATGAGGCTGCTTAACTCTGGATTAGAGCATCATTCCTTGCCATATACTCCTTCAACAGGGATTCCAGTGAAGTAGGGGCTTCCTAAGGCTGTTGTCTTTGCTGCATGAAGCTTGGGGGAGCCTGTGATCTTTTTGGGGCAGAGTTGCTCCCTTGTCCCATACCATAGTTACTCCAGGAGAAGTTGGGGTGTTGCCTCCATCTTGGGTTATATGTATTGGAGTAGGGATTGTTATTGCGATTCATATTTCCCACGAAGCATACTGATTTTGGGTTTGAAGGGCACATTTCAAAAAGATGTGGTCCATTGCACAGTACACAAAGATGGTCCAGTCTCTTGGACTGCATTGGCTGTTTGAGGGCAGCTCGGTTGCTGGTGTTTCAAGACATTAACCAGCGAAGCTAGCTAGGCTGTGAGAGAAGTAACTTCACTCACTTCATGTATGCCTGCCGTTTTTCTGCTAGTGGAAACTCTGTCCATAGGCCACTGATAGTTGTTGCTAGCCATTCTTTCGAGCAGCTCATATGCCTCATTATACGTTTTAGACAAGAGTGCCCCATTAGCTGCTGCATCCACTATAGTGCGTGTTTGAGTATTAAGGCCATTGTAAAAGGTCTCCATCTAAATGCAGTAAGGAATTCCATGATGGGGGAATCTCTGTAATAACTCTTTATACCTCTCCCAAGTCTCGTACAAAGATTCACCTTCCAATTGCTGGAAAGAGGTGATGTCATTTCTCAATCTAGCATTCTTGGTGGGCGGGAAGTATTTCAGTAGAAATTTCTCTGCCAAATCACTCCAGTTAGCGATAGAGTCAGGTGGTAGAGATTTCAACCACTCTCTTGCTCTATCTCTTAATGAGTAAGGGAACAGTTTTAGCCTGAGCACTTCTTCTGTTACCCCATTCATTTTGAAAGCATCCGTGACTTCCATGAGCACTCTTAAGTGAAGATGAGGGTCCTCTGTAGGCATTCCACTGAATTGTCCTGCAGTTTGCAGCATCTGGAACATTATTGGTTTGAGCTCAAAATGTAGAGCCTCGATCTCTGGTCTCACAATGCTCGGGTTCAACCCATTCAGGTTTGGTTGAACATAAGCATTTAAGACCCTATCTCTATCGTCCATGTTGTCCATTCTGATTAGCCATCTCTGCCTACTGCTGAGGTGTTAACTGTCCTCTTCTTCTTCTCAAAAGCATTCTTTCTATCTCTAGATCTAGAGGCAGAAGTTCCCTGTCAGCCCTGCTCATGCACTGCGTTACCTGCTCAACAAGACACCAGAGTAAAAAGTAACAAAACAATACTTCACACAGTCGGGTATCTAAAAACAATTTTCAAGTTGACACTCCCCGGCAACGGCGCCAAAAACTTTTTGGTTTGATTCATGCAAAGATGAATACAGTGCCAGAACGCAAGTGCACGTGTCGTGACCAAGTAATAAAGTGATGAGTGAGTATCGTCACACGAGGAGTGAACTAAAACTGTTAAGGAGACTTTGCTGTGTGAAATGCTGTAGCAAAGATAGGATGGTTTATAAAATAAAATAAAGGTGGTTCAACTTAAATACAACTATAACTAGGACGAGATGTACTAGGGTGTAAAGAAAATGGAATAGGGAGGTCTAGGTTTGCTCAAGGTTGCCATGAACAATTGCACTCATATTGCTCCGGGAATTGCTACAGTAACTGTCCTAAGTGCCCAGTTCAGTCTTGAATGGAGTCTTTCCAGACTTCCATTCCTTGCAACTCTGAGGTTCAGACCTGCATTCCTGCAGCAGTCTTCACCACTGAGTTGTGCATGAAGCTCCACTACTGGGGGGATAGGGGACCATATATTCCTATATTGGCTGTCTTTATCTATTCAAACTGTTTTTCCAGCCTCCATTCCCCTCCCGGGTGAATATTGGCCTCAGTCTACCTTTACTAACTTCCATTATCAAAGGAGTTTAAAATAAAAACACAGTTGAATGTAAAAAACAGTGCTGCAGCGAATGTGTTATACTAAAAATGTGCTTAAGTTCATTACAACCCTTGTGCAACCCTAGCCAGAAACTAGCCAAGCCTCATGGTTACACTGGTTACAAAATTCCCAAAATCACTGGTATACATTTCTACTGATAAAAGAAAAATTCCAGTGCAGTCTCGATAGAAAACAGAAGAAAAAGGAAAACAAAACAAAGAAAACAATAGAATCCCGGGGTTGCACTCTATCTCCTGCACTGATGCTCCTTGGCAGTGTGCAACTACTCTCTTCTTTCTCCCCCTCTTGTCGTGTGTCCTTTGTCTCCCCCTCTCTGCCTCTCTTTATCGTTCAGCCTTGTGGTCCCAGTCAGCTGCCTTGCTTTTACCGTCATTTCCCCTGCTCTGTTGCAAAACCACCTCTACGTGCAGCTTTGTCCTCTCCACTTTCAGTAGTGGGACAGTTCTGTGCTAGCAGCCTGTAGTGTCAGTTTTTTTTCTACTTTCTCTCCTACTGGGTGGAGGCTACACCTGCTGCGCAGCCTTGCTCTGCTGTTACCTGCACCATATCAAATAGAATCAGTGTATTGCAGAAAAATGGAGCAGCTCACCCAATATCACTCAAGTTTCTGCTGTAATTGCAACATATGCTTACTAAAATGCTGTAGCAACGGGGTAGCTGATGTTTTATCTAAAAGAGTCATCCCGTTCAATTTATTCGGGGAATAAGAGTGCTTAAAACACTAGAACAACTCAGCAAAAGTACTCAAAAAGCACATAGGAACTACAATAAATTGTAGTTATCACTTCCCAAAAATTTACCTTCCTCACCCAAGAATTTCGTCAATTTTTAGTATGTTATTTTTAATTTTTTCTATTAGGTTTTCTCTTTTTACTTATTTCCTTAATGTTTGAAATATTTTCTATGAATACATATAAGGTGAACAATTTCTAAAGCTTATATTTCTTTAGATATTTAAAAATTGTCTAATAAATTTTATTTCTTTAATTAAATCTTTATGTACCATTATTAATAAAATAAACGAAATTAAGGATGTTACATTTCTCTCCCCCTAAAAGAATTTTGTCCTCATAATTTTAGAAATTACCTAATAAGAACAATTGCTGATATTTTGTCCTTATGACTTCTTCTAGCTTTCATGTTGATTCTTCTGAAGTCAAACCTTCCCATAACACCTTAACCATGGGAATTGTTTTATTTCTCAATTGCTTCACATCAGTGTCCAATATAGATGCTGGTACTAGCTGGTATGTCATGTTCTCCTTTATTTGGAATGGTTCATTGCGTATTACATGTGAGGAATCTGGAAGATACTTCTGGAGTTGTGATACATGAAAAAAATTATGTAGGTTTGACAAATTAGGTGGGAGGGCAACTTGATACGCTGACTTCCTCACTTTCTTTAGAATTTGGTAGGGTCCCAAAAATCGCGGACTTAGCTTTTTGGTTTAGAGAGACCTACCAAATCCAGTAGTCAAGGAAGGTTTTAGAAATACATTGTCTCCTTCCTCAAACTCCAAAGGTCTATGTCTCTTATCATTATAACTCTTTTGCCGACTGTGAGCTGTAAGTATTTTGTCTCGTATCATTCTAATTTGTTTAGTGGTTTGCTGAACTAGATCAGGACCCATCAAGTTCTTTTCTCCTACATCAAACCAATATAATGACGATCGGCACTTCCTACCGTATAAAGCTTTGTAGGGGGCCATCTTAATACCAAAGTGATAGCTATTATTATAAGCAAACTACACTAAAGGTAGGTACTTATCCCATCATTTACCTTGCTCTATCAAACAGGACCTCAACATATCCTCTAGGGTTTGAATGGTTCATTCTATCTGCCCGTCTATCTGAGGATGATTGGCAGTACTGAACCGCAACTGGGTTTCAAAAGCTTCTTATAACGCCTTCCAAAACCTCAACGTGAACCTTAGATTTATATCAAAAACGATATTTAAGGGAATTCCATGTAGTCGAACTATTTCTTGGATGTACAACTGTGCTAATTTGTCCAGTGAATAGTTAATATTTATAGGCAAAAAGTAAGTAGATTTGTTTAATCTGTTAACTATTACCCAGATATAGTCATGTCCAACTGAAGTCTTAGGTAAGCCCACCACAAAGTCCATCAAAATACTATCCTATTTCTATTTAGGGATCTCAAGAGGATGTAGAAATCTTGCTGGCTTTTGATGCTCTTCTTTCACCTTCTAAAAAGTTAAACATTTCTTCACAAACTCAACAATGTCCTTTTTCATCCCTGGCCACCAGTACATCTTCAAAATCTTCATACATTTTAGTGGATCCAGGATGGATTGTGTACTTACTCTGACGTACCTCTTGCAGGATCTTAGTTCTTAACTCTTGTTCATGAAAGACACAAACCCTTCCTTGATATATTATTACTCCATCTTCCGAGACAGAATAATCATTTTGTTCTTTGTGATCCTGTAAGTATTGGTCGTAAGATTGAGCCTCTTTAATCTTAGATCTAAGATCACACTCTATACTCAACCCATTGATGATTAGTTTTTTTGGGGTAAGAGTAGTGACTAGCTACAAATTTCGAAATTCCTATAGCATTTGCATCTCATACATCATCATTTGACCCATGTGTAAAGATTTTTCACTCAAGGAATCAGCTACAACATTCTCCTTTCTTCGATTATACTTTATCTCAAAATTGTAGTCATTGAGAAATTCTACTTATCTTCGTTGCCTCATATTTAACTCCTTTTGATAAGAAGGTACTTAAGACTCTTATGATCACAGTATACTTCAAATGTTGCCCCGTACAAATAGTGTCGTCAAATATTTAAGGTAAACACCATTGTTGTCAACTCAAGATCATGGTTTGGATAATTTCATTCATAGGGTCTTAGTTTCCTAAAGGCGTAAGAAACTACTCTCTTGTCTTGCAATAACACACACTATAGCCATTTCTTTGAAGCGTCACTATAAATTTCAAAATGTCCTATGTGGTCTGGAATAATTAAAATAGGAGGGGTGGTCAATCTTGTCTTAAACTACTAAAAACTAGCTTCACATTGATCAGTCCATTTGAAAAGACTTCCTTTCCTGGTCAATTTAGTCAATGGCAAGGCTATACAAGAGAAGTTTGTATAAACCTCCTGTAGTATCTTGCCAAATCCAAGAAACTTCTAGCTTCTGTAACCGTCTTTGGTCTTCACTATTAAATAACTGCTTTCGTCTTGCTAGGATCTACAGCTACCCCTCCATTGCAAATGCATTTTTGAGAAACTTCACCTCTATCAACCAACATCCACGCTTCTTTAATTCGACATACAACTTTTTCTCTTTCAGCACTTGCAGCACGATTTGGAGATGTTGTTCATGTTCTTTCTCACTCTTAGTGTATATCAAGATGTCATCAATGAGCACTACCACAAATTGATCTAGGTAGGGTCGAAAAACGTGATTCATGTAATCCATGAATATTGTAGGTGCATTTGTCAACCTGAAGGGCAGTACGAGAAACTCATAGTGCCCATACCTAGTCCTAAAGGATATTTTTGGTACATCCTCTTCCTTGATCTTAATTTGATGGTATCCTGATCTCAAGTCAATTTTATAAAAGTTGGAGGATCTATTCAATTGATCCAATAAATCATTTATCCTAGGGAGAGGGTATTTGTTTTTGACAGTCAACTTCTTTAGATATATGTAATCTATACATACTCTTAGGCTCCCATTTTTCTTCTTAACAAACAATACAGGAGCTCCTCAAGGTGGTACACTCGGTCTAATAAATTTCTTGTCTAATAATTCCTCCAACTATTTCTTGAGTTACTGTAGTTCCTTTGAGGCTATTCTATAAGGTGCAATAGAGATAGAACTTGTCCTAGGAAGGAGATCAATAGAGAACTCTATCTCTCTTACAGGAGATGAGTCTCGAATATATGGTGAAAATACTTTAGGAAACTCATTAGCTATTGGAATTTCATTAAGTTTCGGTTTGAGTTCTAGGTTTGATAAACATAAGAGAATGTAACCAAGTATTCCAATCTTCAACTCCCGATTGACTTGATTAACATTTAGCATCAATAATTACATCTCCTCTTGTGGAGTGGGAGGTTAAAATTCAATGGTCTTGGTGTAACAATTTAGCAAGACTCGATTTATAGACATCATGTCTAACCCTAGAATGACATCAATACCTCTTAAAGGTAGACAGACGAGGTCTACAAAAAAAGTTTTCTCCTGGCTGGTGACCTGACAGTCTTTGCATACAGAGAAAATTAGGACTATTTCCCTTATGGGAGTTACTACAAATAGCTCATAGGGGGTTTTAAAAATAGGATATTGAAGCTCCCAAATACATTCTTCCAATATAAATGAATGACTAGCACCATAGTCTAAAAACACCATAAGAGCAAATCCATAGATGTAGCACGTACCTTGAATCATTTTAGAGGATTGAGCTACTTCTTGGCCACTTAGGGTGAAAACCTTTCTTTTCACTGAAGCTTCTGTTTCGGATGCTTCCCCACATTTTGTTGGCAGTTTTTTGCAAAATGACCCTTCTGTCCTAATTTGAAACAAACATCTCGTCCTAGTAGCATGGCTGGTTACCATGCATATGTCTGTACTTAGTGCACTTAATTGTGGCGAGGTCTTGTTGGAAAGGTTGAGGACCCGCAATCAATGGCCTCTTACCAACTCTATATCCACTTTTCCTTACATTTTTACCAAGGTTGGGGAAACTTTTCTTCCTCTTCCACAGGTTTTGCCTCAGCTTCTCATCCTCCACTGCCCTTAAACTCTTCTCCAAGGCTATCACCGTATTCCTAATTCCTGGGTTGAGTCCTGCTTCAAACTTAACAGCCTTTCATTCTTCATCAAGGTTAAACCTCAAGGAAGATGAGAACTTAGACAACTCCTTGAACTTAGCGATGTATTGGTCTATTGACATATTGCCCTGTTTAAGTTAGAGAAATTTGATCTCCTTCTTGGCCCGCACAGTACTTGGAAAGTACTCCTCTAAGAAAATATCCTTAAACACATGCTAGGTGATCTGCCTCCTCTGGTGAGTTAGAAGCTCTCTGGCCCCTCACCACCAACACTCAGCTTCATCCTTCAGCATATATGCAGCAAAGATAACCTGCTGCTCATTAGTGCAGCCCATCACCTTAAAGATCTTCTATAATTCCTTTATCCACCTTTCGGTTACCGTTGAGTTATAGCCTTTTTGGAAAGAAGGTGGTCTGGTTCTCAGGAACTCAGATAGACCATTATCATTTCTAGCCACTCGATTGTTTGTAATATTTTCTCCATTCAGGTTGTTACTGTTTTGGAGATGTTGCAGAATTTGATTAGTGGCTATGACTTGGTCTCAAATTGTTGTAGCCAAATTGTACATGGTTTCTTCCGTATTGTTTGCAGGGTTCCTCCTTGGTGGTGTCATATCCTACTGTGGTAAAAACAAAGTTATACTGTTATTGAGGTGATCAAGTCTAATAGTTAATTCAAAAATATTTATAGTAGTCATAACACCACCTCGGCATATAGATGGGAAACACTAGTAATTTCTTTCCTATATGAAATCACTTATCCCCCACACAACATAACCACAAACATACTCAAGACACTATAAGATCTATTTAGATAACTATCTACCTACTAGCCATCTAAGATCGACCTACTCTGATACCTATTATGTAACAACTCCATATTTTTTTTAAAATATATATATTTGTAAAGTCCCATATGGTCATTATTTCTTTACTTCTAATTACTTAACTCATAATAATATTCAATTAATTTAACCCAGCATAATCAAGGTATAAGGTCTACCATTAACACTGATATAATTTTGAGCTCACATATACATCATTAATCAAAATGTTTGTACAAAAACCAAACACATAAGTATTTACATCTTGTACATCCATGTTGACCAATTCCGGAGATACGGGTGCGGGTGGTTACACCTTTACTGAGATCTTTGCCAACTCAATCAGAAACACCTTATTAATTTTTGGGATTTGCCCAACATAGAGTAACTCGATCCAACATGCAAGCCAGAGCCATAGAAATATCTGCATAACTAGTTTTCTGAACATGATATAGAAACATAAGGAGAATTAAATCCCAGTTGGTTCAATAATAAATCATAATCATCAATATACCTCATCATGTCATGTTCATTTGTATAAGCTACAACAAATACCTTAGGTCACATTAATGCACTTTAGCTATACATATGAAAATCGTACAGTAATGACATGTATGGCATGAATAACTATTTTCAGAATATCATATGATGACTATCAACATTTTTTCATAACAAGCTACCCAGTTAGGGTGAGTACTTTCTACTCTCCGGAACGAGCTTTTCTCGCTCCGTCTGACATGCCACACTTTCTCTTGTTTTTTTTCATTTGTATAATCATAGCCGTGAGTAGGGTATCCCCTACTGGTGCACCACATGGATTGCCATGTGACCATGTTCGTCTCATTTCATTTTTTTTCTTTTCACGTTAATAGCCAAAAATATGATTTTAATAACAAGCATGATCATTATACTCACATGCCATAATTTATCGTCAAAGCATAATCACTACCAAAAATCATTGGTAAAATGCAATCATGTCATGATCATAACCATTTTCGAATATCATTTTATAAAATATTTCCATGTCAAAATTACACACTTAAGATTGTAAGAAGATCATGCAATGGCAATGGTTAGGGCATACACTAGTTATTTATTATTTCCATTTATAATATTTCCATGTTCTGTGACTTTTCCTCACTTATTCAACCATATCGCCCTCATACAAACTCCAATTGAGGTTATTCTAAAGCTTATAAAAATCTAAGACACTTATATAAAAATTAAATTTTTATCATTTCTTCTTATTCCTTACGAATTATTACAAAAAAATAGAAAATAAAAACGCTTACATTTACCACCCTGGATTCTCGACTAATCTGACCTTTACTAATTAATCAACCATGTCTCCTTCATACTGACTCCAAATTAAGCGATTTCAAAGCCTATAGATTCATGAGATATACATCTATATTTATTATATTAACAATGTCTTTTAATTTCCTACAGATATTTCCCAAAAATTCAAACACAAAGGCATACTTAACAAATTCTTCACTAGTTAGCAAGTTTCTGACCACTGCTCACTAATCTAACCATATCTTCCTAATATGAATTCCAAATTGAATGATTCCAATAGCTAAAAGTTCTTGGGAAATTTATATATATTTTTCATGTTAACTATTTATTTTATTTCCCTATAGATTCTTCCCAAAAATTCAAACACAAAAGCTTCCCTGACAGATTCTTCCCTGGTTAATGATTTCCTGACCACTGCTTACTAATTAGACCATATCTCCCTCATTTGAACTTCAAATTGGGTGATTCCAATTATAAATCTATGAGAAATATATCTACATTTTTCATGTTAACCATTTCTTTTAATCCTTAACCAATTCTTCCCATAATTTCAAAAACAGAAGCTTCGTTGGTTACTCTGAAATCCAGTTTTCTTAGGCGAGCATTTCTTGAAATTCTAGTTCATCCTTTTATTAATTCTTCTTCCATTTTTCTTCCAAATTTCCACCTAACTATAGAATTATTCATTTCAACATTTAATTATATTTCTTACTTAATTTAATATATTCCATCATCCACTTCAAAAGAAAAACAAAATTAAATCATGCTTCACTAAGGGTGTTTGTAACGCCCCTAATTTACGTTACGTAAAATAAACATTTTTTTCTACAATTATTTTCGCAATTAGATATTTCCCAGAAAGATACATAATTCAATTCTTTATCAAGGAAACAAATACATATAGGATCTCTCATGTATACACAAAATACAGACCAAGTATATAAACATTAAAGTACAACAGAAACGAAGATCCTACCTGTAGCGTTCAGAGCACTCTAGAATACAAACACAGTATAATTCAAAGACTATGAGTCTTGGAAGCAACGTAGAATCACCCAGAGAATATATCACCTATCTGTCGAATCAGACTCTGATATTCTTATCTGAAAAATTTGGAAATATCGTGTAGTGAGTTTGACAACTCAGTGAGCAAATAATTCCTCCTATGAGCTCTTAGGTCAGCATATGGAAGTACTTATATTTTAAAATTTGTTACATAGAAAATATAGTTCAGAAGTACATTCATATGGGACCCGTATTTCAAGTATTCTCAAATCAAAGGATATTAAAATATCCAAAACCATATGCACCATGGTATGATCATTAAACAAATGTTGTTATGCTCAGCTGTAAAAGCTATAGTAAAATATTATGATTTGGGGATAAAATCATCACTTTTAATGCACCTGCCTCACTCGGCAATCTGGTCAATGCAATGAAAATATTTAATGCACCTGCCTCACTCGGCAATCTGATCAATGCAATGAAAATATAACTCATTTGCTATACGCATAGTGACCCTCTAGTCACAATAAGTTATCAGGGCATGTGAGTACATCACCCAACTGCCTCCTCACATTACCATTGTCACCTGGTTGAAAATATGCTATACGCATAGTGACCTCGACCCTAGTCACAATAAGTGATCAGGGAATGTGAATACATCACCCAACTGCCTCCTCACATTACCACTGTCACCCGGTTGGAGCGGCCCTCCCCCGGCTCACTCAGGCTAATAGGGCGTCCCCTATTCGGTATCTTCACAAGCCATACAACCAGTCGATATACATCAATACATATATATATACATGTAAAATATCAAGCAACTCGCCATGAGCTTTACGCTTGCCATTCAATCTCATTTATAATTTGACATGCATAATTTTCACAAGTATATCGCTTTACAAATCAATGCATCGTGCACATAAAATTCACTTTATCAAATATTGATAAATACATTTAGAACCACATATTCAATGAGTTTTAAAATATATTTCTAAAACCATACTCTTCTTGAACTATGTGTAAGTTCGTAAGTATAACAGATATTTTAACACATTTTAGAAACTTATAATAGTATAAATAAATTATAAACAGAAACAATAATACATTTATAGTTCAAGAAGAGCGTGGGGCAAGTTATAGAAAGAAGTATCTACTCACAGGTAAGGGCTCCAGATTGGACAGCCCTAAAATCCTCGTTTCTGGTCCGAATTCGGTAAAACAAACCCCAAAATCGAGTCCGGAAGGTCCAAAGACTTGAAAAATGACTCTGGAAGCTTGGTCACTATTCATCGCTTGAAAACACTATTCATCAACACTATTCATCGCCGAAAATT
The DNA here is from genome assembly GCA_037074535.1 of Gleditsia sinensis. NCBI lineage: Eukaryota > Viridiplantae > Streptophyta > Magnoliopsida > Fabales > Fabaceae > Gleditsia > Gleditsia sinensis. Next base: position 24,197,450 of record CM073466.1, read on the forward strand.
ACTATTCACCGCCACATAAAAAGTTACCAAATCACTGAAATGAATTCATATCCTAATATTTATCTAACTTCTGAATCCATCTACGGAGTTAGATTTCTAATTTGAGACCTCTAGGTAAGAGTTTCAGAACTTAGCTTTTACCGAGATTTTCTACTTCAGATCTACAGCGATTCAACGGTTGATTTGAAAAACTGATCGGTCAAAATCGTAGTATTCTTCGTCCTGAATCCAGTAACACCTTCAATTTTAAGATTGAAAGCCAATAGGCACTCCAAATTTAGAGAAAAAGTTGAAGCTTACTATTCACTCACTATTCACTCACTATTTACTTTCTCTATTTTTTTCCATTTTCTGCCGTCTCCTCCGTTCCTTCTCCCTTTTTTTTAATTTTTAATATATTTAATAATTATTTAATAAATAAATAATTAGATTTTCTTTTATATAAATTCCATTTTTCATAATAAAATAGCCTAAAAATTTCTAAAAATTTCCATTCTCCTAAATCTTTAGTTAAACTCTTAAATCATGATTTTTCTTGATAAAAATCGTTATAAAATAAATCTTGAAATGAATATCTTTATTCATATTAAAAGAAAGAATATTTCTAAAAATACTATAAAATTCATTAGAAGTCAATATAATTATTTTTAGCAAATTTATACTTATTTACTTAAAAATCCACTTATTTTAGCAAAATATAATCATTTTTAAACAAATAAAAATATATTTATTTATAACAAAACATTATTATTTAAAAATAAAAATTATGGGATGTTACATTGTTCCCCCCTTAAGAAATTTGGTCCCCGAATTTCAGCCCATCCTACCACATGTAGGGAATAAAATCAAGGTATAATTCGGAGTTACCAACCTTATTACTCAAATAATTGGGGATATGTTTTCTGTAAAACATCTTTAACTTTTAAAATGTCTCTTCACTTGAGTGATTTTTCTATATAACTTAACCAAAGGGATTTCTTTTATCCATAAGTTCTTCACTTGTCGATCAACAATAATCATCAACTGTACCCATAGTTAAGCCAAATTTTTGTCCAATTGAATTTCTTGGAATTAGGTAACATAAGAAGAATCTAATATGTACTTCTTTCCAAACCTCATTATCTCTGTCATTGGTGATTCTTTCAAAAATATGTGATCACCAACTGATAATTTCTAGTGCTCAACATGCATGATTCCTTTAGACTATTGGTCTGTATCGAATTATGTGTATTCTTTTTCTAATCAATTCGCTTTATGAAAAATATTCAACATATTGTATATATATATATATACATATAAGGAACTCTTAAACTATTGAGTATCTCCTTTGTTTATATCCTCAAGCTCGCATGCATATATCTATAAGTCGATATTAGAAAATATACACATAAAAGAACATCTTTACACCCATATTGGGTAACTATCTTTTCTTATTCCAACTTCTATCAAGTCATCTTTAATTCTCACATGTTAATATCATCCCATGAATAGCATCATTTGAATCGATCATCTATTTTTATCCTAAAATCCATTAATCAATATGTTAAACATACGTAGCAATAAATCCACCAAACCTTTACAACGTTTATGTACCATTAACACATGTCTAATAATTCCAACTTACCTCATCACAGTAATTCTATACCATCTTATTAACACCAATAAATTCATTATCAACAATATCAAACCTTTCCTCTATCATATCTAAAAGCACCTCATTCTAACTTATATTAATCTCGTTTAATTCACCCAATTATTTCAAGAAGATTTTTTTTCTAACAATGACTCATACATGAATTCTCACTTGGTGAACGTTTGTGTGTAATTCATACAAAGATGAATACAATGTCAGTACGCAAGTGCACGTATCGTGACCAAGTAATAAAGTGATGAGTGAGTATCGTCCCACGAGGAGTGAACTGAAACTGTCTAGATACCTTTGCTGTATGAATGTTGTAGCAATGTCGAGTTTTCACAAATTGGAATATGCACGGTTTAACCGATTTTTACTGTGACTAAGGTGAAAAGTATTGAGGAATAGGAAAGAAAGTATGTGGGGATGACTGGGGTGCTCGGGGTTGCCATGGACTTCAACATTCAGAGATGCTCTAGACTTTGCTGTAGCAAAAGTCCCTGGTGTTAACTCAGTCTTGAATGGAGTCTTTCCATACCACCATTCCTTACAACTCCAAGGTTCAGACGCGCATTCCTGCTTTGGTCCTCACCTCTTAGTTGTGCATGCATTTCATTATGGACTAATGGGGTACCCGTATATCCCTACATAAGGTAGCCCCCTTACAGTCAGCCTCCTTTTCCAGCCTCCATTACCCTCCCAGGTGAATGGTGGCCTTGGTTTTCTTCCTCCAAACTTCCGTTATTAAGGAAAGAAAAGCTAGAGGAACTACAGCTGAATGTAACAAAACTGCAGCAAAATGTATTAACGTTAAAAAATGTGCTTCAGTCCATTACAACCCTTGTGCAACCCCAGCTGGAAACTTAGCCAAGCCTCATGGGTGCACTAGTTACCAAAATTCCCAAAACACTGGCGTGCATTTTACATGGTGAAAACCAAATTACAAAAAGAACTATGAAAATCCTCTCTTTGACAAGCAGTAGAACAATAACAGATAACAGAAAAACAAGGTTCCTTTCTACACTAGCACACTACCCACCCCTCGTGCTGCACCTCCCGGTCTAAGCAGCACTCTAGGCTTGGTGTTATTTCTCACTCCGTTCTTTCCTCTTTCTCCCCAGCAGAGTCTATTTTCATTCCCTCTTTTTCAGCCTTTTATCAGCAGCTTATGTGGTCCCAGAAAAGCGCCCTGGATGTCTGACATTTCTCTGCAGCAGGCGCTCTTGTTGAGCAGCTTTATCCTCTCCACTTTCAGTAGTGGAGGTAGTCCTGTACCAACAGCTTGCAGTGCACCTGCTGCTGTCGCTGTTGCTTCCCCCTGCTGCTGCTGCGCCACTCTACCACCTGCATCAAATCAAACAGAATCAGAGTATTGCGGGAAAATGGGGCAGCTCACCCTTTATCACCTGTAGTTCTGCTATCATTGCCACATATGCTCAGTGAAATGCTGCAGCAATGGGCCGTTGGTGTTATATCTAGAAGAGTCATCCTTTTTAAATCAGAGGGCAAAAAGTGCTTAAAACACCAGAAACTTCAGTAAATAGTCATGGGTAACACATGGAAACTATAGTAGAATGCAGTTATCAAAATGCAGTTATCAAATCCCCCCAAACTTAAGGGGTTGCTTGTCCCCAAGCATCATACATAGCCCCCCTACAAACTCAACACCTGGCAGTTCCAGGCTTTTTCTCATGTCAGACTCCCTGGCTCTGCTGAAAGCTCTCAACTCTCAGGATTGCCCCCATACAAAGGATACCACAAGTCTTTCTCCCAATCACAGCAACATCTTCTTTGAATTTGTGTGTGTGAGTGATATGGGCAATTTGTCTAGGAGTTACTTGGGTCAAGACTTTTATGCTAATATTTTGAGCTTCCTTTCCTAGGTTGAGATGGCATTTATCATAGTACGGGCAGCAAGCACGGGGAAAACTGGGGCAGCTTACTGACCTTTTTCTTCCTTTACTGTTGTTTTTGGTATGGATCTTATTATAGCAGAGGTCATCACAGCCTTTTGACGCGAATGCCAACATGTTCAATGCCAGCACCCGGTTACTCAGCCTTATCACCTTTCAACTACTCCCCACTCATACTCTACATCCCTGTTTTACGCAAAGGCACACATGGGGCTCATGCATACCCCTGGTTACTAAGGAATTTTAGAGCATTGGAGTGTCCACTCTACATCCCTGTTTTACGCAAGGGCACACATGGGACTCATGCATGCCCCTGGTTACTAAGGAATTTTAGAGCATTTGATTGTCCATATTTTTCTTTATTTTCTACTCCCCTCCCCCAAACTTAAGCCTTTATGCCCCTATGATTCTGCCTCTTTTATAATTTTACAGGAAGCTCTCAATACTAGCTCTAAGACTAAGGGCCTCTTTCTGAAAGTTCACCAAATTCTCTTCTAGGCAAGCTACCCATGATCCAGTGCTTATAAGAGGAAGGTGCTGTGTGATGGGGTGAGATTGTGGGTTCCCTATTCTGATTTTAACAGAATACCCAATCCTCCTCATGGAGTATCCCAAAACTTTCAGCAGGATATGCAGCTATATCTCACCCTCTTTTTTTTTTTTAAACATTAAACAAACTTAGTGATTACTGGGAAAGACTCATTCAACACGGGTGGATGAAGACACAAGCAGACAGTACTATAAACAAACACCTAGCAGAACTAATCATGCAGAATGCTCCAGCAATGAATCAAAATAAAACGCAAAAGACACAAGTGATGCCACAGCAACGAATGCATACACAAAAGTGATATGCTCCAGCAACTTCATTCCCACCAGACAATTATATCACACACCCCCCCAAACCTAAATTGAACAGTGTCCTCACTGCTGATGCAATAGTCAGAAAATAAAATATGCTCACAAACAGAAACAGAAACGAGGGAATTCCAAAAATATCAGAGAAGGACAATGGGTTGAAGGAACTTTCCTGAGGGTGCTAGCAGGTATGCTGCAGCAACCTAGGGTCATTGACCCCCAGAAGATTTCGATGAGCTTCTGAGTCCACTCCTCCTCTGTGTGGATTGTTGGGGGGCCTTTCCTTTGCGCAGTACTACTGCCCTTTTGGCAATGGGCTCATCGTCATCAGAGGACACAGTTTGCTCCGTTGTCTGGTGGGGTTCAGGACAGGGCTCCTTGCTAGAGGAGGAACCTTCAGAGGCCTTAGGGTGCTCTGCCTGTGTTTCTTGTTCTGCGGTTGATTCCTCAAAGGTGGCATGGAGCAGGGCAGTTGGGAATTCTGGGAATGGGAAAGATTGCTTGAAATTTTGCTCTAGAGTGGTGTGGAGGGCAAAGTCCCTTTTTCTGTGCGTATTGCCAGAATGTTTGCTGGTGCTGCAGCAATTGTGCTTGCTGTCTGAGGAGTGTGGATTATTGCTGCAGCAGTTGCTGAATGGCCTTGTCAGCTGGCGTAGTGGCAAAGGAGGAAGCAGATGGACCAGTAGTTGGTGGGGGATCCCGAGAGGCAATTGGTGGATGCGGGGCTACTTTCTCGAGAACAATGCGAGAAATGGTGGTAGGGGTGATGGGAGTGGTGTCCTTTAGGACCTCTTCGTCCATGGAGACTGGGACTCCATGATTCTTGCACAGGGTGGTGATGAGGGAAGGAAAGAGGAGGCTTCCCTTCTTTCAGCTGGCACAGGCTCGTATTTGGTCACTTACAATGCGGCCAACGTTGAGTGGCCGGCCGAGTATGAGCGCATCCACCATTGCTACTCGTTCTCTGCTCACAGTCTGCCCATGGGTGGAGGGCAGGAGACGGGTCTTTAGAAAATGGTACCAGACCTTTGTTGCCGGCACCAGGGAGATGCGATTTACAGTGGTGGAGCCTTGGGGAGATTTATCCCAGGTAGTGCCAGGGAGGCACATCTGGGTGAGCATTGCTTCCCAATCTTCAGCCCGCAGGCCTTGCAGATAAGCCTGATAGTTGTCCTCCTCGTTGAGCAAATGGTAGGCTTTGTTGATGGCAGCTTGGTCAAAGTGGACCTTCGTTTCCCAAACTCTCACCCACTTATCCGTTTCTGGGGAGAAGTTCGCATAGAACTCCCGAACCAGTGGAATGAGGGCTGTTGGTGGATGGCTTGCAAAATTTTCCCAACCCCTCTGTTTTACCACCGTGCCAATGTACATTGGCACTCCCAAATCGCCAGCGGGGGTGAATGTAAACCCCTTTCTTGGCGCAGAAGTTTCTGTGCACGATTTCGTTGTCATACCTCTTCTCGTTTTCTTCAGAAATGAATTTCTTCATCTTGCTGGCCTTTCTTGCCACTGTCTTGATTCTCGGCATACTTGGGTTGAAGGGTTGAAGGTTGGGGCTTTCTGGGACGAAGGGGGTGAGAGGGTTGCAGGGCTTGGGACTCGGGAGAGAGAAGGTGAGGGGGAAGTTGCAGAGGTGACAGTGTGGATGTGTTAACTCTCAGAAGGAATGGGTTGGAAGTTGCAGAGGTTTTAAAACCCGTAGGTGTCTTATGGCCTTCTGCCAGTTTTCCCGCCCACCATTCTCTTCTCTCTTTTTTTTTTTTTTAAACAATGCCGCAGCATGGTAGGGGAGGAACCCTTGGCTTGAAACTGACTGTGTTGCTGCAGCAAAACAGTTCTGCTACAGCAAACAGGGACTGCCTTTAGTGTTATGTTGCTGCAGCAAGACAAAAACTGGTTCAGCAACTTCTTGCTCCCTAACCTGCGTATTCACCACAAAAGCTATTAAGTTCTTACTCTAAGCTTATCTTAAAACTATTTAACTTAAATAACAAATTTAAATATGGGTTGCCTCCCATGAGAGCTTGGTTTAGAGTCTTCAGCCTGACTTCCCTTCTGTTCAATCCTCTTGCAGCTGAATGGAGGTGTGTTGTCTGTCTACGTCACCTCCCAGATAATGCTTGACTCTTTGCCCATTAACCTTGAATGTCCTTCCTTCCTTTTCTTCTTCTAATTCAATTGTCCCAAATGGGAAGACCTTGCTTATACGAAAGGGTCCAGACCATCGTGATTTCAACTTCCCAGGAAACAAGGTTAGCCTAGAGTTATACAGTAGTACTTTCTGTCCCACTCCGAAAATTTTGGGTTGTATTTTCCTGTCATGCCATTGCTTTGTTTTCTCCTTGTATAGTTTGGCATTCTCATAGGCCTGCCCCCGAAATTCGTCCAACTCATTTAGCTGCAGCATCCTTTTCTCCCCTGCAGCATCCAGGCTCCAGTTTAGTTTCTTCACTGCCCAATATGCTCGATGTTCCAGTTCTACTGGGAGATGACAAGCCTTCCCGAATACCAACCTGTAAGGTGACATGCCCAGAGGTGTCTTATAGGCTGTTCTATATGCCCAAAGTGCATCATCCAACCTTGAGGACCAATCCTTCCTTGTAGGACTCACTGTTTTTTCCAGAATTCTCTTGATCTCTCTGTTTGAGACTTCAGCCTGCCCACTTGTTTGTGGATGATAGGAGGTTGCAACCTTGTGTCTTACTCTGTATTTGGCCAGTAGTGCCTTGAACTGCCTATTGCAGAAATGGGTTCCTCCATCGCTGATGATGGCTCTGGGGGTTCCAAACCTTGTAAAGATAATCCTCTTCAGGAATCTGGTCACGACCCTGGCTTCATTGGTCTGAGATGCACTGGCTTCCACCTACTTTGAGACATAATCTACAGCTACAAGGATGTCTTGGTTGCCAAAACTTGAGGGGAATGGTCCCATGAAATCTATGCCCCAGACATCAAATAATTCCACCTCTAGGATGTTGTTCAGTGGCATTTCATGCCTGCGAGATATATTTCCTGTTCTCTGGCACCGGTCACATTGCCTTGCATACGCGTGGGAGTCCTTGAATAAGGAGGGCCAATAGAAACCCGCCTGCAACACTTTGTTTGCTGTCCTAATTCCTCCAAAATGACCTCCATAAGGAGAAGCGTGGCATTGCTGCAAAATTTGCTCCGTTTCTTCACTAGGTATGCACCTCCTTATCATCTGGTCCGCACATTGCTTGTAAAGATAGGGTTCATCCCAATAATAGTAGTTGACTTCATGCATAAATTTTTTCTTCTGCTGCCATGTCAGGTCTGGTGGGAGCATCCCACTCACGAGGTAATTCACGTGGTCAGCATACCATGGCACATCCACTTGAGACACGAGATAGAGTTGTTCATCTGGGAATCTTTCATTGATAGCCTCTACTCCAGATCTGTGCTCCTCCAACCTGGAGAGATGGTCCACCACTTGGTTTTCATTCCCCTTCCTGTCTCTGATCTCTAGATCAAACTCTTGAAGTAAAAGCACCCACCGAATGAGCCTCGGTTTGGAATCCTTCTTTCTGACCAGGTGTTTGATGGCAGAGTGGTCTGTGTGCACTATCACCTTTGCTCCTACCAGATATGCTCTGAATTTCTCAAAGGCAAACACTACAGCAAGCAATTCCTTCTCTGTCACAGTGTAGTTCAACTGGGCACCTTGCAACATTTTGCTAGCATAGTAAATAGAGTGAAACAGCTTATTTTTGCGCTGTCCCAGGACAGCTCCTAGTGCTGTTTCGCTAGCATCACACATCAGCTCAAATGGGGAGGTCCAGTCTGGTGCTACGATGATCGGGGCTGTGCTCAATTTCTGCTTAAGATCGCAGAATGCTGTCATGCAGCTTTCATCAAAACAAAAGGTTCTATCCTTCTCTAGCAAGCTGCATAGTGGTTTGGCAACCTTAGAAAAGTCCTTGATGAACCTCTTATAAAATCCTACATGTCCCAAGAAGCTCCGAATGCCCTTGACCGAGGTGGGGGGCAATTTCTCAATAACTTCTACTTTGGCCTTGTCCACCTCTAGTCCTCTCTGCGATACCTTATGCCCCAGCACAATTCCCTCCCTTACCATAAACTGGCACTTTTCCCAGTTTAGCACCAAGTTTGTCACCTCACATCTCTGCAAGACTTTAGCAAGGTTTTCCAAACATAGGTCGAAGGAGTCTCCAAAAACTGAGAAATCATCCATAAAGATTTCCACAAACTGTTCAGCCATTTCTGTGAATATTGCCATCATGCATCGCTGGAACGTTGCTGGAGCATTGCACAGCCCGAATGGCATCCTTCGAAATGCAAAGGTACCATAAGGGCATGTGAATGTGGTCTTATGCTGGTCTTCTGGTGCTATGGCAATCTGGTTATACCCGGAGTACCCATCCAGGAAGTAATAATATTCCCTCCCAACAAGTCTATCTAGCATTTGATCAATGAATGGTAGAGGAAAGTGATCCTTCCTAGTGCTTTTATTCAACTTTCGGTAGTCCATGCAAATCCTCCAACCGGTTACCACCTTAGTGGGAATGAGCTCATTGCTATCAGTTTCCACCACAGTCATGCCTCCTTTCTTGGGAACACACTGGACTGGACTTACCCAAGAGCTATCTGATATGGGGTAAATGATTCCAGCATCCAGCCATTTGATGATCTCCTTCTTTACCACCTCCTTCATTATTGGGTTAAGCCTTCGCTGGGGTTCAATGGACCCTTTTTCATTGCTCTCCAAAAGGATCTTATACATGCAGAATGAGGGACTGATCCCCTTAATGTCAGCAAGTGTCCAGCCAATTGCCTTCCTGAATTTCTTTAGTGTCAGGACCAATTTCTCCTCTTGTTCCTCTGTTAGAAGTGCTGAGATAACCACAAGAAGAGTGGCTATTTCTCCTAGATATGCATACTTGAGGTGAGTTGGCAAAGGCTTCATCTCCAGAGCTGGTGGTTCCTCCATCAATGCCTTCAGCAGTTTTGAATCTGGCGTGGTTGCAAATAATGGCTCCTTCTTCCTGAAGCCTTGTCTGACATCAATCCAGGCCCATTCTTCATCTTCTCCTTCGGACTCTGAGTGGTCTGTCCACGCTGCTGGTGATGGTCCCTTGCAGCATCTTTCCAGTTGTTCTGATGCTAACGTGTCTATCATTGACACCACAGCACATTCCTCTTCTTCACTGGCAAACCTCATGGTCTGGAGTACATTGAATGTAACCTGCTCATCCTGTACTCTCATAGTTAATTCACCCTTCTGAACATCAATGAGTGTCCGGCCAGTTGCTAGGAATGGTCTGCCTAATATAATAGGTACTTCTGCATCAGCTTCATAATCCAGAATTATGAAATCTACTGGGAAGATGAACTTGTCCACCTTAACCAGGACATCCTCTATTTTTTCCTCTGGGTGAGCAATGGATCTATCTGCCAATTGCAGTGTAACTGTGGTAGGCCGAGCTTCTCCAATTCCTAGCTTTTTAAAGATGGTCATTGGCATAAGGTTGATGCTTGCTCCCAAATCACAAAGTGCCTTGCCAAAATACTGGTTTCCAATCGAACAAGGTATGGTGAAACTGCCTGGATCTTTGAGTTTGGGTGGCAACTTATTTTGCAGCACAGCACTGCATTCCCTTGTGAGAGCAACGGTTTCAAACTCGCCAAACCTCCTTTTTTTTGTCAGAATGTCCTTCATGAACTTCACATAATTGGGCATATGCTCCAGTGCTTCCGCTAGAGGAATGTTGATGTGTAGCTGTTTCAGGACATCCAAGAACCTTCTAAATTGCTAGTCATTCTGCTGCTTCTGAAATCTCTGAGGGAAAGGGGGAGGTAGCTTGGATTGCCACATTTCCTGCTGCAGCAAAGTTGATGACTTTTGCTACGGCACAGCTGCAGCATTCTCTCCAGAGCTGTTTTCGTCCTTGCTTATCTCCTCCTTTTGCCTTTTCTTGCCGTTTTAGTTCTCCAGGGGTACAGCGGAGTCTGTCTGGTCTTGCTCTCTTGCTTTTGGTGTTTCCACCATCTTTCCACTCCTCAGAGCTATCGCCTTACAGTGTTCTTTCCCCTCTCTCCTAAGGACTTCAGTATTGCTAGGAAGTGTCCCTGGGGGTCTGCTTTTCAGTTCATTGGCAAGCTGTCCCACTTGAGTCTCCAGATTCCTCAGTGAGGCTGCTTGACTCTGGATTAGAGCATCATTCCTTGTCATATACTCTTTCAACAGGGATTCCAGTGAAGTGTGGGGTTCCTGAGGCTGTTGTCTTTGCTGCTGGAAGCCTGGTGGACCCTATGGTCTTTGTGGGGCAGAGTTGCTCCCTTGTCCTACACCATAATTGCTCCAGGAGAAATTGGGGTGTTGCCTCCATCCTGGGTTATATGTGTTGGAGTAAGGGTTGTTATTGCGATTCATATTGCCCACAAAACACACTGATTCAGGGTTTGAGGGACACTCTTCGAATAAATGAGATCCGTTGCATAGTACACAAGATGGTCCAGTTTCCTGAACTGCATTGGCTGCTTGAGGACGGGTAACTTGCTGGCTCTTCAAGACATTAACTAGAGAGGCTAGCTGGGCTGTGAGAGAAGTCACTTCACTCACTTCGTGCATGCCTGCTGCTTTCTTTCCAGTTAAAGCCCTGTCCATTGGCCATTGATAATTGTTACTGGCCATTCTTTCAAGCAACTCATATGCTTCGTTATATGTTTTGGACAAGAGTGCCCCATTGGCCGCTGCATCTACTATGGTCCGAGTTTGGGCATTGAGGCCATTATAAAAGGTCTCCATCTGAATGCAGTAAGGAATTCCATGATGTGGGCATCTTCGTAATAGCTCTTTATACCTCTCCCAAGTCTCATACAAAGATTCACCTTCTAATTGCTGGAAAGAGGTGATGTCATTTCTCAATCTAGCATTTTTAGTAGGCGGGAAGTATTTCAGCAGAAATTTTTCTGCCAAGTCACTCCAGTTAACAATAGAGTCAGGTGGCAGTGAGTTCAACCAGGCTCTTGCTCGGTCCCTTAATGAATAAGGAAACAGCTTAAGCTTGAGCACTTCTTCTGTTACACCATTCATTTTGAAAGCATCCGTGACTTCCATGAATACTCTTAAATGAAGGTGGGGGTCCTCAGTGGGCATGCCACTGAATTACCCAACAGTTTGCAGCATCTGGAACATTACTGGTTTGAGTTCAAAATGTAGAGCCTCGATCTCTGGTCTCACAATGCTCGGGTTCAACCCATTCAGATTTGGTTGAACATAAGCATTTAAGACCCTATCCCTATCGTCCATGTTGTCTGCTCCATTTTGATTTGCCATCTCTGCCTGCTACTGGTGTGTTAGCTGTCCTCTTCTTCTTCTTAGAAGTGTTCTTTCTATTTCTCGATCAAGGGGGAGGAGTTCTCTGTCACCCCTACTCATGCATTCTGTTACCTGCTCAGTCAGGACACTAGAGTAAAAACAAACAATCCTTTACACAGCGGAGTATCTAAAAACAATTTTCAAAGTTGTCACTCCCTGGCAACGGCGCCAAAAACTTGGTGAACGTTTGTGTGTAATTCATACAAAGATGAATACAATGTCAGTACGCAAGTGCACGTATCGTGACCAAGTAATAAAGTGATGAGTGAGTATCGTCCCACGAGGAGTGAACTGAAACTGTCTAGATACCTTTGCTGTATGAATGCTGTAGCAATGTCGAGTTTTCACAAATTGGAATATGCACGGTTTAACCGATTTTTACTATGACTAAGGTGAAAAGTATTGAGGAATAGGAAAGAAAGTATGTGGGGATGACTGGGGTGCTCGGGGTTGCCATGGACTTCAGCATTCAGAGATGCTCTAGACTTTGCTGTAGCAAAAGTCCCTGGTGTTAACTCAGTCCTGAATGGAGTCTTTCCAGACCACCATTCCTTACAACTCCAAGGTTCAGACGCGCATTCCTGCTTTGGTCCTTACCTCTTAGTTGTACATGCATTTCATTATGGACTAATGGGGTACCCGTATATCCCTACATAAGGTAGCCCCCTTACAGTCAGCCTCCTTTTCCAGCCTCCATTACCCTCACAGGTGAATGGTGGCCTTGGTTTTCTTCCTCCAAACTTCTGTTATTAAGGAAAGAAAAGCTAGAGGAACTACAGCTGAATGTAACAAAACTACAGCAAAATGTATTAACGTTAAAAAATGTGCTTCAGTCCATTACAACCCTTGTGCAACCCCAGCTGGAAACTTAGCCAAGCCTCATGGGTGCACTAGTTACCAAAATTCCCGAAACACTGGCGTGCATTTTACAAGGTAAAAACCAAATTACAAAAAGAACTATGAAAATCCTCTCTTTGACAAGCAGTAGAACAATAACAGATAACAGAAAAACAAGGTTCCTTTCTACACTAGCACACTACCCACCCCTCGTGCTGCACCTCCCGGTCTAAGCAGCACTCTAGGCTTGGTGTTATTTCTCACTCCGTTCTTTCCTCTTTCTCCCCAGCAGAGTCTGTTTTGATTCCCTCTTTTTTGGCCTTTTATCAGCAGCTTATGTGGTCCCAGAAAAGCGCCCTGGATGTCTAACATTTCTCTGCAGCAGGCGCTCTTGTTGAGCAGCTTTATCCTCTCCACTTTCAGTAGTGGAGGTAGTCCTGTACCAACAGCTTGCAGTGCACCTGCTGCTGTCGCTGCTGCTTCCCCCTGCTGCTACTGCGCCGCTCTACCACCTGCATCAAATCAAACAGAATCAGAGTATTGCAGGAAAAAGGGGGCAGCTCACCCTTTATCACCCGTAGTTCTGCTATCATTGCCACATATGCTCAGTGAAATGCTGCAGCAATGGGTCGCTGGTGTTATATCTAGAAGAGTCATCCTTTTTAAATCAGAGGGCAAAAAGTGCTTAAAACACCAGAAACTTCAGTAAATAGTCATGGGCAACACATGGAAACTATAGTAGAATGCAGTTATCAAAATGCAGTTATCAAATTTCAACATAATTTACTTCTTAGATACTAGACTCAATTTAGCATAATATAAACCTTTGATACAAATATCTTAATCACTTACATTATTTTCGGATATGATTCTCAGAATATTCTCCATATTTTCAAATTAAGAGTTCAAAGATTAATTTAAATCCTACTTCTCATATGTTATTCCTCAAAAACTTTAACACTATCAATTCTCTTGATTATATTCGTCAAAACACTATAAGATCATCATCCGTCCACTCCTTTCAAAATCTCTATTACTTTAACCTACTAACCAATTGCACACCATAATAATTGAGTTTCAAAGAAAAGAAATTAACCTTCCTTATAATATGGAAAAAGAATCTTGCATTTAATATCAAATATTAATGTAGGACAATGCAGCAGAAAAAGTGGAATACTTAATAGAGCATGGTGCCAAAATAGGAAGTTAGAAATTTGGACAAAGCATTGAAATAAAATTAAAATCGGTGGCCGTAAATCTTGAAAATCTGTAAACAAAAATCTAGTTGTTATATCGGGAAAAATCGGTGGCCGCAAGGTTTGAATATACGTGCCAAAATCTATTTTAAATTTGTTGGTATTCGGTGAAAAGATAGCACATGGAAAGAAAAAGAAAAAAGAAATATCTCTGAACTTATAAAAGTCTGTGAAAATCAAAGAATACGTAGTTAACTGGTAGGATGCAGTTGATTGCTTCAAAATAGATATAATCAATCAACTGTAAAACAACCAGTCCAAATTAAAATTTCTCAAAATAGGTAGTCGACTTAATAATACGGATAGTCGATTGGCAAAAATATTGGGAAAACAAAATAAATCATTTGATTGTCTCTCTTCAATAACTAACTTATTTGTATTTTCACTTTTTTTTTTCACAATTACGCCTATCACCTACAACTTCCCTACAGGAATCAAGACATCAATGCTGCATCGTAAACAACTAGGAAAAGACAAATTTCTGGTAATATCTCAACTTTATTCTCTTTATATGCCTAATATGAGCGACTATCACAACTACTGTACATATACATGCTTGCCGTCTTTTTTGAAAATTTTACCTTTAATTTAGTTAATATCCACCAATCACTCACATACTGTTCTAATTATTCCCAGCCTATTCACATAGCTATCATAAGTATGTCATTCTCTAAGTTTTATAAATGCACACGTTAATTTCTTTACTTTCATACTCCAAGTTAAGGTGTGTGCAGCTATGGAGGGAATCACATTTCGTCAATTTTGAAATATTTGTGTCTTTTGTGGTTCCAGTCCTAAAAAAGATGGAGAGTATGTGAAAGCTACACAAAACCTGGGTATGGTACTAGCCAGAAGAAAAATTCATTTAGTCTATGGTGGTGGTAACCGTGGATTAATGGGTTGTGTGTCTGCAGCTGTACATGTAGGAGGATGTCAAGTTCTAGGTATTATTTCTACAGCTCTAGCTGCATCTAACATCGTAGAAAAGACAATTGGAGAAGAGTTTAGGGTAGCTTCCATGCATGAGCGCATGGCTAGAATGATGAGCAATGCTGATGCTTTCATTGCCTTACCAGGGGGTTTTGGTACATTAGAAGAAATTTTCCAAATAGTTTCTTGGGCACAACTAAATATGCATCACAAACCGATAGGTTTGTTAAATGTTAACCACTTCTTTGATGGTTGATTGAAGATTGTCGTGATCTACCAAAAATATTACGGAACCCTATAAGGAATGCAATATAGGGTAACTCCGAATCATCTCTCAAGGAATGCTAATGTTAAATGATAGTTTCAAGATATAACCGGGGGGGGGGGTTTGGATTTTATCACAATCAATTAGATCACAAGTGGAAAATTGGACAAAGATTATATTATCAACAATACAACCTCACTAGACGTTCTTCAAGAATTTGTTCGGTTTATCCTAGACTAAATATGATTAATCAAGTTGTTGGTTGATTTTAGTTATAATCAAAATCTCTGCATCATAACCTTCATCATTCAAAATTCGATAACAACATATATTACAAATTCATGCCATCACATACAACTTGTAATCTGTTATTTATCTGAAAATCAAATATCAACTAGTCTATTTCCTTTGTTTCATGCAATAGAATAAAGATTTATCAATCAAGATTCTATCTTATACATCAAACTTGAATGGATAACAGAAATCTCTATATATTCATACAAGATTCGAAATACTCCAGAAAACAAAGAAGATGATATAAACTTGATTACAATACAAATGGAATCTCAAAACCTAACCGAATTCGAGAGGAAGTCCAGCTGGTTACAAAGTTCTCTACTCTGCCATGGATGTCCAAGCTCTGCTCTAGAGGTTGAAGATGAAGATAGATGTGTGTGAGAGAGTGGTAAGTGGTCTCAATTCAAAATTCCCCCCAATTAGACCAAAGGAAGGGAATCTTAATAATTAAAACCGACCAGGACAACATGTGACAGGTCTGCTTTCGGCTGCATGTTTCCCTCTAGCTTTGCACCACTAATTACGGGTCCCCGATGCCTCTGTCTGGCAAAGTGGTATTCATATGAATTATTCCTCTACGTCATAGGGTTCCAAGGCCACTGAAATCATGCCAAACGGACATACCTAACTCAGTTTATGGCCATTTAAACATCCAAAGGTCAGATTCTGTTTGTGCTGTCCATGTATTGGACTCTTGGTCTAATTCGGCCTATTGGACCTCTGAACTGGATCTTGGGCTCTTCATGAAAGTTATGTAAATTTGTCTTAGCTTTCCTACAAGACCAAAATCAGAATTTTTCGTGGTCTCAAACTCCATATATAACAGAAATACACAGATAGGTTCAAAAAGACGGAAATGCTGGAAAAAAATCTCAAAGACCAAAATAAAACTCAAATCATATATGATGATCAAATAATATATAAAAATGATGCTTATCAATGGTCTATTGTCTTTCTTTGATCATGCTGTGAAACAAAGGTTCATCTCACACTCAGCACGACGAATTCTCATCTCAGCTTCAAATGCTGAGGAGTTGATTGATGCTTTACAAGTTATGTAAAATAAACATTTAAGTTATGATACCAACTTGTAACGCCCCCAATTTAAGTTATGTAAAATAAACATTTTTTCTTTCTACAATTATTTTCGCAATCAGATAATTCCCAGAAAGATACATAATTCAATTCTTTATCAAGGAAACAAATACATATAGGATCTCTCATGTATACACAAAATACAGACCAAGTCTATAAACATTAAAGTACAACAGAAACGAAGATCCTGCCTATAGCGCTCAAAGCACTCTAGAATACAAACACAGTATAATTCAAAGACTATGAGTCTTGGAAGCAACGTAGACTCACCCAGAGAATATATCACCTATCTGCCGAATCAGACTCTGATATTCTTATCTGAAAAATGTGGAAATATCGTGTAGTGAGTTTGACAACACAGTGAGCAAATAATTCCTCCTATGAGCTCTTAGGTCAGCATATGGATGTACTTATATTTTAAAATTTGTTACATAGAAAATACAGTTCAGAAGTACATTCATATGGGACCCGTATTTCAAGTATTCTCAAATCAAAGGATATTAAAATATCCAAAACCATATGCACCATGGTATGATCATTAAACAAATGTTGTTATGCTCAGCTATATAAGCTATAGTAAAATATTATGATTTGGGGATAAAATATCACTTTTAATGCACCTGCCTCACTCGGCAATTTGGTCAATGCAATGAAAATATTTAATTCACCTGCCTCACTCGGCAATCTGATCAATGCAATGAAAATATAACTCATTTGCTATATGCATAGTGACCCCCTAGTCACAATAAGTGATCAGGGCATGTGAGTACATCACCCAACTGCCTCCTCACATTACCACTATCACCCGGTTGAAAATATGCTATACGTATAGTGACCTCGACCCTAGTCACAATAAGTGATCAGGGAATGTGAGTACATCACCCAACTGCCTCCTCACATTACCACTGTCACCCGGTTGGAGCGGCCCTCCCCCGGCTCTCTCAGGTTAATAGGGCATCCCCTATTTGGTACCATCACAAGCTATACAACCAGCCGATATACATCAATACATATATATACATGTAAAATATCAAGCAACTCGCCATGAGCTTTACGCTTGCCATTCAATCTCATTTATAATATGACATGCATAATTTTCACAAGTATATCGCTTTACAAATCAATGCATCGTGCACATAAAATTCACTTTATCAAATAATGATAAATACATTTAGAACCACATATTCAATGAGTTTCAAAATACATTTCTAAAACCATACTCTTCTTGAACTATGTGCAAGTTTGTACGTATAACAGATATTTTAACACATTTCAGAAACTTATAATATAGTTCAAGAAGAGCATGGGGCAAGTCATAGAAAGAAGTATCTACTCACAGGTAAGGGTTTCAGATTGGACAACCCTAAAATCCTCGTTTCTGGCCCGAATTCGGTAAAACAAACCACAATCGAGTCTGGAAGGTCCAAAGACTTGAAAAATGACTCCGGAAGCTTGGTCACTATTCACCGCCGGAAAACACTATTCATCGCCGAAAAAAACTATTCACTGCCACATAAAAAGTTACCAAATCACCGAAATAAATTCATATCCTAATGTTCATCTAACTTCTGAATCCATCTACGGAGTTTGATTTCTAATTTGAGACCTCTAAGTAAGAGTTTCAGAACTTACCTTTTACCGAGATTTTCTACTTTAGATCTACAGTGATTCAACGGTTGATTTGAAAAACTGATCGGTCAAAACTGTAGTATTCTTCATCCTGAATCCAGTAACACCTTCAGTTTTGAGATTGGAAGCCAACATGCACTCCAAATCTAGAGAAAAAGTTGAAGCTTACTATTCACTCACTATTCACTTTCTCTATTTTTTTTTTCGTTTTCTGCCGTCTCCCCGTTCCTTCTCCCCTTTTTTTATTATATTTAATAATTATTTAATAAATAAATAATTAGATTTTTTTATATAAATTCCGTTTTTCATAATAAAATAGCCCAAAAATTTCTAAAAATTTCCATTCTCATAAATCTTTAGTTAAACTCTTAAATCATGATTTTTCTTGATAAAAATCTTTATAAAATAAATCTTGAAATGAATATCTTTATTCATATTAAAAGAAACAATATTTATAAAAATACTATAAAAATTCATTAGAAGTCAATATAATTATTTTAAGCAAATCAATACTTATTTACTTAAAAATCCATTTATTTTAGCAAAATATAATCATTTTTAAACAAATAAAAATATATTTATTTATAAAAAAAACATTATTATTTAAAAATAAAAATTATGGGATGTTAAAGTGTTTCTCAACAGAAATTTCTCATGGTCTTCCCCTAGGAGTTTAAGGCCATACTTAATTTACCAACCTAACCATCTTGCATCCATTTTTACCATATTCAAATATACATAATAGTAGCATAAAAGCCCTAAATTTTTACCACCCATAGCCATATCTATGCAGAACTTTCCATACCAACTGATGTATTCAAAACATCCATCACATGCAAGATCAACATGTAACATGACATACCATGGCCAATCATCAAAGTACTAAATATTGTAAATTTCATCAAATTTCTAAGATCAAAATCCCATATAAATGCTACAAATTTTGAAACTTTTCTTCAAAAAGAAATATTGTTAAACCTACCTAAAAATCTCCCCAGCTCACTTAGTGAATTCTTTTCCTTGTTTCCTCTTGAAGGAAGTAGCAAGTTTTCTCCATTCCCTTAGCTTTTCCAATAGCTTAAATAAGAGAAGGAGGGTGAGTTTTAAACTCCAAAGATAAAGAGAAAAGATAGATTGAAGTGAATATTAAGCTAACTTACCTTGAATACTTAGTCCTCAAGACTTTTCTTTTTTCTTCCTTCCTCTTTTCTCCTCTCTTTCTCTTATTTCCTCACTCTACCTTGCTTTTATTTTTCCTTTCCCTCACTTAGACGAAATTATAATATTATAAGGGTGGGTTTTGCTTAAATAAACTATCAAGTGGTTCACCTCTCATAACCTCTCATAATCATGGGTCTACCTTATAACAATTATGATACATTTGGTTGTTTTTTTTTGGAAAGACAACTCATGTTCTTTTTTTCCTCTCCCTTAGTCAAGATATGTGTAGTAAAAGAAAATTTTTATTTTGATAATCATGATATAATGTTCTTAAGAGAAGGGACAAGGTCCCTTTGGTTTAGGGATTTATTTCCTTTTCTTTTGTCTCACTCAGGTATAATAGGTTTGTCTTTCTAGGTGGCAAATTTTTAGCCCTTGAGTCTCCCTTGCTTGGCTAAAATTATTTATGTAGGATAAAGATGTGTTATCATAATGCTAAGTATTATTACCTACTTGTTAAAATTATGAATGTAGGATATAGATGTTTTATCCTAATGCCATGTATTATTACTTACTTGTTGAAATTATGAATGTAGGATATAGTTGTTTTGTCCTAATGCCATGTATTATTACCTACTTGTTGAAATTATGAATGTAAGATATAGATGTTTTGTCTTAATGCCATGTGAACTAATCTTTATTATTATTATAATATTATTTCCTCACATGTTTCTTATTTTTTTCCTCTTGGATTTGGACTTATTCTTACCCATTTCCTTTGCTTTGGCTGAAATTCTACCTTCATGGAGGGTTTGGTCACATTTTCATGATTTTTGAGCTATCGGTCCAACTTGTATATCCTAGTCCAAGTCTATGTTTCATTGTTTACTTGGGCTATCCAATTGGATTGCTAGAAACTCATGTGAAATGGAAAAACTCTATATGAAGTGTCGATAGGTGAAATCCCAATGTATGGGTGGAGATGTTAAACGTAGGAACTCTAGCTCTTGGAATTATTTAACATTACCTTAATCCAATCTTCTTGAAATTTTAAGACCTTTACTTACTTCCCAAAAAATTATCTTCTTTACCCAAGAATTTTGTCTCTCTTTAGTATGTTATTTCTAATTTTTCTTATTAGGTTTTCTCTCTTTACTTATTCCCTTAATGTTAAAATCATTTTCTATGAATGCACATAAGGTGAAGAATTTTTAAGGCCTATATTTCCTTATACATCTAAAAATTGTCTAATAAATTTAATTTTCTCAATTAAATATTTATGTACCTTTATTAATAAAAGAAATGAAATTTGGGATGTTACAACGTATCTTACTGGTGCACCACACAGACCGTTATGAGACCGTGCTCGTTTCTATTCTTTTTTTTTTTATGTTAATAGCCAAAAATATGATTTCCATAATAAGTATGTTCATTATATTCACATACCATAATTTATCATTAAAGCATAATCATTACAAAAGATCATTGGTCAAATGCAATCATGCCATGATCATAATCATTTTCGAATATCACTTTATAAAATATTTTCATGTTAAAATTACACACTTAAGATGGTAAGGAGTTCATGCAATGGCAATGGCTAGGGCATACACTAGTCATTTATTATTTTCATTTATAAGATTCTTCTTCTTTCTTAAATATTATTTTCATCTTTTCATTTTCTTTATGTTTGGCCTCTAGTTACTTTTCTCCTACTTATAACACATGTTCTCACAAATTTTATAGGGCATTTTTCTCCAATTTGGTTTCTATTATTACCCTATAGTGAATGAGGTACATTTAGGGTAGAAAAATGTTAAATTATCGGCTCCCAACTTAGATTGACCATGTTCTAGGACACGACCGTACTTGAAAAATACTTCAAACGTACTCAAAAATAGCCCTGAACCCAGCCTACCTGTGTTGAAGCAAGCCGGAACAGGGCCTGGTCGTGTTCTATGACCTCTCCTGACTTATCCAACTATATCTCCCTCATATGAACTTCAATTGAGGTGATTCCAAATCCTATAAAAAACTAAGACACCTATCTACAACTTTAGTGCTTATTATTTCTTCATATTCCTTACGAATTATTTCTAGAAAATTGAAAACAAAAAGCTTATATTTACCACCCTTGATTCTAAACTGATTCAGACCTTTGTTCATTAATCAGCCATATCTCTCTCATATTTACTCCAAATTAATTGCTTTTAGAGCCTATAGATCCGTGAGAAATATATCTATATTTATTATGTTAACAATTTCCTTTAATGACCTACAGATTTTACCCAGAAATTTAAACACAGAAGCATACTTAATAGATTCTTCTCCGATTAACAATTTTATGACTACTGCTTACTAATCGAACCATATCTCCCAAATATGGACTCCAAATTATGTGATTGAAGTGGTTAAGAATCTGTTAGACATATATCTACAATTTTTATGTTAACTATTTTTTTTAATTCCTAATCAATTCTTCCCAGAATTTCAAAAATAGAAACTTCCTTGGTTACTTCGAAATCTTGGTTTCTTAGCCTAGCCTTTCCTAAAATTCTAGTTCATCCTTTTATTAATTCCTCTTCCATTTTTCTTCCAAATTTTCAACTACCCATAGAATTAATCATATCAACATTTAATTATATTTCTTACTTAATTTAACATATTCCATCATCCACTTTAAAAGAAAAACAGAATCAAATCATGCATCACTAAGGGTGTTTCTCAACAAAAATTTCTCATGGCCTTCTTCTAGGTGTTTAAGGCCATATTCATTTTATCAATTTAACCATATCCCATCATTTTTTCACCATATTTAAATATACATAATAGCAGCACAAAACCTTAAAAGTTTGCCACTCATAGTCATACCTATGCAGAACCTTCCACACGAACCTAAGTATTCAAACATACATCACATGCATGATCAACATGTACCATGATATAGCAACATCCATGGCCAATAATCAAATATTGTAAATTTCATCAAAGTTCTAGGATCAAAATTCCATATAAATGTTATAAATTTCAAAGTTCTTTTTCAAAAAAAATATTTTTAAACTTACCTAAAGATCTCCCTAGATCACTTAGTGAATTCTTTTTCTTGTTTCCTCTTGAAGGAAGTGGCAAGATTCCTCCCTTCCCTTAGCTTTTCCAGTAGCTTAAATAAGAGAAGGAAGGTGAGTTTTGAACCCCAAGGATGAAGAGAAAAGATAGATTCAATTGGAGATTAAGCTAACTTACCCTAAGTACTTAGTCCTCTAGAGTTCTACTTCTTCTTCCTTCCTCTCTTCTCCTCTCTTTCTCTCCTTTTCTCACTCTACCTTGCTTTTGTTTTTCTTCTCTCTCACCTAGACGAAATTATATTGTTATAAGGTTGGGTTTTGCTTAAATAAATTATCAAGTGGTTTACCTCTCATAATCATGGGTCTACCTTATCACAATTAGGATGCACTAGCTTGTTTTTTGGGTGAAGACAACTCATGTTCTTGTCTTCCTCTCCCTTAGTCAAGATATGCATAGAAAAAGGAGATTTGTATTTGAAATTTATGATAAAATATTCTTAAGACAAGGGACAAGATCCCTTTGATTTAGGGATTCTTTTTCTTTTTCTTTTGTCTTACTCAAGTATGATAGGTTTGCCTTTCTAGGTAGCAAAATTTTCAACCCTTGAGTCTCCCTTGCTTGACTAAAATTATTTATGTAGAATAAGGATGTTTTTTCCTAATTCCATGTATTATTACCTACTATATCATCACATGGCTTGCTGAAATTATTAGTGTAGGATATAGATGTTTTGTTATAATGCCATGTATTATTACGTACTATATCATCACATGGCTTGCTGAAATTATTAATATAAGATATATATGTTTTGTCATAATGCCATGTGACCTAATCTTGATTGTTATTACACTACTATTTCATCACATGGTTCTTATTTTTCCTTCTTGGATTTGGACTCATTCTTACCCATTTCCTTTTCTTTGGCTGAAATTCTACATCTCATGGAGGGCTTGGTCACATTTTCTGACTTTTAGGCTGTCGGTCTAACTTCTATATCCTAGTCCAAGTCTATATTATATCTCTTGCTTGGGCTATCCAATTAGCTTGCTAGAAACTCATGTGAAGTGAAAAAACAAACTCTATGAAGTGTCTATAGGTGAAGACCCAATGTATGGGTGGAGATGTTAAACTTAGGAACTCTAACTCTTGAATTAGGAAAAATTACCCTAATCCAATCTTCATGAAATTTTAATACCTTTACTTACTTCCAAAAATTTATCTTCCTTACCCAAGAATTTTGCCTCTCTTTAGGATGTTATTTATAATTTTTCCTTTTAGGTTTTCTCTCTTTACCTATTCCCTTATTGTTAGAAACATTTTCTATGCATACACATAAGATGAAGAATTTATAAAGCTTATATGTTTTTCTTAGATATTGAAAAATTGTTTAATAAGTTTTATTTCCTTAATTAAATAATTATGTACCTTTATTAATAAAAGAAAAAAAAAGGGATGTTACAAAAGGACTATGGTAACCATCCATAATTATTACTATGTGTCATAAGGCTAGACTTGAGTGGGAGCAAGGTGAAGAACATTAAAGCCTCTTATGTCCAAGGATGTTAAAGGGTTCAAAAACATCATTGGCAAGTCTTAATCTAAAGCTAGGTCATCAAATAGCTTACCTAGGAAACCAATTTGCAAGAATTGACAACCTAGCTTGTAGGAATGGATACAAGGTTCAATAGAAAAAATATTAGGCAAGAGAGGATAAATGATAGAATAGAGCATATACTAGGTATCATGCTCAATACAATGCCCAAGTGGAGAACGTGATTAAATGCAATGGAGGAAGAAATGGTTTGAATATGAGAGGATTTCCTTTCATGCCCCTTGTAACATCCTAAGTCTCTAATAAAGCTAGCTAAATATAAGAATAAGTAGAAAATACATATGACAAATAATTAAAATGCTTAGTTATGTAACAATAAGGCATTTATAAAAATAGGTGACATATAGTTAATCATGAATCATATAAATAAAATTCTTAGGAGCATAATGGATGGGGAGAAGATACAAATACATTTTTAAGACATTATTAATATAGGATTATTAGTAAATTAAGGCAATATAAAATAACTAAGGAGCTACCAAGTAGTACCACAAAATTGAAGCCAACTTACACCTACCAAAGCATGCCACATTGCCCACAACATTACAGCCACATTAGCCACCAAATTGTAGCCACCTTGCACCTACTAAAATATGACACATTGCCCACAAAGTTGTAGCCACATAGCATGCCACAATGCCCACAAACTTGCAGCCACCTTGCACTTACCAAAGGATGCCACATAGCCACAAAAATTTAGCCAAAATTAGCCATGAAATCATCACCCTTCAGTAAGGAAATCCTACCACATAGCCATTGAAGTTTTAGACACATTTCAGCCAAGAAAATGCCACCCACTTCAGCCATGCTTCTGCGCACAATAAAAAAAAAATACAAAAGCTGCTGTGCCATTTCATGCCCTACAACCTTACCCCCTCCCTACAAAAACCACAATGGAATCCTTACAAAAACATAAGGAAATACCTACAAAACAGAGCATTCCTTTTCCTCTTGAGTGGTGGAAACCAGCGGTCAAGCATCTTGATGTCTATGCATTATTTTGGGCAACAAATTCAAACCACCCAATCCTTATGCAATCAGCACCCAAGAGGGAGAGAAGGCAGCCAGAAAACTTAAAGCCAAAGGGGGAGACCAACCAAAAAAATGTAGCTAAGTTGCAAGGGAAATAGAGATTAGAAGCAAGCTGAAATTTGAAATTCATAAGAGTATTTCTACATATGGTGAGTTTCCCCTCTTGAAGAAAGTTGGTTTGTAGTGAGTTGAACTCATTTTGGGTTTAGCATGGGTGATTCTTAAGCATGAGATGCAAGAGGTTAAAGTTAAAAAAATGCAACTCTAGTGGTAGGTAACAATATTTGCCATCTAAGTAACAAACATGCTGAAGCACCACACATTCTGCACTAGGAAGATATTGTTCATGCACCTAAACTTTTAGGCCCTATGTTCTTGGACTGTTTGATTGGGTAAATGGCCTTTAAATTCTATAATATTTAGTGAGAAAAGTCTTGAAATATTGATAATCAATTCTAAAATTTTTTGTGATTTTTGAGAACCTACAAATAGGCCATTTGTAATCAAAATAATGTTGAGAAAAATCTACTGGACAACTTAGCCTGTTGATGGAAATACTAAACATTGAAAGGGTTAGATGTTGAATGTTCCTATGAAAAGTTTATGGAAAGTTATAGGGATAGTAATTAAGGACCCCACCAAATTGTAGAGAATTCTAGGCAGTTTAAACATATAATAAAATATGGAAATTTTGTAGGACAGGAAGCGAGTTAGAACAGACCAGAATTAGGAGACAAGCATAAAATATGTGTTATTTGAGGGGCCAATAAATTATTTTTTACTTGAAATTTTTATGGTGATTAT
This sequence comes from Gleditsia sinensis, assembly GCA_037074535.1. Classification (NCBI taxonomy): domain Eukaryota; kingdom Viridiplantae; phylum Streptophyta; class Magnoliopsida; order Fabales; family Fabaceae; genus Gleditsia; species Gleditsia sinensis. The sequence continues at coordinate 24,223,198 of CM073466.1, forward strand.
ATAACATATCTAGGATGTTCCATATCAAAGATCACAAATTTCGAAGAAGTTTTACCCATCAAAAGGAATGGAAAATAGAATAGAAATGGAACCGAAACCAATTTGCACTGTTCTAGATTATGGAAGTACTTCTTGGAGTGAATGGAATAGTTAAGGGATAAGATCAACAAAATAAAATAGACATGTAGAGGAACCTCCATGGAAAATTTTAGAATTTTTAGAGGACTTTTGTCATATTTAATAATAACACCAAATCTGAATAGAATCATAGTTTTGTTTTGGGAAGCGGAAGCTCTTAAAGTAGAGACTTATGATTTTAGTTGCTAATATGTATGCATTAACCAAAAGCTCTTATATGTTTTAGTTTGAGTAGCTGGTTGTAACATTGGAAGCCTTGGAAAGGAAGTGATTGTGCAAGAATTAAGGTAGCTAGCTTTTCCTTAAAACACTCTTTATGTATATGAACTTGAATTTATCAATTTTACTGGTTGCATGACTTTTATGCTATGATGAATGATCGTCTAAAGATATGTTATGTATGCATTCTCATGAATTAAGGGGTGCCCAAAGTGTGCCAAGTAAGCCTCATTTCCTCCACGTATTGGCCAATAATAGGAGATGCATAACCCTTTTACAAGTATGGGACTACATTGCGTAAGTAGACCAAAATGTTATGGGTCCCTAGTGTGACCAAGATGATGTATGTATGTATGGTCAGTGCTTATGTTTCAGTGAAATAAATTGAGATGTTTTAAGGAATGGAATGTATACTTTTTTTCTAAAAAAATTGTTAGCTACTGAGATTGTCATCTTATCTTGTTATGTCCACATAACCAAATTCCAGGTACTCCAGTAAGAGGTGAACAACAGGGGTCTCAAGGTTGACTCATCAAAATATGGATATGGATTGTATATTTTCTTGTTGTGTAATATATTTGGAATATCTTAGTTGAATGCCAAGTCCCTTTTACACAGCTTGTAATGTGATGTAAAATAAGTTATGGATTGTATACTTTTCTTTATGGCGTGAGAGCCTTTTTGTTGTAACTAATGCATATCACGCCTAGTTAGTTGTCTATAAGGAAATAAAATTTGAAAATGCTTGGAATAACCTGAAGCACTTGTATGCTTATCCTAGAAAGATAACTAACAATATAAGTGAATAGGTGAATTTATGGGCTAGGTAGACATTGCTAGAAATTTACAAATAAGAAAAAAAAGATAAAATATATAATACTAAAAGATTCAAGGGTAATATTCTATGATGTCGATGTATGAAATAAGATGCTAGTTAGTAGGTGTTGTACCCCCACTATTTGTGAGATAGCCATTTCCTATTTCTCTCGTAGCACCATTTGATGCCATGGAAGATTTAGAAGAGGAAGATGACCTCTAGCCTACCTACCCACATCATTATCAAGGGAGCTTTTTGACTTTTGTTCTATTTATCTTTGTTATTTATTTTGTTGTCTCTAACATTGGGGAAAATATTGAATTGAAGCTCGGGGGGTTTATTTTGAACTGATGTGGCTACTGATGGTCACTTACATTGATTTCTTTAACTATCCTTTTGTTGTTCACTTATTGTTTTTGAAAATTCTTAGTTTATTAGTTTCTTTTTAGTCTAATTCTACTAGTTTTTTCTTTATTTAGTTAGTAGTTAGTCATACTTAAGTGAACCATTTTTGTTTTACATCTAATAAATCTCTTTGAAAAAATAAATCTACCATTCATTGATTATATATGCATTTCTTGATAACCCATGGAGTTATATTGCTTATTCCCCTCTAACATGGGCAATTTGATTTAGTCGTAGTACTACAAACATAAATTTCCCCATCAAGAACTTTGTTGACTATATTCAATTTATGTGTGTTTAAGCATCTATTGGCATTCCATTGATGGATATAATTTCATGCTAGGATCTATGTTATATTAAAATTAAGATATTTGTTAGCAAGAACCACTTCTTTAAAAAGCATAATTGTAGGATGTCATTTACTTCTTCAGAACAATCTTTCGATGAATGTTGTGTGAAGCTTAAGAGATGATTGAAAATCCTAGAATTCAGTTGATTTACTCTTAAGGTTAAATCCTAGATCACCTTAGTTTAGGAGAGGGTTTAGGCATTGTTTGATCCATTTGAGATTTTTATCTACATATAATGCTTAATTTTATTCTTATTTCCCTATATTGATCTTTGAATAAAAATATATCTTTTTTGATTGTTAATTAGTTGAAAGAAAATATTCAAGATTATTGTTAAAACCAAAGTTGATGTCCTTTCACCTATTAGGAATGGTTGTTGAGCTAAATGAAAAACTTGATGAAGGAAATTTGGCAATCAAGAAAAGAAAAGGAAGTTCAAAAATAGGAAAAAAAGAGATGAAATGAAATAACCCAAAAGGGTTGAGAAAGGGAAATAAGGGAAAAATAGGAAAGCTCCTATGAGAAAACATAGAGAATGAAGTAAATATATCAAGTGATACCGAAGGTGAATTAGCTTAAACAAGACTATATCTTACCTTTACCTTAGCCACGTTACACGTTTGAGAAGACCTATTGATCTGTGACTAGGTGTGGTCAACATTAGTGGAAAGGGTAATGATAAGAAAACCTATCAGGCTAAATTAACTATGTATATATGATTTTAATTGTTTTCTATGTTGTGCATGATGTTTTAAGAAAGAGCACAAACACACTAGTGCTATTTGAGAATGTTTATTGACTGAGGAATGGTTTTGTGCTTTGTCGTATATTACTTTAACTATGAGTGCTTAAGCTAGTATGTACATTATTGAGGAAATATTTGTACTAGTTCATATGCATAGTTGATTAGCTTAGAATCCAACAATTTCTTTTGTTTTAGCTATGGTTTAAATGCTTTAGTATGTTGTTTCGAGTAAGAATTAGAGTTTTGATTGGTTTGCAGTCTCGTTCTCGTTTACTTGAAGGCGAGCAATGTTTCAAGTTTAGGTGTAACAACTTTATTTTATTTTTATTTTTTTAATATACATATTTGTAAAGTCCCATAAAGTCATTACTACTTTACTTCTAATTACTTAACTCATAATAATATTCAATTAATTTAACAATGTATAATCAAGGTTCAAGGTCTACCATTAACACTGATACAATTCTGAGTTCACATACACATCATTAATCAAAACATTCGTACAAAAATCAAACACATAAATATCTACATCTTATTCATCCATGTTGACCAATTCCAGTGATATGGGTGCGGGTGGTTGTACCTTCACCGGGATAGTAGCCAATTCAACCACAAACACCTTATTAATTTCTGATATCTGCCCAACATAGAGTAACTCGATCTAAGGTACACTAAGAGTCAGAGTCAAAGAAAAATCGGCATAACTAGTTTTCTGAACATGATGTGGAAATATAGTAAGAATTAAATCCCAATAAGTTCAACAATAAATCATAATCATCATCAATAATGCTCGTCACGTCATGTTCATCTCTATAAGCTACAGTAAATATCTTAGGTCACATGAATGCACTTTATCTATGCACATGAAAATCGTGCAATAATGACATGTATGACATGAATAACTATCTTCAGAATATCATATGAGGGCTATCAACTTATTTTTGTAACAAGCTACCCTAGTCATGGTGAGAACTTTTTACTCTCCAGTACGGGCTTTTCTTACTCCGTCCAACATGGCACACATTCTCTTTCTTTTCTCATTAGCATAATCATAGCCATGAGTAGGGCATCTCCTACTGGTGCACCACACAGATTGTTATGAGACCGTGCTTGTCTCTTTTTTTTTCCACATTAATAGCCAAAAATATGATTTCAGTAACAAGTATGTTCATTATACTCACATGCCATAATTTATCATCAAAGCATAATCATTACCAAAAATCATTGGTAAAATACAATCTTGCCATGAACATAATCATTTTCAAATATCACTTTATAAAATATTTCCATGTCAAAATTACACACTTAAGATGGTAAGGAGTTCATGAAATGGCAATGGCTATGGTATACACTAGTTATTTATTATTTTTAATTTTAAGATTCTTCTTCTTTTTTAAATATTATTTGCCTCCTCATTAAACATAGCATAACACCCTCATTTCAGTCCGATTGAGGTAATCTTAGTGTCAATTGAAAGATAAGACAATCCTCTAAAACCCTTATGTTGAACATTTTAGTGAAATCTTAAGTAATCGTGGTGTTACTGCTCCCTCAAATTTAATGTTATTTCTTGTTAGGTAAGTTCAGACCTCTACTTACTAATCTGATCATATCTCCCTTATACAAATTCCAATAAAGGTGATTCCAAAGCCTATAAAAAGCAAAGACTGAATTATTCCCAGAAAATTGAAAACAAAAATGCTTACATTTACCAACCTGAATTCTAGATTGATTATGACATCTACTCATTAATAAGCCATATCTCCCTCATATGGACTCCAAAATAAGTGATTTCAGAGCCTATGAATCCGTGATACAAATATATATATATATATATATATATATATATATATATATATATATATATATATATATATATATATATATATATATATATATATACTTATTATGCTAATAATTTCATTTAATTACCTACATATTTTGCCCAAAAAATTCAAACACAGAAGCATATTTAACAGATTTTGCTTTGATTAGCCAGTTTCTGACCATGGCTTACTAATCTTACCATATCTTCCTAATATGGATTTCAAATTAAATGATTCTAGTGGCTAAAAATTCTTGAGACATATATATATATATATATATATATATATATATATATATATATATATATATATATTTCATGTTAACTTTTTGTTTTAGTTCTCCATAAATGTTTCTAAGAAATTTAAACATAGAAGTTTACCTAACAGATCCATCCCTAGTTAACCATTTTCTGACCACTGCTTACTAATCGAACAACATCTCCCATATCTAGAATCCAAATTAAGTGATTATAGTGAATAAAAATTCATATATCTACATTTTTCATGTTAACTATTTCTTTTAATTTCAAACCGATTCTTCCTAAAATTTCAAAAATAGAAGCTTCACTGGTTACTCCAAAATCTAGTTTCCTAACCAAACATTTTCTAAGATTTTAGTTCATCATTTGATTACGTACTCTTCCATTTCCTTCCTAATTTACATCTAATCATATTCAATCAATTTTTCACCACATTCAAATAAACAGAATAACAGCATAAAAATCCTAAAATGTTTCCACCCAGAGCCATACCTATGCAAAACTTTCCACACTAACTGAAAAGTTCAAAACATCCATCATATGCCAGATAACATGTAACATGATATAGCAACATCCATGACCAATCATCAAAGTAGCAAATATTGTAAATTTTATCAAAGTTCTAAGATCAAATTCTCATATAAATTTTACAAATTTCAAAGATTTTCTTTAAAAAGAGATATTGTTAAACCTACCTAAAGATCACTCTAACTCACTTAGTGAATTCTTTTTCTTGTTTTCTCTTGAAGGATGTCGCAAGATTCCTCCCTTCCCTTAGCTTTTCGAGTAGCTTAAATAAGAGAAGGAGGGTGAGTTTTGAACCCCAAGGATGAAGAGAAAAGATGGATTCAAGTAGAGATTAAGCTAACTTACCTTGAGTACTTAGTCCTCTAGACTTCTCTTCCTCTCTTCTCCTCTCTTTCTCTTTTTTCCTTACTCTACCTTACTTATGTTTTTCCTTTCCCTCACTTGGACAAAATTTGAAAGTTATAAGGGTGGGTTTTACTTAAATAGACTATCAATTGGTTCACGTTTCATAATCATGGGTCTACCTTATCACAATTAGGATGCACTTGGTTGTTTTTATATTGGGGAAGACAACTCATGTTCTTGTCTTCCTCTCCCTTAGTCAAGATATGGATAGCAAAAATGAGGTATGTATTTAGAAAATCATGATAAAATGTTCTTAAAACAAGGGAAAAGGTCCCTTTGATTTAGGGATTCATTTCTTTTTTCTTTTGTCTCACTCAAGTATGATAGGTTTACCTTTCCAGGTGTCAAATTTCCAGCCCTTGAGTCTCCCTTGCTTGGTTCAAATTATTTGTGTAGGATAAGGATATTTTGTCATAATGCCATGTATTATTACCTCCTTGTTAAAGTTATGAAAGTAGGATATAGATGTTTTATCCTAATGCCATGTATTATTACCTATTAGTTGAAATTATGAATGTAGGATATAGATGTTTCGTCCTAATGCCATGTGACCTAATCTTTATTATTATTATACTACTATTTTCTCACATGGTTTTTATTTTTCCCTCTTGGATTTGGACTCATTCTTGCCCTTTTTCTTTGCTTTGGCTAAAATTCTACCTTTAATGGAAGGCTTTGTCACATTTTTATGATTTTTGGGCTATTAATCCAACTTTTATATCCTAGTCTAAGTCTACATTTTATTTCTCACTTGGGCTATCCAATTGGGTAGCTAGAAACTCATGTGAACTGGAAAAACTCTATATGAAGTGTCCATAGGTGAAGGCCTAATGTATGGGTAGAGATGTTAAACTTAGAAACTTTATCTCTTGAATTTGGAAAAATTACCTTAATTCAATCTTCTTGAAATTTTAAGACCTGCACTTACTTCCCAAAAATTTATCTTCCTTACACAAGAATTTCACCTCTCTTTAGTATGTTATTTCTAATTTTTCCTTTTAGGTTTTCTCTCTTTACTGATTCCCTTAATGTTAGAAACATTTTCTATGCATACACATAAGGTGAAGAATTTCTAAGGCTTATATTTCCTTAAATATCTAAAAAAAAATTAATACATTTTATTTTCTTAATTAAATATTTATGTACCTTTATTAATAGAAGAAACAAAATTAAGGATGTTACATTTCTCCCCCTAAAAGAAATTCTGTCCTCAAAATTTCAGAAATTAACTAATAAGAGCAATTGCGGATATTGCTTCCTTATGACTTCTTCCAGCTGTCAAGTTGCTTCTTTCGGAGTCAAACCTTCCCATAACACCTTAACCAGGGGAATGATTTTTTTTCTTAATTGCGTCACATCAGTGTCCAAAATGGATGCTGGTACTAGCTGGTATGTCATGTTCTCCTTTATTTTTGTTGGTTTATCCCGTATTACATGTAAGGAATTTGAAAGATACTTCGGTAGCTATGATACATAGAAAACATTATGAAGGTTTGAAAAATTAGGTGGTAGGGCAACTTGATATGCTAACGTCCCCACTTTCTTTAGAATTTGGTAGGGTCCCAAAAATTGCGGACTTAGCTTTCTGGTTTTGAGAGACATACCAACTGCAGTGGTTAGGGAAAATTTCAGAAATACTTAGTCTACTTCCTTAAACTTCAGAGGTCTATGCCTCTTATCAAGTAACCCTTTTGCCGACTTTTAGCTATAAGTATTTTGTCTTGTACATCCTAATTTGTTTAGTGGTTTTTTGAACTAGATCAGGACCCAGCAAGTTCTTTTCTCCTACCTCAAACCAACATAATGGAGATTGGCACTTCCTACCGTATAAAGCTTCGTAGTGGGCCATCTTAATACTAGAGTGATAATTATTATTATAAGCAAATTCCACTAAAGGTAGGTACTTATCCTATCCTTTACCTTGTTCTATCACACAGGCCCTTAACATGTCTTCTAGGGTTTGAATAATTCGTTCTGTCTGCCCATCAGTATAATGATTATAGGTAGTACTGAACCGCAATTGGGTTCCAAAAGCTTCCTGCAACGCCTTCCAAAACCTCGGACCTATATTAGAAACGATATTTAAGAGAATTCTTTGTAGTTTAACTATTTTCTGGATGTACAACTGGGCCGATTTGTCTAGTGAATAGTTAATTTTTATGGGCAAAAGCTGAGCAGATTTGGTTAAGCTGTCAACTATTTCCCATAAAAAGTTATGTCCAACTTAAGTCTTAGGTAATCCCACCACAAAGTCCATCAAAATACTGTCCCATTTCCATTTAGGAATCTCAAGAGGTTGTAGAAATACCACTGGCTTTTGATGCTTTACCTTCACCATATGATAAATTAAATATTTCGCCATAAACTTAGTAATGTCCTTTTTCATCTCTAGCCACCAGTACATCTTCTTTAAGTCTTGATACATTTTATAGGATCCAGGATGGACTGTGTACTTACTTTGATGTGCCTCTTGTAGGACCTTAGTCTTCTACTCTTATTCTTGAGGGACACAAACCCTTCCTTGATATATGATTACTCCATCTTTCGAGATAGAAAAATCATCTTGTTCTTTGTGATCCCTTAAGTATTGGTCGTGAGCTTGAGCCTCTTTAATCTTGGATCTAAAATCACACTTTATACTCAACCCATTGATTATTATCTTCTTTGGGGCTAGAGTAGTGACCAGCTTTAAATTTGAAACTCCTCTAGCATCTGCATATCATACACCAGCATCTGACCTATGTGTAGAGATTTTTTACTCAAGGCATCAGCTACAATATTTGCCTTTCCTGGATGATGCTTTATCTCAAACTTGTAGTCATTGAGAAATCTCACCCATCTTCGTTGCCTCTTATTTAACTCTTTCTAATCAGAAAGGTATCTAAGACTCTTATGATCAAAGTATACTTCAAATGTTTCCCCATACAAATAGTGTTGCCAAATCTTTAAGGCAAACACCACCGCTGGCAATTCAAGATCATAGGTTGGATAATTTCCTTCATGGAGACTTAGTTGCCTAAAGGCATAAGCAACTACTCTCTTATCTTGCATTAGCACACACCCTAGTCTTTTCTTTGAAGTGTCACTATACACTTCAAAATGTCCTATAAGGTTTGGAATAATTAAAACAGGAGGAGTGGTCAATCTTGTCTTAAGTCCTGGAAACTATCTTCACATTGATCAGTCCATTTGAAAAGACTTCCCTTCTTGGTCAATTTAGTCAATGAGAAGGCTATACAAGAGAAGTTTTGTATAAACCTCCTATAGTATCTTGTCAAACCCAAGAAACTTCTGACTTCTGTAACCGTTTTTGGTTTTTCCCACTGAATCACTTCTTTCGTCTTACTAGGGTCTACGACTACCCCTCTATTGGAGATGACATGTTTGAGAAACTTCACCTTTGTCAACCAAAATCCACACTTCTTCAATTTGGCATACAACTTTTTCTCTTTCAGCATTTACAGCACGATTTGGAGATGTTGTTCATATTCTTTCTCACTCTTAGATTATATTAAGATGTCATCAATGAACACTACCACAAATTGATCTAGGTAGGTTCGAAAAATACGATTCATGTAATCCATGAAAATTGTAAGTGCATTTGTCAACTCGAAGGGCATTATGAGAAACTCATAGTGCCCATACCTAGTTTTGAAGGCTATTTTTGGTATATCTACCTCTTTGATCCTATTTTGATGGTATCTTGATTTCAAGTCAATTTTAGAAAAGATAGAGGCTCCCTTCAGTTGATCCAATAAGTCATCTATTCTAGGGAGAAGGTACTTGTTTTTGACAGTCACCTTATTTAGCTATCTATAGTCTATGCATAGTCTAAGGCTCTCGTCTTTCTTCTTAACAAACAATATAGGAGCTACCCAAGGTGATACACTCGGTCTAATGAATTGCTTGTCTAACAATTTCTCTAACTCTTTCTTAAGTTCCTGTAGTTCCTTCGAGGCCATTCTAAAAGGTGCAATAGAGATAGGCCCTGTCTTAGGTAGGGATCAATAGATAACCTTATCTCTATCTCAGGAGGTTAGCCGAGAATATCTGGTGGACATACTTCAGGAAACTCATTAGCAAATGGGATTTTATTAAGTTTCGGTTTGACTTCTAGGTTTGATAAACAAAGGAGAATATAACCAAGTACTCCACTCTTTAACTCTCGATTGACTTGATTAGCATTTAGCATCAATAACTACATCTCCTCTTGTAGAGTAGAAGGTAGAAATTCAATGGTCTTGGTGCAACAATTTAGCAAGACCCGATTTCTTGATGTAACAACTCCATTTATGTAACAATTTTTAAAAAAAATTTATACAACATAGAGTTTACATACACATCATTAATCAAAATGTACGTACAACATATCAAACACGTAGATATCTACATCTTATTTATTCTGGTTGACCAATTTTGGAGATACAGGTGCGGGTGGTTGCACCTTCACTGGGATTTGAGCCAACTCGACCACAAAAATTTTATTTGATTCTGGGAACTGCCCAACATAAAGTAATTGGTCAGATGAATGCATTATATCTATGCACATGAGAATCATACAGTAATGACATGTATGATAGGATTAACTATTTTTAGAATATCATATGATGACTATCAATTTATTCTCATATCTAGCTACACCAGTCAAAGTGAGTATTTTCTACTCTCCGGTACTGGCTTTTCTCGCTCCGTTCGACATGGAACACTTTCTCTTTCTTTTCTCATTAGCATAATCATAACCGGTTGTAGGGCGTCCCCTACTGGTGCACCACACGGATTGCCATTTGATCGTGCTCATTTCTTTTCTTTTTACAATAATAGCCAAAAATATGCTTTCAATAACAAGTATGTTCATCAAAATATAATTATCACCAAAAATCATTGGTAAATATGCCATGACCATAACCATTTCAAATATCACTTTATAAAATATTTCCATGTCAAAATTTTACACTTAAGATGGTAAGAAGTTCATACAATGGCAATGGCTATGGCATATACAAGTCATTTATTATTTCTATTTATAAGATTCTTCTTTTTTAAATATTAATTTTATTTCTTTATTTTCTTGATGCAGGTTTTCATTCTATCTAACATTCGCTTACTAATCAGAGCATAACTCCCTCAATGTAACTCCGATGTAGGTGATCGTGGTGTCAATTTGAATATAAAACAATTATCTAAAACTTTTATGTTGAACAGTTTAGCGAAATATTAAGAAATCAAGGTGATATTACTCCCTCAATATACAAGTTATTTCTTATCGAGTAGGTTCTAACCTCTACCTACTAATCTGTCCATATCTCCCTCATAAGAATTCCACATTACGTGATTCCAGTGGCTAAACATCCATGACACATATAGAAATAATTTTTATGTTAACCATTTATTTTAATTACCTACAGAATGTTCCCAAAAATTAAAACACAGAAGCTATCCTAAAATATTCTTCTCTAATGAACCAATTTCTGACCACTTCATACTAATTATACCATATCTACCTCATACAGACTCCAAATTGAGTGATTCTAGTGGCTAAAAATTCGTGACACATATATCTATAATTCTTATGTTAACCATTTATTTTAATTCACTTCAAAATGTTCCCAAATATTAAAACACATAAGCTATCCTAAGATATTCTTTCTTGATTAACCATTTTCTTATCACTGCTTACTAATCAGACCATATCTACCTAATATGGACTCCAAATTGAGTGATTTCAATGGCTGAAAATCCGTGAGACATAGATCTACATTTTACAAGTTAACAATTTGTTTTAATTCCTTATCGATTCTTCCCAAAATTTTTAAAATAAAAGATTACAATTTTGCCAACCATAGCCATACCTATGCAGAACTATCTACATCAGCTTAAGTATTCAAACATACATAATATGTAACATGATACAGCAACATCCATGACCAATCATTAAAGTTCTAAGATCAAAATCCCATATAAATATTACAAGTTTCAAAACTTTTCTTCAAAAAGAAATATTGTTAAACTTACCTTGACCACTTAGTCCTCTAGACTTCTCCTTCCTCTTTCTTCCTTTCTTCCTCTCCTTTCCTCTCTCTATCTTGCTTCTATTTTTCCTCTCCCTCACTTGGACGAAATTCCAATGTTATAAGGGTGGGTTTTGCTTATATAGACTATCAAATAACTTACCTTTCATAATCATGGGTCTACCTTATCACAATTAGGATGAACTTGGTTGAATTTTTGGAAAACAAACAACTCATGTTCTTGTCTTCCTCTTCCTTAGTCAAGATATGCATAGGAAAAGGAGATTTGTATTTTTAAAATTATGATAATATGTTCTTAATATATGGGACAAGGTCCCTTTGATTTAGGAATTCATTAACTTTTTCTTTTGTCTTAATCAATTATGATAGGTTTACCTCTTTAGGTGGCAAATTTCCAACCCTTGAATCTTCCTTGCTTAGCTAAAATTATTTGTGTAAGATAAGGATATTTTGTCATAATGCTATGTATTATTACCCACTTGCTAAAATTATGAGTGTAGGATATAGATGTTTTGTCCTAATGCCATGTATTATCATACCACTTGCTAAAATTATGAATGTAAGATATCACACCACTTGCTAAATTTTTGTCTTAATGTCATGTCACCTAATCTTGATTACACCATTATTTCATCACTTTATTTTATTTTTATTTTTATTTTCCCTCTTGGGTTTGGGCTCATTCTTGCCCATTTTCTTCACTTTGGTTAAAATTCTACCTTTCAAAATGGGCGTAGTCACATTTTCATGATTTTTGGGTTACCGGTCCAATTTCTATATCCTAGTCCAAATCTATGTTTTATTTCTTCCTTGGGCTATCCTATTGGCTTGCTAAAAATTCATGTGAAGTAGAAAAACTCTATATGAAGTTTTCATAGGTGAAAGCCCAATTTATGTGTGGAGATACTAAACTTAGTAACTTTAACTCTTAAAGTAGAAAAAATTTTCCTAATCCAATCTTCTTGAAATTTTAATACATTTACTTTCTTCACAAAAATTTATCTTCCTTACTCAAGAATTTCATCTTTCTTTAGTATATTTATTTCTAATTTTTCCTCTTAGGCTTTCTCTCTTTACCTATTCCATTAATGTTAGAACATTTCTATGCATACACGTAAGGTGAAGAATTTCTAAGGATTATATTTCCTTAGATATCTAAAAATTGTCTGATAAATTGTATTTCCTTAATTAAATATTTATGTACCTTTATCAATAAAAGAAACAAAATTAGGGATGTTACTTTGAATACTTTTGTACTTTTATTAATTCATGAAACAAAATTAGGGATGTTACACTAGACATCCAGACTTACCCTAAAATGACATCAATACCTCTTAAAGGTAAACAAATTAGGTCTATAGAAAAATTTCCTCCTAGATGGTGATTTGACAGTCTTTACATACAGAGAAAGTTTAGACTTTTTCTCCCGTGGGGGTTACTACAAATAGTTTATAGGGGGTTTTAGAAATAGGATACTGAAGCTCCCTAATACATTCTTCTGATATAAATGATTGACTAGCACCAAAGTTAAACAACAACATAAGAGTAAATCCATAGGTATAGCATGTACCTTGAATCATTTTGGAGGATTGAGTTGCCTCTTGGCCGCTAAGGGTGAAAACTCTTCCTTTCACCTGAGGCCTCTGTTCTGCCTGCTTCTCCATATTTTGTGGGCAGGTCTTTGCAAAATGATCGTTTTGTCCACATTTGAAGTAAACATCTAGTCCCATGTAGTATGGCTTGTTACCATGCCTACGTCTGCACTTAGTACACTTGACTGTGGAAAAGTTCTGTTGGAATGGTTGGAGACTTGTAATCATTGGCCTCTTGCCAATACCTTATCCTTTTCCTCTGACATTTCTGCCAGAATTTTATGGCCCATTCTTCTATTTCCAAAATTTTTGTCTTTGTTTCTCATCCTCCACTACTGTCAAGCTTTTTTTGTAAGAGTCTACATTTATTTAGTAGAGGTACAAACTCCCTAATTTCCATAGCTACAACAACATTCCTTATCTCTAGGTTCAATCCTGCTTCGAAAACTTTCATGCTTCATTGGGGTTAAATTGCAGGTAAGAGGAAAACTTAGACAACTCCTCGAACCTCGTGATGTACTGGCCTACTGTCATGCTACCCTGCCTGAGTTGGAGAAATTTGATCTACTTCTCTGCCTGTACAGTACTTGGGAAGTACTTTTTCGAAAAAGGTGTCTTTGAACACCTACTAGGTGATCTGCCTTCCCTAGTGAGCTGAACGTTCTCTATCTCTACACTATCAGTATTCTACTTCATCTTGCAGCATATATGCAATGAAGATAACTTACTGGTCCTTAGTACAGCCCATTACTTCAAATATTTTCTCTAGTTCCCTTATCCACCTTTTAGCTACAATCAGGTCAAAGCCGTCTTGTAAAGAAGGTGGTCTAGTCCTTAGGAACTCGGATATACCATTATCATTCCCTGCCATTCGGTTATTAACACCATTCTCACCATTCGGGTTATTAGCATTCTAGAAGTATTGTAGAATTTGGTTGGTGGTCGTGATTTGGTCTTGAATTGCCGTGGCAAGGTTGTGCAGGGTTTCCTCTGTATTATTTGCTAGATTCCTATTTGGTGGTGCCATTTCCTACTATAACAAAAATAAAGTTATGCTGCTATTGAGGTGATCAAGCCCAATAGTTAGTTTCAAAAATATTTAACAGAAGTCATAACACCACCTTGGCATATAGATAGGAAACACTAATAATTTCTTACCTATATAAAATGACTGATCCACTACACAGCACAACCACAATATACTCAAGACACTATAAGATCAATTTAGATAACCATTCACCCACAGCCTATCTAGGATCGACCTTCTCTGAGATTTGATGACAAAGGTCGATTGACCCACTGGCTAGTTTTCTTTTATTGGTCAAGGAATACTAAAACCTCAAATTTGATGACAAAGGTGAGATTAGGAATTTGTTCTTGATTATGCAATCTATCTTGAATATTAATCTTTTTTAGTTTGATTTTATGATTAGTTTGTTTGATTGCTAGAAAGGGCCCTCTGATTTATTAACTAATTCAATCTATTGCTAATTTATATATCAAATATGGAATTGTTTGTTCACTATAATTTGCGAAGCAACTTGGGTTAATAATTTGCTATGTCATGAATTGTTAAAACCTAGGAGGAACATTTAATTAAATTAAATTCAATCTCTTATGTCTCTTTTGTTTAGCCTCACTGATCTCTCTAATTCTTTATGCATTGCTAGATTGAATTTTGAGTGCTTGTCTAAGATTATTCAATAATTATGGTTAATTATGTTGTTTATATTCTAATTAACTACACTTGAAAAGGGATGGGAAATTAATTTCAACAATGAATATTCAAATATGAATTGGATCATATGAAGATCGATGATCTGTGGTAAAAATTTGATGATGGAAGTTGACATATACCAATACCTATCTGATTGATTGATTTTCAATACAACGATCTACATCAATTCTTAGTTATTATATCTTTGAATTTAAATCCACTTTAATTTTACAAGAGTACTAGTTAGACTACACATTCAATGTGGATTCGACCTTTACTCCTGTTACTACATTAAATTTCAAGGGTAAGGTTTTATTATTTTTAAGTGCCTGTGATAGTATGCTCCAAATTTTGGCTCCATTACCATAGAGCGCATCAAGTTTATTTTGTGGAGAAATTCTAATTTAGAGGAGGAAGAAATCATGGATGGAAACCATTCCTTAAAGGAGTATGTTACTCCAAATTTGAATCAGCAACCTTTATGCGTAAGTTTTCCTACTTTAGATGCTAATGTTAATTTTGAATTAAAATCTAGACTAATACATATTTTTCCATCTTTTCATTATATTGTAGGTGAAGATCCCTACAAGCATCTAAAGGATTTCCGTGTAGTCTATATAGGCATGAAACCTACAACGCTAACGAAGGAACAAATTAAACCGAAAGCTTTTCTGTTTTCTTTAAAAGATTTGGCTAAGGATTGGCTCTACTATTTTCCCTCCAAAACCATTACCACATGGAATGAGATGAAGAAACTGTTTGTGGAAAATAATTTTCTAGCCTTAAGGGTAGTTAACATTAGGAAAAAGATTTATGGTGTAAAGCAGCAAGACAGAGTCTCGTTATGAATATTGTGAACGATTTAAAAAGTTATAAGCAAGATACCCTTACCATCAAATAGTGAGCATATGCTCATTCAATATTTTTATTAAGGCCTCTTACTTATTGAAAGGATTATGATTAATGTAACAACCTCTTTTTTTATTTATTTATTATACAATATAAAGTTCACATACACGTCATTAATCAAAATGTACGTACAACAAAAATCAAACACATAAATAACTACATGTTATTTATTTTGCTTGACCAATTCCGGAGATATAGGTGCGGGTGGTTGCACCTTCACCGGGATCTGAACCAACTCGACCACAAACATATTATTTGATTCTGGGATCTGCCCAACATAAAGTAACTCGATCCAACATACACTAAAAGCCAGAGCCATAGAAAAATATGCATAACTAATTTTCTGAACATGATATGGAAATATAGTGAGAATTAAATCCCAGTAAGTTCAACAATAAATCATCATCAATATAGCTCATCACGTCATGTTCAGCTGTATAAACTACAGTAAATATCTTTGGTCACATGAATGCACTATATCTATGCACATGAGAATCGTACATTAATGACATGTATGACAGGATTAATTATTTTCAGAATATCATATGATGACAATCAATTTATTCTCATATCAAGCTACCCCGGTCAAGGTGAGCATTTTCTACTCTTCGGTACGAGCTTTTCTCGCTCCATCCGACATGGCACACTTTCTCTTTCTTTTCTCATTAACATATTCATAACCGTTGATAGGGTGTCCCCTACTGGTGCACCACACGGATTGCCATGTGACCGTTCTCATTTCTTTTCTTTTCACAATGATAGCCAAAAATATGCCTTCAATAATAAGTATGTTCATCAAAATATAACTATTACCATAAATCATTGGTAATCATGCCATGAACATAACCATTTCAAATATCACTTTATAAAATATTTCCATGTCAAAATTTCACACTTAAGATGGTAAGAAGTTCATACCATGGCAATGGCTATGGCATATACTAGTCATTTATTATTTTCATTTACAAGATTCTTCTTCTTTTTTAAATATTAATTTTATTTCTTTATTTTCTTGATGCAGGTTTTCATCCCATCTAACCTTCTCTTACGAATCAGAGCATAACTCCCTCAATTTAACTCTAAAGTTAGCGATCTTGGTGTCAATTTCAAGATAAAACAATTATCTAAAACTATTATGTTGAACAATTTAGCGAAATAGTAATAGAGCAAGGTGATATTACTCCCTCAATGTACAGGTTATTTCTTCTCGAATAGGTTCTGACCTCTGCCTACTAATCGGTCCATATCTCCCTCATAAAAATTCCAAATTAAGTGATTCCAATGGCTACCAATCCGTGACATATATATCTATAATTCATATGTTAACTATGTATTTTAATTCCCTACATAATGTTACCAGAAATTAAAACACAGAAGCTATCCTAACATATTCTTTCCTGATTAACCATTTTCTGACCACTGCTTACTAATCAGACCATATCTACCTCATATGGACTTCAAATGGAGTAATTCTAGTGGCTACAATTCCGTGACACATATATATATATATATAATTCCTATGTTAACCATTTATTTGAATTCCCTACATAATATTCCCAGAAATTAAAACACAGAAGCTATCCTAACATGTTCTTCCCTGATTAACCATTTTCTGAACATTGCTTACTAATCAGACCATATCTACCTCATATGGACTCCAAATTGAGTGATTCCAATGGCTGAAAATCCGTGAGCCATATATCTATAATTGTTATGTTAACATGTTATTTTAATTCCCTACAAAAAGTTACAAAAAAATTAAAACACAGAAGCTATCC
This sequence comes from Gleditsia sinensis, assembly GCA_037074535.1. Taxonomy (NCBI): domain Eukaryota; kingdom Viridiplantae; phylum Streptophyta; class Magnoliopsida; order Fabales; family Fabaceae; genus Gleditsia; species Gleditsia sinensis. Next base: position 24,240,916 of record CM073466.1, read on the forward strand.
TAAAATATTCTTCCCTGATTAACCAATTTCTGACCACTACAAACTAATCGGCCCATATCTACATCATACGAACTCAAAATTGAGTGATTCTTGTGGCTACAAATCCGTGAGACATAGATCTACATTTTTTATGTTAACCATTTCATTAAATTCCTTACTGATGCTTCCCAAAAATTTAAAAACAAAAGTTAAAAAGTTTGCCATCCATAGCCATACCTATGCAAAACTATCTACACCAGACTAAGTATTCAAAAATACATAATATGTAACATGATATAGCAACATCCATGAACAATCATCAAAGTTCTAAGATCAAAATATCATATAAATATTATAAGTTTCAAAAGTTTTCTTCAAAAAGAAATATTGTTAAACTTACCTTGAGCACTTAGTCCTCTAGATTTCTCCTTCCCCTTTCTTCCTTTCTTCCTCTCCTTTCCTCACTCTACCTTGCTTCTATTTTTCCTCTCCCTCACTTGGACGAAATTTCAATGTTAGAAGGGTGGGTTTTGCTTATATAGACTATCAAATAACTTACTTTCATAATCATGGGTCTACCTTATCACAATTAGGATGAACTTGGTTGAATTTTTGGAAAACAAACAACTTATGTTCTTGTCTTCCTCTTCCTTAGTCAAGATATGTATAGGAAAAGGAGATTTGTATTTTTAAAATTATGATGATATGTTCTTAAGATAAGGGACAAGGTCCCTTTGATTTAGGGATACATTTCCTTTTATTTTGTCTTAATCAAGTATGATAGGTTTGCCTTTTTAGGTGGAAAATTTCCAACCCTTGAATCTTCCTTGCTTAGCTAAAATTATTTGTATAGGATAAAGATGTTTTGTCATAATTCTATGTATTATTACCCACTTGCTAAAATTATGAGTGTAGGATATAGATGTTTTGTCTTAATGCCATGTATTATCATACCACTTGCTAAAATTATGAATGTAGGATATCACACCACTTGCTAAATTTTTGTCTTAATGCCATGTCACCTAATCTTGATTACACCATTATTCCATCACTTTATTTTTATTTTTATTTTTATTTTTCCTCTTGGGTTTGGGCTCATTCTTGCCAATTTTCTTTACTTTGGTTAAAATTCTACCTTTCATAATGGACTTGTCACATTTTCATGATTTTTGGGCTACCGGTCCAATTTCTATATCCTAGTCCAAGTCTATGTTTTATTTCTTCCTTGGGCTATCCTATTGGCTTGCTAAAAATTTATATGAAGTAGAAAAACTCTATATGAAGTGTCCATAGGTAAAAGCCCAATTTATGGGTGGAGATACTAAACTTAGTAACTTTAACTCTTAAATTAGGAAAAATTACCTTAATCCAATCTTCTTGAAATTTTAATACCTTTACTGACTTCACAAAAATTTATCTTTCTTACCCAAGAATTTCACCTTTCTTCAGTATATTTATTTTTAATATTTCCTCTTATGTTTTCTCTCTTGACCTATTCCATTAATGTTAGAATATTTCTATGCATATACGTAAGGTAAAGAATTTATAAGGATTATATTTCTTTAGATATCTAAAAATTGTCTAATAAATTTTATTTTCTTACGGGATGTTACGATTAATGCAGCTAGTGGAGAAGTTTTTGTGGATAAAACCCTTGAAGTTACAAAAAACGTGATTGTAAACATGGCAGCCAATTCTCAATAATTTGGCACTAAACCTTATAATCCAACAAGGCATGCTAATGAGCTAAGTATTTCATCTCTTGAGAAACAAGTTGCTAGCTTAACTTCTCTTATTCATCAATAGCTATGGGTAATGATGTGCAAACGGTAAAGACTTATGTTATTTGTTTAGTAATTCGGAACCCAACTAATATGTGACCAACTCTTTAAAAGGAACCCATAGAGCAATTAAATATAGTAAATGGTTTTCCTAGTTAACTGCACAGGAGATATGATCCCTCTCATATATAAACTGAGATGAAGGGATCACCTAAATCTTAGCTATAGAAATCCACAATAAATTTTTCCAAATCACTAATAGTACTAACAGACTTAGCCCCTTAATCCAACACAATCTTGTAATTCAAGTAGGTCTTTAGAATATAGTAGAGCCAATCCTTATCCAAATCTTGTTGGAATTCAAAGTTTGTGTTGTTAAATCCCTCACCACTAACACTTTACAATTCCAACAAGATATGAAGTAGTTTTAACAAGAGCCAAGGGCTGGTATTCAAAGTTTAAAAGACCTGATAGGGCAGATGGTAACCACAATCAATCAGTTATAAGCTTAAAATTTAGTAAAGATACATTCTCAAACTATAGCAAATCCAAGAGAGAATGTAAGTGCAATCAATTTCAGAAGTGGTAAAGAAATTGAAAGCCCAGTCCCTACTTCTTCAAAGTAAAAAGATGTAAAAAATGAAGTTCCCAATGTTGAGGACATACCTAAGCATAAGTTTTCACCTCCTTATGAGGATTAGCTAGAACTTTTTTCCCTCCAGCTATAGTAGAGGATTAAAAAAAATGAAAAGAATTTAGATTTATATCAAACATTTTGTAAATGTGAAATGAATATTCCTCTTTTAAATGCTATTGAAAAAGTCCTCACGATACTAAACTTCTGAGAGAATTGTGTAAGGTTAAGAAGAAGTAGAAAATAAAAGGGTGTGAAAAAGTAAAAGTAGGGGATAATGTTTTTGTAATTATTCAAAAGAAACTCATTGGAAAGCGTAAGGACCTAGGTACTTTTTCTACCCCTTACATTATAGGTGACACTAAATTTTAGAAAGCCATGATATATTTAGGAGCATCTATTAGTGTCATGCCATATTTTGTTTATGCTTCTTCAAAACATGGATCTTTAAGAGAAACCAGTGTGGTATTCCAATTGGCTGACAAATGTAATACCTATCCCAAGGGTATAGTTAAGGATTTGGTTTTGCAAGTAAATAGTTTAATTTTTTTAGGTGATTTTTATGTGCTTTATATGGACAATGAGGATCAAAATACTCTTATTCTAACGAGAAGACCATTTTTAAAGACATTTAAAATAAAATAGATGTTCATAATGACATACTTATTATTGAATTTGATAATGAAATCATTAAGTATAATATTTGTAAAGCCATGAAATACACTAAAGATGACATTAATCATAGCTATTCTATTAATGTGACTAAATTTTTAGCATAGGATGTTGACATTGGTAAGCCCATTGAGAAAAAGGATGAGGAGCCACTAAATGAATCCCTAAATCTACAAAAATTAGGTAAAGAACCTCATATTACATTGCCAATTCCTAATGAGATACTTGTGCCATTTATTTTGTAGGTTCCTACTATAAATTTAAAGCCTCTTCCTAGCCACCTCAAGTATATATTTGTTGGAGAATCATCCCTTATGGTCATCTCTAGAAAGCTCAATGCACTACAAGAAGAAAAATTTGTGCATGCCTTCAAGAAGCATAAGATAGCTACTGGTTAAACAATTGCAAACATTAAGGGAATAAACCCATCCACATGTATGCCTCATGCCTTACTAGGAGAGGGAGTGAAACAACTTCTAGGTAAGTCATGTTTCTATTGGTATATACCCTTAATTATTACTAATATTCTCCTTATGGTGCGGTTGGACTTCAAAGCTTGGCAAAATCCAAGGCATTCTGGATTAAAGTGGATATTGAGGATCAAATTCCTCTTGATTAAAGGATAAATCAATTTAGTCAATGAAATAAAACAAAGACACTGATTGGGAAGCAACCTAACATTAAAAAAAGAGAGTGAAAATCAAGATTTTTTCTAGAAAGGTCAAAGTTGCAATGGTAGTTTTTCATCATCACGATGCCAGATATCCAAATCAAGGGGCAGTTTTCCAGATAGCTCAACATTGCAATGCCAAAAACCCAAGATTTTATTATAGAACTCCAGTAGTTTTAGTATCATAATAGTAACTATTCAATGAGAAAGAAACAGGCACATTTCAAATTCAAAGAGAACCTAAGAGCCCTAGACACCCCAAATGCATCCAAGAGAACCTAAGTAACTGAAAAGACATCAAATTTTAAGGAATTTTGGCCTATTCAAGTGATTGCCCCAAGACTTACTCTAATTCCACAATGAATCATCTACATTGAAGCTAAAAAAACCCATTTGGACTCACCTATTGTGGCATGTAAGCTAATCATTGGACATAGAAAATTATGGAATTTTGTTGTGTTTTTTGTAATTATTATCAATTGGATTTCCATTTTGCACACCACTTATTCGAATACAGTCCCAATTGCCCCACCATTAGCTCGTTGACATTAGTCTTCAGCCATACCACTTGAGCTGCACTTTGAACTAGTTTTGAGAGTGAATTATGTCAGCCAAAATGTCAAACGCTATTTTGGGATACGTGACTAGCACTAATAAGGAATTAGGCCCCAAGTCGTAAACATCAAAGCATAATCAGATTAATCATGAATAAACATTTTGATCGCGTATTCATAGGGAATGAAAACCCATTAGAAACATATAATATCGATAAACAAACTTTCATTAATCTAACACATTCAAAAATATTTATAAAATACAACAAAATCCATAGTTTACATATCCAAAACATAATAGAAGTTGGGATTCTGCTTGTGACTATCATAGTAATATGGTAAAGGGAAAAATTGTGTGTTTAATTATTATATTTTATTCCTTAATTCTTAGCTAACTTGTGATTATTTTCTTATTTCCATTTTATTTTATTTTGGTTGCTTTGAATACTGCTTGTATTTTCTATTTACGAGAGAGCAAAATAGCTTAAGAATAAAGGGAGAAAGCACATTTGAAGGGGCCTTTGGATTAGGAGCAAGCCAAGGAAGAGACATGGAAGAAACATGCTTCAAATGTGCCAAAACAGATATCGGCAGCCTCCAACATGGCTAGGTCGTGTTTGGGACACCCAGAACACAACCATATCCTGTTCTATGCAAGAGATGGTGCAGCTTTGCAAATTCCAGCCCAAGGCACGGCCAAGCCTTGTCTTGGGACACGGTCGTGCTTTGTGTCCATATAGCCTGTGATTTTTAATGGTTTTAATGAGCCAAAGAGTATATATATGGGGGGAGACGAGGAGAAACACATCTAGATACCTTTAGACTTATTATAGACTTAGAAAACACTCTAGGATTAGGTTTTATAGTAGATTTAAAGTTTCTTTTACACTTTAGATCAGATTGGACATTGGATCGAAGATTGTATTCATCTCCAGTACTTTATTCTGGGTTCCATCTTTCTTTCTCTATCTTTACTTCTCTTTTGCATACTTTGTATTGAACATTTTTGAATTGCTTAATACATTTGATTATGATTTCTATTTCGATTATGCATGAGTAAACTTTAATCTAGGGTTTGGGGAAACCCACTTATGGTATAATGATACTAAATTGAATTGAATTGTTAAAACCCTAATTGTGATTATTTATGGTTAATTAGAATTGACTATTATGCTTGGTATGTGTTGATGAATGTCTAGCAAATGTTTATCACATCTTAGGTTATTATCTGAATTGAATATCATAAGTGCAGCAAACCCTAACCCTAGGCTTTTTACAATTGAATATCTAATTTAATTAATTGTGACTTCTCTCGTATTGAATTATATTAATTTAGATAGTTTACTTTGTAGAATACTAGTAATTGATCATTGGTCTTTATGGGATACGATCCGTACTCGTGGGATTAGTTACAACTACTCCATACGCTTGCAGTTATTAGATAAACATCACGAACAAGTTTTTGGCATTGTTGCCTATATCCTAATGAAATGGTGTAGCTTTCCATAATCTAGCCCAAAGCACAACTAACCCGTGTCCTAGGACACAACCATGCTTTGCGTCCATACAACTCATGATTTTTAATGAACCACAGAGTATATATATGATGGGAGACGAGGAGAAACACATCTAGAGGCATTTAGACTTATTTTGGATTTAGAAAACACTTTAGGGTTGGGTATTAAAGTATATTTAAAGTTTCCTTTAGGCTTTAGACTAGATTTTACATAGAGTTAAAGATTGTATTTCATCGGATTATTATATTCATTAGTGACAAAGTTAGTAATTATGTGAATAGACTTATGTATTATAGATGATCTTAACTCATGAAAATGTGATGCGTATCAGAATATGAAATATGTATTTGTCATTGAGTCTCACTTTTCTAGCATTGAACCCCTAATTCTTTAAAACCACCTTACCTATTATGCTATGAATTGTATGTCCATTTTGATTTTGGCATTATGAAAGTATGAAGGTAAGGAGAGGTGAAAAATGAGAGAATGTGAAACCCAAAATTTTTCACTCTGAGTACCCCTTCAAGGCACCAAAATGGTCTTAGTATGAGTACCTAGTTACCTATACCTTAGTGAGATGGAGCATAAAATGTACTCACTGTATATTTCTATAAAAAATGAAATAGAAGAAGAAGATAGAAAAGAAAGAAGAAAAAGTAAAAAGAAAAAGAATTTGAGTGAGAAAAAGAGTGTTAAAGTTAATATGGGATAAGCCCCAAAAGGGATATCTAAAGGATACAGTGGCTTACTTGAGTGCTTAAATTTCATTTTGGTGTATACAATTTGGGGAAACAATAAGAGTAGGTGTATAATAAGAGAATATAGGTTTAATATTAGAATAGTAGAAATTGACTGATAAATGTTTACTCATGTATCTGTTTACATCACATTTATTAGGTAAAGGATTAGCTATGTTACATTGTCTATTTTCTAGAATTTGAATGCAACCTCCCCTTTCTTATTAATCTGTTATGTTATTTACTTAAGGACAAGCAAAGGTTTAAGCATGGGGAAGTTGATAAAGGGGAAATTTTTGTGTTCAATTGTTATATTTTATCCTTTAATTCTTAGCTAACTTGTGATTATCTGGTTATTTCCATTTGATTTTATTTGAATTGTTTTAGATACTACTCGCTTGTATTTTCCATTTTCATAAAAGCAAAAGAGCCTAATAATCAAAGGCAAAAGCACATTTGAAGGGCCACTTGGATTAAGAATAAGCCAAGAAAGAGATATGGAAGAAACCGGCTTCGGATGGGCAAAAAGGGACACTGGAAGCTTCCAACACGGCCAGGCCATGTTCTGTGCAAGTGATGGTGCAGCTTTCTAGATTCCAACCCAAAGCATGGCCAAGCCGTGTCTTAGGACATGGCTGTGCATCATGTCTGTACAACTCGTGATTTTTAAGGGTTTTAATTAGTCAACGAATATATATTTTGGGGGAGACAAAGATAAACACATCCAAACGCCTTCAGACTTATTCTAGACTTAGAAAACACTCTAGGGTTAGGTTTTATAGTAGATTTAGAGTTTCTTTTTTAACTTTAGATTAGATTGGACATTGGATCGAAGATTGTATTCAACTCTAGTACTTTATTCCGAGTTTCATCTTTCTATCTTTATCTTCTCTTTTACATACTTTGTATTGAACATTTATGAATTACTGAATACATTTGATTATGATTTCTATTTTGATTATGCAAGAGTAAACTTTAATCTATGGTTTAGGGAAACCGACTTATGGTATTATGATACTGAATTGAATTGAACTATTAAAATCCTAATTTTGATTATTTGTGGTTAATTAGGATTGACCATTATGGTTGGTATGTACTGATGAATTTTTGGCCAATGTTTAACACATCTTAGGTTATTAACTGACGAACTGAAAGGTGAAAGTTAATATCAGAATTTGATAGTTAATTATGGATATTCTAATTATGAAAGTAGGTTAAAATGCCTTAGGAATTGAATTAATTGATATATACGAGACCCCTTATGAATTGAATCACTTGGTTAGCGCAGAACTTAATGAGCTTAAGTTAAACTAAGAACTATGAAAGTAGGTAATTAGATTAACTTAGGTACAATTATCAACGCTTGAAAGAGGTTCTTAACGAATTGAGGCTAAACCATCCTCAATTACTCAAATAATTGCAATAAGATATTTATGTTGGCTGTTGAATATCATAAGTGTGGTGAAACATGTAACATCCTTAATTTCGTTTCTTTTATTAATAAAGATACATAAATATTTAATTAATAGAAATAAAATTTAATAGACAATTTTTAGATATGTAAGGAAATATAATCCTTAGAAACATGTAACTATACACATTTATATAAGCAGCAAATCTTCCATCACCATCATATCCAAAACTACATTAGAGATTAATATTTATACATAAGCGACACTGAGTCATATAACTACATTAACTTAACATTGGACCCTATACTGTACATCACCCTTGTGTATAAAAGGGGGAGGAGGTAGTGCTGGCATTAGGATCTGTTAAAGGTATCGCCATCCACTGGATCTCTATGATCAAGTACACAAAAGAAACTAGCATTTCGTTTGCTTTTATTTGAACATAACACCAACAATAGTGAGAACAAAAGTTCCCAATAGGTTTAACATTAAAAGCATCATATAGTAAATAAGAAAATCACAGTGTCATGTTCAGCTGTATAAACTATAGAAAACCATTTCTCTTTGTATATGATAAAATAACAAGGATGTATAGCATGCTTTCATGTTTGATAGACAAGTTATGTACCATGCCCTTACTCTTAAAGGCACGTTAAATGCTTACTTCACAACATATATTTTCCATAACATGCATAATAAACTCATTTATCACTGAAATAGATACATAAAGATATTCCCATGTATATACAATATACAGACCAAATCTATAAATATCATAGTAACAACAGAAGCAAAGATCTTGCCTGTGACGTTTCGAGCATACTCTAGAATACAAGTACAATATAAATCAAAATCTATGAGCCCTAGAAACAAAATAGGCTCACCAGAGATATTGTCGCCTAGCTGATCACCTATTTGATGGGAAAGGACAAAACTCTGTATTCTTATCTAAAAAATATAGAAATATCATCTAGTGAGTTTGACAACTCAGTGAGTAGATAATACCTCCTATGACCTCTTAGGTCAACATATGGATGTACTCATATTTTAAAATTTATCACGTAAAAAATATTAATTCGAAAGTACATCCATGTGGGACCTGCATTTGAAATATTCTCAAATCAAAGGATATTCATATATCCAAAACCATATACTGTACTATAAGATCATTAAACAAATGTTGTTATGCATCAAAATATTTCACTTGAAAACATTAGGAGGATCCTATATCAGAACCACCATATCAGAGTTCAATCTTTTAAGTACTTTGTTGGTGTAGGATTTGCCTATACTTAGAATCTCAGTCAAGGTTTGCCTTACCACCATTCAAGTGGACACACGAAGGGACTCTACTATGGATATTTCCCAAGCACACAGCAAGGGAGGGAAAATCACATATCATATAGTCAGCATCTTGCCCATATAGGAGGCATTTCGCTCTCCTTCACATATCATATCACATGTGTTGGCCATTACACGAGGCTAGCACCACCCTTGCTAGCTGAGGTATCAAGATGCACTAGGACTAACATCACCTGTTGTTAGCAAATATTGTTTTGAATAAGATTCCTCCATAAAAATTATTATTTACACATATACCATATCATCCAATACAGAATTTTTAATATAATACAGACTTTCAATCTCAGTACAGTTCATCTATCATAAATTTCTCAATTAGGGTTTATCATATATACTTGCCCTTTTTCAAGGCAATCATATAGATTTATAAATCAATGTAACGTGCACATTATATTTTCTTTACCATATGATGAGAAATACATTTAAAATCACATATTCAATGGATTCAAAAATCCATTTTCAAAACCATACTCTTCTTGAACTATATACCAGATTGTAAACAATTTAAATAATTTAATCCATTTCAGAGACATATAAAAGTATAAATAACGAGTAAACATAATCAATTACACATTTAAAGTTCAAGAAGAGCATTGAGTAATTCATAGAAAGAATTATCTACTCATAGGGTAAGGCTCCGGGTTGGACAGTCTTAAAATACACTTTTCCAATCTTAATTTGAGTAAATAGACCTAAAAAACGAGTTTGGAGGGTCCAAAAACATAGCAAATGACTTCAAAATCGTGCAATTTGGCCTCTGGGAGCTTGGTCAACACCGATTAACTGATGGGTACTATTCATAGTTAGAAAATACTATTCATCGCATGAAAATCACTATTCATACCCGTCGAATTTACTATTCACGATGCACAAAAAATTGTCAGATGGCAAAAAAATTTCATATCCTATGGTTTATCTAGCTCATGATTCCATCTAAAGTGTTAGATTTTCTATTTGAGGTCTTTAAACAGAAGTTTCAAAACTTACCTTTTTTTTAAGATTTTCTACTTCTGATTTGCGGTGATTCTATTGCTGATTTGAAAAATTGTTTAGTCAAAATCGTAGTACTCATCATCCTGAATCCAGTGGTACCCTTAGTTTTGAGATCAGAGATGTGTAGACACTCTAGATCTCAAGAGAAAACATAGAGATTACTATTCATACTATTTATCGGTTACGAGATCGGGATTTCGCAAATTCCTCATCTCCCCCATTTTCTTTCCTTTTTTAAAAATATTATTTAATTAATAATTAAATATTAAAAATTTATTATTATTTTTTTGATTATATACATATAAATACTATTTTTCATCTTATCATATCCTAAAAATTTCTAAAAAATTATATTCTTGCAAAACTTTAGTTGAACTCTTAAATCATGACTTTTCTTAATAAAATTTTAATAAAAAAAAATATCTTTATGCATAATAAAAGAAAGAATATTTTTAAAATTAAAACAAAAATTTATTAGAGGCTAATATAATTATTTTAAGCAAAACCAAAATTATTTTAATTAAAAGTATATTTTCTTTTAGAAAAACATAATTATTTTTTAAAAAATAAAAATATATATTTTTATAGTAAAACATTATTATTTAAAAATAAAAATTACGGGATATTACATTATGCATCAATATCAGGCAAGTATAATAACCAGGTTATACTTCAATATTTTGCTTGTATATATATATCTTTACAGTACTTTTATGCATGGTGGCTGATCGTCTGCAACCATAAGTTCCATAACCAGTGACTTATCGTCTGTAGCCACATCTCAACACTCAGTGACTAATCATCTATAGCCACAAGTTCAACCATATACATTAACACGATATAACCATGTATACATCAAACAACTCACCTTTACTATCATGCTTGTCATCCACAACCAACTTCATCTCTTCATATAATTACTATGTAATAACCCCTCTATTGTCATATAATAATGTACACATCATATTCTTTAATCATAATCACCATCACTATGGGTTATGTATTAACCAAATACATCACTAATATCATGCATATTGTCAACGCCTACTGACTAGCATCTTATTTCATACATCCACATCATATAATATTCCCCAAAACTACCTTTTAGTATTATATTTTTTTTCTTATCTATAAATTTCTAGCAATGTCTACCTAGCCCATAAATTCACCTATTTACTTATATTGTTAGTTATCTTTCTTGGATAAGCATGCAAGTGCTTCAGGATATTCCAAGCATTTTAAAATTTCATTCCCTTATAGCAACTAACTAGGCATGATATGCATTACTTACAACAAAAAGGCTCTCATGCCATAAAAGAAAAAGGTACAATACATAACTTATTTTACATCACATTACGAGCTGTCTAAAAGGGACTTGGCACTCAACTAATCCATCCCACATATATTACACAACCAAAGGAAATACAATCCATATCCATAATCTGATTAGTCAACCTTGAGACCCCTATTGTTTAACTCTTGCTGGAGTACTTGGAATGTGATTATGTGGACATAAAAAAATGAGATGACAATCTCAATAGCTAGCAAATTTTTCAGAAAAACAATATACATTCCATTCCTTAAAACATCTCAATTTATTTCACTGAAACATAACCACTGACCATACATACATACATCATCTTAGTCACACTAGGGACCTATAACATTTTGGTCTACCTACCTAATGTAGTACCATACCTATAAAAGGGTTATGCATCTCCTATTATTGGCCAATACGTGGGGGGAATAGGGCTTACTTGGCACACCTTGGGCACCCCTTAATTCCCAAGAATGCATACATAACATACCTTTAGACCATCATTCATAGCATAAAAGTCAGGCAACTAGTGAAATTGATAAATTCAAGTTCATAAACATAAAGAATCTTCTAAGGAAAAGTTAGCTATCTCAATTCCTGCACAATCACTTCCTTTCCAAGGCTGCCAATGTTAATACCAGCAACTCAAACTAAAACATGTAAGAGCTTTTGGTTAATGCATGCATATTACCACCTAAAATTATAAGTCTATAGTTTAAGAGCTTTTGCTTTCCAAAACAAAACTATGATTCTGTTCAGATTCAAGGTTATTATTAAATATGACAAAAGTCCTCTAAAAATTCTAAAATTATCCATAGAGGTTCCTCTACATGTCTATTTTATTTCGTGGTTCTCTCAACCCTTAACTCTTCCATTCACCCTAAGAACTACCTCCATAACCTAGAACAATGCATATTGGTTTTAGCTCTATTTCTCTTTTGTTTTCCATTCCTTTGGATGGGTAAAACTTCTTCAAAATTCATGATATTTGATATGGATATCCTAGATATGTTATATAATCATCATAAAAATTTCAAGTAAAAAATAATTCATTTCACCCCTCAAATAACACACTTTTTATGGCTGTCTCCAGTTCTGGTTTGTTCAGACTCACTTCTTGTCCTACTGAATTTCCATATTTTATTATATGCTTTAACTTGCCCATATAAAAATTCAACATCTAACCCCTTCAATGTTTAGTATTTCCATCAACAGCCTAAGTTGTCCAACAGATTGTTCTTAGCATTATTTTTATTGTAAATGGCCTATTTGTAGGTACTCAAAAATCAAAAAAATTTCCAAAATTCATTATCAATAATTCAAGACTTTGCTCACCAAATATTATAAAATTTACAGGCCATTTACCCAATCAAACAATCCAATAACACAGGGCTTTAAAATTTTAGGTGCAGAATGTGTGGTGCTTCAGCATGTTTGTTACTTAGATGGCAAAGATTGTTCCCTACCACTAGAGTTCCATTTTTTCAACTTTAACATCTTACATCTCATACTCAGGAATCACCCATGAAGAACCCAAAATGAGCTCAAGTGACTACAAACCAACTTTCCTTAAGAAGGGAAACTCACCTTATGCAAAAATACTCCTATGACTCTCAAATTTTAGCTTGCTTCTCTTCTTAGTTTCCCTTGCAACTTAGCTACATTTTTTTTGGTTGCTCTCCCCCTTTAGCTCTAAGTTTTTTTGGATGCATTCTCTCCCTCTTGGGTACTGATTTCATGAGGAATGAGGTTTGAATTTACTACCCAAAATAATACCTAGACAACATGATTCTTGGCCGCTGGTTTCCACCACTCAAGAAGAAAAAGAGGCTATTTTTGCAGGGATTCCCTTGTGTTTTTGTAGGGATTCCCTTGTGGTTTCTACATGGAGGGCGTGAGAATACAGATCATGGTGTGGGGGCAGCAGCGTTTGCATTATTTTTTTGATTGTGGGCTGAAATATGGCTGAATTGGGTGGCAGTTTCTTGGCTAGAATGTGGCTGAAATGTTTATGGCTATGTGGCAGGATTTCCTTGTTGAAAGGTGGCATTTTTCTTGGATGATTTTGGCTAAAGGTTTGTGGCCATGTGGCATGCTTTGGTAGGTGCAAGTTGGCTGCAAGGTAGCTACAATTTTGTGGCCAATGTGGCATGCTATGTGGCTGCAACTTTGTGGGCAATAGGGCATGCTTTGGTAGGTGCAAGGTGGCTGCAAGGTAGCTACAATTTTATGGTCAATGTGGCATGCTATGTGGCTGCAACTTTTTGGGCAATGTGGCATGCTTTGGTAAATGCAAGGTGGCTACAAGTCTATGGTCAATGTGGCATACTATGTGGCTGAAATTTTGTGGTGCTACTTGGCAGCTCCTTAGTTGTTTTATACTGCCTTAATTTACTACTAATCCTAGATTAGTAATGTCTTAAAAATGTATTTGTATCTTTTCCCCATCCATTATGCTCCTAAGAATTTTATTTATATAATTCATGATTAACTATATGTCACCTATTTTATAAATGCCTTATTGTTACATAACTAAGCATTTTAATTCTTTGTCATATGTATTTTTTACTTATTCTTAGATTTATCTAACTTTATTAGAGACTTAGAATGTTACATTTCCTTTTGTCTTAAAATAAGTTTGTCCACAAAATTTAACATACCTTTTTCAAACAGATGTGGATAGGTCCTCTTTATTTTCTTTTCTGTCTCCCAAGTTCCTTCCTCAAAGGATAGTCCCTTCTAGACCACTTTAACTAGAGGGATGTTCTTATTTCTCAATTGTTTAGTCTTAACATCAATGATCCGATCTGCCCTTACAGTGTATGACAGATTATCTTGTAAATGCATTTATTCGTGCTCTATGATATGTGAAGGGCTGGGTTATACTTTTTGTAATGGGAAACATAAAATACATCATGAATATGAGAAAGGTTTGGAGGAAGTGCAAGTTTATAAGCTACTGATCCGATCCGATCAAGAATTTAGAAAGGATCGATGTAGTTGGGATTGAGCTTTTTGGTTTTCAAAGACCTCCCACACCTATGAACGGAGTTACCTTAAGGAAAACATGGTTGCTTGTTTCAAATTCTTAGGGCTTTCTTTTTTTATCTATATAGATTTTATATCTACTTTGGGCTACTAGCAGTCTCTTTCGAAAAAGTTCAAGGTGTCTTATGGTTTGGTCAACCAAATCAGGGCCTAAAAGACTCCTCTCCCTTAGCTCTACCCAACACAGAGGTGACCTGCACTTTTTTCCATACAAAGCTTCAAAAGGAGCTATCTGGATACTGGAATGGTAACTATTATTATAAGAAAATTTAGCTAAAGGTAGATATACATCCCAGTTTTCCTTCATTTCTAACACACAAGCCTTTAGCATATCCTTTAAATTTTCAATTGTTCTCTCAATCTGTCCGTCATTTTGTGGATGGTAGACCGTGCTAAACCTAAGTTTAGTACCTAAGGCATCTTGCAAGGATCTCCAAAATCTAAAAGTAAACCTAGGGTCTCGATCCGAAACAATATTGGTAGGAATTCTATGGAGTCTGAAAATTTCATAAACATACACTTGTGCTAACTTGTCTAGAGAATAGGTAGACTTAATGGCTAAGAAGTGGGCAGACATGGTCAGTCTATCCACGTTTACCCAAATTGCATCATAGCCAGATGATGTCCTAGGTTACTAATTATCGCAAGCGCACGACGTAGATGTAGCTAATCCGGCGAGTACTGGTCGTATCCCACAGAGAACAATGTCAACTACTAGAATTATACAAAATATGCTATCTAAATTGATGTAATACGGTAGAAAGTTTGTCACAATTAAGAATTCAATTAACAAAAGCCTAGGGTTAGGGTTAATCACACTTATGATATTTAACATTTAACTTGTACCTCTAATTGCAATTATTTAGGTAATTGGGGATGGTTTGACCTTAATTAACTAGTAACCTCTTTCAAGCATTACTAATCATACCTACGTTGATCCAATTGCCTACTTTTGTGGTTCTTAGTTCAACCTAAGTCCATTAAGTTCTATGCCAATCGTGGAATACAATTAATTGGTTTTCTCTTTCCCACTAATTGATACATTCCTAGAAAACCTTAAACTACTTTCGCGATTAAGATATCTCTAATTAACTATTAGGTTCGGTTTTAAATTTTTACCTTTCGGTTCATCAATTAAATACCTAAGACGTGATAGATTGGTGATAAGGCATTCTACCAACTCTTATTCATGCATATAATAGTTAATCCTAATTAATCCAAAACTGATCACAATTAGAGTTCTAACATTCAATTCAACATCATAGTATCATCATATCACAAGTAGGTTTTCCGAAACCCTAGATCAAATCCACTCACACATCATAGAAAAAGAAATCAAATTCATATCAATTAAGTAAACCATTCAAGTTCAGTACAATATAAAGAGAAGGAATAGAAATAAAAGTAGAGAATTAAAGTAGAAAGATGTAACCTAGTTTGTAGAAAAGTAAAGATGAAATACAACCTTCAAATGCTGTAAATCCTACTCTAAAATATAAAATCAACAATGATTCAAGTAAAAAACTAATTTAAGAGTGTTTTCTAAGACTAAAAACAGAGTCTAAGATGTCTTTCTTGGTCTGAATGTGTTCCTTTACATTTCTCTATGCATATGTATCACTTTGCTGCCCTAAACCCTAAGAAAACATGTACTGTACGGACACGAAGCACGATTGTAACAACCTCTTTTTTTTTCCTTTATTATTATACAATATTGAGTTCACATACATGTCATTAATCAAAGCAGACGTATAACATATCAAACACATAGATATTTACATCTTGTTTATTTTGGTTGACCAATTCCGGAGATACAGGTGTGGGTGGTTGCACCTTCACCGGGATCTGAGTCAACTCGACCACAAACATCTTATTTGATTCTGAAATCTGCCCAACATAAAGTAACTCGATCCAATGTGCACTAAAAGCCAGAGCCTTAGAAACAAAAGCTGCATAAATAATTTTCTTAACATGATATGGAAATATAGTGAGAATTAAATCCCAGTAAGTTCAACAATAAATTATCATCAGTAAAGCTCATCATGTCATGTTCAGCTGTATAAACTACAGAAAAATATCTTTAGTCACATGAATGCATTATATCTATGCACATAAGAATCATACTGTAATGATATGTATGACATGATTAACTATTTTCAAAATATCATATGATGGCGATCAACTTATTCTCATTTCAAGCTACCCCGGTCAGGGTGAGTATCCTTTACTCTCCGGTACGGGCTTTTCTCGCTCCGTCCGACATGGCTCACTTTCTCTTTCTTTTCTCATTATCATGATCATAACCGTTGGTACGGCGTCCCCTACTGGTGCACCACACGGATTGCCATGTGACTGTGCTTATTTCTTTTCTTTTCACAATGTTAGCCAAAAATATGCTTTCAATAACAAGTATGTTCATCAAAATATAACTATTACCATAAATCATTGGTAATCATGCCATGAACATAACCATTTCAAATATCACTTTATAAAATATGTCCATGTCAAAATTTCACACTTAAGATGGTAAGAAGTTCATACAATGGCAATGGCTATGGCTATACTAGTCATTTATTAAGATTCATCTTCTTTTTTAAATACTAATTTTATTCCTTTATTTTTCTTGATGCAGGTTTTCATCCTATCTAACATTTTCTTACTAATCAAAGCATAATTCCCTCAATTTAACTCTGATGTAGGTGATCTTGGTGTCCATTTCAAGATAAAACAATTATCTAAAACTATTATGTTGAACATTGTAGCGAAAAAATTAAGAAACGAAGGTGATATTACTCCCTCAAAGTACAAGATAGTTCCTCTCGGATAGGTTCTGACCTTTACTGACTAATTAAACCATATCTCCCAAATTGGAACTCCAAATTGAGTTATTCCAGTTGTTAAAAATCCATGAGCCATATATCTATAATTGTTATGTTGGCGCGCTATTTTAATTCCCTACAGAATGTTCCCAGAAATTCAAAAACTAAAGCATTAATAACATACTCTTCCCTGAATAAACATTTTCTGACCTCTGCTTACTAATCGGATCATATCTACCTCATATGAACTCCAAATTGTATAATTCCAGTGGGTATATTTCCATGAGACATAGATATATAACTTTCATGTTAACCATTTATTTTAATTCCATACAGATAATTCCTAGAAATTAAAATACAACAGATGTCCTAACATAATCTTTCTTGATGAACCATTTTCTGACCTTGGCTTACTAATCGGACCATATCTACCACATGTGGACTCCAAATTGAATGATTCCAGTGACTAAAACTCCATGACACACATATCTTTAATTCTTATGTTAACCATTTATTTTAATTCCCTACCAATAATTCCCAGAAATTCAATTACCGAAACTATCCTAACATATTCTTCCCTGATGATTCATTTTCTGACCTTTGACAACTAAGCAGACCATAGCTACCTCATATGGACTCCAAATGGAATGATTCCAGTGGGTAAAAATCCGTGACACATATATCTTTAATTCTTTTGTTAACCATTTATTTTAATTCCCTACCAATAATTCTCAGAAATTAAATTACCGAAACTATCTTAACATATTCTTCCCTGATGATTCATTTTCTGACCTTTGACTACTAATCAGATAATAGATACCTCATATGGACTCCAAATGGAATGATTCCAGTGGGTAAAAATTCGTGACACATATATCTTTAATTCTTATGTTAACCATTTATTTTAATTCTTTATAGATTGTTCCCAGAAATTAAAATACCGAAGCTTAAAATTCTGTCAACCATAGCCATACCCATGCAGAACTATCTACACCAACCTAAGTATTCAAACATACATCACATGCAAGATCAATATGTAACATGATATAGCAACATCCATGACCAATCATCAAAGTTCTAAGATCAAAATCTCATATAAATATTATGAGTTTCAAAGGTTTTCTTCAAAAAGAAATATTGTTAAACTTACCTGGAGCACTTAGTCCCCTAGACTTCTCCTTCCTCTTTCTTCCTTTCTTTCTCTCCTTTCCTCACACTACCTGGCTTCTATTTTTGCTCTCCCTCACTTGGAAGAAATTCTAATGTTGTAAGGGTTAGTTTTCTTATATAGACCACCAAATAATTCACCTTTCATGATCATGGGTCTACCTTATCACAATTAGGATACACTTTGTTGAATTTTTAGAAAACAAACAACTTATGTTCTTGTCTTCCTCTTCCTTAGTCAAGATATGCATAGAAAAAGGAGATTTGTATTTTGAAAATTATGAGGATATGTTCTCAAGATATGGGGCAAGATCCCTTTGATTTAGGGATTCATTTCCTTTTTCTTTTGTCTTAATCAAGTATGATAGATTTGCCTTTTTAAGTGGCAATTTTCTAGCCCTTGAATTTTCCTTACTTAACTAAAATTATTTGTGTAGGATAATGATGTTTTGTCATAATGCTATGTATTATTACCCACTTGCTAAAGTTATGAATGTAGGATATAGATGTTTTTGTCCTAAAACCTTGTATTATTATGCCACTTGCCAAAATGATGAATGTAGAATCACACCACTTGCTAAATTTTTGTCTTAATGCCATGTCACTTAATCTTGATTACACCAATATTTCATCACTTTAATTTTATTTTTCCTCTTGGGTTTGGGCTCATTCTTGCCCATTTTCCTTACTTTGGTTAAAATTCTACCTTTCATAATGGGCTTGGTCACATTTTCATGATTTTTGGGCTACCGGTCCAACTTCTATATCCTAGTCCAAGTCTATGTTTTATTTCTTCCTTGGGCTATCCTATTGGCTTGCTAAAAATTCATGTGAAGTAGAAAAACTCTATATGAAGTGTCTATAGGTTAAAGCCCAATTACGGGTGGAGA
The DNA here is from genome assembly GCA_037074535.1 of Gleditsia sinensis. NCBI lineage: Eukaryota > Viridiplantae > Streptophyta > Magnoliopsida > Fabales > Fabaceae > Gleditsia > Gleditsia sinensis. Next base: position 24,260,469 of record CM073466.1, read on the forward strand.
TACTAAACTTAGTAACTTTTGCTCTTAAATTAAGAAAAATTACCATAATCCGATCTTCTTGAAATTTTAAGACCTTTACTTACTTCACAAAAATTTATCTTTCTTTACCTAAGAATTTCACCTTTCTTTAACATGTTTATTTCTAATATTTCCTCTTAGGTTTTCTTTCTTTACCTATTCCATTAATATTACAACATTTCTATGCATATATGTAAGGTGAAGAATTTCTAAGGAAAATATCTAAAAAATTACGGGATGTTACATTCTTCCCCCCTTAAGAAATTCGGTCCCCGATTTTCAATCCATCCTACCACATGTAGGGAATGAAATTAAGGCATTATTCAGAGTTACCAAGCTTATTACCTAAATAATTAGAGATATCTTTTCTGTATGACATCTTTACTTTTTAATATGTCTATTCACTTGAGTGATTTTGTCATATAACTTAACCATAAGGATTTCTTTCACTCATAAGTTCTTCAATTGATATCCTCTAGCCCGCATGGATATATCTATGGGTCGATATTAGAAAACACACATATAAAGGAACATATACACCTTCATATTGTGTAACTATCTTTTCTTATTCCAAACTTCTATCAAGTCAATTTTTTTTTTCATATATCAACATCATCCCCTGAATATCATCATCTTAATCTATCATCTATTTTTATCCTCAAATTCTTTAATCAATATGTTAAACATACGTAGCAATAAATCCTTCAAACCTTTAATAACGTTTATGTACCATTGACACATGTCTAATAATTCCAACTTACCTCATCACAGTAATTCTATACAAGCTTATTAACACCATTAAACTCATTGTCAAAAATTTCAATTATTTCTTCTATCATATCCAAAAGCACCTCATTCTAGCTTATGCCAATCCCATTTAATTCACCCAATCATTTCAAGAAGATTTGTGTTTTTTTTTCCTAACAATTACTCATACATGAATTCTCAATTCCAACATAATTCACATCCTAGATACTAGACTCAATTTAGCATGATATAATCCTTTAACACAAATATCTTGATAACCTACATTATTTTCGGACATGGTTCTAAGAATATTCTCTATATTTCCAAATTAAGAGTTTAAAGACTAACTTAAATCCTACTTCCTATATTTTATTCCTCGAGAACTTCAACACCACTAATTCTCTTGATTACATTCGTCAAAACACCATAAGACCATCATCCGTCCATTCTTTTCAAACTTTTCATTACTTTAACCAACTAACAACTTAGACAGCATAATAACCGAGTTTCAAAGAAAAGAAATTATCTTTCATTGCAATGAGGGAAAATAACCTTGCATTTAATGCCAACCGTTAATGAGTGAAACAGACGAAAAGCATAATAGAGAATGGTGCCAAAAGCGAAAGTCAAAATTTTTGACAAAGCATTGAAAAATATTAAAATCGGTGGCCGTAATTCTTGAAAATCTGTAAACAAAATCTATCTATGATTTCAGCAAAAATCGATGGCCGCAAATTTTGAATATATGTGTCAGAATCTACTTTAAATCTATTGGTATTCGATGGAAAGATATTGTAACATCCTTAATTTCGTTTCTTTTATTGATAAAGGTACATAAAAAATTTAATTAAGGAAATAAAATTTATTAGACAATATTTTAGATATCTAAGGAAATATAATCCTTAGAAATTCTTCACCTTAGGTATATGCATAGAAAATGTTTCTAACATTAAGAGAACAAATAAAGAAGGAAAATCTAATAGGAAAGAAATTAGAAATAACATACTAAAGAGATGCAAAATTCTTGGATAAGGAAGATAAATTTTTAGAAACAAGTAAAGGTCTTAAAATTTCAAAGAACATTGAATTAGGGTAATTTTTCCTAATTCAAGAACTATAGTTACTAAGTTTAAAATCTTTACCCATACATTGGGCTTTTACCTATGGACACTTCATATAGAGTTTTTTTTTCCACTTCACATAAGTTTCTAGCAAGCCCATTGGATAACCTAAACAAGAAATTAAACATAGACTTGGACTAGGATATAGTAATTTCACAAATAGCCCAAAAATTATGAAAATGTGACCAAGCCCACCAAGAAAGGAAGAATTTTATCCAAAGCAAGGAAAATGGGTAGGACAAGCCCATAATGGGTAGGAATAAGCCCAAATCCAAGAGGAAAACTAAAATAAAATAAATTAGATGATGATATAATAATAAGAATAAAGATTAGGTTACATGGCATTAAGACAAAAAATTTAGCAAGTGGTGTGATTCTACATTCATCACTTAAGCAAGTGGCATGATAATACAAGGCTTTAGGACAAAAACATCTATATCCTACACTCATAATTTTAGCAAGTGGTATGATAATACATGGTATTAGGACAAAACATTCATAGCCCACACAAATAATATCAACCAAATAATGAAGATTCAAGGGCTAAAAATTTGCCACCTAAAAAGGCAAACCTATCATACTTGTTTAAGACAAAAGAAAATGGAAATGAATCCCTAAATCAAAGGGACCTTGTCCCATATCTTAAGAACATATTATCATAATTTTCAAAATACAAATCTCCTTTTCCTATGCATATCTTGACTAAGGAAGAGGAAACAAGAACATAAGTTGTTTGTTTTCCAAAAATTCAACAAAGTGTATCCTAATTGTGATAAGGTAGACCCATGATCATGAAAGGTGAATTATTTGGTGGTCTATATAAGAAAACCCACCCTTACAACATTAGAATTTCGTCCAAGTGAGGGAGAGAAAAAAATAGAAGCAAGGTAGAGTGAGGAAAGGAGAGGAAGAAAGGAAGAAAGAGGAAGGAGAAGTCTAGAAGACTAAGTGCTCCAAGTAAGTTTAACAATATTTCTTTTTGAAGAAAACTTTTGAAACTTATAATATTTGTATTGTATGAGATTTTGATCTTAGAACTTTTATGATTGGTCATGATGTTGCTATATCATGTTACATATTGATCTTGCATGTGATGTATGTTTGAATACTTAGGTTGGTGTAGATAGTTCTGCATGGTTATGGCTATGGGTGGCAGAATTTTAAGCTTCGGTATTTTAATTTCTGGGAACAATCTATAAGGAATTAAAATAAATGGTTAACATAAGCATTAAAGATAAATGTGTCATGGATTTTTAGCCACTGGAATCATTCCATTTGGAGTCCATATGAGGTAGCTATGGTCTGATTAGTAGTCAAAGGTCAGAAACTGAATCATCAGGGAAGAATATGTTAGGATAGCTTCGGTAATTTAATGTTTGGGAATTATTGGTAGGGAATTAAAATAAATGGTTAACATAAGAATTAAAGATAAATGTGTCATGGATTTTTAGCCACTGGAAGCATTCCATTTGGAGTCCATATGAGGTAGCTATGGTCTGATTAGTAGTCAAAGGTCAGAAAATGAATCATCAGGGAATAATATGTTAGGATAGCTTCGGTAATTTAATTTCTGGGAATTATTGGTAGGAAATTAAAATAAATGGTTAACATAAGAATTAAAGATATGTATGTCATGGATTTTTAGCCACTGGAATCATTCAATTTGGAGTCCATATGAGGGAGATATGAGCCAATTAGTAGACAAAGGTCAGAAAATGGGTCATCAGGGAAAAATATGTTAGGATAGCTTCGGTATTTTAATTTCGGAGAAGTATCTGTAAGGAATTAAAATAAATTATTAACATAAGAATTAAAGATAAATGTGTCATGGATTTTTAGGCACTGGAATCATTCAATTTGAAGTCCATTTGAGGTAGATATAAGCTGATTAGTAAGCAGAGGTCAGAAAATGTTTATTCAGAATATGTTATTAAAGCTTTAGTTTTTGAATTTCTGGAAAATATTCTGTAGGGAGTTAAAATCGTACGCCAAGATAACAATTATAGATATAGGGCTCATGGATTTTTACCAACTGGAATAACTCAATTTGGAGTTCAAATTTGGGAGATATGGTCTAATTAGTCAGTAAAGGTCAGAACTTACACGAGAAGAAATAATCTGTACATTTAGGGAGTAATATCACCTTGATTTCTTAATATTTCGCTACAATGTTCAACATAATAGTTTTAGATAATTGTTTTATCTTGAAATTGACACTAAGATCACCTACATCAGAGTTAAATTGAGGGAGTTATGCTCTGATTAGTAAGAGAAGGTTAGATAGGATGAAAACCTGCATCAAGAAAATAAAGAAATAAAATTAGTATTTTAAAAAGAAGATGAATCTTAACAAATGACTAGTATAGCCATAGCCATTGCCATTGCATGAACTTACTACCATTTTAAGTGTGTAATTTTTAACATGGAATTTACCCTAGTACTCATATAAATTTACAAGAAGTTTTGAAAGTGCCGGTTTTATTTGAAAAATCTTAGTATGCTCCGTGGTTGCAGTATTTTCACATCAGAAAAGAATTATTCTAGTTACTGGAAAACAAAATTGTGATTTGTGAAAAGTGCATGTCTAAGGAAAGCTCTGGCAAGGAAAGACATGGTACTTAAGTGTGTCCATTAGTGACCCACCTCTCTTTCCTGGGAACTTTTCTGGTGCGCTGTTTACAGACTACAATTACTATCCAGTTACCAAGGTATTAGTATGGAATTTTGACATGGAAATATTTTATAAAGTGATATTTTAAATGGTTATGTTCATGGCATGATTACCAATGATTTATGGCAATAGTTATATTTTGATGAACATACTTGTTATTGAAAGCATATTTTTGGCTATCATTGTGAAAAGAAAAGAAATGAGCACGGTCACATGGCAATCCGTGTGGTGCACCAGTAGGGGACGCCCTACCAACGGTTATGATCATGTTAATAAGAAAAGAAAGAGAAAGTGTGCCATGTCGGACGGAGCGAGATAAGCCCATACCGAAAAGTAGAGAATACTCACCCTGACTGGGGTAGCTTGAAGTAAGAATAAGTGGATAGCCGTCATATGAAATTCGAAAAATAGTTATTCATGCCATACATGTCATAACTGTATAATTTTCATGTGCATGATAAAGTGCATTCATGTGACCTAAAGATATTTTCTGTAGTTTATACAGCTGAACATGACGTGATGAACTATATTGATGGTAAATTATGATTTATTGTTGAACTTACTAGGATTTAATTCTCACTATATTTCCATATCATGTTCAGAAGAATAAATATGCAGATATTCTCTATGACACTTATTATCTCTGTACGTTGGATCGAGGTGCCCTACCTTGGGCAACTTCCAGTTATTTCTGATGTAACTGTCGTAGATGTAACTGAGATTCCGGTGGACGTGCCACCCGAACCAGTGTCCCCGGAAGTAGTCGATATAGATTATTAGAACTAATATGTATCTTTGTACAAATGTTTGTAAAATAATGGTGTGTAGTTTGTAAAATAATAGTGTGTATGGAAACTCAGTATTGTATAAATTAAATAAATGTTATATTGAGTTAAGTTGTAACGAGGTAATAACTTCATGGTATTTTTTTTAAAAAAAAAAAATTTACATAAATGGAGTTGTTACAGATATCACATGGAAAAGAAACATTTCTAAGCTTATAAAAGTCTGTGAAAATCAAAGAATATGTAATTAACTGGTAGGATGCAGTTGATTGCTTCAAAATAGATGTAATCAATCAACTGTAAAAAGAAACCAGTCCAAATTAAAATTTCTCAAAATAGCTAGTCGACTTAATAATACTGATAGTCGGCTGGCAAAAATATTGAGAATACAAAATAAATTATTTGATTGCATTTTTTTTTTTCAATGACGGCTATCACCTACAACTTTTCTACAAGAATCAAAATATCAATGCTTCATCAAAGACAACAAGATAAAGGCAGATTTCTGGTAATATCTTATCTTATACTCTTTATGTGCTTAATATGGGTCACAGTCATACTACTGTACATATACATGCTTGCCGTCATTTTTGAATTTTTTTTTTACCTTTAATTTAGCTGATATCCACCAATCACTCACATAGTTGTTCTAATAATACCCGGCCTATTTGCATAGCTATTATAAATATGCCCTTCTCTGAGTTCTATAAATACTTACATTAGTATCTTTGTCTATTCTTAAAGTTAAGGTGATAAAAATTATGGAGGGAACCGCATTCCGTCAATTCCGAAATATCTGTGTCTTTTGTGGTTCCAGTCTTGGAAAAGATGAGGAGTATGTTAAAGCAGCACAAAATCTGGGTATGGTGCTGGCTAGGAGAAAAATTCATTTAGTGTATGATGGAGGTAACTGTGGGTTAATGGGGTGTGTGGCTACAGCTGCACATGCAGGGGGATGCCAAGTTCTAGGTATTATTCCTACAACTCTAGCTACATCCAGCAACATAGGAAAGACAATTGGGGAAGAATATAGGGTAGTTTCCATACATGAACACATGGCTAGAATGATGAGCAATGCTGACGCCTTCATTGCCTTACCAGGTGGTTTTGGTACTCTAGAGGAGATTTTCCAAATAGTCTCTTGGGCACAACTGAATATGCATCACAAACCGATAGGTTTGTTAAATGTTAATCACTTCTTTGATGGTTTGTTATCTTTTCTAGATCAAGTTGTGGAATAGAGGTTTATCTCACACTCAGCACGACAAATTCTCATCTTAACTTGAAATGCTGAGGAGTTGATTGATGCTTTACAAGCCTATGTTCATGTACCTAATCTAACTATTACTCCAATAGAATGGACGGCAGATAACCGTAGGAAGCGTAAATTGGATTTGGATCTTCATCTTTAAATGTAGTAAAACGTAGCTATTATTGTACTACTTTTACTTTCTTAAACTCTAGTTGTATACCATATTTACCAATATTTACCAACCATACTCCTTTAGAGTTGGTAAAACTATCTTTGAATGTTGCTTATGATACTCTGAACTTTTGGAATATTCTAGTATATCATCCATATATATAATAACAAATTGTTCCAGGGATGACCTAATTACTATTCATTAAATCTATGAATGTAGCTAAAGATTTGTCAATTTAAATGCATCACCAAGAACTCATAATGCCCATAATAAGTCCTACATCCTCTTCTCTTATCCCTAATTAATGTTACTCATATCCCAAATCTATTTGTGGAAAAATATTGAACACCTTATAACTGGTTAAACAGGTAATCTATACGAGCTAATGGGTTCTATTCTACATTGTCACCTTATTCAACTGTCTATAATCTATGCAGTTATAATGATCCATCTTTCTTTTTCACAGATAGAACTAGAGCACTCCAAATAATAGTACTAGGGCATTTAAATCCCTTGTCTAACAAGTCTTGTAACTAATTTTCTTTTTAAATTTAGTTGATATTAATATGGGAATATAGATACTAGTTGGGTTCTAAGGAGTAAATCAATATTAAATTCTCAAATTACCGTGGCAAGGTTGTGTAGGGTTTCCTCCACATTGTTTACGGAATTCCTCCTTAGTGGTGCCATTTCCTACTGTGGCAAAAATAAATTTATACTGCTATTGAGGTGATCAAGCCCAATAGTTAGTATTAAAAAAAAAATTAACAACAATCATAACACCACCTCGGCATATAGATAGGAAACACTAGTAATTTCCTACCTATATGAAATCACTGATCCCCTACAAAACACTACCACAATATACTCAAGATACTATAAGATCGATTCAGATAACCAACCACCCACTGGCCATCTAGGATCGACCTGCTCTGATACCAATTATGTAACAACCTCTTTTTTTTTCCTTTATTATTATACAATATTGATTTCACATACATGTCATTAATCAAAGCAGACGTATAACATATCAAACACATAGATATTTACATCTTGTTTATTTTGGTTAACCAATTCCGGAGATACAGGTGCGGGTGGCTGCACCTTCACCGGGATCTGAGCCAACTCGACCACAAACATCTTATTTGATTCTGAAATCTGCCCAACATAAAGTAACTCGATCTAATGTGCACTAAAAGCCAGAGCCTTAGAAACAAAACCTGCATAAATAATTTTCTGAACATGATATGCAAATATAGTGAGAATTAAATCCTAGTAAGTTCAACAATAAATTATCATCACTAAAGCTCATCACGTCATGTTCAGCTGTATAAACTACAGAAAAATATCTTTGGTCACATGAATGCATTATATCTATGCACATAAGAATCATATTGTAATGATATGTATGACATGATTAACTATTTTCAAAATATCATATGATGGCCATCAACTTATTCTCATTTCAAGCTACCTCGGTCAGGGTGAGTATCCTTTACTCTCCGGTACGGGCTTTTCTCGCTCCGTCCGACATGACCCACTTTCTCTTTCTTTTCTCATTATCATGATCATAACCGTTGGTAGGGCGTCCCCTACTGGTGCACCACACGGATTGCCATGTGACCGTGCTTATTTCTTTTCTTTTCACAATGTTAGCAAAAAATATGCTTTCAATAACAAGTATGTTAATCAAAATATAACTATTACCATAAATCATTGGTAATCATGCCATGAACATAACCATTTCAAATATCACTTTATAAAATATGTCCATGTCAAAATTTCACACTTAAGATGGTAAGAAGTTCATACAATGGCAATGGCTATGGCTATACTAGTCATTTATTAAGATTCATCTTCTTTTTTAAATACTAATTTTATTCCTTTATTTTTCTTGATGCAGGTTTTCATCCTATCTAACCTTCTCTTACTAATCAGAGCATAACTCCTTCAATTTAACTCTGATGTAGGTGATCTTGGTGTCCATTTCAAGATAAAACAATTATCTAAAACTATTATGTTGAACATTGTAGCGAAAAAATTAAGAAACGAAGGTGATATTACTCCCTCAAAGTACAGGATAGTTCCTCTCGGATAGGTTCTGACCTTTACTGACTAATTAGACCATATCTCCCAAATTGGAACTCCAAATTGAGTTATTCCAGTTGTTAACAATCCATGAGCCATATATCTATAATTGTTATGTTGGCGCGCTATTTTAATTCCCTACAGAATATTCCCAGAAATTCAAAAAATAAAGCATTAATAACATACTCTTCCCTGAATAAACATTTTCTGACCTCTGCTTACTAATCGGATCATATCTACCTCATATGAACTCCAAATTGTATAATTCCAGTGGGTATATTTCCATGAGACATAGATATATAACTTTCATGTTAACCATTTATTTTAATTCCATACAGATAATTCCTAGAAATTAAAATACAACAGCTGTCCTAACATAATCTTTCTTGATGAACCATTTTCTGACCTTGGCTTACTAATCGGACCATATCTACCACATGTGGACTCCAAATTGAATGATTCCAGTGACTAAAACTCCATGACACACAGATCTTTAATTCTTATGTTAACCATTTATTTTAATTCCCTACCAATAATTTCCAGAAATTCAATTACCGAAGCTATCCTAACATATTCTTCCCTGATGATTCATTTTCTGACATTTGACAACTAATCAGACCATAGCTACCTGATAGGGACTCCAAATGGAATGATTCCAGTGGGTGAAAATCCGTGACACATATATCTTTAATTCTTATGTTAACCATTTATTTTAATTCCCTACCAATAATTCCCAGAAATTAAATTACCGAAGCTATCCTAACATATTCTTTCCTGATGATTCATTTTCTGACCTTTGACTACTAATCAGAACATAGCTACCTCATATGGACTCCAAATGGAATGATTCCAGTGGGTAAAAATTCGTGACACATATATCTTTAATTCTTATGTTAACCATTTATTTTAATTCCTTATAGATTGTTCCCAGAAATTAAAATACCGAAGCTTAAAATTCTGTCAACCATAGCCATATCCATGCAGAACTATCTACACCAACCTAAGTATTCAAACATACATCACATGCAAGATCAATATGTAACATGATATAGCAACATCCATGACCAATCATCAAAGTTCTAAGATCAAAATCTCATATAAATATTATGAGTTTCAAAGGTTATCTTCAAAAAGAAATATTGTTAAACTTACCTGGAGCACTTAGTCCCCTAGACTTCTCCTTCCTCTTTCTTCCTTTCTTTCTCTCCTTTCCTCACACTACCTTGCTTCTATTTTTGCTCTCCCTCACTTGGACGAAATTCTAATGTTGTAAGGGTGGGTTTTCTTATATAGACCACCAAATAATTCACCTTTCATGATCATGGGTCTACCTTATCACAATTAGGATACACTTTGTTGAATTTTTAGAAAACAAACAACTTATGTTCTTGTCTTCCTCTTCCTTAGTCAAGATATGCATAGAAAAAGGAGATTTGTATTTTGAAAATTATGAGGATATGTTCTCAAGATATGGGGCAAGATCCCTTTGATTTAGGGATTCATTTCCCTTTTCTTTTGTCTTAATCAAGTATGATAGATTTGCCTTTTTAAGTGGCAAATTTCTAGCCCTTGAATTTTCCTTACTTAACTAAAATTATTTGTGTAGGATAATGATGTTTTTTCATAATGCTATGTATTATTACCCACTTGCTAAAGTTATGAATGTAGGATATAGATGTTTTTGTCCTAAAGCCTTGTATTATTATGCCACTTGCCAAAATGATGAATGTAGAATCACACCACTTGCTAAATTTTTGTCTTAATGCCATGTCACTTAATCTTGATTACACCAATATTTCATCACTTTAATTTTATTTTTCCTCTTGGGTTTGGGCTCATTCTTGCCCATTTTCCTTACTTTGGTTAAAATTCTACCTTTCATAATGGGCTTGGTCACATTTTCATGATTTTTGGGCTACCGGTCCAACTTCTATATCCTAGTCCAAGTCTATGTTTTATTTATTCCTTGGGCTATCCTATTGGCTTGCTAAAAATTCATGTGAAGTAGAAAAACTCTATATGAAGTGTCTATTGGTTAAAGCCCAATTACGGGTGGAGATACTAAGCTTAGTAACTTTTGCTCTTAAATTAAGAAAAATTACCATAACCCGATCTTCTTGAAATTTTTAGACCTTTACTTACTTCACAAAAATTTATCTTTCTTTACCTAAGAATTTCACCTTTCTTTAACATGTTTATTTCTAATATTTCCTCTTAGGTTTTCTTTCTTTACCTATTCCATTAATATTAGAACATTTCTATGCATATATGTAAGGTGAAGAATTTCTAAGGAAAATATCTAAAAATTTACGGGATGTTACAACGACCATGCTTCGTGCTGGATTCTGGGAATTTTCAGCATCTTTCACACAAAGCACGGCCTAGCCATGTTGGGGGCTGTCATGCTCATTTCTTGCCAATTTTTGGTGTGTTGCCTCTTTGCTTCCTCCTTAGCATATTCTAAGTCCATATGGCTCTTCTCATGATTTTTTTCCCTTGCTTCTTGGCCTTTTTGGCTCTCCTACAAACATAAAACAAACCAAAGCAGTATACAGAGCAAAGTATAACCAAAAGCAGAGAAATAACCACAAGTTTACTATGAATTAGGGGATAAAATATAACCACTAAACACTCCAATTTCTCCTTTATCAACTCCCCCATGCTTAAACCTTTGCTTGTCCTCAATCAAATAACATATCATATCAGAAGGAAGGGGGAATATGCAATCAAAATCCAGAAGATAGAAAATGCAATACAAGTAATTTTTCACTCAATCAGTGTGCACACAATAGATATATGAATAGAAATTTATCAGATAGTCTCTATTCTTCTAAAACTAAACCAAAGTTCTCCTATTATATATCTACTTCTATTGGTACCATTGAATGTATGCATCTAATTGATTTTTCGACACTCAAGTAGGCCACCTCATCTTTTTGATCTCCCTATGTTGCCTTACCCTTATTTCTAATTTTCTCACTCATTTTCTTTTATTTTTCCTCATTTTTTTGGTTTCATTTGTCTATTTCATTCATCATCATTTTTTTTATTTTATAGAAATATGCTAAGAGTACATTTTATGCTCCATCTGACTAGGGTAAAGGTAGCTAGGTACTCATATTAGGGCCTTTTTGGTGCCTTGAAGGGGTACTCAGAGTGAAAACTTTTTGGGTGTTATATTCCCTCGTTTTTCACCTCTCCTAGCCTTCACACTCTCATAGTGTTAAAATTTAATAAAGGCATACAATTCAAAGCGCAATAGGAGAGATATTTTTCAAAAAATTAGAGGTTTAGTGCTGGAAGAGAGAGACTAAAATTTAAACTACCTATTTCATATCCTATTGTGCATCATATGTTCATCAGCTAAAATCAACCTATATTACTTCAATCTATCTCTGAAATAGTAAACTATGTGATTTTACAGTGCAACATGAGATATTCAGCCAATAATAACTACTCAGGGAAAACCACAAGCCTAAATCTACTCCCCCATGCTTAAACTTAACATTTTCCTCAATGTCAGTAATAATTGAAAGTACAGGCAAAGGGAGAAGTAACTTACTTGCTTATTGGTCGTCTGGAGGAGGTGGAGGTGGGTTCTGACCCAGGTGCCAGGTATACCATGCTTGCATTATGCCTTACATGCTTTGGATTGAATCTTGCATAGCATGTAGGGTATCGCTCTGTGATAGTTGCTCTGCCTCAATGTGGCTGAGCCTTGAAGAGATAGTCTTGATCCTCTGGGTGAGCATATGATGTACCTGCAAAGTCAGTAAAATGGGAGGGGGTGGGGGTGGGGGTGGGAGAGCCAAAAGTGGCTCAAGTGGGAAATCATCCTATTCTGTTGGAATTTCATTACCCTTTCTACCCTCCTCTAATGGGTATATCCAATTCTCCCTACTGGTAACTGCAGCCCTAGTAGGGTTAGGGAGGTGGAAGATTGTATATCCTCTGAGATACAACCAATAGTCAGCATTTTTCTTGACAAAAAGTTTCATATGCAGGCAGGATTCCAAATCAATCCTATTGCTGCCAACTACTGGTTGCATTCCTTGGAGATTGGCCTCAAATCCCAGCCCTATAGCTATTGTAGTAACCAAGCCCCCTATAACGACCTTTCCATTCATTGCACTACCTACCCGGGCCATCTGGTGAGCCATAAAGGCTCCAGTATCAAGTTTAGTACCGTGTACTATAGCATAAAAAAGTAAAGCTCCCATTGATTTGCAATCCCGTCACTCTCAGCCCTACCAAAAATAGTATGGGCTATAAGGTGCTGTAAATATCGAACAGTAGGGTTGAAAATGAAAGAGGCTTTTGAACTTGATGCACTATACTGCCCCTCAATAGATATTGAGTTCCAAAATGGTTGGGCAAGAAAACTTGAGGGTATTGATCTAGTTCCCCCGAGAGGTAGTCTAAATAGTGCATTAAATTCAGCCAAGGTTAAGCTAAAAGTACAGTTAAATAGTCTAAAATTAACGCGGCCTTGATTGACGTTGGGACCCCAAAACAGGACTACATTAACAGAGCTAAAAAACTCTAAGGTGGTCTTAGGATAGGCCCGGTATCGTAGTGTGATGAATGTATTCCACCCAATCCTATCAACTAAGTAGTGGACGTCATTTAAAAGACCTAAACAATCTAAACATTCCTCATCCATGTACCGGGTACTCAGTATTCCTCGTTTAACTAAAGTATCGTATCGTGTTCGTTGACTATCATCAATAAACACAATACCATACTCATTTATTTGTTGAGGAAGTTGGGGCGGTTGTTGAGTATGTCCTCTACGTTGTTGTTGGGATTGGGAGGAGGATTGGCCAGTTCTGGATCTTTTGGGACCCATGGAAAATGATATGCAATCAAATGCGAAAAGGGAGCGAGATGTGCAAATTAAAAAATGAACTAACAAACAAATGAGATAAGGATAATGGAATGTGAGACTGTTAATTATCAAATGCAATGCAAGGTAATGTGCCAACAATAATGAGTAACTATCTGAGCAAGAAGCAGGGTAAAACAAGTCCAGAAATTCAAAGCAGAATCAAATTCAATGTAGTCAAAACATATTCAAATCAAATACACATGTTTAAACTTAGTCAGAATGTCCCAGGAAAACTAGTTCAGAACTAACTAGAAATACTTGGCTTAACACAATTTAACCAACTTTAAGAAAAGTAAGATGTACTAGTAAATCCAAAGTCAACCAATCTCAGAAAAACAACAACCAGAGAATGTAATAAATATGCAATCTAAATTCTGAAAAAATTTCTCAAAAACAGTCTAATTAAGCCGCAAGTGCAAAAAATTCAGATAAATCAATCAATCTAATCCAATCCATCAGTTAACCATCAAGGAAGTCCAAGTCAGAAACTTGTATATGTGCAAATATTCAGAATTTACTTGGAAGAAGGGCAATGGACATGCATCAATGAACTAGTAATGGCCGAAGAAGGAGTTGGGTGGAGGGAAATACGCTGGGGTGTGTGGGGGAATGGGTGAAAAGAACAAGGGAAGGGATTTTTGGAGTGAGAAGACCGAGAGGGTGGAGAAATTTTAAAGGTTGTGGGGAAATGGGTTTCGGGTGGCTGGAAGCAGAGATGGGTCGTGGGTACGCGATGGATGGGAGAGTGTTATTGCAGGGAAAATTTGTTCGGTTTGGGAAAAAGTTGTGGGTATGGAGAAACCAAGAGGGTGATGGAGATGGAGGGCTTCAGTTGGTTGGGCTAGGGCACAGTTTATTGGGAAATTGGGGTTGGGGAAGGAGATGGAGTTTAATGTGATCTTAATTAAGCATGATATTAATACCTTTAAACTTAATTTTTGCTTGATTTAAGTAAAATATAATTATGAATTAGCTTAGTTTTGTGCTTTGTGTTGTAGGAACAAAGGAAGAAAAAAAGAGAAGAAAAAGATAAGAAATTCATGGAAAAATGCTACATAGCAGCGATTCCAGACTCTTTAGCACTATTTTGAGCATATCTCCCACTTATAAACTCTAATCAAAGTGATTCAAGTGGCTGTGAAAAGCTAACAGAATCATCTACAACTTTTTTGTTTAACACTTGGTCAAATTCGAGAGATTTCAAAGCATTACAGAGCTCGCAAATCAGAATCATAGTGCAGCAGGATGAATTCTGACCTTTGGTCACTAATTTTTCATATCTCCTTCAATTTAGATCAGATTAAGGTGATTCCAGTAGCTATGGAAATAAGAGACAGTGTTCAGCATTTTGACAAATTCTAGAGTTTTTTGGGCATCAGGGCACCCGAGTAGAGTACTACGGTCCCTGCCGCAGCACCAGGTTGCTAAATTCGCGATTTTTAGGGGTTTTCAACTCCAATTAAAGCCCGATAGGCCGAAATTTGACCTAGAAACACTCTTACTTCAATTAGGAGGAGTTAATCTATAAAAGGGAGGAAACCAAGCAGCGAATTCATTCAATCATTCATCCAAGTTCTTAATTACAGTCTTCAATTGTTCTATTGAATTTCTTATGGCCCTGCGTGGCTAGTTCTTTTTAGTTGGTTGAGGTAGATTAAAACCTCAAGGGATCTTCATGCATTGTGAGATGTGGATTTGATTTTATTATTTCAATTTGAATTGAGTATTCATTATTCACCTGCTCTTCTTGTCAATGATTATTCATATGATTGCTAGGGAGGCCTACTAGTATATTGTCTGTCTTAATCTACCGCTGAATTATGTTTTGAACAAAGTCTTCAATTTTGTGACTCATGAGGCAAATAGGTTTGAGGATTTTGGATTATAAATCATTAAACATATGACGAATAATTAACTAAATTAAATATAACCGATGTGTTTATATTTGTTTAGCTCTGTCAGTTTTTCTAGTTCTTCATGCGGTTAATAAGTTATGCTTTACCGATGTGCTAAAGGATTGCTTGTTAATTAGGGTTTAATTGATGCGATTGTCATTAATTTACTAGACTTAAGGAGGAACAGGGTTAGAAACCCAATGATAGATATTCAATCACAAATTGATTTTGTTGTCAATGATCAATGCAATCCTTTGACAGTGGATATCAACCGAAATCAACGTCTTTATCATTAATCACTCTCTTATTTACTTTCATTATTGTTTACTTGGTTTATTCACAATTATCAATCTCCCCTTTCTCAATCACATAAGGTAATTCCAATCTCTATGGGATCGACCCTTACTCCCACTACTACAAATTAGTTTTGAGGTAAGTTATCAATTTGGGTGTACATGCGACAGTACACACCAAATTTTGGCGTCGTTGCCGGGGACTGTGTCTATTTACCTTTTGTGATTTTATTTTATTTTTTCCTTTTTATTCATAACTGTGAATATGGCAGCCAAATTTCAACAATTTAGCACTAGGCTGGGCTCTCCATTAAGACATGTTGGTGAAGTATGTAGTTCGTCCCTTGAACAGCAACTGGCAAATTTAACCTCTCTTGTTCGTCAACGTGTAGAAAATATGCAAAGAGAAAATTTCTATGGAAATCATTCAATCATGGAGCATCCGTCTAGTGGGTAACCAACTTTCTATGACGAGTCATTTGAGCAGGTAAATATGGTTAGTGGTTTCCTTGAACCACGACAAGTGAGGTATGATTCTTATTCAAATATGTACAATCCTGGATGGAAGGATCATCTCAACTTTAGGTATGGGAATGCACAAAATAGTCCTGTAGAACAAAATTTTGCAAATTTTCAGCATATCCAACATGCCTATTATCCTAGATAGTCTGCATATTAGGATTTCCAGGTACGTAGTTCTTTAGAAGAAATTGTTAAATCTATTGAACGTAATACTCATCAATTTCAACAGGAGGTAAGGGCCAGCATTCAAAGGTTAACAAATCAAATTGGGCAACTTGCAACAACAGTCAATCGATTAGAGGCTCAGAATTTAGAAATTGAAAGTCTAGCTCCAGCATCATTAGTGCAAAAAGAGGAAAATTTTGCACTTAATTAAAAAGATGACTTGAAAGTTGACAATAGTAAGACTACTAATAAAGAGGCTATGGAATCTACCCTGAATGCCAAATTTGAAGAGAATATTTTAGTAGGAGAGGAAGCACCAGAAGTGCAGCAAATAGGTAAGAATCTTTTTATGTTGTTACCAATTTCTAATTAGATGCCGGTATCTTCTATTGTGCAGTATTCTGACCTAGGCTTAAAGAGCCTCCCTAGCCACTTAAAGGGCATATATAGCGAAAAACCACCCCTAATGATAACCTCAAATAAATATGCCCTACTCAAAGATAGAGGAAAGCTGCCCCCTGCTTAGGCAAAAACTTAAAAAGATAAAATTAAATTGGATGCCAAAAGCTACTGAAGACATTGGTTATTCCCAAGTAATTTGAGTTCTCATTTAATTAAACTTTTGACTAATATTGACTTCCCTGCTCATGATACAACTGAACCTCAAAATTCTGCAAATCCAATGGAAAGCCAATTCAAAGTGGACATTAAGGACCCTCCTTGAACAAAGATAAGGAGCTGGGTCGAGCCAACGACATTAAACAAACACGCTTATTGGGAGGCAACCCAACATAGTAAAAGAAGAAGAAGAAGAAGTGGAAAGTAGAAAATTCACGGTCCAGTAATGCAACACGCTCATTCTAACCCAAACAAATTCAGGGAAGTTCACTTAACTCATATATTTTTCTATATCTTTCCCCAATTCTTATCTTTCTTTTACATTGAGGACAATGTAAAGTTTGAGTGTGGGGGTGAAAGTTTATTTGTCTGAATCATTGTGACCCTATTATGAACATCAATTTTCTGATTTTCATTATTAATGCACTTTTATTGCGTTTAGCAAGTTGAGTGTTTGTGTGAGTGTTTCAATTTATGTTTTGGAATGTTAGGCACAACTAACAGCCAATGATATGACTATTCAAATTTTTTTTATAGCTCTTGAAAAATGTAAAAAATTCATGGTTATATGCAATTTTATCCCTTTTGCAATTTATTACTTTTGACTTTAGAATCCTAAAATATTTTTGCACAATAACTTTGGGTATTCAATTTTATCTTTTACTTAAAGAAGGTTTATATAATTCAAAAATATTTCATGATCTCAACAGGATTCTAGAACTTATTTAAATGCTGCTTGAGGCGAAATCCTAAGTTAATACTATTATTTAGGAGATGATTGAGGCATTATTGGATAGATTTACCCTTTCTAACCTGACCTAAGCAATGAAATATCCTTAGTTCCTCTATCTTGAGCTTAATGAACTTTTCCTTCTAAAAACCATAAACAAGCCAAAAGCCAAATTTTGTATGAATATCCTTATTTTTGATCCTATTCACTCACTCCATGATTATTTTTCTGAATACTTGTTTTGTAGAGCTTTATTTACAGAAGGGTGGAAGGGTGGAGAAAGGAAAAGAAAAGAGTTATGTAAAGAAAAAAAAGAAAAAAGAGAATTACGCAAAGAAGAGAGAAGAAAAATCCAAAGAGGAGAAAAGCGAATTTTGTGGCTGAAAGAAAAAGAAAATTTGAGAACCAAGGAAAAGGATGGATTAAACTCAATCGAAACAAGAAAATGAGTGTGGGAGCAAAAGTCACCCCAAATTTAGAAAAGCTCAAGAGATCAGATTTAATCATGTGGTGCTAGGTGATTGAACCTAAATTTGTATTCCTTATCTAACTTTATACCCTGACCACATTACAAGCTAAATAAAGTCCTATTGATCCTAGAGGTAGTTTTGGCCTATATTAGTGGAGAGAGGCATGAAGAATAAGCATATGAAAATCTTAAACTAATTAGAGATCTACAATCAAAATTTTAGGATATATAAAATCATCCGAGTAAAAGAAAATTTATTGACCCAAAAACACACACACACTAGGGATTCAAAAGGATAAAATAATAGATTGCATTTGTGTTAATATTGCGCATGATTATGACCTTCCAAAATTTTTCTAGAGTATATTTTTATGTTATGAGGAAAACGTTTGGTAAGCCTAATGTAGTGCCCTCAAAATCTAGGTCGTAAAATGTTCCTTATTATCTATAAATTCTTGGCAATGACCACCTAGCTCATACCTTAACCTATTCACTTATATTGTTTATTATCATTCTTGGGAAAACATAAAAGTGCTTCATACTATCCCAAGCATTTTCAAATTTCATTTCCTGATAGGCAACTAGCTAGGTATGACATGCATTACTTACATCATGAAGGATCTCATGCCGTAATGGAAAGGGGTACGGTCCATAACTTATATTACATCACATTATAAGCTCTCTAATAGGGACATGGCACTTAACTAAGCCATCCCGCATAAATATTACACATCCAAAGAAACTACAATCATGATCATATGAGTCAACCTTGAGACCCCTGTTGCTCACTTCTCGCTGGAGTACCTGGAATGTGATTATGTGGACATAAAAAGTGAGATGACAATCTCAATAGCTAGCAAGTTTTTTTAGAAAAATAGTGCACATTCCATTCCTTAAAACATTTCAAATTATTTCACTGAAACATAAGCATTGACCATAAATTTATCATACGGCATCTTGGTCACACTAAGGACCCATAACATCATGGTCACTCAATGCAGTCAATACGGCCATACCTACAAAGGGCTATGCATCTCCTATTATTGGCCAATCATGTGGGAAATGGGGCTTACTTGGCACCCTTTTGTGCACCCCTTTAATTCCCGAGAATGCATACATAACATATCTTTAGACCATCATTCATCATAGCATAAAAGTCAGGAAATCAGTGAAAATTCATAAATTCAAGTTCATAAGCATAAAGAGTGTTTTAAGGAAGAGCTAGCTACCTCAATTCCAGCACAATCACTTCCTTTCCAAGGCTTCCAAGGTTACTACCAGCAAATCAAACTAAAATATACAAGAATTCTTGGTTAATGCATGCATATTAGGTCCTACAGCCATAAATACCTAGTTTAAGATCTTCTGCTCCTCAAAATAAAACTATGATTTTTCTTAGATTTGAGGTTATTATTAAATATGACAAAAGTCCTCTAAAAATTCTAAAATTTTGAATGGAGAAACCTTTACATGTGTATTTTATTTCATAATTCTCTCAACCCTTAACTCTTCCATTCATCCCCAAACACAACCTCCATACTCAGGACAGTACAATTTACTTTCAGTTTCATTTCCATTCTGTTTCACATCCATTTGGATTAGTAAAACTACTTAAACATTCATGATATTTTATATGAAGCATTCTAGATATGTTATATAATCACCATAAAAATTTTAAGTAAAAAATAATTCTTTTTTCCCCTCAAATATCCCACGTTTTAAGGCTGTCCCCGGTTATGGCCTGTTCTGCCTCATTTTCAGACTACAAAATTTATATATTTTATTATGTATTTTAACCTACCCATAATTTTCTAAAATTTGGTAGCATGATTACAGAGGATTCCTTTAACTTTTCATAAAATTTGTATACAAAATTTTAACATCTAACCCCTTCAAAATATTTTCTTTCCATCAACAGTCTGAGCTATCTAGGAAATTGTCCTCAACACTATTTTAATTGTAAAAGACCTAGTTTTAGGTTCTCAAAAATCATGAAACTTTCTAGAATTGATTAAGAATATTTGAAAACTATTCTCACCAAAAGTTAGAGAATGTAAAGGTCATTTACTAAATTTACTAAGCAAATATTTTTGGGTGCAAAAAGGTTTCTATTTTCTCAACCTAACTCTTCTATGCTCCATGACCTTTACTCACTAATCTGATGCTAACTCACTCATATGGACTCCCAATTTTGTGATTCCAGTGGCTATGTGACCATGAGAAATATATATACAACTTTCATGTTGACCACGACTTCATATTCCTTATTTATTAGTCCCAGAAATTCAAAAACCGAAGCTATTCTTCACCACCCTGGATTCCAAACCCGATTCTGACCTCTAATTACTCCATAGAATAGAACTCTCTCAGTTTATTGCCGATTGATGTGATTCAAAATTATATGGAAAGATAAGACATAGGGCTACAACTTCTATGTTGAACACATTTTCATATTCTCAACAGAAAGTCCTACATGCAGGCCCGAAAATTGACCAAATAAACTCAAAACCGGATTTTTGCAAGAAGCTAGACTTACCTTATGTAGACCTACTCCTATGGCTCTCAATTTTCAGCTTCTTTCTCCTCTTGGTTTCCTTTGCAACTTAGACACTTTTCTTGCACCAAATATGGGTTGATGAAGGCCTCAAACCTCAGCAATCACTCTCACTCTCACTGCCTTATGGTCAGGGAAGACAACTCTCTCATTTTTTTCCTGGTTTTCTTCACTCTCTTCTTCCTCTCTCAACCTTCGTCTTCTTGCTGGATACCCTCTCCGCCGTCCTTCCTCTTCCTCTTCAGTTTTTGGACCTCTTCTCTCCCTCCTTTCCCTTGCTAGCGTGAGGAAAATTCTGGCATCTTCTGCTGCACCAGAGATGCAGGTTGCTGGATGCTAAAGGTTTCTGGAACTACTTGGATTTTGTAGGGCAGGGGAGTAGGTGTTGCTGCTGCTCTCCACGTGGGTTTGTGCATGTGTAACTCTAGTTTGATTTGCTCAAAGGGTGGCCATTGTTTTACACGTTAGAGGGACCAAGGCTGCCAAGGACAAACTGCTGCAAGATGCTCTGTTTTCTTGACGTGAAGCTGTTGCAAGTGTGTGAGTTTCTGCTACAAGTGGGGCAAGGTTTTCTGCTGGCTTTTGGTGCATATGTGGCGTGCATTCTGCTGGGCAAGATGGCTTGTTTTCCTGCTGCCATGTGGGTGTGTTGCTGCTTGGTCTATGGAGCAAGTGTGGGACATTTTTCTGCTTGGTTTAGGAGCAAGGGGTGACGTGTTTTCCTGCTGCCATGTGGGATGTTTTTCTGCTTGATGTGGCACTAATTTCTGCTGTCTAATGGAGCATGGTGTTGCTGGATTTTTGGGGCAAGGTTGGGCATTTTTTCTGCTGCATGTTGGGAGCAAGGATAGGTAAAATTTTAGCTTGCATTTCCTACGTGCATGGTGTCTTTAACCCACCAAGGCTGCTGGTTGTTTTTTTTTTCTTTGGTTTAACTCCTCACGTGCATGCATGGGTGTGTATTATGATATGCATGATTCAAATGAGGCATGGGTATACATATACGTAAATCTATTGTTCTTGCATGTGTGAATATATATATAATAATATGTATGGTGGAGGTGAGAGGAAATATGCATATATATTTATATAGCATCACATAATGCTTCTTCCTTCCTTATTATTTTCCTAATCCTAAATTAGTAGCATCCTAAGGAATATATTTGTATCATGTTCCTCTAATTTATGCTCCAAAAATATTTTATTTATATTACTTCTAACCATGAAATGAGACCACATTTTATAAAGATTTTTACTATCATCAACTATACATTTTAATCCTTGTTCATATATGTCTTAATTGATCACTAATCCTAGACTAGTAATGTCTAAAAAAATGTATTTGTGTCCTCTCTCCATCCATTATGATCCTAAGAATTTTTATTTATGTGATTCAACATTAATTATGTTACCTATCTTATGCTTGCCTTATAATCATATAGCTAAGCATCTTAATCACTTGTCATATGTATTTTCTATTCATCCTTAAATTTATCTAACTTTATTAAAAGCTTAGGATGTTACACCTAACACTCACTACAATATTGATTGTTGTTTTTTGTCTTTAGGGATTATTTTGCTTGAGGACAAGCAAAATGTTGAGTGTGGGGGTATTTGATGTGATCTTAATTAAGCATGATATTAATACCTTTAAAATTAATATTTATTTGATATAAGTAAAATATAATTATTAATTAGCTTAGTTTTGTGTTTTGTGTTGTAGGAACAAAGGAAGAAGAAAAGATAAGAAATTCATGGAAAAATGCTACATTGCAGCGATTCCAGACCATTTAGCACTGTTTTGGGCATATCTCCCACTTATGAACTCCAATCAAAGTCATTCAAGTGGCTTTGAAATTTTAACATAATCCTCTACAACTTTTATGTTGAACACTTGGTCAAATTCGGGAGATTTCATAGCGTTACAGAGCTTTCAAATCAGAATCACAGTGCAGCAGGATGAATTCTGACCTTTGGTCACTAATTTTGTCATATCTCCTTCAATTTAGATCCGATTAAGGTGATTCCAGTGGCTATGGAAAGAAGAAACATAGAGCTACATCTTTCCTGTTCGGTAATTTGGCAAATTCTGGATTTGTCTCGGCGCCGAGTCACTGAGCATCCCAACAATGAGCACCGCAGCGCCCCCGTCTTTAGATTTCTGGAGCGCCGGGGCACCCGAGTAGAGTGCTGCAGCGCCCGCCGCCACACCAGGTCGCTAAATTCATATTTTTAGGGTTTTTCAACTCCAATTGAAGCCCGGCCAAAATTTGACCTAGAAATACTCCTACTTTGATTAGGAGGAGTTAATCTATAAAAAGGGAGGAAAGTAAGCAGAGAATTCATTCAATCATTCATCCAAGTTCTTAGTTACAATCTTCAATTGTTCTTTTGAATTTCTTATGGCCCTGCGTGGCTAGTTCTTTTTAGTTGATTGAGGTAGATTGAAACCTCAAGGGATCTTCATGCATTGTGAGATGTGGATTTGATTTTATTATTTTAATTTGAATTGAGTATTAATTATTCACTTACTCTTCTTCTCAATGATTATTCATTTGATTGCTAGGGAGGCTACTAGTATATTGTTTGTCTTAATCTATTGCTGAATTATGTTTTGAACAAAGTCTTCAATTCTGTGACTCATGAGGCAAATAGGTTTGAGGATTTTGGATTATAAATCATTAAACCTCTGACGAATAATTAACTAAATTAGATATAACCGATGTGTTTGTATTTGTTTAGCTCTATCAGTTTCTCTAGTTCTTCATGCAGTTAATAAGTTATGCTTTACCGATGTGCTAAAGGATTGCTTGTTAATTAGGGTTTAATTGATACGATTGTCATTAATTTACTAGACTTAAGGAGGAACAGGGTTAGAAACCCAATGATAGATATTCAATTATAGATTGATTATGTTGTCAATGATCAATGCAATCCCTAGACGGTGGATATCAACCGAAACCAACGTCTTTATCATTAATCACTCTCTCTTATTTACTTTCATTATTGTTTACTTGGTTTTATTTACTATTATCAATCTCCCCTTTCTCAATCACACAAGGAAATTCCAGTCTTTGTGGGATGGATCCTTAATCCCACTACTACAGGTTAGTTTTGAGGTAAAGTATCAATTTAGGTGTCACTGTGACAGTACGCACCAGAGTTGAATTGCAGAAGTAGGAGGGAAAATAGCACGGGTTAGGGCACGGGAGAATAAGGTGAGACATGGGAAAGAAAGAGAAGAAAATAAAGGGGGGGAATGTACCTGGGCCCGAAGCATGGCCGTGCTTCAGGCTGGAATCTTCATTCTTCAGGGCTTGGCCCGTGTTGCACAACATGGAGAGGGAGTGGCCAAGGTGTAACATCCCTAATTTCATTTCTTTTATTGATAAAAGTACATAAATATTTAATTAAGAAAATAAAATTTATTAGACAATATTTTAGATATCTAAGGAAATATAATCCTTAGAAATTCTTCACCTTATGTATATGCATAGAAAATGTTTCTAACATTAAGAGAACAAATAAAGAGGGAAAACCTAATAGGAAACAAAAATTAGAAATAACATACTAAGAGATGCAAAATTCTTGGATAAGGAAGATAAATTTTTAGAAACAAGTAAAGGTCTTAAAATTTCAAGAACTTTAGATTAGGGTAACTTTTCCTAATTCAAGAACTAGAGTTACTAAGTTTAAAATCTTTACCCATACATTGGGCTTTTACCTATGGACACTTCATATAGAGTTTTTCCACTTCATATAAGTTTCTAGCAAGCCCATTGGATAACCTAAGCAAGAAATAAAACATAGACTTGGACTAAGATATAGTAATTGGACCGATAGCCCAAAAATTATGAAAATGTGACCAAGCCCTCTAAGAAAAGTAGAATTTTATCGAAAGCAAAGAAAATGGGTAGGAATAAGCCCAAATCCAAGAGAAAAAATAAAATAAAATAAAATAAATTAGGTGATGATATAATAATGTAATAATAATAAAGATTAGGTTACATAGCATTAAGACAAAAATTTAGCAAGTGGTGTGATTCTACATTCATAATTTTGGCAAGTGGCATGATAATACAAGGCTTTAGGACAAAAACATCTATATCCTACACTCATAATTTTAGCAAGTGGTATGATAATACATGGAATTAGGACAAAACATTCCTATCCCACACAAATAATATCAACCAAATAATGGAGATTCAAGGGCAAGAAATTTGCCACCTAAAAAGGCAAACCTATCATACTTGTTTAAGACAAAAGAAAATGGAAATGAATCCCTAAATCAAAGGAACCTTGTCCCTTATCTTAAGAACATATCATCATAATTTTCAAAATACAAATCTCCTTTTCCTATGCATATCTTGACTAAGGAAGAGGAAGACAAGAACATAAGTTGTTTGTTTTCCAAAAATTCAACCAAGTGTAATCTAATTGTGATAAGGTAGACCCATGATCATGAAAGGTGAATTATTTGGTGGTCTATATAAGAAAACCCACCCTTACAACATTAGAATTTCGTCCAAGTGAGGGAGAGGAAAAATAGAAGCAAGGTAGAGTGAGGAATGGAGAGGAAGAAAGAAAGAAAGAGGAAGGAGAAGTCTAGGGGACTAAATGCTCCAAGTATGTTTAACAATATTTCTTTTTGAAGAAAACTTTTGAAACTTATAATATTTATATGAGATTTTGATCTTAGAACTTTGTTGATTGGTCATGGATGTTGCTATATCATGTTACATATTGATATTGCACGTGATGTATGTTTGAATACTTAGACTAGTATAGAAAGTTCTGCATAGGTATGGCTATGGGTGGCAAAATTTTTAGCTTATGTGTTTAATTTCTGCGAATTATGTGTAGGGAATTAAAATACATGGTTAACATAAGAATTAAAGATATATGTGTCCCAAATTTTTAACCACTTGAATCATTCAAGTTGGAGTCCATATGAGATAGATATGGTCCGATTAGTAGTCAAAGTTCAGAAAATGGTTCATCAGGAAAGAATATGTTAGGATAGCTTCTGTATTTTAATTTCTGGGAGTTATCTGTATAGAATTAAAATAAGTAGTTAACATAAGAATTCTAGTTATTTGTGTCACGGATTTTTAGCCACTGGAAACATTCAATTTGGAGTTCATATGAGGAAGATATGAGCCGATTAGTAGTCAAAGGTTAGAAAATGGTTCATCAGGGAAGAATATGTTAGGATAGCTTCTGTATTTTAATTTCTGGAAATTATCTGTATAGAATTAAAATAAATGGTTAACATAATAATTATAGTTATGTGTGTCATGGATGTTTAGCCACTGGAATCATTCAAGTTGGAGTTCATATGAGGTAGATATGTTCCGATTAGTAAACAAAGGTCAGAAAATGGTTAATCAGGAAAGATTATGTTAGGATAGCTTTGGTGTTTTAATTTTTGGGAATATTATATAAGGAAATAAAATAAATGATTAACATATGAATTATAGATATATGTGTCACGGATATTTAGCCACTGGAATCACTTAATTTGGAAATCGTATGAGGGAGATATGGACAGATTAGTAGGTAGAGGTCAGAACCTACCCGAGACGAAATAACCTATACATTGAGGGAGTAATATCACCATGATATCTGAGTATTTCATTCAACTGTTCAACATAATAGTTTTAGATAATTATTGTATCTTTAAATTGACACCAAGATCACCTACATCGGAGTTAAATTGAGGGAGTTATGCTCTGAGTAGTAAGAGAAGGTTAGATAGGATGAAAACCTGCATCAAGAAAATAAAGAAATAAAATTAATATTTAAAAAAGAAGATGAATCTTATAAATGAAAATAATAAATGACTAGTATAGACATAGCCATTGCCATTGTATGAACTTCTTACCATCTTAAGTGTGAAATTCTAACATGGAAATATTTTATAAAGTGATATTTGAAATGGTTATGTTCATGGCATGATTACCAATGATTTATGGTAATAGTTATATTTTGATGAACATACTTGTTATTGAAAGCATATTTTTTGGCTATCATTGTGAAAAGAAAAGAAATGAGCACGGTCACATGGTAATCCATGTTGTGCACCAGTAGGGGACGCCTTACCAACGGTTATGATTATGATTATGAGAAAAGAAAGAGAAAGTGTGCCATATCAGACGAAGCGAGAAAAGCCCGTACCAGAGAGTAGAGGATACTCAACCTGACCGGGGTAGCTTGAAATGAGAATAAGTTGATGGCCATCATATGATATTCTGAAAATAGTTAATCCTGTCATACATATCATTACTGCATGATTCTTATGTGCATAGATATAATGCATTCATGTGACCAAAGATATTTTCTGTAGTTTATACAGCTAAACATGACGTGATGAGCTATATTGATGATGATTTATTGTTGAACTTACTGGGATTTAATTCTCACTATATTTCCATATCATGTTCAGAAAATTAGTTATGCAGATTTTTCTATAGCTCTGGCTTTTAGTGCACGTTGGATCGAGTACTTTATGTTGGGCAGATCCCAGAAGCAAATAAAATGTTTGTGGTCGAGTTGGCTTAGATCCCGGTGAAGGTGCAACCACCCGCACCTGTATCTCCGGAATTGGTCAACCAGAATAAATAAGATGTATATTTTTATGTGTTTGATATGTTGTACGTATGTTTTGATTAATGAAATGTATGTAATCTCTGTATTGTTTAAATTAAATAAATGTTATATTGAGTTAAGTTGTAATGAGGTAATAACTTCTTGGTATTTTAAAAAAAAATTGATACTTAAATGGAGTTGTTACACAAGGCACGACCGTGTCATGTGACAAAGTAGGCTCGTGTTTCCTGCAGGTCTTCTCTTTTCTGCTTCTTCCATTTTTTTTGGAGCACAGGTTAGGCCAGGCCGTGTTACTCAGCACGGCCCACCCGTGTTGGACATTAGAAATCCAAAAAAAATTGGATTGTTGCCCGTGTTAGCCAACACGGGGATGGGGTATTGGGCTTGACTTGGGGCACGACCGTGTCCTGTGACATAGCCAGTTCGTGTTGCTGGCAGGTTTCACCAATTTTCTAGAATTTGGCCCGTGCTTGAAGCACGGGCGTGGTGGAGGACATGGCTGACTCGTGTTGTTGGCTAGAACCCTTAATTCTTCGAATTTTGCCTTAGTTTTTTATTCTCTTTGATTTCCTTTGATTTTAATCCTTTTATATTACCTTGGGCACATGGGAATGGACCTAAAAATCAAATGAAAAGACTCATTAAACTTCTAACCTAAGATATTAACTAAATAAAAGATGAAAACTAAATCTTAAAGCAAGAAATCAAACAAAAAGAAATTTAAGAATTAAAATGTGGGTTGTCTCCCACAAAGCACTTGTTTAAAGTCATTAGCTCGACTCTCTTGCACTTTATTGGATTGATGGGGGCTCTAAGAAAACTTGGATGACTTTCTTTTCAACCGGTTGTCCCATGACAAAGTGCTTGAGGCGTTGTCCATTAACTTTGAAGGATCCGGTAGCTTCACTCCATACTTCCACTGCTCCATATGGGAAAACTTTTCTCACTAGGAATGGATCAGACCAACGAGAACGAAGCTTTCTAGGAAAAAGCTTCAGCCTTGAATTAAATAGTAGGACTGGTGCGTACTGTTGCAAGTACACCTAAATTAATACCTTACCTCAAAACTAACCTGTAATAGTGGGAGTAAGGGTCGATCCCACAGAGACTGGAATTACCTTATGTGATTAAAAAGGGGGGAATTGATAATCGCAAATTAAGTAAAGTAAACAATAATGAAAATAAATAAGAGAAAGTGATTAATGATAAAGACGTTGGTTTCGGTTGGTATCCACCGTTAAGGGATTACATTGATCATCGACAACATAATCAATATGTAAATGAATATCTATCATTGGGGTTTTAACCCTGTTTCTCTTTAAGCCTAGCAAATTAATGACAATCGCACTAATAAAACCCTAATTAACAAGCCATCTTTTAGCATATCGGTAAAATATAACTTGTTAACCGCATGAAGAACTAGAGAAACTGACAAAGCTAAACAAATATAAACACATAGGCTATATCTAATTTAGTTAATCATTCATCATAGGTTCAATGATTTATAATCCAAAACCCTCAAACCTATTTGCCTCACGAATCGCAGAATTGAAGACTTTGTTCAAAACACAATTCAGCAGTAGATTAAAACAGACAAAATACTAGTAGGCCTCCTAGCAATCATATGAATAATCATTAAGAACAAGAACAGATAAACAATCAATATTCAAATCAAATTGAAATAATAACATCAAATCCACATCTCACAATGTATAAAAATCCCTTGAGGTTTCAACTCACCTCAACCAACTAAAAAGAACTAGCCACGCAGGGCCATAAGAAACTCTAAAGAAGAATTGAAGAATGTAGATGAAGAATTAGATGATCTCTTTGCTTGCTTGCCTCTCTTTTTATAGACTCCCCCCTCCTAATCGAAGTCAGAACGTATTTAGGTCAAATTCCCGTCCATCCCACTTCAATTTGGGCGAAACGACCTAAAATCACGAAATCAGCAAGTCCTGTACGGCGGGCGGGCGCCGCGGCACTACGGGGAACAAGCCACAGGGTGCCACGGCACACTGGGTTGAGCGCCGTGACAGTCTACGTCGAAGGTGCTCAGGCGCTGCGGCGCTCCCTCCTGGGCAACTCTGCGCCGCGGCGCTCCGGATTTGTCCTAACATGGTGCCGCGGCGCTCACTTGTGAGCACTGCAACGCCCAGAATCTTCTAGATTTTGCCGAAGTGCCGAACATGAAAGTTGTAGCTCTATGTTTCTTCTTTCCATAGCCCAAGAATCAGCTCGATCAAAACTCAAATGAGCAAGATATGTCTTCATTAGTGATGAAAGGTCAGAAGTCAGCATTTTTCATGATTTTCTCTCTATTTTTCTCTTCTTTTCTTCTTTATTATTCCTAAAACATAAAACACAAAAATTAATTAAATCCTATTTATTCACTATTTAAATAAAATAAAAAGTAACATAAAATATGCTAAATACATGCTAAAATTATAGCATGTCAAGGACCCATTCTCCTACTTGAAATTGACACCTCAGGATGTGCTTATCATGCCATCTTTTTGTTCTTTCTTTATATAACTTAGCACTATCATAAGCATCAAGTCTCAGCTTATTTAGCTCATTCAATTACAATTATCTCCTTTTTCTAGCAGTTGTCAAGTCAAAATTAATTGTCTTGATTGCCCAATACGCCTTATGTTCAAGCTCTACTGGCAAGTGACAAGGTTTTCCATATATTAACCGAAAGGGTGTGGTGCCTATCAGTGTCTTATATGTAGTTTAGTAAGCCCATAGTGCATCATCAAGCTTGAGAGACTAATCTTTTCTTGCCTTTGATACAGTCTTCTCCAAGATTGCTTTGATTTTCCTATTTGATATTTCCACTTGTCCACTTGTTTAAGGATGATAAGCTAGAGCCATTTTATGAGTGACTCCATATTTCTTCAAGAGATTCTGAAATTGTTGCTCAGTGAAGTGGGAACCTCCATCACTTATCACAGCTCGAGGTACTCCAAATCCTGGAAATATCACTCACTTACAAAGGTATGAACATCAGGAGGTTGAATGATTGGTGCAGATATTAGTGCCTCCTTCAACCTACAAAAAGCATGTAAGTAATCATTATCAAATAAGAATGGAATGTCCTTCATAAGCAAATTAATTAAGGGTTTAGAAATATTGGAGAAGTCTCAGATAAATTTTCTATAGAAGCTTGCAAGCCCAAGAAAACTCCTCACTTCCTTAACATTTGATGGTGGTGGCATTGTCTGAATTGCCTCAATTTTTGCTTTGTCCACCTCTATTCCTCTTTCAAATACCAAGTGTCCAAGTACTATTCCTTCTGTTACCATAAAATGGCATTTTTCCCAGTTTAGTATTAGGTTGACTTCCTCATATCTTTTAAGTACCTGTGTCAAATTATTTAGACAATTATCAAATGAGGTACCATAGACAGAAAAATAATCCATAAATACTTCCATTATATCCTCAATAAAGTCTGAGAAAATAACCATCATACATCTTTGGAAAGTGGCTGGTGTGTTGCACAGTCCGAATGGCATCCTTCTATATGCAAAGGTGCCATAGGGACATGTGAACGTTGTCTTTTCGTGGTTGTCTGGATGGATAGGGATTTGAAAGAATCCTGAGTATCCATCCAGATAACAAAAATGTGAATGTTTAGCCAGCCTTTCCAAAAATTGATCAACAAAGGGTAAAGGGAAGTGATCCTTACGAGTGGCCTTATTTAATTTTCCATAATCAATGCACATATGCCAACCCGTAATAGCTCTAGTAGGAATTAATTCATCATTATCATTCTTAATAACAGTCATACCTCCTTTCTTAGGAACCACATGAACAGGGCTTACCCACTCACTATCTGAAATAGGATAGATAATACATGCATAAGCAATTTGAGCACTTCCTTCTTGACCAATACATGAAGAGAAAGGGTGGTAGGCTTCAAGTAACCCATTTGAAGTTTCTTGCAAACCGAAAAAGGATTAGACTTACACTTGCTCTAGGTCACATAGAGCTTTGTCAATCTTTATTTCTCCAATGGAACAAGGTATGGAAAAGCTTCTAGGATCCTTAAACTTTTGAGGTAGTTTATTATGAATTAAAGCACTGGATCCATCTGTCAGTGCCACCACAACATTCTCTTCAATTTTCCTCTTGTTTGAGAGGATTTCCTTCAGAAACTTTGCATAGGAAGGCATTTGGGAAATGGCTTATAAGAATGGAATATTGATATTCAACTTCTTCAAAACATCCAAAAATCTCCCAAACTGCTTCTCTAACTTAGCCTTAACCAATCTTTGAGGAAAAGGGATTGGTGGCTTGTAAGGTGCAGGAGCCACATATTTAGGCTCTTCTTCTTCTTTCCTTTCACTAACTTGCTTTTCTTCTTCAATTGCTTTTTCTGGTATATCTCTATATTCTTCCTTCTTATCTTCCTCTTTTTCCACAGACTCAACCAATTGCTTACCACTTCTCAAAGTGATAGCCCTGCAATGTTCTCTTGAATTCTCAGGCTGGCTAGGGAATTTGCCAAAGTTTCTATTTAAAGAACTCGATTACTGTGTTATTTGAAATTCAAGCATTTTATTATGTGTAGCAAGGGAGTCAACCTTAGAAGCTAAATCCTTTCACTTGTTGTGTCTATTTTATAATTAACCGCAAGCGCACAGCATAGCTATAGGTAATCCGGCGAGTACGGGTCGTATCCCATAGAGAACAATGTCAATTACTAGAATGATACGAAATATGTTATCTAAATCGATGTAATTCAATGGAGAGTTTATCACAATTAAGTAAATTATGGATTCAATTAAAAAAAGCTTAGGGTTAGGGTTCACCACACTTATGATATTTAACATTCAACTTGTACCTCTAATTGCAATTATCTAGGTAATTGGGGATGATTTAGCCTTAATTAATTAGCAACCTCTTTCAAGTATTACTAATCGTACCTAGGTTGATCCAATTGCCTACTTTCGTGGTTCGTAGTTCAACCTAGGTTCATTGAGCTCTATGCCAACCATGGAAATCAATTAATAGGTTTTCTCTTGCCCACTAATTGATTCATTCTTAGAGAATCTTCAACTACTTTCGTGATTAAGATATCCCTAATTAACTATTAGGTTCGGGTTTTAATTTTCACCTTTCGGTTCATCAATTTAATACCTAAGACATGATAGATTGGAGATCAGGCATTCTGCCAACTCTTATTCATGCATATAATAGTTAATTCTAATTAATCTAGAAGTGATCACAATTAGAGTTCCAACATTCAATTCAACATCATAGTATCATCATATCACAAGTGGGTTTACTGAAACCCTAGATCAAATCTACTCACACATCATAGAAACAGATATCAAATTCATATATATTAAGTAAACCATTCAATTAAGTACAATCTAAAGAGAAGGAGTAAAAATAAAAGTAGAAAGATGTAACCTGGTTTGCAGAAAAGTAAATATGAAATACAACCTTCAAATGCTGTAAATCCTACTCTAGAACAGAAAATAAACAATTATTCAAGTAAAAACCTAATCGAAGAGTGTTTTCTAAGCCTAAAAACTGAGTCTAAGATGTCTTTCTAGGTCTAAATGTATTCTTATGTGTTTCCCTATGAATATGTATCACTTGGCTGCTCAAAACCCTAAGAAAACATGTGTTGTACGGACACGAAGCACGGCCGTGCTTCCTAACACAGCCTGGCCGTGCTTTGTGCTGGATTCTGGGAATTTTCTGCATCTTCTGCACAAAGCACGGCCTGGCCATGTTATGGGCTTCCATTCTCCTTTCTTGCCAATTTTTTGTGTGTTGCCTCCTTGTTTCCTCCTTAGCATATTCCCTTACTTCTTGGCCTCTTTTGCTCTTCTACAAACATAAAACAAACCAAAGAAGTATCTAGAGCAAAGTAAAACCAAAAGCAGAGAAATAACCACAAGTTTACTATGAATTAGGGGATAAAATATAACCACTAAACACTCAAATTTTCACTTTATCAACTCCCCTATGCTTAAACCTTTGCTTGTCCTCAAGCAAATAACATATCATATCAAAAGGAAGGGGGAATATGCAATCAAATTCCAGAAGATAAAAAAATGCAATACATGTAATTTTTCACTCAATCAGTGTGCACACAATAGGAGAGATACTTTTCAAAAAATTAAAGGTTTAATGCTAGAAGAGAGAGACTAAAATTTAAACTACCTATTTCATATCCTATTATGCATCATATGTTCATGAGCTAAAATCAACCTATATTACATCAATCTATCTCTGAAATAGTAAACTATGTGATTTTGTAGTGCAACATGAGATATTAAGCCAATAATAACTACTCAAAGAAAACCACAAGCCTAAATCTACTCCCCCATGCTTAAACTTGACATTGTCCTCAATGTCAATAATAACTGAAAGTACAGGCAAAGGGAGAAGTAACTTACTTGCTCATAGGTCGTCTGGAGGAGATAGAGAAGGGTTCTAACCTAAGTGCCAGGCATACCATGCCTGCATCATGCCCTGCATGCTTTGGATGGAATCTTGCATAGCATGCAGGGTATCTCTTTGCGTAGGTTGCTCTACCTCAATATGGCTAAGCCTCGAAAAGATGGAGTCCTGATCCTCTTGGGGAGCATATGAGGTACCTGCATGGTCAGTGAAATGGGAATAGGGTGGGGGTGGGAGAGCTAAAAGTGGCTCAAGTGGGAAATCATCCCTCTCTAGTAGAATCTCATCACCCTCTCTACCCTCCTCTAATAGGTTTATCCATTTCTCCCTATTGGTAACTGCAGTCCTAGTAGGGTTAAGAAGGCAGAAGATTTTTTGTCCTCTGAGATACAACCAATAGTTAGCATTTTTCTTGACAGTGAGTTTCATATACAGGCAAGATTCCAAATCAATCCTGTTGCTGCTAACTACTAGTTGCATTCCCTAGAGATTGGCTTCAAATCCCAACCCTCTAGCTATGGCAGTAACCAGGCCCCCTATGACCAACTTTCCACTCATTGCACTACCTACCCGGGCCATCTGCTGAGCCATGACGACTTCAGTATCCACCTTAGTACCGTGTACCATAGCATAAATAAAGTGAAGCTCCCTTTGATTTGCAACCCCATCACTCTCATCCCTACCAAAAACAGTATAGGCCATCAGGCATTGTAAATATCGAAAAGTAGGATTGCAAATGAAAGAGGCTTTTGAAGTTGATGCACTATACTGCCCCTTAACAAAAATTGAGTTCCAAAAAGGTTGGGAAAGAAAACTTGAGGGCACTGATCTAGTTTCACCTGGAGCCAGTCTAAATAGTGCATTAAATTCAGTCAAGGTTAAGCTAAAAGTACGGTTAAACATTCTAAAATTAACGCAGCCCTAATTGATGTCAGGACCCCGAAACAGGACTACATTAACTGAGCTAAAAAACTCTAAGGTGGTCCTAATATAGGCCGAGTACTGTAGTGTGATGAATGTATTCCACCCAATTTGATCAACTAAGTAGTGGACGTCATTTAAAAGACCTAACTGGTCCTAACATTCGTCATCCATGTACCGG
Source organism: Gleditsia sinensis (assembly GCA_037074535.1). Classification (NCBI taxonomy): domain Eukaryota; kingdom Viridiplantae; phylum Streptophyta; class Magnoliopsida; order Fabales; family Fabaceae; genus Gleditsia; species Gleditsia sinensis. Next base: position 24,295,591 of record CM073466.1, read on the forward strand.
GTACTCAACATTCCCCGTTTAACTAGATTATCGTATCGTGTCTATTGACTATCATCAACAAACACAATACTATACCCATTTATTTGGTGAGGAAGTTGGGGCGGTTGTTGAGTTCGTCCTCTACGTTGTTGTTGGGATTGGGAGGAAGATTGGTCAGTTCTGGCTCTTTTTGGACCCATGGAAAATGATATGCAATCAAATGCAAAAGGGGAGCGGGATGTGCAGATCAAAAGCTAACTAACAGACAAATGAGATTAGGATAATGGAATGTGAGACTGTTAATTATCAAATGCAATGCAAGGTTAGTCAAATGTGCCAATAATAATGAGTAACTATCAGAGCAAGAATCAGGGAAAAAGAAGTCCAGAAATGCAAAGTAGAATCAAATTCAATTTAGTGAAATTCTATTCAAACCAATCTATGCAATTTCTGGAGGATTATGCAAAGAAAACTTGGAGTATTCAACTGAATAATTCCAACTCAAGTTTAGTAAATTGAATACAGGATCAGACCAACCTATACAAATCAAATACACATGTTCAAACTTAGACAGAATGTCCCAGGCAAACTAGTTCAAAACTAACCAAAATTACTTGGCTTAACACAATTTAACCAACTTTAAGATAAGTTAAGCACAAGGTAATGTCAACTCAAGCAGAAAATTGTTGAGGAAAATATATGATTCCCAATGCTGTAAAATTCTCCTTGAATAACTAGTGTAATAAGCTAATCAATGACAAGAGTCAATATGAACATTCAAAAAAAAATCATACTACATGCAAAACATGTTTTGCTAATGATTCATTTAGCTGAACCAAGGGCAGATAAGTCTAAGCAAATATTAAGGCCAATTTTATACGACAACTAGTAAAATGAAAAATTTCAAATTCAGGCAGTAAGTGGCACATTAAACCAGTCCAACATTCAACAAAAATTTCCTATCCAAGAAGAATAAGCCACAATGCATAAAATGTAGAAATTACCTAGAGGAAAAGCCACAAGTGATGCCAGCTAGGTTAATCCACGAACAGGGAGCAGAGAGAATTTGTGTGATAGGGGAAACAAAGGTGAAGAAGGTGTAAGGATGGTAGGCACAGGATTGCTGGGATTTTCTGGGTGGGAGTGTGGCAAGGACTTCAGGTTTGGGTGCAGAGATGGGGGCTTGAGGCATGGGATGGGTAGGTCAGTGTTAGTGCAAGGAAATACGGGTAATGTAGGGGGACTCGAGAGGTATGGGGAATTTTGGAGATAGGGGAAGGGTGGGAGAAATCGTAGGGAGAAGGGATTTCAAGAATGGGGAGACCGAGAGGAATGGGGAAGATTGGGGAAGAGGATGGAGGGATTCAGGTTTTCTGGCTAGAGCACAGTTTGGGAATAGGGAAGACGAAGATTTAAAGAGGAGATTGGCAAGGAATTTGGAGGGAGGAAAGGGAGAAGAGAGCACGAGTTAGAGCACGGGAAAAAGGATGCAGAACACGGGGGAAAAGAGAAGACAATAAGGGGAAAAAATGTAACAACCTTTTTTTTTTAATTATTATTATACAATATTGAGTTCACATACATGTCATTAATCAAAGAGTACATACAACATATCAAACACATAGATATTTACATCTTGTTTATTTTGGTTGACCAATTCCGGAGATACAGGTGCGGGTGGTTGCACCTTCACCGGGATCTGAGCCAACTCGACCACAAACATCTTATTTGATTCTGAGATCTGCCCAACATAAAGTAACTCGATCCAATGTGCACTAAAAGCCAGAGCCATAGAAAAAGCTGCATAACTAATTTTTTGAACATTATATGGAAATATAGTGAGAATTAAATCCCAGTAAGTTCAACAATAAATCATCATCAATTTAGATCATCACGTCATGTTCAGCTGTATAAACTACAGAAAATATCTTTGGTCACATGAATGCATTATATCTATGCACATAAGAATCATACTGTAATAATATGTATGACATGATTAATTATTTTCAAAATATCATATGATGGCCATCAACTTATTCTCATTTCAAGCTACGTCAGTCAGGGTGAGTATTCTCTACTCTCCGGTACGGGCTTTTCTCGCTCCGTCCGACATGGCCCACTTTCTCTTTCATTTCTCATTAACATGATCATAACCGTTGGTAGGGCGTCCCCTACTGCTGCACCACACGGATTACCATGTGACCGTGCTCATTTCTTTTCTTTTCACAATGATAGCCAAAAATATGCTTTCAATAACAAGTATGTTCATCAAAATATAACTATTACCATAAATCATTGGTAATCATGCCATGAACATAACCATTTCAAATATCACTTTATAAAATATTTTCATGTCAGAATTTCACACTTAAGATGGTAAGAAGTTCATACAATGGCAATGGCTATAGATATACTAGTCATTTATTAAAATTCATCTTCTTTTTTAAATACTAATTTTATTTCTTTATTTTCTTGATGCAGGTTTTCATCCTATCTAACATTCTCTTACTAATTAAAGCATAACTCCCTCAATTTAACTCTGATGTAGGTGATCTTGGTGTCAATTTCAAGATAAAACAATTATCTAAAACTATTATGTTGAACATTGTAGCGAAATATTAAAAAATCATGGTGATATTACTCCCTAAATGTATATGTTATTTCTTCTCGGATAGGTTCTGACCTCTACCTACTAATTGGACCATATCTACCTCATATGGACTCCAACCTGAGTGATTCTAGTGGCTAAAAATCCGTGACATACATATCTATAATTCTTATGTTAACAATTTATTTTAATACCATACAAATAATTCCCCAAAAATTAAAATACAGAAGCTGTCCTAACATATTCTTCCCTGATGAACCATTTTCTTACCTTTGACTACTAATAAGCTCATATCTTCAGCATATGGACTCCAAATTGAATGATTCCATTGGCCAAAAATCCACGACACACATAGCTATAATTATTATGTTAACCATTTATTTTAATTCCATATAGATAATTCCCAGAAATTAAAATACAGAAATTTTCCTAACATAATCTTCCCTGATGAACCATTTTCTGACCTTTGACTACACTCAGCTCATATCTTCCTCATAGGGACTCCAAATTGAATGATTCCAGTGGTTTAAAATCCATGACACACATAGCTATAATTCTTATGTTAACCATTTATTTTAATTCCATACAGATAATTCCCAGAAACTAAAATACAGAAGCTATCCTAACATATTCTTCCCTGCTGAACCATTTTTCTGACCTTTGACTACTAATCAGCTCCTATATTCCTCATATGGACTCCAAATTGAATGATTCCAATGGCTTAAAATCCATGACACACATAGATATAATTCTTATGTTAACCATTTATTTTAATTCCATATAGATAATTCCCAGAAATTAAAATATAGAAGCTGTCCTAACATATTCTTCCCTGATGAACCATTTTCTGACCTTGGACTACTAATCGGACCCTATCTACCTCATATGGACTCCAAATTGAATGATTCCAGTGGTTAAAACTCCGTGACACATATATCTTTAATTCTTTTGTTAACCATTTATTTTAATTCCCTACAGATAATTCCCAGAAATTAAAACACAGAAGTTATCCTAACATATTCTTCCCTAATGAACCATTTTCTGACCTTTGCTTACTAATCGGCACATATCTATCACATATGGACTCAAAATTGAATGATTTCAGTGGGTACAAATCCATGACACACATAGATATAATTCTTATGTTAACCATTTATTTTAATTCCTTATAGATTGTTCCCAGAAATTAAAACACCGAAGCTTAAAATTCTGCCACCCATAGCCATACCCATGCAGAACTATCTACACCAACCTAAGTATTCAAACATACATCACATGCAAGATCAATATGTAACATGATATAGCAACATCATGACCAATCATAAAAGTTCTAAGATCAAAATCTCATATAAATATTATAAGTTTCAAAAGTTTTCTTCAAAAAGAAATATTGTTAAACTTACCTAAGAATCTCCCTAGCTTACATAGTGAATTGGTTTTCTCGTTTCCTCTTGAAACAAGTAGAAAGATTCCTTCCTTCCCTTAGCTTTTCTAGCAGCTTAGGTAAGAGAAGGAGGGTGGATTTTTGAACCTCAAGGATGAAGAAGAAAAATGGACTCAAGTGGAGATTAAGGTAACTTACCTAGAGTACTTAACCTTCTAAACTTCTCCTTCTTCTTCCTTCCTTTCTTCTCCTCTCTTTCTCTCCTTTCCTTACTCTACCTTAATTTTATTTCTCTCTCTTCCTCACTTGGACAAAATTAAAATGTTGTAGGGGTGGGTTTTGCTTATATAGACCACCAAATAATACACCTTTCATGATCATGGGTCTACCTTATCACAATTAGGATACACTTTGTTGAATTTTTGGAAAACAAACAACTTATATTCTTGTCTTCCTCTTCCTTAGTCAAGATATGCATAGGAAAAAAGAGATTTGTATTTTGAAAATTATGATGATATGTTCTTAAGATAAGGGACAAGGTCCCTTTGATTTAGGGATTCATTTCCATTTTCTTTTGTCTTAAACAAGTATGATAGGTTTTCCTTTTTAGGTGGCAAATTTCTAGCCCTTGAATCTCCATTATTTGGTTGATATTATTTGTGTGGGACAGGAATGTTTTGTCCTAATGCCATGTATTATCATACCACTTGCTAAAATTATGAGTGTAGGACATAGATGTTTTTGTCCTAAAGCCTTGTATTATCATGCCACTTGCCAAAATGATGAATGTAGAATCACACCACTTTGCTAAATTTTTGTCTTAATGCCATGTAACCTAATCTTTATTATTATTACATTATTATATCATCACCTAATTTATTTTATTTTATTTTTCCTCTTGGATTTGAGCTTATTCCTACCCATTTTCTTTTCTTTGGATAAAATTCTACCTTTCTTGGAGGGCTTGGTCACATTTTCATAATTTTTGGGCTATTGGTCCAATTACTATATCCTAGTCCAAATCTATGTTTTATTTCTTGCTTAGGTTATCCAATGGGCTTGCTAGAAACTTATTTGAAGTGAAAAAACTCTACATGATGTGTCCATAGGTAAAAGCCCAATTTATGGGTGGAGATATTAAACTTAGTAACTTTTGCTCTTAAATTAAGAAAAATTACCCTAATCTGATCTTCTTGAAATTTTAAGACCTTTACTTACTTCACAAAAATTTATCTTTCTTTAACTAAGAATTTCACCTTTCTTTAGCATGTTTATTTCTAATATTTCCTCTTAGGTTTTCTTTCTTTACCTATTCCATTAATATTAGACAATTTCTATGCATATATGTAAAGTGAAGAATTTCTAAGGAAAATATCTAAAAATTACGGGCTGGGACAGGCCGTGTTTCACAGCACGGCGAACACGTGTAGGGCACTGGAAATCCAAACATCTTTGGATTATGCTTTTGTTAGCCAACACGGGGATGAGGTGTTGGGCTTGACCTGGGGCACGACCGTGTCCTGTGACACGGCCAACTCGTGTTTCCTGCAGGTTTCACTAATTTTCAAGAATTTGGCCTGTGCTTGAAGCACGGGCGTGGTAGAGGACATGGTTGACCCATGTTGCTGGCTAGAACCGTTAATTCTTCAAATTTTCCTCAGTTTTTGATTCTCTTTGATTTTCTTTGATTTTAATCCTTTAATATTACCTTGGGCTCATGGGAATGGACCTAAAAATCAAATGAAAAAGACTTATTAAAATTTTAACCTAAGAAATTAACTAAATTAAAGATGAAAACTAAATCTTTAAGCAGGAAATCAAACAAAAAGAAACTTACAAATTAAAATGTGGGTTACCTCCCACAAAGCTCTTGTATAAAGTCATTAGCTTGACTCCCTTGCATGCTTTCCACTTAAGGAGGCTTGGATAGAGTTTGAATTACTCTCTTTTTAATCTATTGCCTCTTATTATGATACTTGAGGCTTTGTTTAATGCCCTTCAAAGATCCTCTTGGCTCATTCTTTTCCTCCTTTTCTCCATCTAAGTTGAGAAGAGGTAGCTTAAGTTCTACTTTAAAAACTTGGATTGCCTCCTTAATAGCCTTCTTTTCTTCCCCTTGTTTGACATAAACACAAGAATTTTCCACAGAGCATAACTCAAGTGGGTAAGAGGAAGGAAAATTCATGGTATTATCATTCATATTAGGTTCAGGTAAGCCAATTATACAGCAAGATTCAGTTAGAGAAGGAGGGTTCATTGTATCATTTAAATTCAATTCTACTTTTTCATCCCCTATGTAACATCCCGTAATTTTTTTTTAATAATAATGTTTTGTTATAAATAAATATATTTTTATTTTTAAAAAAAGGATTATGTTTTGCTAAAAGAAAGTAAATTTTTAATTAAAATAATTATTATTTTACTTAAAATAATTATATTGGCCTTTAATGAATTTTTTTTGTATTTTTAGAAATATTCTTTCTTTTAATATGTATAAAGATATTTATTTTGAGATTTGTTTTATTATGATTTTATCAAGAAAAATCATGATTTAAGAGTCTAACCAAAGGTTTATGAGAATGTAAATGTTTAGAAATTTTTGAGAAATTTTAAGATGAAAAACGAAATTTATATAAAAGAAAATCCTATTATTAATTGCTAAATTATTATTATTATTATTAAAAAAATAAAATAAAAAGGGAAGAGGGAAGGTCGGGAGAAACGCATGGGAGCTGATTTTTTTTAAATGGATGAATAGTGAGTGAATAGTAACCTTCAATTTTTTCTCTAGATCTGGAGTGCTTATTGGCTTCCGATCTCAAAACTGATGGTGTTATTGGATTTAGGACGAAAAATACTCCAGTTTTGACCGATCAATTTTTCAAATAAGCCGTTGAATTGCTAAAGATCTGAAGTAGAAAATCTCAGAAAAAGGTAAATTCTGAAACTCTTACTTAGAGACCTCCAATTGAAATTCTCACACCGTAGATGCATTCAGGAGCTAGTTAAACTTTAGGATATGAAATTTTTTCAGCTATCTGTCAACTTTTTGTTTGTCGTGAATAGTGTTTTGCGGTGGTGAATAGTGACTAAGCTCCCAGAGTTATTTTCTAAGTCTTTGGACCCTCCGAACACGTTTTTTAAGTCTAATTGGCCAAATTCAACTTGAAAAAAAGTATATTTTTAGGGCTGTCCAACCAGGAGCCCTGCCCTGTAAGTATATGATTCTTCCTATGGCTTGCCCTATACTCTTATTGATATTTGAGCATGTATATGATTATGTTTATGAGATATTTGCACTTTAATATCTTTCTGAAATGCATTAAAATGATCTGAATAGCTTATAATTTGAAATATGATTCAAGAAGAGTATAGTATTTGAAAATGGATTTCTGAACTCATGATGTATCTGATTTCACGTGTATTTATCATTATTTGATAAATTGAATATTATGTGCACGATGCATTGATTTGTAAAGCTATATACCTATTAAAATGATGCATGTCATATTATAAATGAAATTGAATGGCAAGCGTAAAACTTATGGCGAGTTGATTGATAATTTTACATGTATTTATATGTATTGATGAATATCGGCTGGTTGTATGGCTTGTGACAGTACCGAATAAGAGATGCCCTATTAGCCTGAGTGAGCCAGGGGAGGGTCGCTCCAACCGGGTGACAGTGGTAATGTGGGGAGGCAGGAGGGTGATGTACTCACATTCCCTGATCACTTATTGTGACTATAGTCGAGGTCACTATGCGTATAGCAAATGAGTTATATTTTCGTTGCATTGACCAGGATGCCGAGTGAGGCAAGAGCATTAAATTGATGATTTTATCTTTAAATCATAATATTTTACTATAGCTTATATAGCTGAGCATAACAACATTTTTTTAATGATCATACCATGGTGCATATGGTTTTGGATACCTGATTATTCTTTGATTTGAGAATATTTGAAATACGAGTCCCATATGAATGTACTTCTGAACTGTATTTTCTATGTGACACATTTTAAAATATAAGTACATCCATATGTTGACCTAAGAGGTCATAGGAGGAATTATTTGCTCACTAAGTTGTCAAACTCACTACACGATATTTCCATATTTTTAATATAAGAATATCAGAGTCTGATTCGGCAGATAGGTGATATATTCTCTGGGTGAGTCTATGTTGCTTCCAAGACTCACAGTCTTTGAATTATACTGTGTTTGTATTTTAGAGTGTTCTGAATGCTACAGGCAGGATCCCCGTTTGTGATGTACTTTAATGTTTGTAGACTTGGTCTATATATTGTGTATACATGAGAGATCCTATATATATCTGTTCCCATGATAAAGAATTGTTTGAATTATGTATCTTTAAGGAAAATATCTGATTGCGGAAATAATAATGTAAAAAAGTAAAATGTTTATTGTACGTAACGTAAATTAGGGTCGTTACAAGTTGGTATCAGAGCAAAAGGTTTCCCTGTGGCTATCAGAGCAAAGAATTCTATAGTAAGACGTTGAGTATGGGTATGTAACCGCGGATATATTTATACTCACGGTGTTGTTGTAGAATTTTATAGGGTATCGTCATCTTCTTTCTTCTAACTCTTTTCCTTTAGATATGCGATGTTTAAGAAAGAATAAGTATGTCTTAGACAATGTTTCTTGAGTGTGGACTACTAGTTCATCTTTTGAACTCGTGTTGATGAACAATGATAAAGAGAACACTCTTTGGTATAAAGAAAAAGAATTAGCTGAAAATAAGAAAATTCATCCAAATACAAAGGTAATGGCATGTTTGGTTTTCAATTAGGTTTGAATTGATTGTTTGATTTGTTTATGTGAAACAATATGACGAATGGTTGATACAATTTTGATAGTGGGTTATGATGTGATCAAAGTTGTTATTTACAAGATAATGATTTGTAATAAAGTGAGTGTTTTGAAAATAGATTTAAATCTCTTTTTGGATGGATGAGTTGAAATCTATATATATATATATAAATGGATTTGGTAAGTTGTGGATTGGATTGAATTTGAGAGCAGAAAATCTACGAAGATAATATATTTATTGATGATATATCAGAATATTTCAAAAGTTCAGAGGATCATAAGCAACATTCAAAGATAGTTTTACCAATTCTAAGGGAGTATGGTTGGTAAAGATGGTATCTAAGTAGCTCTAAGAAAGTAAAAGTGGTACAATAATAGCTACGTTTTACTACATCTAAAGATAAAGATCCAAATCTAATTTGCGCTTCCTGCGGTTGTCTGCCGTCCATTCTATTTGAGCTAGACTTGGATCAGGTACATGAACATATGCTTGTAAAACATCAATCAACTCCTCAGCATTTGAGGTCGAGATGAGAATTCGTCGTGCTGAGTGTGAGATGAACTTTTGTTCCACAACATGATCAAGGAAAGACAACAAACCATCAAAGAAGTGGTTAACATTTAACAAACCTATCGGTTTGTGATGCATATTTAGTTGTGCCCAAGAGACTATTTGGAAAATTTCTTCTAAAGTACCAAAACCCTCTGGTAAGGCAATGAAGGCATCAGCATTGCTCATCATTCTAGGCATGCGCTCATGCATGGAAGCTACCCTAAACTCTTCCCTAATTGTCTTTCCTATGATGTTAGATGTAGCTAGAACTGTAGTAATAATACTTAGAACTTGGCATCCTCCTACATGGACAGTTGTGGACACACACCCCATTAATCCACGATTACGACCACCATAGACTAAATGAATTTTTCTCCTGGCCAATACCATACCCAGGTTTTGTGCAGCTTTCACATACTCTCCATCTTTTCCAAGACTAGAACCACAAAAGACACAAATATTTCGAAATTGACGAAATGCGATTCCCTCCATAGCTGCACAGACCTTAACTTGGAATATGAAAGTAAAGAAATTAACGTGTGCATTTATAGAACTCAGAGAATGGCATACTTATGATAGCTATGTGAATAAGCCAGGAATAATTAGAACAATATGTGAGTGATTGGTGGATATTAGCTACATTGAAGGTAAAATTTTCTAAAATGACGGCAAGCATGTATATGTACAGTAGTTGTGATAGTCACTCATATTAGGCATATAAAGAGAATAAGATTAAGATATCACCAGAAATTTGTCTTTTCCTTGTTGTTCTTGATGAAGCATTGATGTCTTGATTCTTGTAGGGAAATTGTAAGTAATAGGTGTAATTGTAAAAAAAAGAAAGTGAAAATGCAAACAAGTTAGTTGTTGAAGAAAGACAATCAAATGATTTATTTTGTTTTTCCAATGTTCTTGCCAGTCAACTATCAGTATTATTAAGTCGACTCGCTATTTTGAGAAATTTTAATTTGGACTGGTTATTTTACAGTTGATTTATTACATCTATTTTAAAGCAATCATCTGCATCCTACCAGTTAACTACATATTCTTTGATTTTCACAGACTTTTATAAGCTCAGAAATGTTTTTTTTTCTTTTCATGTGCTATCTTTCCACCGAATACTAACAGATTTAAAGTAGATTTTGGCATGTATATTCAAACCTTGAGGTCACCGATTTTTGCCGATATAACAGCTAGATTTTTGTTTATAGATTTTCAAGAATTATGGCCACCGATTTTAATTTTATTTCAATGCTTTGTCAAAATTTCTCACTTCCTATTTTGGCACCACGCTCTATTAAGTATTCCACATTTTCTGCTGCATTGTCCTACATTAATATTTGGTATTAAATGTAATATTATTTTTGCATATTACATGACAGGTTAATTTATTTTCTTTGAAACTCAGTTATTATGGTGTCCAATTGATTAGTAGGTTAAAGTAATAGAGATTTTGAAAGGAGTGGACGGATGGTGACCTTGTGGGGTTTTGATGAATGTAGTCAAGAGACTTAGCGGTGTTAAAGTTCTTGAAGAATAAAATATGGGAAGTAGGATTTAAATTAATCTTTGAACTCTTAATTTGGAAATATAGAGAATACTATGAGAATCATGTCTGAATATAATGTAAGTGATTAAAATATTTGTGTTAAAGGTTTATATTACCCTAAATTGAGTCTAGTATCTAGGATGCGAATTAAGTTGAAATTGAGAATTCATGTATGAGTAATTGTTGGGAAAAAAATCTTCTTGAAATGATTGGGTGAATTAAATGGGATTGACATAAGTTAGAATGAGGTGCTTTTTGATATGATAGAGAAAGACTTGAAATTTTTGATAATGAATTTATTGGTGTTAATAAGAGGGTATAGAGTTACTGTGATGAGGTAAGTAAATAGCAAAAATTATAATAAGGATGAATTATATTTTGTATTTAAATTTTATATTATGTGTTGAGGTTATGTAATTTAAGTTATTGGTCACTTCTTTTCGTTGGAAATTGGTGAATTGGACGGTGTATGAATTTATGTGGGTGAAACTAAACGTATGTGATTATAGGCTAAATTGTTTGAAAATAGGAAGTATTAAGAAAATGTTTTAAAGAGAGGAATTGAGATATGTGGAATTTATGTGAGCATAGGCAAAATGAGACAAGGGAATTAGTGATCATAATTTTTATTTGGAAGTGTTGACAGTGAAAATTTTGGTGGTACTTAGACATTAAATTCCTTACAATGTAATTAGTGGTTTTAGCTACCGAAAGTTTATCGAAAGGTTTATTTGCAAAGAAACTTTTATGATAGTTTGAAAATGTACTAGAAGAATCAATGGTGCTAGAACTCCTTGATGATGGAATGTGGAAAGTAGAGTTTAAGTGAATTAGTTTGGCCTACCAAAGTGGAAGTGTGGCGAACAGTTTAAAATAATGTTCGAATAGAGCATAAGTGATCTAGGTACATGTATTAATGGGTTAAGACATACTAAGATGAGGTCCTTTATGTAAAATTTGGGATAGTTCAAGATTAGAGATTTTATGTTATGAAACCCTTTAAGGTGCTAGGATTGGTAAAGTGGAATTGAAGAGGTTAGAATTTTATGTTGCTATATTGGAAGCATAAGAAAGATTTGAGTTCAATCGTGACAAAAGTGTAGCCTTAAAATAACGTTATAGAATTATCATGTCGACATAAGCTAAAGTTGTTAGGTAAGTGTTAGTGACACATGGGAACTTAAAATGCTTAATGGATGTTAGACTTAGATGATGAGATGTACTTGACATGTAAGATTTTAGAATGACTTAGTATAAGTTTGGAATAAGAAAAGTTGGTTACCCTATATGGATGTGTATGTATTATTTTCTGTGTATGGTTCCTAATTATATTGACTAATGGATATAAATATGAAAATTTGAGGATAGTTTAAATATTAGTAAAGATGTTATACAGAAAATATATCCCCAATTATTTGAGTAATAAGGTTGGTAACTCCGAATTATGTCATGATTTCATTCCCTACATGTGGTAGGATGGGCTAAAATTCGGAGACCGAATGTTTTTTAAGGGGGAAAGAATGTAACATCCCATAATTTTTGTTTTTCAATAATAATGTTTTGTTATGAATAAATATTTTTTTATTTTTTTTAAAAGGATTATGTTCTGCTAAAAGAAAGTAAATTTTTAATTAAAATAATTATTATTTTACTTAAAACAATTATATTGGCCTTCAATGAATTTTTGTTGTATTTTTAGAAATATTCTTTCTTTTAATATGTATAAAGATATTTATTTTGAGATTTGTTTTATTATGATTTTTATCAAGAAAAATCATGATTTAAGAGTTTAACCAAAGGTTTATGAGAATGTAAATTTTTAGAAACTTTTGAGAAATTTTAAGATGAAAAACGGAATTTATATGAATTTATATAAATGAAAATCCTATTATTAATTACTAAATTATTATTATTATTTAAAAAATAAAATATAAAGGGAAGAGGGAAGATCGGGAGAAACGCACGGGAGCTGAAATTTTTTTTTAAACGGATGAATAGTGAGTAAATAGTAACCTTCAACTTTTTCTGTAGATCTGGAGTACTTATTGGCTTCCGATCTCAAAACTAAAGGTGTTATTGGATTCCGGACGAAAAATACTACAGTTTTGACCGATCAATTTTTTAAATTAGCTGTTGAATCGCCGAAGATCTAAAGTAGAAAATTTCAGAAAAAGGTAAATTCTGAAACTCTTACTTAGAGACCTCCAATTGAAATTCTGACACCATAGATGGATTCAGGAGCTAGTTAAACTTTATGATATGAAATTTTTTCAGCTATCTGACAACTTTTTATTTGTCGTTAATAGTGATTTCTGGTGAGTGAATAGAGATTTCTGGCGGCGAATAGTGACCAAACTCCTGTAGTCATTTTCTAAGTCTTTGGACCCTCCGGACACGTTTTTTAGGTCTAATTGGCCAAATTCAACTTGGAAAAAATACATTTTTAGGGCTATTCAACCAGGAGCTCTACCCTGTGAGTAGATGATTCTTCCTATGGCTTGCCCTATACTCTTCTTGATATTTAAGCATGTATATGATTACATTTATGAGATATTTACACTTTAATATCTTTCTGAAATGCACTAAAATGATCTGAACAGCTTATATTTTGAAATATGATTCAAGAAGAGTATAGTATTTGAAAATGGATTTCTGAACTTATGATGTATCTGATTTTACATCTATTTATCATTATTTGATAAAGTGAATATTATTTGCACAATGCATTGATTTGTAAAGCTATATACTTGTGAAAATGATGCATGTCATATTATAAATGATATTGAATGGCAAGCGTAAAGCTCATGGCGAGTTGCTTGATAATTTTACATGTATTTATATGTATTGATGAATATCGGCTGGTTCTATGGCTTGTGACAGTACCGAATAAGAGATGCCCTATTAGCCTGAGTGAGCCAGGGGAGGGCCGCTCCAACTGGGTGACAGTGGTAATGTGGGGAGGCAGGAGGGTGATGTACTCACATTCCCTGATCACTTATTGTGACTATGGTCGAGGTCACTATGCATATAGCAAATGAGTTATATTTTCATTGCATTGACCAGATTGCCGAGTGAGGCAGGAGCATTAAATTGATGATTTTATCTATAAATCATAATATTTTACTATAGCTTATATAGCTTAGCATAACAACATTTGTTTAATGATCATACCAAGGTGCATGGTGCGTACTGTTGCAGGTACAACCAAATTGATACCTTACCTCAAAACTAACCTGTAGTAGTGGGAGTAAGGGTCGATCCCATAGAGACTGAAATTACCTTATGTGATTAAGAAAGGGGGGATTGATAGTTGCAAATAAAACCAAGTAAACAATAATGAAATTAAATAAGAGAGAGTGATTAATGATAAAGACGTTGGTTTCGGTTGATATCTACCGTCAAGGGATTGCATTGATCATTGACAACATCATGAATCTGTAATTGAATATCTATCATTGGGTTTCTAAACCTGTTCCTCTTTAAGTCTAGTAAATCAATGACAATCGCACCAATTAAACCCTAATTAACAAGCAATCCTTTAGCACATTGGTAAAGCATAACTTATTAACCGCATGAAGAACTAGAGAAACTGACAGAGCTAAACAAATATAAACACATCGGTTATATCTAATTTAGTTAATTATTCATCATAACTTCAATGATTTATAATCCAAAATCCTCAAACCTATTTGCCTCATGAATCACTGAATTGAAGACTTTGTTCAAAACATAATTCAGCGATAGATTAAGACAGACAATATACTAGTAGGCCTCCTAGCAATCATATAAATAATCATTGAGCAGAAGAGCAGATGAATAATAAATACTCAATTCAAATTGAAATAATAAAATCAAATCCACATCTCACAATGCATGAAGATCCCTTGAGGTTTCAACCTACCTCAACCAACTAAAAAGAACTAGCCACGCAGGGCCATAAGAAAATCTAAAGAAGAATTGAAGAATGTAACTAAGAATTTGGATGAAGAATTGGATGAATTATCTGCTTGCTTTCCTCCGTTTTTATAGATTCCCTTCTCCTAATCGAAGTAGGAGTGTTTCTAGGTCAAATCCCAGCCCATTGGGCTTCAATTGGAGTCAAGAAGACCTAAAAATCGCGAATTCAGCAATCTGGTGCGGCGTCGAACACCGCGATGCTACGGAAAGCTTCTGACGGGGCGCCACGACACCTAGGCTTGCTCTGGCGCACTCTGGATTTTGAAGCTCGGGCGCCGCGGTGCGCTAGGGAGCACCGCGACCCTCCGAACCTACAATGACGTAGGGCCGCAGTGCTCTCTTGCGAGTACCGCAGCACCTAGAAAACTCCAGAATTTGCCAAAGTGACAAACTTGAAAGTTGTATCTCTATGTCTCTTCTTTCCATATCGGCTCGAATCACCTTAATCCAATCTCAATTGTAGGAGATATGCTAAAATTAGTGACCAAAGGTCAGAATTCATCCTACTGCACTGTGATTCTGATTTTCGAGCTCTATAAAGCTATGAAATCTCCCGAATTTGACCAAGTGTTCAACATAACAGTTGTATATGATTTTGTTATCTTTTCACATCCACTTGAATCACTATAATTGGAGTTCATAAGGGGGAGATATTCTCAAAACAATGCTAAAAGGTTTGGAATCATTGCAATGTAGCATTTTTCCATGAATTTCTTATCGTTTTCTTCTCTTTTCTTCTTCCTTTGTTCCTACAACACAAAACATAAAACTAAGCTAATTCATAATTATATTTTACTTAAATCAAACAAAAAGTAAGTTTAAAGGTATTAATATCATGCTTAATTAAGATCACATCAGTGCATATGGTTTTGGATATCTGATTATCCTTTGATTGGAGAATATTTGAAATACGGGTCCCATGTGAATATACTTCTGAACTGTATTTTCTATGTGACACATTTTAAAATATAAGTACATCCATATGCTGACCTAAGAGGTCATAGGAGGAATTATTTGCTCACTGATTTGTCAAACTCATTACACGATATTTTCACATTTTTCGGATAAGAATATCAGAGTCTGATTCGGCAGATAGATGATATATTCTCTGGGTGAGTCTACGTTGCTTCCAAGACTCACAGTCTTTGAATTATACTGTGTTTGTATTTTAGAGTGTTCTGAATGCTACAGGCCGGATCACCGTTTGTGATGTACTTTGAAGTTTATAGACTTGGTCTATATATTGTGTATACATGAGAAATCCTATATATATCTGTTCCCATGATAAATAATTGTTTGAATTATGTATCTTTAAGGAAAATATCTGATTGCGGAAATAATAATGTAAAAAAGTAAAATTTTTATTTTATGTAACGTAAATTAGGGGCGTTACACCCTGCATTCAAAGAAAACTTTCCATCTTTTACATAGATATTTGCACTAGCTGTAGCTAGGAAAGGCCTTCCAAGAATGATGGAGAATTTTTTATCTTCCTCCATCTCTAAAATCACAAAATCAACAAGTATATAAAACTTACCCACCTTTAGAGGAACATCTCCTAATATACCTACTGGATGCTTGATGTATCGGTAAGCCCAATGAAGAGAAAGAGTGGTAGGTTTCAAGTCACCCATTTAAAGCTTCTTGCAAATCGAAAGAGGGATGAGGCTCACACTTGCTCCATGGTCACATAGGGCTCTGTCAATCTTCATGTCTCCTATAGAGCAAGGAATTGAGAAGCTTCCGAGATCCTTAAGCTTTTGTGGTAGCTTATTTTGAATTAAAGCCCTGGATCCCTCTGTTAGTGCCACAACAACATGCTTTTCAATTTTCCTCTTGTTTAAGAGGATTTCCTTCAGAAACTTCGCATAGGAAGGCATTTGGGAGATGGCTTCTAGGAATGGAATATTGATATTTAACTTCTTCAAAACATCTAGAAACCTCCCAAACTACTTATCTATCTTAGCCTTCACCAATCTTTGAGGAAAAGGGATTGGTGGCTTGTAAGGTGCAGGAGCCACATATTTAGGCTCTTCTTCCTTCTTTTCCTCTTTTATTTGTTCCTTTTCTCTTCTTGTCTCAGATGCAACCTGAGGATCATCTTCTTTTACCTCTCCTCTTCTCTTTGATTCAGCCAATTGTTTACCACTTCTCAGGGTAATGGAATTACAGTGCTCCCTAGGATTTTCAGTCTAACCTAGAAGTTTGCCAAAGTTCCTATTAGAATGGCTCGCCTGCTATGCTATCTGAGTTTCTAGCATCTTGCTATGAGAAGCAAGCGAGACAACTTTAGAGGCTAAATCCTTTATGGCCTCATTTATTGAGTGGTGCTGGGCTCTGAATTCATCATTTTGTTTACCCTATATGGTGATAAAATTTTCCATCAGAGCCTTCAAATTTGACTTAAGCTGTGGAGAAGGATTGAATGGCCTTTGATTTTGGAACCAGGAGGTTGCCTAAAATTATTCTGAGGCCGATTCACATTAGGCTTGTATGAAAGATTCAGGTGGTTCCTCCAACCTGGATTGTAGGTGTTGTTGTAAGGATTATTTTTCTGATTATTGTTCACAAAGTTCACATGTTCACAATCCTGAGGTGTGGAATTTTCAAGTTGACAATCACTGGCCACATGGCTAACACACCCACAGATCTCACATGTAGAAGATGAAGAAGAACCAACAGCATTGATGCTCAATTTACCTAATTTTTGAAATAATGCATCAACTTTAGAAGTGAGATGATTAAAGGCATCTACTTCATACATACCTACTGGTTTTCTTGGTTGCCTCTCACTAGACCAGGAGTAGTGATTTTGAACTATATCTTTAATTAACTCATATGCCTCATCAACCGTTTTATTCATCAAAGCTTCTCCAGCTACAGCATCCACAGACATATGGGTGCTGTAGATTAGTCCATTGTAGAATGTATGGACTATGAGCCACTTCTCCAACCCATGGTCTGGGAATATTCTAAAGAGCTCTTTAAATCTCTCCCAAGCCTAATATAAAGACTCATCATCTTTCTAAGCAAAGGTATTGATCTAATTCCTAAGATGGGTTGTCTTACTCGGTGGGAAGTATTTGGCTAGGAAAGCTAGAGAAAGCTGCTGCCATGTGGTGATGGACCCTGATGGAAGAGAATACAACCAAGCACGAGCCTTATCCCTCAAAGAGAAAAGGAATAGTCTCAGTCTGATGGCATCAGAAGATACTCCATTCAGCTTCAGGGTGTCACAATATTCTAGAAATACTGATAAGTAGAGATTAAGGTCTTCAGTAGGTGACCTTCCAAACTGATTCTGCTGAACCATCTGCAAAAGAGAAGGCTTCAGCTCAAAGTTGTTGGCCTCAACAACTTATCTTACGATACTCGGATTCTGGCCATGAGTATTCAGGGCGGTAAAATCCTTAAGAGATCAGTTATCTCTCTCTGCCATAGTAGGTGCAGAATTTTCTTGCTACTATCTTCTTCTTATCCTTCATAGTGTGCATTCAATTTCCAGATCAAACTCAGCAACGAACTCACGTTCTCTTCGCATAAAAGAGAAACACACCTATAAAGGAAGAAAAAAGGCAAAAAGAAGCAAGACAAAATTATGCAGAAAAATTAAAAGAAAGTGATCTAGTCTAGCTATTTCGCAATATATCTAATATTGACAATTGCTCCCCAGCAACGGCACCAAAAACTTGTCGTGTTTGTTTTATAATTAACCACAAGCGTACAGCATAGCTGTAGATAGTTCGGCGAGTACATGTCATATCCCATAGAGAACAATATCAATTACTAGAATGATGCAAAACATGCAATCTAAATCGATGTAATTTAATAAAGAGTTTGTCACAATTAAGTAAATTAAAGATTCAATTAATAAAAGCCTAAGGTTAGGGTTCACCACACTTATGATATTCAACATTCAACTTGTACCTCTAATTGCAATTATCTAGATAATTGGGGATGCTTTAGCCTTAATTAATTAGCAACCTCTTTCAAGTATTACTAATCGTACCTAGGTTGATCCAATTGCCTACTTTCGTGGTTTTTAGTTCAACCTAGATCCATTGAGCTCTATGCCAACTATGGAAATCAATTAATCAGTTTTCTCTTGCCCACTAATTGATTTTTTTCTAGAGAATCTTAAACTACTTTCGTGATTAAGATATCTCTAATTAACTATTAGGTTCGAGTTTTAATTTTCACCTTTCCGTTCATCAATTTAGTACCTAAGATGTAACATCCCTAATTTCGTTTCTTTTATTTATAAAAGCACATAAATATTTAATTAAGAAAATAAAATTTATTAGACAATATTTTAGATATCTAAGGAAATATAATCCTTAGAAATTCTTCACCTTATGTATATGCATAGAAAATGTTTCTAACATTAAGAGAACAAAAAAAGAGGGAAAACCTAATAGGAAAAAAAATTAGAAATAACATACTAAATAGATGCA
This sequence comes from Gleditsia sinensis, assembly GCA_037074535.1. Taxonomy (NCBI): domain Eukaryota; kingdom Viridiplantae; phylum Streptophyta; class Magnoliopsida; order Fabales; family Fabaceae; genus Gleditsia; species Gleditsia sinensis. The sequence continues at coordinate 24,314,906 of CM073466.1, forward strand.
AAATTCTTCGATAAGGAAGATAAATTTTTAGAAACAAGTCATGGTCTTAAAATTTCAAGAACATTAGATTAGGGTAATTTTTCCTAATTCAAGAACTAGAGTTACTAAGTTTAAAATCTTTACCCATACATTGGGCTTTTACCTATGGACACTTCATATAGAGTTTTTCCACTTCACATAAGTTTCTAGCAAGCCCATTGGATAACCTAAGCAAGAAATAAAAGATAGACTTGGACTATAATATAGTAATTGGACCGATATCCCAAAAATTATGAAAATGTGACCAAGCCCTCCAAGAAAGGTAAAATTTTATCCAAAGCAAAGAAAATGGGTAGGAATAAGCCCAAATCCAAGAGGTAAAATAAAATAAAATAAATTAGGTGATGATATAATAATGTAATAATAATAAAGATTAGGTTACATGGCATTAAGACAAAAATTTAGCAAGTGGTTTAATTCTACATTCATAATTTTGGCAAGTGACATGATAATACAAGGCTTTAGGACAAAAATATCTATATCCTACAGTCATAATTTTAGCAAGTGGTATGATAATACATGGCATTAGGACAAAACATTCCTATCCCAAACAAATAATATCAACCAAATAATGGAAATTCAAGGGCTAGAAATTTTCCACCTAAAAAGGCAAACCTATCATACTTGTTTAAGACAAAAGAAAATGGAAATGAATCCCTAAATCAAAGGGATCTTGTCCCTTATTTTAAGAACATATCATCATAATTTTCAAAATAAAAATCTCCTTTTCCTATGCTTATCTTGACTAAGGAAGAGGAAGACAAGAACATAAGTTGTTTGTTTTCCAAAAATTCAACAAAGTGTATCCTAATTATGATAAGGTAGACCCATGATCATGAAAGGTGAATTATTTGGTGGTCTATTTAAGTAAAACCCACCCCTACAACATTTTAATTTTGTCCAAGTGAGGAAGAGAGAGAAATAGGAGCAAAGTAGAGTGAGGAAAGGAGAGAAAGAGAGGAGAAGAAAGGAAGAAAGAAGAAGGAGAAGTTTAGAAGGCTAAGTACTCAAGGTAAGTTACCTTAATCTCCACTTGAATCTATTTTTCTTTTTCATCCTTGAGGTTCAAAAACTCACCCTCCTTCTCTTACCTAAGCTGCTAGAAAAGCTAAGGGAAGGGAGGAATCTTGCTACTTCTTTCAAGAGGAAACAAGAAAACCAATTCAATAAGTGAGCTAGAGAGATTCTTAGGTAAGTTTAACAATATTTCTTTTCGAAGAAAAGCTTTGAAATTTGTAACATCGATATGGGAATTTGATCTTAGAACTTTGATGATTGGTCATGGATGTTGGTTTATCATGTTACATATTGATCTTGCATGTGATGTATGTTTGAATACTTATGATGGTTTAGATAGTTCTCCATAGGTATGGCTATGGGTGGTAAAACTTTAATCTTATGTTTTTAAAATTCAGGGAAGAATCGGTAAGGAATTAAAATAAATGGTTAACATGAGAAATGTAGATATATGTCGGACGGATATTTAGCCACTGGAATTACTCAATTTGGAGTCCACATGAGGTAGATATGAGCCAATTAGTCAGAGGTCAGAAAATGGTTAATCAAGGAAGAATCTGTTTGGAAATCTTCAGTTTTTGTCTTTTTGGAAATACTATGTAGGGAATTAAAATAACATGTCAACATAACAATTATAAATAGATGTCTCGCGGATATTTAACAACTGACATCACTCAATTTGGATTTCCAATGTGCGAGATATAGTCAGATTAGTAAGTAAAGGTTAGAACCTACCCAAGAAGAAATAATATTGAATTTAAGGGAGTAATAACACCAAGATTTATTCCTATTGTGCTGATATGATTAACATAGTAGTTTTAGATAATTGTCTTAGCTTTCCTTAGACAGTAAGATCACCTCAATCGGAGTTAAAAGGAGGAAGTTATGCTCTAATTAGTGAGAAAAGGGCACAGAAAACGGCCAGGCCGTGTTCTGGGTGCTTCAAGCACGGGTTAGCCGTGTTCAGAGCTGTTTTTGAGTACATTTAAAGTATTTTTAAAGCATGGCTGTGTCCTGGAACATGGCTAGACCGTGTTGGAAGCTGGTGAAGCCTATTTTCAACATTTTTCTACCCTAGATGAACCTCTTTAACTATAGGGTAATAGTAGAAATCAAATTGGAGAAAAATGCTCTATAAATTTGTAAGAACGTGTGTTGGAAATGATATAAATTAGAAGAAAATGACTAAAGGCCAAGCATAAAGAAAATGAAGAGATGAAAATAATATTTAAGAATGAAGAAGAATTTTATAAATGAAAATAATAAATAACTAGTGTGTGCCCTAGCTATTTCCATTGCATGAACTTACTATCACCTTAAGTGTGTATTTTGACATGGAAATATTTTATAAAATGAAATTCAAAAATTATTATGTTCATGGCATAATTTCATTTTTACCAATGAGTTTTGGGAATGATTATGCTTTGATAAATTATGGCATGAGAATATAATGAATATATTTGTTATTGAAATCATATTTTCGGCTATTAAAGTGAAAAGTAAAGAGACAAGCCCGATCACATGGTGGTCCGTGTGGTGCACCAGTAGGGAACGCCCTACCAACGGCTGTGATTATGATCATGTTAATAAGAAAAGAAAGAGAAAGTAAGCCATGTCAGACGGAGCGAGAAATGTAACGCCCTGGTTTCACTTTCATTTAATACTATTATTATAGTAACTTTATAGGATCTGATTTGAATTTTTATTTATTTATTTACTCATAATTTTCTTTTTCTTTTTCATATTTCGCATATTAAATTCACCATATGTAAAAACACAATATATATATAAGTTACAAATCTTACGAATCTCACACATGTAATAATTATACAATACAACATTTAGTACATAAACAAGAGTCCCTATTCAGCACTCCACCCTTGTAACACAAAGGGTGAGGGGGTGGTGCTGACTTTGAAATCTCCATCAGTAACGTCGTTCCCTGATGCATCTCATTTCTTTTTATCTGAACATAATACCACAATAACAATGAGAACAAAGGTTCCCAGTAGACTTAACATAAATAAAATATAATGAGAAAAACATGGGTTATGTTCAGCAGTATAAGCTACAGAAAATATTAACATCTGGAGATAAAATCATCATTTTTAAAATGACCAGCCTCACTCGGCGATCTGGTCAATGCAATTTAAAAATGACCTGCCTCAGTCGGCGATCTGGTCAATGCAATTTGAAAATGACCTGCTTCAGTCGGCGATCTGGTCAATGCAATTTGCAATACGCATAGTGACCGATCGACTACAGTCACAATAAGTGACCAGGGAATGTGAGTAAATCACCCTCCTGCCTCTTCACATTACCACTGTCACCCGATTAGAGTGGCCCTCCCTTGGCTCACTCAGGCTAATAGGGCGTCCCCTACTCGGTACAATCTCAAGCCATACAACCCATCGATATTCATCTATACATATAAATACATATATATATATAAATGCATAATCATCGAATGCAATATATAAAATAACATGCCTTATTTTCATATCCAATAATTAATAATTATTTATCACATATCAAATGTCCTATATAATAAAATTTTGAATCAAATAAAAAAAAGTAATTTTCTTAGACATTAGTTTTTCAAAAATATTTCAACAAATAAAACTATTTTTAGGTAGAAAAATAGTGAACAATATGATAATCCAGCACTTAACACAGCCTACCCGTACTGACATAACCCAGAACACGGCCTGGGCGTGTTCCGTGACCTTTCCTAATTTATTTAACCATATCTCCCTCATACAAACTCCGATTAAGGTGATTTCAAAGCCTCTAAAAAACTAAGACAATTATCTACAATTTTCATGTTTATTATTTCTTCAAATTATTTACGGTTTATTCCCAGAAAATTAAAAATAAAACAATTATTTTTATTATCTTGAATTCTAACCTCTGCTCAATAAATCAGCCATATCTCCCTCATATGGACTCTAAATCAAGTAATTGCAAAGCCTATAGATCTATGAGACATATATCTACAATTCATATGTTGACTATTGCTTTAAAAGCCTTGCCGAAATGTTCCAGAATTCCAAAAATAGAGGCTTTCCAAATATTTCGAAATGCAGCTTAATTTAAGGATATCCTTTTCCTTACGCAAACTCAGCCAATGACATATATCCATCCCATCCTTTTTCTTGCTCTAGCATGCACGCTCTTAGCATATCCTCTAAAGTCTGTATAGTTCTCTCCGTTTGACCGTCTGTTTGAGGATGATATGCAGTACTAAAACACAAACGAGTACCAAAAGCTTCTTGTAGTGCTCTCCAAAATTTGGAAGTAAATCGAGGATCTCAATCTGAAATGATACTATTAGGGCAACCGTACAATTTCCTTCATATACAATTGGGCTAACTTATTCAACGAGTAGTTTTTCTTAATGGATAAAAGGTGCGCAGATTTCGTCAGTCTATCAACTATTACCCATATCGCATCATGACCTGTCTGAGTATTAGGTAATCCAACAACAAAATCCATAGATATACTATCCCACTTCCACTCAGGGATTTCTAAAGGTTGTAACATCCCAGAAGGTTTTTGGTGTTCTATCTTCACCTTTTGACAAACCAAACACTTAGACACGTATTCAGCAATGTCTCTCTTCATTCCTGGCCAACAATATAATCTTTTCAAATCTTGATACATTTTTGTAGATCCTAGATGGATTGTATACTTACTTTGATGAGCTTCTTCCAGAATCTTAGCCTTCAAATTCTATCCTTGTGGTATACATGTTCTGCCCCGGTACATAATAATTCTATCATCTGACATTGCAAAGTCAGGCTGATCTCTTCGATCTTGTAAAAATTGATCATGTGTCTGCGCTTCTTTAATCTGAGTCTTCAAGTCACTTTCAATTCTTAATTCACTAACAATCAAACTACCTGGGACAGTCATAACTGATAATTTCAAATTTCTGAATTCCTCAATTAGCTCCATTTCTTTTATCAGTATTTGACTTAAATGCAATGACTTCCGGCTCAACGCATCAGCTACTACATTTGCCTTCCCTGGGTGATACTTTAATTCAAATTTGTAATCATTAATGAATTCCATCCACCTTCTTTGTCTCATATTCAATTCTTTTTGGTCAAAGAGATACTTTAAACTCTTGTGGTCACTATATATTTCAAATACAGCTCCATACAAGTAATGTCTTCACATCTTCAGGGCAAAAACTATTACAGCCAACTCTAAATCATGAGTAGGATAGTTCTCCTCATGCGGTCTCAATTGTCAAGATGCATAAAGCAACTATCCTACTTTCTTGCATCAAAACACAACCTAAACCTTTCTTGGAAGCATCTGTATAGACTACAAAGCATCCAGAAGGGTTAAGAACAACTAGAACAAGTGGAGAAGTCAATTTGACTTTAAGCTCTTGGAAACTATTCTCGCATTCTTCAATCCAATTAAAGAGACTTCCTTTTCTGGTCAATCGAGTCAAAGGCAAAGCTATTTGGGAGAATCCCTGTATAAACCTTCTGTAATATCCTGCTAAACCTAAGAAACTTCTAATTTCAGTCACAGTTTTTGGTCTCTCTTATTTCAGCACTGCTTCAGTTTTACTGGGATCCAACGACACACCATCTTTAGAAATTACGTAACCCAAAAACTTCACTTCTTCCAACCAAAATTCACATTTTTCCAACTTAGCGAAAAGTTTCTTTTCCTTCAAGACTTGAAGTACTAATCGAAGATGCTGACTATGTTCTTCCTAACTCTTAGAGTAGATTAAAATATCATCTATGAACACTACTACGAATTGATCCAAGTAGGGTCTAAAAATGCGATTCATATAGTCCATAAAGACAGTAGGTGCATTTGTGACCCCAAAAGGCATGACCAAAAATTCGTAGTGTCCATACCGAGTTCTAAAAGCTATTTTTGAAATGTCTTCTTCTTTAACTCCTATCGGATGATATCCTGACCTCAAGTCTATCTTAGAGAAAATAGTAGCTCCCTTTAATTGGTCTAATAAATCGTCTATTCTAGGCAACGGATACTTATTCTTAATAGTCACCTTATTCAATTTCCTGTAATCAATACACAATCTCAAACTGCCATCTTTCTTCTTTACAAACAATACAGGCGCTCTCCAAGGTGATACGCTAGGTCTGATACAATTCTTTTCTAACAGCTCTTCGATTTGCTTCTTCAGCTCTTGTAGTTCCACAGGGGACATTCTATAGGGAGTGATAGAAATAGGCCTCGCCTCTAGTGCTAGATCGATGGAAAATTCCACTTCTCTCTTCGGTGGAGGTTCAGAAATTTCAGAGGGAAAAACCTTTGAAAATTCACGGATTACTGGAACCTCAAGCAGTTCCCGTTTCATACTCGGGTTAATGGTATACAAGAAAACACATTTCAAATCCGCATCCCTCATCTCCTTATAGAGTCGGTGAACACTAATAATGGTATACTTTTGGTCCTCCGGTGGGTCTGAGAGAAACTCAAAAGTCTTATTGCAGCAATCCAGCAGGACTCAGTTCTAACTTAACCAATCCATACCCAAGATGACATCTATATCGTCCAGAGGTAGACAGATCAGATCCACTACAAAGGATATGTCATTCAATACAATGGGACAATTCAAACACACTGAGGAGGTAATTATTTTTCCTCCTGTAGGTGTCACCATTGCTAACTCGTATGGTAACTCCGTAATAGGATGTTGTAATTTTCTCACACATTCTATTGCTATGAAAGAATGACTAGCGCCAGAATCAAATAGTACAATCAGAGACAAATTGTTGATACAACACGTACCTTGCATCAAATTAGGAGCTGATTTTGCTTCAGCACTGCTCAAAGTGAAAACTCTTCCTGTTGTTTATGGAGTTCGCGCAGTACCTCTCTCATTTCCCAGTGGACAATATCGTGCCAGGTGTCCCTTCTATCCACATCGGAATCAAGTAACTGAGACAAAATGACAGGGTTGATCTCCATGAAATTTTCCACATTTCCTACACTGACCTGTTGCTGGACTTTTCAGAAAAGGTTTGGGTTTCACAGTTACGGGTTGTTTACCTCTCATGACATTCTTTCCTCTTGTATTTATATCCATAACTGGAAACTCTCTCTTCCGATTCCACTAAGTACGCCTTTCCTTTTCATCCTCAACAATGCCATTTTGATCAAGCTCAACAGCAGTTCAAAATTTTACAGTAGTTATCACACTACAGAAGATTATAAATAGGAAATACTAGTACTTTCCTACTGTATTTATCTACTACCTTACACATGGTCGCCTAAGATCAACCTGCTCTGATACCAACTTTGTAACGTTCAGGTTTTACTTTCATTTAATATTATTATTATAGTAACTTTATAGGATCTGATTTGAATTTATTTTTATTTATTTAGTCATAATTTTTTTTTCTTTTTCATATTTCGCATATTAAATTCACCATATGAAAAAACACAATATATATATATATAAGTTAAAAATCTTACAAATCTCACACATGTAATAATTATACAATACATCATTTAGTACATAAACAAGAGTCCCTATTCAGCACTCCACCCTTGTAACACAAAGGGTGAGGGGGTGGTGCTGACTTTGAAATCTCCATCAGTAACGTCGTTCCCTGATGCATCTCATTTCTTTTTATCTGAACATAACACCACAATAATAGTGAGAACAAAGGTTCCCAGTAGACTTAACATAAATAAAATATAATGAGAAAAACAAGGGTTATGTTCAACTGTATAAGCTACAGAAAATATTAAGATCTGGAGATAATCATCATTTTTAAAATGACCTGCCTCACTCGGTGATCTGGTCAATGCAATTTGATTTGAAAATGACCTACCTCACTCGGCGATCTGGTCAATGCAATTTAAAAATGACCTGCCTCAGTCGGTAATCTGGTCAATGCAATTTGAAAATGAGCTGCCTCAGTCGACGATCTGGTTAATGCAATTTGTTATGCGCATAGTGACCGATCGACTACAGTGACAATAAGTGATCAGGGAATGTGAGTACATCACCCTCCTGCCTCCTCACATTACCACTGTCACCCGGTTGGAGAGGCCCTCCCTTGGCTCACTCAGGCTAATAGGGCGTCCTCTACTCGGTACCATCTCAAGCCATACAACCCGTCGATATTCATCTATACATATAAATTCATATATATATAAATTCATAATCATCAAATGCAATATATAAAATAACATGCCTCATTTTCATATCCAATAATTAATAATTATTTATCACATATCAAATGTCCTATATAATAAAATTTTGAATCAAATAAAAAGAAAGTAATTTTCTTGGACATTAGTTTTCCAAAAATATTTCAACAAATAAAACTATTTTTAGGTAGAAAAATAGTGAACAATATGATAATCCAGCACTTAACACAGCCTACCCGTGCTGACATAACCCAGAACACGGCCTGGGCGTGTTCCGTGACCTTTCCTAACTTATTTAACCATATCTCCCTCATAAAAACTCCGATTAAGGTGATTTCAAAGCCTATAAACACCTAAGACAATTATCTACAATTTTCATGTTTATCATTTCTTCAAATTATTTACGGTTTATTCCCAGAAAATTAAAAATAAAACAATTATTTTTACTATCCTTAATTCTGACTTCGGCACTATAAATCAGCCATATCTCCCTCCTATGGACTCTAAATCAAGTAATTCCAAAGCCTATAGATCCGTGAGACATATATCTACAATTCATATGTTGACCAGTTCTTTAAAAGCCTTGCCGAAATTTTCCAGAATTCCAAAAATAGAGGCTTTCCAAATATTTCGAAATTCAGCTTAATTTAACTTTTCCTTTGATTTTGTTTTATATAATCCCATACACCCATATGCATGTCCAAACATCCAAAATAGAATTCCATATAAATATCCATACCACATGTTATCCATAATAACATCTTAGAGTAAATCAATAATTTTATACAAAATTTATGAGTGGATGTTAAGACTACCTCAGATAGATCCTTAAACTTGAAAGTTTTGATTCCTTCCACACAAAATAAAATCCTACATCCATACCGTGAATTAGGATATTCCTTAAGAAAAGATGATGAAATTAGAGAGACGACCAAGAAATTTACCTTGATTTCTCCTTTCTTCTTCCTTTTTCTTCTTCTTCCTCTTTCTCTTCTCTTCTTTTCTTCTTCTTTCTTCTGCCGAAAACTCTACCGACACTTTCCCTTCCCCCTTTTCTCTTTTCCCCCTTTTCTTTTCCTCCTTTTCTATTTCCTCTCTTTCCTTTCGTCACTCCCCCCTTTCTCCTTCTTATCTTTATTTTATTCTTATTATATTATATATTTTGTTTTCCCTTCCTACCCCTACCTACCACCATTTTTTTCCCAAAATCCCATGCCATCATTCATATTTACACCAATGCCATTCTCCATAAATGACATAAATGCCATCCTCCATTAATTACAACAATGCCATTTTAATGAAATTACATAAATGCAATTTTAACCATCCTACTATCTTCTTTTACTTAAGTAAAATTGTAAAATTATTTAATCCTTCCGTGAGGTCCAAAATGCTTTCTCCTTTCTAAAAAAAAATCCAATTAGTAACATAAAGAAAAAAATCGGGGATGTTACAAGAAAAGCCCATACCGGAGAGTAGAAAATACTCACCCTGACCGGGGTAGTTTGATATAATAATAAATTGATAATCATCATATGATATCCTGAAAAATAGTATTTATGCCATACATGTCATAATTGTACAATTTTGATGTGCATGGATAAAGTGCATTCATGTTACCTAAAGATATTTTCTGTAGTTTATACAGATGGACATGACATGATGAACTATATTGATGGTAAATTATGATTTATTGTTGAAACTACTGGGATTTAATTCTCACTATATTTCCATATCATGTTCAGAAGAATAATTATGCTGATTTTATCCATGACACTTATTGTTTCCGTACGTTGGATCGAGGTGCCCTACCTTGGGCAACTACCAGTTATATAAGATATATCTGTAGTAGATGTGACTGAGATTTCGGTGGAGGTGCCACCACCCGCACCAGTGTCCCCAAAAGTAGTTGACGTAGATGATTAAAGCTAATATGTATCTTTGTAAAAATGTTTGTAAAATAATGGTGTGTATGGAAACTCAGTATTGTATCACTGTTAATAACAATTATACTTGGTTAAAGTGATTATTATTACGATTTAAGTGGTTAGAATTAAAGCAGTAATAACTTCATCAAATTTTAGAAATATAAAAAAAATAATTTTTTTTTACATTTACATAAATGGAGTTGTTACATAATTGGTATCAGAGCAGGTCGATCCTAGATGGCCAGTGGGTGGATGGTTATCTGAATCGATCTTATAGTGTTTTGAGTATGTTGTGGTTTTGCTGTGTAGGGGATCAGTGATTCATATAGGTAAGAAATTACTAGTGTTTCCTATCGATATACCGAGGTGGTGTTATGATTGCTATTAAATATTTTTGAACTAACTATTGGGCTTCATCAACTCAATAGCAGCATAACTTTGTTTTTGCCGCAGTAGGAAATGGCATCACCAAGGAAAAATCTAGCAACCAATGCAGAGGAAACCCTGCACAACCTGGCCATGGCAATTCGAGACCAAGTCATGACCACCAACCAAATTTTACAATATCTTTAGAATGCTAATAACCCAAATGGTGAGAATGGTGCTAACAACCGGATGGCTGGAAAAGATAATGGCATATCCGAGTTCCTGAGGACTAGACCACCTTGTTTCCAAGGTGGCTATGACCCAACGGTAGCTGAAAGATGGATAAGGGAATTAGAGAAAATCTTTGAAGTGATGGGCTGTACTAAGGAGCAACAAGTTATTTTTGCTGCATATAAGTTAAAGGATGAAGCAGAATACTGGTGGCGTGGAGCTAGAGAACTTTTAGCTCATCAGGGAAGACAGATCACCTGGCAAGTGTTCAAGGACTTTTTTTTTGAAAAGTACTTTCCAAGTACTGTACGGGCAGAGAAAGAGATCGAATTTCTCCAACTCAGGTAAGGCATCATGACCGTGGACCAGTATATCGCAAGGTTTGAGGAGCTGTCTAAGTTCTCCTCTTATCTGCGATATAACCCAGATGAAGCATGGAAGGCGGTTAAGTTTGAAGCGGGACTAAACCCGGAGATAAAGAATACTGTTATAGCTATGGAGATTAGGGAGTTTGTACCTCTGATAAATAAATGCAGACTCCTGGAAAAGAGTTTAAGGGCAGTGGAGGATGAGAAGCAAAGGCGAAACCTATGGAAAAGGAAGAAACATTTTCCCAACCCTGGAAAGAACGTGAGAAGAAGTGGATATAGAGCTGGTAAGAGGCCATTGACTGTGGGTCCTAGACCTTTTCAACTAGACCTCGCCCCAGTCAAGTGTGCTAAGTGTGAACGTATGCATGGTAACCGGCCATGCTACATGGGACAAGATGTCTGCTTCAATTGCAGACATAAGTGACATTTTGTGAGAAACTACCCACAGAATGTGGGGAAGCAGCCAAAATAGAATCCTCAAGTGAAAGGAAGGGTTTTCACCCTGAGCGGCTAAGAGGCAGCTCAACCTTCTGAAATGATTCAAGGTACATGCTATATCTATGGATTTGCTCTTATGGTGTTATTTGACTCTGGTGCTAGTCATTTATTTATATCGGAAGAATGTATTAGGAAGTTTCAGTTTCCTATTTCTGAAACTCCCTATGAGCTATCTGTAGTAACCCCTACTAGGGAAAGGGTATTAACTTCCTCTGTATGTAAGGACTGTCAAGTCACCATCTAGGAGAAAACTTTTTCTGTAGACCTTATCTGTTTACCTTTAAGAGGTATTGAGGTCATTCTAGGGTTAAACTGAATGTCTAGAAATTGAGTTTTGCTGAATTGTTATAACAAGACCGTTGAATTTCTACCTCCTACTCTGAAAGAGGAGGTCCAGTTATTGATGCTAAATGCCAATCAAGTTAATAGGGAGTTGAAGAATGGAGTACTTGGATACATTCTCTTGTATTTATCAAACCTAGAAGTCGAATCGAAGCTTGATAAAATCCCAATAGCCAACAAGTTTTCTGAAGTATTTCCATCAGATATTCCAGGCTTACCTCCCAAGAGAGAGATAGAGTTCTCTATTGATCTCCTACTTGGGACAGGGCCTATCTCTATTGCACCATATCGAATGGCCTCGAAATAACTATAGGAACTCAAGAAACAGTTGGAGGAACTATTAGACAAGCAATTCATTAGACCGAGTGTATCACCTTGGGGAGCTCCTATATTGTTTTTGTTAAGAAGAAAGACGGGAGCTTGAGACTATGCATAGATTACAGACAGCTGAATAAGGTGACTATAAAAAACAAGTACCCTCTCCCTAGGATAGATGACTTATTGGATCAATTGAAGGGAGCCTACATCTTTTCTAAAATTGACTTGAGGTCAAGATATCATCATATTAGGATCAAGGAGGAGGACGTACCAAAAACTGCCTTCAGGACTAGGTATGGGCACTATGAGTTTCTTGTAATTCCCTTCGGATTGACGAATGCACCTGCAATTTTCATGGATTACATGAATCGCATTTTTCGACCCTACCTAGATCAATTTGTTGTAGTGTTCATTGATGACATCTTGATATATTCTAAGAGTGAGAAAGAACATGAACAAGATCTCCGAATCGTGTTGTAAGTGCTGAAAGAGAAAAAGTTACATGCCAAATTGGAGAAGTGTGAATTTTGGCTATCAAAGGTGAAGTTTCTCGGATATGTCATCTTTAATAGAAGGGTAGCTGTAGAACTTAGCAAGACGGAAGCAGTGATTAAGTGGGAGAGACCAAAGACGGTTACGGAAGTCAGAAGTTTCCTGGGTTTGGCAGGATACTATAAGAGGTTTATACAAAACTTCTCTCGTATAGCCTTGCCATTGACTAAATTGACCAGGAAGGGAAGTCCTTTCAAATGGACTGATCAATGTGAAGCTAGTTTTCAGGAGCTGAAAACAAGACTAACCACTTGTTGTGTTGTTTGTGTGTAGTTCATACAAAGATGAATACAACGTTAGAACGCAAGTGCACGTATCGTGACCAAGTAATAAAGTGATGAGTGAGTATCTTCCCACGAGGAGTGAACTAAAACTGCTCAGATAATTTTGCTGTATGAGTGCGGTAGCAACATGAAGTTGTTCACAAAATTGAAATAGACATGGGTTGGCTGATCTTTACTGCAATTAGACTGAAAAGTACTAGGGAATAGAATGGAAATTAATTGGGAAAACTGGGGTGTTCAGGGTTGCTATGGACTTCAGCACTCATATATGCTCTAGACCTTGCTGCAGCAAAGGTTCCTGGTGCCAAATCAGTTCTGAATGGAGTCTTCCCATACTACCATTCCTCACAACTCCAAGGTGTGGACACACATTCCTGCACAAGTCCTTACCTCTGAATTGCGCACGCAATACATTATGGGACCAATGAGGTACCCGTATATCCCTACATAAGGTACCCCTTTACCCTCAGCTTTTTGTCCGGCCTCCATTACCCTTCCAGGTGAATGATGGCCTCAGTTTTCTTCCTCCAAACTTTCGTTCTTAAGGAAAGAAAAACTACAGGGTATACAGCTGAATGGTAACAAAACTGTAGCAAAATGTATTGATAACAAAATGTGCTTCGGTCCATTACAACCCTTGTGCAACCCCAGTTGAAAACTAGCCAAGCTTCATGGGTGCACTGGTTACAGAAACTCTAGAAACACTGGTATGCATTTTTTTTAAGAGATAAAAACTAAATTACAGAATATGTATCCTTCTGTTTGACAGTAAATAAAAAAAAACAATAACAGGAGACAAAGCTCCCTTCTATCCTAGCACACTATCCCCTGCGTGCTGTACCTTCCGGTCTTAGCAACATTCTGGGTTCTGGTGTTATATTCCTCCCAGTTCTTTCCTCTTTCTCCCCGGCTCTCCCCTTGCCCTTGGCTACTTTTCGGCCTTTTATAGGCAGCCCTTGTGGTCCCAATAAAGTGCCCTGGATTGCTGCCATTCCTTCTATTATGCAGCAGGCGCCTTTTGTTGCACTGCTTTTTCCTTTCCACCTTCAGTAGTGGAATGGTCCTGTACCAGCAACCAGCTACGTCCCTGCTAATGTCTCTTGCGTACTGGTGGCTACTCCTACTGCGTAGCTCTGCCACCTGCACCAAATCAAGCATAATCATCATATTGCAGGGGGGAGAGAAAATAGCTTTACCTACTATCACCCGGGGTTTTGCTATCATTGCTATACATGCTCACTGAAATGCTGTAGCAATGAGGTAGCTACGTTATGTCCAGAAAAATCATCCCATGCAATTAAATCAGAGGGTAAAAGGTGCTTAAAACACTAGAAAAATCCAGTAAACAATTATGGGCAACGCATAGAAACTATAGTGAAATACAGTTATCACCACTCCTTATGTTTTAATTATTCCAGACCCCACAGGACATTTTGAAGTGTATAGTGATGCTTCAAAGAAAGGGCTAGGATGTGTGCTGATGCAAGATAAGAGAGTAGTTGCTTACGCCTCTAAGCAACTGAGACCCCACGAAGGAAACTATCCAACCCATGATCTTTAATTGGCGGCAGTGGTGTTTGCCTTAAAGATTTGGTGACACTATTTGAACGGGGCAACCTTTGAAGTATATTGTGATCATAAGAGTCTTAAATACCTCTTTGATCAGAAGGAGTTAAATATGAGGCAACGAAGATGGATAGAATTCCTCAATGACTACAAGTTTGAGATAAAGTATCATCTCGGAAAGGCGAATGTTGTAGCAGATGCCTTGAGTCGAAAATCTCTGCACATGGGTCAGATGATGGTGTATGAGATGCAGATGCTAGAGGAGTTTCAAAATTTGAAGCTAGGCACTACTCTTACTCCAAAGAATCTAGTCATTAAAGGTTTAAGTATAGGGTGTGACCATAGAGCCCAGATCAAAGAGGCTCAAGCTCACGACCAATACTTATAGGGTCATAAAGACCAAGGTAATTTTTCTGTCATGGAAGATAGAGCAATCATGTATCAAGGAAGGATTTGTGTCCCTCAAGAAGGAGAATTGAGGATTAAGATCTTGCAGGAAGCTCATCAGAGTAAATACATAGTCCATCCTGAATGCACTAAAATGTACCAGGATTTAAAAAGGATGTATTGGTGGCCAGGGATGAAAAAGGACATTGTCGAGTTTGTGGCGAAATGTCTCATTTGTCAAAAGGTGAAGGTGGAGCATCAAAAGCCAGCATGATTTCTACAACCTCTTGAGATCCCTAAATGGAAATGGGACATTATCTCAATGGACTTTGTTATGGGATTACCTAATACTTCAGTGAGACATGACTCTATTTGGGTAATAATTGATAGATTAACCAAATCTACTCACTTTTTTGCCCATAAAAATTAACTATTCACTGGATAAATTAGCCCAATTGTACGTCCAGGAAATAGTTAGACTGCATGGAATTCCCTTAAATATCGTTTCTGATAGAGATCCGAGGTTCACATCCAGGTTTTGGAAGGCATTGCAGGAAGCTTTTGGTACTCAGTTGCAGTTCAGTACTGCCTACCATCCTCAGACTTATGGGCAGACAGAACGAACCATTCAAACCCTAGAAGATATGGTGAGGGCATGTGTGATAGAGCAAGGTAAAGGATGGGATAAGTACCTACCTTTAGTAGAGTTTTCTTATAATAATAGCCATCACTCTAGTATTAAGATGGCCCCTTATGAAGCTTTATACGGTAGAAAGTGCCCATCTCCACTATGTTGGTTTGAGGTAGGAGAAAATAACTTGTTGGGTCCTGATCTAGTTCAACAAACCACTGAACAAATCAAGATGATATGAGACAAAATACTTACAGCTCAGAGTCGGCAAAAGAGTTACTACGATAAGAGACATAGACCTCTAGAGTTTGAGGAAGGAGACCATGTATTTCTGAAACTTTCCCCGACTACTGGAGTTGGTAGGTCTTTCAAAACAAGAAAGCTAAGTCCGTGATTTTTAGGACCCTACCAAATTCTGAAGAAAGTAGGGACATCAGAATATCAAGTTACTCTCCCACCTAATTTGTCCAACCTGCATAATGATTTCCACGTATCACAGCTGCGGAAGTATCTTATAGATTCATCACATGTAATACAAGATGAACCAATCCAAATAAAGGAGAACATGCCATACCAGCTAGTACCTACATCCATATTGGACACTAACGTGAAGAAATTGAGAAATAAAACCATTCCCCTTGTTAAGGTGTTATGGGAAGGTTTGACTCCAGAAGAAGCAACTTGGGAGCTGAAAGAAGTCATGAGGAAGAAATATCCGCAATTGTTCTTATTAGGTAATTTCTAAAATTTTGAGGATAAAATTTCTTTTAAGGGGAGAGAAATGTAACATCCCTAATTTCGTTTCTTTTATTGATAAAAGTACATAAAAATTTAATTAAGGAAATAAAATTTATTAGACAATATTTTAGATATCTAAGGAAATATAATCCTTAGAAATTCTTCACCTTATGTATATGCATAGAAAATGTTTCTAACATTAAGAGAACAAATAAAGAGGGAAAACCTAATAGGAAAAAAAAATTAGAAAAAATATACTAAAGAGATGCAAAATTCTTCGATAAGGAAGATAAATTTTTAGAAACAAGTAAAGGTCTTAAAATTTCAAGAACATTGAATTAGGGTACTTTTTCTTAATTCAAGAACTAGAGTTACTAAGTTTAAAATCTTTACCCATACATTGGGCTTTTACCTATGGACACTTCATATAGAGTTTTTCCACTTCACATAAGTTTCTAGCAAGCCCATTGGATAACCTAAGCAAGAAATAAAACATAGATTTGGACTAGGATATAGTAATTGGATCGATAGCTCAAAAATTATGAAAATGTGACCAAGCCCTCCAAGAAAGGTAGAATTTTATCCAAAGCAAAGAAAATGGGTAGGAATAAGCCCAAATCCAAGAGGAAAAATAAAATAAAATAAATTAAGTGATGATATAATAATGTAATAATAATAAAGATTAGGTTACATGGCATTAAGACAAAAATTTAGCAAGTGGTGTGATTCTACATTCATAATTTTGGAAAGTGGCATGATAATACAAGGCTTTAGAACAAAAACATCTATATCCTACACTCATAATTTTAGCAAGTGGTATGATAATACATGGCATTAGGACAAAACATTCCTATCCCACACAAAAAATATAAACCAAATAATGGAGATTCAAGGGCTAGAAATTTGCCACCTAAAAAGGCAAACCTAACATACTTGTTTAAGACAAAAGAAAATGGAAATGAATCCCTAAATCAAAGGGACCTTGTCCCTTATCTTAAGAACATATCATCATAATTTTCAAAATACAAATCTCCTTTACCTATGCATATCTTGACTAAGGAAGAGGAAGACAAGAACATAAGTTGTTTGTTTTCCAAAAGTTCAACAAAGTGTATCCTAATTGTTATAAGGTAGACCCATGATCATGAAAGGTGTATTATTTGGTGGTCTATTTAAGTAAAACCCACCCCTACAACATTTTAATTTCGTCCAAGTGAGGAAGAGAAAGAAATATAAGCAAGGTAGAGTGAGGAAATGAGAGAAAGAGAGGAGAAGAAAGGAAGGAAGAAGAAGGAGAAGTTTAGAAGGCTAAGTACTCAAGGTAAGTTACCTAAATCTCCACTTGAATCCATTTTTCTTCTTCATCCTTGAGGTTCAAAAACGCACCCTTTTCTCTTACCTAAGCTGCTAGAAAAGCTAAAGGAAGGGAGGAATATTGCTACTTCTTTCAAGGGGAAACAAGTAAACCAATTCACAAAGTGAGCTAGAGAGATTCTTAGGTAAGTTTAACAATATTTCTTTTTGAAGAAAAGCTTTGAAATTTGTAACATCTATATGGGAAGTTGATCTTAGAACTTTGATGATTGGTCATGGATGTTGGTTTATCATGTTACATATTGATCTTGCATGTGATGTATGTTTGAATATTTAGGATGGTTTAGATAGTTCTGCATAGCTATGGCTATGGGTGGTAAAACTTTAAGCTTCTATTTTTAAAATTCAGGGAAGAATCGATAAGGAAATAAAATAAATGGTTAACATAAAAAATATAGATATATGTCTCACGGATATTTAGCCACTGAAATTACTCAATTTGGAGTCCACATGAGGTAGATATGAGCCAATTAGTAAGCAGAGGTTAGAAAATGGTTAATCAGGGAAGAATCTATTCGGAAATCTTTAGTTTTTGACTTTTTGGGAATACTCTATAGGGAATTAAAATAACTTGTCAACATAAAAATTATAAATATATGTCGCGCGGAAATTTAGAAACTGAAATCGCTCAATTTAGATTTCAAATGTGGGAGATATAGTCAAATTAGTAAGTAAAGGTTAGAACCTACCCGAGAAGAAATAATATTGCATTTAAGGGAGTAATAACAACAAGATTTATTACTATTTCACTGATATGATTAAAATAATAGTTTTATATAATTGTCTTAGCTTTCCATAGACACCAAGATCTCCTCAATTGGAGTTAACATGAGGGAGTTATGCTCTGATTATTGAGCAAAGGTCATAGAACACGGCCAGGCCGTGTTCTGGGTGTTTCAAGCACGGGTTAGCCGTGTTCATGGCTATTTTGGAGTACATTTGAAGTATTTTTAAAGCATGGCCGTGTCCTGGAACATGGAAAGACTGTGTTGGAAGCTGGTGAAGCCTATTTTCAACATTTTTCTACCCTAGATGAACCTATTTAACTATAGGGTAATAGTAGAAATCAAATTGGAGAAAAATGCTCTATAAATTTGTAAGAACATGTGTTGGAAATGATATAAATAAGAATAAAATGACTAAAGGCCAAGCATAAAGAAAATGAAGAGATGAAAATAATATTTAAGAATGAAGAAGAATTTTATAAATGAAAATAATAAATAACTAGTGTGTGCCCTAGCTATTGCCATTGCATGAACTTACTACCACCTTAAGTGTGTAATTTTGACATGAAAATATTTTATAAAGTGAAATTCGAAAATGATTATGTTCATGGCATAATTGCATTTTTACCAATGAGTTTTGGGAATGATTATGCTTTGATAAATTATGGCATGAGAATATAATGAACATATTTGTTATTGAAATCATATTTTCGGCTATTAATGTGAAAAGTAAAGAGACAAACACAGTCACATGGCGGTCTGTGTGGTGCACCAGTAAAGGACACCCTACCAATGGCTGTGATTAAGATCATGTTAATAAAAAAAGAAAGAGAAAGTAAGCCATGTTGGACGGAGCGAGAAAAGCCCGTACCGGAGAGTAGAAAATACTCACCCTGACCGGGGTAGCTTGATATAATAATAAATTGATAATCATCATATGATATCTTGAAAAATAGTATTTATGCCATACATGTCATAATTGTACAATTTTCATGTGCATGGATAAAGTGCATTCATGTGACCTAAAGATATTTTTTGTAGTTTATACAGATGGACATGACATGATGAATTATATTGATGGTAAATTATACAGATGGACATGACATGATGAATTATCATGTTCAGAAGAATAATTATGCAGATTTTCTCCATGAAACTTATTGTTTCCGTACGTTGGATCGAGCTGCCCTACCTTGGGCAACTACCAGTTATATCATATATATCTGTAGTAGATGTGACTGAGATTCTGGTGGAGGTGCCGCCACCCGCACCAGTGTCCCCAAAAGTAGTCGACGTAGATGATTAAAGCTAATATGTATCTTTGTAAAAATATTTGTAAAATAATGGTGTGTAGTTTGTAAAATAATGGTGTGTATGGAAACTCAGTATTGTATCACTATTAATAACAATTATGCTTGGTTAAAGTGATTATTATTACGAGTTAAGTGGTTAGAATTAAAGCAGTAATAACTTCTTGGAATTTTACAAATATAAAAATAGTAAAAAAAATGTTTTTACATTTACATAAATGGAGTTGTTACATAAGACGTGATAGATTGGTGATCAGGCATTCTACCAACTCTTATTCATGCATATAATAGTTAATCCTAATTAATCCAGAAGTGATCACAATTAGAGTTCCAATATTCAATTCAACATCATAGTATCATCATATCACAAGTGGGTTTACCGAAACTCTAGATCAAATCTACTCACACATCATAGAAACAAAAATCAAATTCATATCTATTAAGTAAACCAGTTTAGTTTAGTACAATCTAAAGAGAAGGAGTAGAAATAAAAGTAGAGAATTAAAGTAAAAAGATGTAACCTGGTTTGTAGAAAAGTAAAGAAAAAATACAACCTTCAAATGCTGTAAATCCTACTCTAGATCATAAAATTAACATTGATTCAAATAAAAGTCTAGTCTAAGAGTGTTTTCTAAGTCTAAAAACTGAGTCTAAGATGTCTCTCTAGGTCTAAATGTATTCCTCTGCGTTTCCATATGCATATGTATCACTTGGCTGCCCAAAACCCTAAGAAAACACGTTATGTACGAACACGAAGCACGGCCGTGCTTCCTGACATGGCCTGGTCGTGCTTCGTGCTGGATTATGGGATTTTTTTGCATCTTTCGCTCAGAGCACGGCCTAGCCGTGTTGGGGGCTGCCATGCTCCTTTCTTGCCAATTTTTGGTGTGTTAACTCCTTGCTTCCTCCTTACCATATTCCAAGTCCATATGGCTCCTCTCATGATTGTTTTCCCTTGCTTCTTTGCCTCTTTTGCTCTCCTACAAACATAAAACAAACCAAAGAGTATCCAAAGCAAAGTATAACCAAAAGCAGAGAAATAACCTCAAGTTTACTATGAATTAGGGGATAAAATATAACCACTAAACACTCAAATTTCCCCTTTATTAGCAAACCCATAACAAAATCCATAGAGATGCTATCCGATTTCCACTCAGGAATATCTAAGGGTTAGACCAATCCCACAAGCTTTTGGTGTTCTACCTTGACTCTCTGGCACACAAAGCACTTAGACACATAACGGGTTATGTCTATTTTCATTCTAGGACACCAAAAACTCCTTTTTAAGTCTTGATACATCTTAGTGGCTCTAGGGTGTAGGGTATACCTACTCTTATGAGCTTCTGCTAGGATATTATCTCTCAATTTCTTCACCTTAAGTACACATAACTGCTCTCCTAACTTGATATGCCCATCCTCATAAATGTGAAATTCTTTTGACTTGTCCTAGGATATCTGTTATTTAATGTCCTTCAAGTATGGATTAGAAACTCAAGCATCTTTAATTCTATCCCTAAGATTGATGTGCTGTAAGTTTTACCAAATAACTGCAAGCGCACGGTGTAGCTGTAGCTAGTCCGGCGAGTACGAGTCGTATTCCACAGAGAGCAAAGTCAACTACTAGAATTATGCAAAACGAACTATCTAGATCGATGTAAAATGATAGAGAGTTTGTCACAATTAAACAAGTAAAGATAAACAATTAAACAAAGCCTAGGGTTACGGTTCACCACACTTATGATATTCAACATCCAAATTATACCTCTAATTGCAATTATCTAGGTTATTGGGGATGGTTTAGCCTTAATTAACTAGCACCTCTCTCAAGTGTTACTAATCGTACCTAGGTTAATCCAATTACCTACTTACGTGGTTCTTAGTTCAACCTAGGTCCATTAAGTTCTATGCCAACCATGGAATACAATTAATCGGTTTTCTCGTGCCCATTAATTGATTCATTCCTAGAGAATCTCAAACTACTTTCGTGATTGAGAAATCCCTAATCAACCATTAGGTTCCGGTATTAGTTTTCACCTCTCAGTCCATCAACTAATATCCTAAGACGTGATAAATTGTTGGCCAAACATTCATCAACACCTATAACCAATGCATAATAGCCAATCCTAATCAACCATGGATGATGCAATTAGGGTTCCAGAAATTCAATTCAACATAGTATCATCACACCATAAGTGGGTTCACCAAAACCCTAGATTAAAACTACTCAAGCATGATAAAAAGATAAACCAAGAACAAATTCATTAAGCAAACCATAAGAATTCAATACAAACCAAGAGAAAGCAATAGAAATAGAAGTAGAAGTAAGGATGGAAAGATAAAACCTGGAATTGCAGAATGAAATCTGAATACAAGCTAGAATCAATGTAAAAATCTAACCTAGAACATGAAATCAAACTCTAATCCTACCGTAAATCTACTCCTAAGGTGTTTCCTAAGCCTAAAAACTCATTCTCCAAGTGTATTTTCAGTCCTCCCCTCTTTGGCTACGGTTTCCCCTCAATATATAACACTTTGGGCATCCAAAACCCTAAAAAACACGGAGGTCGCAGACCCGCAGTACGGCCGTGGTCCAGGACACGGCCTGGCCATGCTTCTGGCTGGAATGTGGGGAAATGCTGCAGCATCCGCCCTGAGCACGGCCTAGCCGTGGTGCATGCCACCAAGCATGGCCTGGATTTGCTAGGGGATTACCGCCCCAAATCGTCCGAATTTGCCAAAATGATAAACATCAAAGTTGTAGCTCTATTTCTCTTCTTTCCATATCCACTAGAGTCAACTTAATCGGATCTATATTGAGGGATATATGATCAAATTAGTAACCCAAGGTCAGAATTCGTCCTACTACACTATGAATTTGACTTGAGAGCTCTGTAACGCCATGAAATATCCCGAATTTGACCAAGTGTTCAACATGAAAGTTGTATATCATTGTGTTAGAGTTGCACATAAACTTGAATCACTTTGATTGGAGGTCATAAGACGAAGATATGCTCAAAACAGTGCTGAAAGGTCAAATGCTGGGGGCTGCCATGCTTCTTTTTGGTTGAATTTTGGTAAGCTTCCTCCTTGCTTTCTTCTCATCGTGGTTCCATATTGATGAGTGAGTTTTATACTCATAAATTAAATATTTTCATCTTATCTTTTGCCATAATTAAGCATAAATCTCCCTTACTTGTCTTTAGTTTTGTGTCTTTCTTACAGATGGAGAGAAGAGTAGAAAATGGACTTAATTGGAGGAATCAGAGTTAAATTGTGGTTCTTTGGGAATGATGTCTATAAATCAAGCAGATAAAAAAAATTCATTAAGGATGGCTGAGTAA
Source organism: Gleditsia sinensis (assembly GCA_037074535.1). Taxonomy (NCBI): domain Eukaryota; kingdom Viridiplantae; phylum Streptophyta; class Magnoliopsida; order Fabales; family Fabaceae; genus Gleditsia; species Gleditsia sinensis. The sequence goes on from CM073466.1 coordinate 24,338,082, forward strand.
GGAGCATTATCATATTGTCTCTTGAGACGCATCCTAATGGATATATGCACAAATTTATTCTTGATTTATGATCACATTTTCAAAAGAACTAAAACATAAAGATTCAAGGCAAAGCACCCAATGTTGAGAATATGTTTGCTGATTGCAGTCCAGCCCAACCTTGCTGTAGTACTTGGGCCATATCTCCGAAAATACATATCCAATATGTATAAAATTTGGTAGGTGTGTAGCTGACATAATTGGGTACAACTTTTATGTTCAAGTGGTCAGAAAATACGGACATTAAAAGGGCCAAAAGTGGGCTAGAATAGAATCTGACTACTGCTGCAGTCTAGCCCAACTTTGCTCTAGTATTTTGACCATAACTCCCACATTACGTATCCAATTTGTCCACAATTTGTCTTGACGGAAAGCTAATGAAATTTTCTACAACGTTCGTGTTGATGAAGTCAGAAAATTCGGCGGTTTTCAAGACGATATTCAAGTATCAATTTCTGTGCACATGATGGAATTCAAATTGTCAACTTTGTACAACTTCCTACCTAACAATTTTGACAATTACCACACCAACCACACTTAATTGTATCTATAAATAGAGGGCTTGAAGGGAGTGTTAAAGAGTTTTTGGAGAGCTTTGGATAGAGCTTGGGAAAGCTTTGTTGGAATTCTACGAACTTGTAATGTTATTCTCTCTTTAGACATCTTGTATTTTTCATTTTCTTTCGTAATATTATCATGTTTTTTTCATCTTTCATTTCACTTTCTTGCCTTGATTATGGAGAACTAATCTCCTAATGCTAAGGTGAAAGGGTGAAACTCTTGGTATGAGAATAATAATTTATCTAACTCTTAATCTTAATGTTTATCTTTGATATTGTATTTACCTTCCTATTTCTTTTCTCATCATTATTTCTTAATGGCTGGTTTTATCATACCGCCGATTTCTTGTTATGTTATTGGCTGGTTTTATTAGACCGCCTATCTCTTATTATTTTCATGGTTGTCTTTACCACCTACTTTATTTTATTTTACTATTGTTTGGCTTTGCCACCTATTCTATTTCATTTTATTTTGTTATGTTAATTAATTTTCTACCTTTCATTTTTTTTTTTGCATAAGTTAATCTTGTAAAATGTGAATTTTGATATATTGTAGAAAATATAATGATTGGCACAATTTATGCTTGAATCCATTTACAAGTTATCTTTTGCATCTTTGTATTTCTAATCTTGTGAAGTGTGAACCTTGATACATTGTAGACAATTTTTGGCACAATAAATACTTGAATCACTCTTGATTTATTGTAGACAATATGGTGATTGGCACAATGTACGCTTGAATCCATTTTACAAGAATGTTTTAATTATTAGAAAGGAGGTAAATATAATTCATGTATAAACAAAGTTGAGCTTAAATTAACATATTATCCGATTAGAACTTTATTCGTGTAAAGATTCCAATTGAGTAATAAAAGAGTTAAATTTATTTTTATTCGATATACCAAGAGTGGATCCCCTAACCTTAGCATGCTTCTTTACTTTGAATACATCTTCATTTAATTTCCATATATTAGTTCTTTGTGTAATTTGTTGAATATTCCTCTCACAAAACAAGACATCGAGAACTAGGTTAGAAGTATTTATTTCGGATCTATATTAGAATTTTCTCTCAATTGGCAATCTCTATGGGATCGACCTTGCATACCACTAAATCTATACTCCAATAGATTCGTACACTTGCGAGTTTTAATTAAAACAACAACAAGTTTTTGGCGCCGTTGCCGGGGATTGCGACGGAAAAGCTATTTGGATCCAGGTAAGTACTTTTCTTCCACTAGTTATAGTTAGAACATTTGTTTATTCTGTGTATAGAAATTTTTCTTTAGAATTGTTTCTTGAAAATTGGTGTAGTAATTTGGGTTTATAAAATTGGTTGATTCTGTCAACAAGGCTAAAAGCGCCTAAGGAGTATGGGTTTTAAGAGAAACCATTGTGATTCCTCCATATTTTCCTGGGAGTCTACCGATTAAATACTACCCATTATTACTAACACTTTGAAAAAAAAAAGGGAGTTTGTATAATTTTGTGATTTTTATTTTGTGGTATTTGCATGTTGTAGCCGTTGTGTAGTTAGATACTTTTTCATAATTAGGAAGCAATTTTTTTAGTTTATGTGTGCTTGGAAACGTGATAAAGATAAGCGGTTGGTTAGGAAAAGTTTAGGGTCAACCATTGAGTGTACAATAGAGACATTAGATTCTGCTGGATCACCATTAAAAATGGAAGAACAAGTTGTGCATAATAAAACTCTTATGGAGTACTTCTCACCTGTCATAGCCAATACTCCATCTTGCATAGTTTTACCCCAAACTACTGCAACTCATTTTGAACTCAAACCGGCCATACTCCAACTTTTACCATCATTTTATGGTATGGAAAGAGAAGATCCCTACATGCACATTAAAGAGTTTCTTGAAATTTGCTCGACTTTTCGCTTCCAGAATTTCAATGATGAATCAATCAGGCTTAGAATGTTTCCATTTTCATTGAAAGATAAAGCTAAAGCCTGGTTGAACTCCCTTCCTACAGGAACTATAACTAGTTGGAACCAATTAGTAAATAAGTTTCTGGCAAAATTTTTCCCTATGTCTAAAACTGATGCCCTTAGGAGAGAAATTTCTGATTTTTGTCAAAAAGAGGGTGAACAATTTTTTGAATGTTGGGAAAGATTTAATGATCTTCTTCTGAAATGTCCTCATCATGGTTTTGAAACTTGGAGATTGGTGAAATATTTCTATGATGGTTTAACTTCATCAAACCGTCAAATGATCCAAAGCATGCATGGTGGGAGATTTTTACAATTGAATGAGGGGGAAGCTTGGGAATCCTTAGGATCTTTATCTGAAAATTCTCAGCATTGGAACTGCATAGATCCCAAGGATAAAAAGTCTCAAACACAAAAAAATGGAGGACTTTATGAAGTGAGTGATGATACAGATGTGAGAATTGCCTTAGCTAGCCTAACTAGAAAGGTAGAAGCTTTAACTTTAAGCCACACTTTAAACCCTTCTACCAATACTAGGATAGAGGCATGTGCCTTATGTTCTAGTACATCTCACATTGCACAATCTTGTCCATCTATACCAGCTTACCAAGAGGCATTCTCTGAGCAAGCTAATTCTCTTCAAACTTATGGGAAGTCATTAGATAGCCCATTTGCACCCACATATAATCCAAATTGGAGGAATCATCCAAATTTCTCATGGAGGCAAAATCAACCTGCAATGAATCAAAGTGGGCAACAACTTGCCCCTTCCTCATCATGCTCCTCCTTTCGGAGTATCTCAACAAAGAAAACCTTCTTTGGAAGATACTCTACAGCAATTCATGCAATCAACCCAACAAGTTTTATAATCTCACACTCAGTCCATTTCAAAGATTGAAACACAATTGGGTCAATTAGCCAATGCTGTAGGAGAGAGACAAAAAGGAAAATTCCCCAGTCAACCTATTCCTAATCCTAAGGGTCAATATGAAGTAGGATCATCAGCAAATCCTAAGGAAGAAGTAAAGTATGTGACAACCCTTAGATCTGGAAAGGTCATTGATAATCATGTTCACATGCCAGAAAATGAGGAACAGAGTCAACATGAATCCCAAACTAATGACTCAAGTGAAAAGAAAAGTGAACAGACTTCTTATGCCCCCAAAGCTCCTTTCCCACAAAGACTTGCATCTGTTAAGAAAGGTACTCAGTATAGTGACATTTTAGAGGTGTTTAAGCAAGTAAGCATTAACATCCCTTTTTTGGATGCTATCAAACAAGTACCCACTTACTCAAAATTTCTGAAAGATCTTTGTATGGTGAAAAGGAAAACTAATGTTCCAAAAAAGGCATTTTTGACTGAACAAGTGAGTTCTATAATTCAGCAAAAGACTCCTGTCAAGTACAAAGGTCCAGGTTGTCCTACAATTTCTTGTATTATAGGTGACCATGTGATTAACAGAGCCTTACTTGATCTAGGAGCAAGTGTGAATCTACTGCCGTACTCTGTGTATGAGAAACTTGGGTTAGGAAAGTTGAAACCTACATCAGTGACCCTTCAGTTAGCTGATAGGTCCACCAAAATCCCTAGAGGTGTCATAGAAGATGTGCTCATTAAGGTTGATAAATTCTACTTTCCAGTAGATTTCATTATTCTTGACACTGAACCTGTTGAGAATACAGAGACACAAATTCCAGTCATTTTGGGTAGACCATTTCTGGCAACATCCAATGCAATTATTAATTGTCGAAATGGAATTTTGAATTTATCTTTTGGAAATATGACTATGGAATTAAATGTTTTTAATGTCTCTCATCAACCTGTGGACATGGATGATGTGTGTGAGGTCAGCATGATTGAGAGTATAATCTATGACTCATTTGTAAGTCCTTGTGATGATGACCCTTTGGAAAAATGTTTGGCCCACTTTAACATGGATTTGGATGAGGACTGTTTGATCAGTGAAGTAAATTCCCTGTTAGAGACCACTCTATTAATGGATACCAATAAATGGAAAGGTAAAACAGAGATACTTACACCTTCTGAGTCTATTTTATTGCCATCCATAGAGAAACCTCCCCAGGTACAGTTAAAACCTTTACCAGATTCTCTGAAATATGTGTTTCTAAAACCTTCTGAGACCTTGCCTGTCATTGTAGCATCTGATTTAGATAAAGAACAGGAAGTTGAACTCATAAAAGTCCTCAGTGAACATAGTGAAGCCATAGGTTGGACAATAGCAGACATTAAAGGTATTAGTCCATCAATTTGCATGCACAAGATACATTTGGAGGACAATGCCAAAACCTCAAGAGATCCACAAAGACGTCTGAATCCAAACATGAAAGAAGTTGTGAGAGCGGAAGTGATTAAACTTCTTGATGTGGGTGTCATTTACCCAATTTCTGATAGGGTTAGTCCTGTTCAGGTAGTTCCTAAGAAATTTGGCATTACTGTAGTCAAGAATGAGAATAATGAATTGATTCCCACTAGAGTACAAACTGGGTGGCGTGTTTGCATTGACTACCGTAAGTTGAATGCTGTTACAAGGAAAGACCATTTTCCACTTCCGTTTATAGATCAAATGCTAGAAAGGTTAGCTGGACATGCATATTACTGCTTTCTTGATGGATATTCTGGTTATAACCAAATTCCTATTGCACCTGAGGATCAAGAGAAAACTACATTCACTTGTCCTTTCGGAACCTTTGCCTATCGTCGAATGCCATTTGGATTGTGCAATGCACCTGCTACATTTCAGCGTTGCATGATAAGTATATTTTCTGACATGGTAGAGCGATTTCTGGAAGTATTCATGGATGATTTTTCTGTGCATGGGTCTAGTTTTGAGGAATGTCTACACCATTTAAGATTAGTCTTAATTAGGTGTAAAGAAAAGAACCTTGTTTTGAATTGGGAAAAATGCCATTTTATGGTTAAAAAGGGAATTGTTTTGGGGCATGTTGTGTCACATCAAGGTATTGAGGTAGATAGAGCCAAAATTGAACTGATTTCCAGTCTTCCACCTCCTCGGACAGTAAAAGAGGTACGTTCTTTTTTAGGCCATGCAGGGTTTTATCGCAGATTCATCAAAGATTTTAGCAAAATCTCTAGGCCTTTGTGTAATTTACTTACCAAAGATGCCTCTTTTATCTTTGATGAAGAGTGCTGTCAAGCTTTTGAAAAGCTCAAATTCTTACTCACCTCTGCACCTATCATTAGACCACCTGATTGGAATCTTCCCTTTGAAATCATGTGTGATGCTTCTGATTATGCAATTGGAGCTGTTTTGGGGCAGCGTCTTGATAAGTTTCCATATGTGATATACTATGCTAGTAAAACTCTTAATGATGCTCAATTGAATTATTCTACAATAGAAAAAGAGTTACTAGCTGTGGTATTTGCTTTAGACAAGTTTAGATCTTATTTATTAGGATCTAAGGTTGTAATTTTTACAGATCATGCTACACTTAAGTATCTTCTTTCTAAGAAAGATGCTAAAGCCCGATTGATAAGATGGATACTACTGTTACAAGAATTTGATTTAGAAATTCGGGATAAGAAAGGATCTAAAAATGTTGTGGCTGATCACTTGTCCAGGCTGATAGTTGAATCGGGTGAAAATAACTTACCTATCAAAGACTCATTTCCAGATGAGCAACTCATGTCCGTTTCTCAGCTACCTTGGTTTGCTGACATTGCTAATTACCTTGTCACAGGTCAAATACCTACACATTGGAATAAGCAAGATCGGATAAAATTTTTAGCTGAAGTAAAAAAATTCTTTTGGGAAGATCCATACTTGTTTAAGTATTGTCCTAATCAAATCATTAGGAGGTGTTTTCCGGAGAGTGAGCAATCTAGTGTTATTCATTTTTGTCATGATCATGCTTGTGGAGGTCATTTTAGTGCTAAAAAAACTGCTGCAAAGGTTTTGCAATGTGGCTTTTATTGGCCATCATTGTTCAAAGATTGCCATTTGTACTGTAGTTCTTGTGAGCGTTGCCAAAAATTGGGTAGTATCTCACGCAGGAACATGATGCCTCTGACTCCCATTCTTATTGTTGAGATATTTGATGTCTGGGGAGTTGATTTCATGGGTCCTTTTCCTAATTCTTTTGGCAATTTATACATCCTTGTTGCTGTGGATTATGTGTCAAAATGGGTCGAGGTTGTTGCATGTAAAACAAATGATCACAAGATTGTGGTGAAATTCTTGAAAGAAAACATTTTCTCAAGGTTTGGCACACCACGAGCAATCATTAGTGATGGGGGGAAAAATTTTTGTAATAGGCATTTTGATCATTTGATGAAGAAATATGGCATCACGCACAAAGTGGCAACCCCATACCACCCACAAACTAGTGGGCAAGTTGAGATTTCAAATAGGGAAATTAAAAACATTTTGGAAAAAACGATAAACCCAAATAGGAAAGATTGGTCTTTGAAACTTTCTGATGCTTTATGGGCTTATCGTATTGCTTTTAAAACCCCTATTGGAATGTCTCCTTACCGGCTTGTGTATGGCAAGGCCTGTCATTTACCTGTTGAAATAGAGCATAAAGCTTATTGGGCCATCAAACAGTTTAACTTTGCTCTTGACAAAGCAGGTTCTCACAGGAAGCTTCAACTCAATGAATTGGAAGAAATACGGAATGATGCATATGAAAGTACAAAGTTGTATAAGGATCGAATGAAAGTTTTTCATGACAAACATATTTTAAGAAAATCATTTAATGTAGGTCAAAAGGTCCTTTTATATAACTCTCGTTTGCACTTATTTCCAGGGAAACTACGTTCTCGGTGGACAGGCCCATTCATTGTTCGTACTGTTTATCCACATGGTGCAGTAGAGATCGAAAATCCCAAGAACGGTGATGTGTTTAAAGTAAATGGTCAAAGATTGAAAACATTTTTTGAATTACATAACCCAGAGATAGAGGAGACACATTTGCGTGATCCTATCTACTAGGATTGATTCGCCTCTATTATTAAAGGTTGTCGTGCACGCTATCTAGGTAAGATCTTTCTTTATTTAACTTGCATTAATTGGTTTTCTCATTGTAATCTTCTTTTGAAATTCTATTGTTTCCTTGCTCTTGTTGTTTTTTTTTCCTCTCTTTCACAAAAAAAAAAAAAATTTGAGTCGATAATGGAGGACGTTCTCGCACAATTGAAAAATCATTTTCCTTCTCTTCCACCCAATGCATTGACAAAAATTTACAAAGCACGGGTTGAAAGATTGAGGTTAATGATGATAATGGGAATACCTGCTGATATTTGTTGGCTAATTGAAGCTAAGGTACGGTTATCAGGTGAATCTGCAGATGATTTCATCTCTTACATGCCTAGTTTAGGAAAAAGTAGTTTTTCTAAAAAGCGCAGAGCTAAACGAATGGGTGTTTGTTACAAATGTGGACGTGAAACTTGTAACAAACGTTTCTGTTCTTTGGGTTGGGTGTCTGTAAATCGGGAAGACAAAATTAAGTTCATTAAGGATGGCTTGAGTAAGGAGTCATTGGATGATGACTTTCATCCAACGTCTCTTGAGACACATCCTAGTGGATCTGTGCATATCGGTATTGTCGGTCTATGGCCCCATTTCAAAAAAGAACATAAACGGTACAGTCTTGGGAATCTGACGTTAAAAGACCCTGTTTGCCAATTTATAAGAAAATTGGATGGGAAGCATATCCTCGACCCATAGAGGGCGTTTAAGCCGTTACTGGACGTAAAACCAGAGGAAGATGTGAGCCACAATCACAACTACTGTACATATACATGCGTGCCGTCATTTTTGAATTTTTCACCTTTAATTTAGCTGACATTTTTCGGCCTACTCTTATAGCTATGAAAATTATGCCCCCGGCCTATGCACATAGCTATTACAAGTATGCCCTTATTTGAGTCTTATAAATGTGCACCTTATTATCTTCATCCTCATAATCAAAGTCAAGGTGAGTGCAAATATGGAAGGAATCGCAGTTCGTCGCTTTCGTAATATTTGTGTCTTTTGTGGTTCTAGTCCTGGGAAAAATGGAGAATATGTAAAAGCAGCACACACTTTGGGTATGGTACTAGCCAAGAGAAAGATTCATTTAGTGTATGGTGGAGGTTGTCGAGGGTTAATGGGGAGTGTGTCTGGATCTACATATCTAGGAGGATGCCAAGTTCTTGGTATTATTCCTACAGCTCTAGCTGCATCAAACATAGTAGGAAAAACAATTGGGGAAGAATGTAAGGTAGGCTCCATGCATGAACGAATTGCTAAAATGATGTGCAACGCTGACGCCTTCATTGCCTTACCTGGAGGTTTTGGTACTCTAGAGGAAATTTTTCAAATCGTCTCTTGGGCACAACTGAACATGCACGATAAACCCATAGGTTTGTTGAATGTTAACAATTTCTTTGATGGTTTGTTGTCTTTTCTTGATCATGCTGTAGAACAAAGGTTTATCTCGCACTTAGCACGTCGGATTCTCATCTCGGCCTCAAATGCTGACGAGCTGATTGATGCGTTACAAGCATTTGTTCATGTACCTGATCCAGTTATAGCTCAAATAGAGTGGACAACAGAACACCGCAGAAAGCGCAAACTGGACTTAAATCTTCATTTGTAGTACCTTTTATTTGCTTGAGTAAATTTTTATTTTCTGTTTAGTTTGTTGCAGGTTCATCTTTTCTTAGATCTCTTTCCAGGTAATATCTCTTTTAATCTTTATTGTTTATTTTGTGTTTCTTCATCTTTCAAAAAAAAAAAATTGAGTGATGTTTTGGGATTAGGCAAAGCTAGCACCAATGATGAAAATGGTTTAAAATGCTTGTAACCTTTGAAAAATTGATGAGTTCTGGGTGTTATGTGTGAAGTTGAACTCTAATGTAACTTATGTTTTATTTGAGAATCCTAATATCTGGTGCACTTAATCTTTTACATTTGACTGATTGTTTATTCAGAAAAAATTTATGTGATTTAGATATGTTAATTGATCTCATAAGACTCTAGAACTTATTCGATTGTCACTTGAGGCGAAATCCTAGACTACTCTCCATTTGAGAAATGAATTAGGCATTTTTGGAATCGTTTGAGCCTTTCAAACCAACCTATACATGATGATATCCCTAGCAACCTATTTTGAGCTTATATCTATCCTTTCTTGAACACCTATATTTCTATCTAGCCTTTAAATAAAAATATGTCTAACTCTTACCTTTCACTCACAGGCATGATCATTTGAAAAGTTATGATTCAAGGGTGGATGGTAGAAGTTTTTTAAAAAAAAAAAAGAAGAAAAAAAAAGAAGAGAGAAAGTTAATACTCCCTAAATAAATAAGTTTGGGGGTGTTTATATTCAAAAAAAAAATAGTATGAGCAAATAAATGTAAGGATAATGAAAAGGTTGAAGATAGAATTCACAGTATCATATCAAAAGTATTTGGGAGGCTTTAAATGATCATGTACATCGAAGAGTGAGATGAGCTTTCATTCATATCATTTTATCCACCTTTAACCTGTGCCATACATTACAAGCCTAATGAAAGTCCTAATGATCTTAAATGTTATGATTAATCTATATTAGTGGAGAGTGACATGAAAAATAAGCTTATGGAGTCTCAAATGCATATATCTAGAGATCTATTTTAAATATTTGATTACATAAATTTATTTGAATGCGAAAGGTCTAATGTCATAAGATTATTACACACACACACTTGGGATTCAAGAGTAAACCATATGTTGCATTTGAATAAAAGTTCTACATAACCTTGGGATTCTGATATTTTTCTTGGTTGCACATTTTAGATCCTTGAGGAATGCTTAGTAAGTCAAAAACAATTCATCATTCACTCATCATTTGAATTCTGAAGTTTGTGTGTTTTGCTTGAGGACAAGCAAAAGATTAAGTCTGGGGGTATTTGATGAGTGAGTTTTATACTCATAAATTAAATATTTTCATCTTATCTTTTGCCATAATTAAGCATAAATCTCCCTTACTTGTCTTTAGTTTTGTGTCTTTCTTACAGATGGAGAGAAGAGTAGAAAATGGACTTAATTGGAGGAATCAGAGTTAAATTGTGGTTCTTTGGGAATGATGTCTATAAATCAAGCAGATAAAAAAAATTCATTAAGGATGGCTGAGTAAGGAGCATTATCATATTGTCTCTTGAGACGCATCCTAATGGATATATGCACAAATTTATTCTTGATTTATGATCACATTTTCAAAAGAACTAAAACATAAAGATTCAAGGCAAAGCACCCAATGTTGAGAATATGTTTGCTGATTGCAGTCCAGCCCAACCTTGCTGTAGTACTTGGGCCATATCTCCGAAAATACATATCCAATATGTATAAAATTTGGTAGGTGTGTAGCTGACATAATTGGGTACAACTTTTATGTTCAAGTGGTCAGAAAATACGGACATTAAAAGGGCCAAAAGTGGGCTAGAATAGAATCTGACTACTGCTGCAGTCTAGCCCAACTTTGCTCTAGTATTTTGACCATAACTCCCACATTACGTATCCAATTTGTCCACAATTTGTCTTGACGGAAAGCTAATGAAATTTTCTACAACGTTCGTGTTGATGAAGTCAGAAAATTCGGCGGTTTTCAAGACGATATTCAAGTATCAATTTCTGTGCACATGATTGAATTCAAATTGTCAACTTTGTACAACTTCCTACCTAACAATTTTGACAATTACCACACCAACCACACTTAATTGTATCTATAAATAGAGGGCTTGAAGGGAGTGTTAAAGAGTTTTTGGAGAGCTTTGGATAGAGCTTGGGAAAGCTTTGTTGGAATTCTACGAACTTGTAATGTTATTCTCTCTTTAGACATCTTGTATTTTTCATTTTCTTTCGTAATATTATCATGTTTTTTTCATCTTTCATTTCACTTTCTTGCCTTGATTATGGAGAACTAATCTCCTAATGCTAAGGTGAAAGGGTGAAACTCTTGGTATGAGAATAATAATTTATCTAACTCTTAATCTTAATGTTTATCTTTGATATTGTATTTACCTTCCTATTTCTTTTCTCATCATTATTTCTTAATGGCTGGTTTTATCATACCGCCGATTTCTTGTTATGTTATTGGCTGGTTTTATTAGACCGCCTATCTCTTATTATTTTCATGGTTGGCTTTACCACCTACTTTATTTTATTTTACTATTGTTTGGCTTTGCCACCTATTCTATTTCATTTTATTTTGTTATGTTAATTAATTTTCTACCTTTCATTTTTTTTTTGCATAAGTTAATCTTGTAAAATGTGAATTTTGATATATTGTAGACAATATAATGATTGGCACAATTTATGCTTGAATCCATTTTCAAGTTATCTTTTGCATCTTGGTATTTCTAATCTTGTGAAGTGTGAACCTTGATACATTGTAGACAATTTTTGGCACAATAAATACTTGAATCACTCTGGATTTATTGTAGACAATATGGTGATTGGTACAATGTACGCTTGAATCCATTTTACAAGAATGTTTTAATTATTAGAAAGGAGGTAAATATAATTCATGTATAAACAAAGTTGAGCTTAAATTAACATATTATCCGATTAGAACTTTATTCGTGTAAAGATTCCAATTGAGTAATAAAAGAGTTAAATTTATTTTTATTCGATATACCAAGAGTGGATCCCCTAACCTTAGCATGCTTCTTTACTTTGAATACATCTTCATTTAATTTCCGTATATTAGTTCTTTGTGTAATTTTTTGAATATTCCTCTCACAAAACAAGACATCGGGAACTAGGTTAGAATTATTTATTTTGGATCTATATTAGAATTTTCTCTCAATTGGCAATCTCTGTGGGATCGACCTTGCATACCACTAAATCTATACTCCAATAGATTCGTGCACTTGCGAGTTTTAATTAAAACAACAACACATATCCTTTTGGCATTTTTCATGAATGTTTTCCCTTACTTCTTGGCCTCTTTTGCTCACCTACAAGCATAAAAACAACCAAAGTAGTATCCAAAGCAAAACATAACCAAAAGAAGGGGAATAACCACAAGTTTACTATGAATTAGGGGATAAAATACAGCCTTTAAGTACTCAAAATACCCCTTTATCAACTCCCCCATACTTAAACCTTTGCTTGTCCTCAAGCAAATAACATATCATATCAGGAAGGGGGAAAGATGCAATCAGATTCTAGAAAATAGAAAAATGCAACATAGATAATTTGTCACTCAATCAATGTGCACACCATAGGCATATGAATAGACATTTACAAGATAGTCTCTATTCTTCTAAAACTAAACCAATAATTCTTCTATTATATATCTACTTCTATTGTTACCATTGGTTGTATGCATCAAATTTATTTTTGTACACTCAAGTAGGCCAACTCATCCTTTAGATCTCCCTATGTTGTCTTACCCTTATTTCTATTTTATCACTCTGGTTCTCATTCAAACTCTTTTTACTTTCCATCTTTTTTTTCTCTTTTTCATTCATTTTTTTAGAAACATGCAGTGAGTGCATTTTATGCTCCATCTCACTAGGGTAAAGGCATCTAGGTACTCATACTAAGGTCTTTTTGGTGCCTTGAAGGGGTACTCAGAGTGAAAACTTTTTGGGGTGCACATTCCCTCATTTTTCACCTCTCCCTACCTTCACACTCTCATAGTGTTAAAAATAAAAAATAGCATACAATTCATAGCACAATAGAGAGATATTTTTCAAAAAAATTATAGGTTTCATCCTAGAAGAGAGAGACTAAAGTTTAAACTACCTATTTCATACCCTATTGTGCATCACATGTTCATGAGTTAGAATCAACCTATATTATGCCAATCTATCTCTAAAATAGCAAACTTTATGATTATACAATGAAACAGGAGATAAAATATTCAACCAGCAAAAACCACAATCCTAAAGTCACTCCCCCATGCTTAAACTTGACATTGTCCTCAATGTCAATATCAATGAAAGTACAAGCAAAGGGAGAAGTAACTTACTTGTTTACATGGCTCACTTATGCATTTTTCTGGAGTACCCTTTTTTTTTGTACCTGGGGCATGGCCGTGTCCTAGGACACGGCCTGCCCGTGCTTCTCGCGGGTTTCTCCAGATTTTGCAGCTTTCTGGCCGTGCTTGTAGCACGACCGTGGTGGAGGACACGGGCAGCCCGTGTTGCAGGCTGGAAGCTGCAAATCTTTGAATTTTTCTCAGCTTTTGACTCTCCTTGATTTCCCTTAATTTTAAACATTGTATATCACCTTGGGCACATGGGAATGGACCTATAAATGGTATGGAAACACTCATTAAATTATAATCTAAGAAATCAATTGAAATTAAAGTTAAAAACTAAACTAAAAACTAGAAAATAAAACCAAAGGAAACTTTAAGAATTAAAATTGTGGGTTGCCTCCCACATAGCAATTGTTTAAAGTCTTTAGCTTGACTCCTTTTTCATGCTTTCCACTCAAGGAGGCTTGAAGAGAGTTTTAATAACTCTCTTTGCTATCCATTTCCTCTTAGTGTGGTGTATGAGGCTTTTCTTATTTGCTTTGAATGGTCTTTTTGGCTCATTCCTTTCTCCCTTTACTTCATTCAAGCTTTGAGGAGGTGGTTTAGGTTCAAGGTTTGTATCTTTCCCTTCCTCCTCAATGTCTTGTTTTTCGTCCCCCTGTTTGACATAAACCAAAGAACTTTCCACAGAGCATAACTCAAGTGGGTCAGAAGGAGAAAAATTCATGGCATTATCATTCACATAAGGTTCATTTAAGCCAATCATACAGCATGATCCATTTAGAGATGGGGGTTTGATAGTATCATTCAAATTAAACTCTACTTTTTCATCCCCTACATTCAAAGAAAGCTTTCCATCTTTTACATTTATATTTGCACCAGTTGTAGCTAGGAAAGGCCTTCCAAGAATGATGGGGATTTTATCATCTTCCTCCATCTCTAAAATTACAAAATCAACCGGTATATAAAATTTACCTACCTTTAGAGGAACATCCTCTAATATACCTACCGGATGCTTGATGGATCGGTAAGCCAAGTGAAGGGAAAGGGTAGTAGGCTTCAAGTCACCCATCCGAAGCTTTTCGCACACCGAGAGAGGCATTAGGCTGACACTTGCTCTAAGGTCACATAGGGCTCTATCAATCTTCATATCTCCTATGGAGCATGGAATGGAGAAGCTTCCGGGATCCTTAAGCTTTTGAGGAAGCTTATTCTGTATTAATGCACTGGATCCCTCAGTTAGTGCCACCACAGCATGCTCTTCAATTTTCCTCTTGTTTGAGAGGATCTCTTTCAAGAACTTCGCATAGGATGGCATTTGGGAGATGGCTTCTAGAAATGGGATATTGATATTCAGCTTCTTCAACACATTCAGAAATCTCCCAAACTGCTTCTCTTGCTTAGCCTTAACCAATCTTTGAGGAAAAGGAATTGGTGGCTTGTATGGTTCAAGAGCCACATATTTTGGCTCTTCTTCTTTCCTTTCTTCTTCTTCTTGATCCTCTTCTCTTTTCTTCTCAGATGCAGCCTGAAGTTCATTTTTCTTTACATCCCCACTACTCTCAGATTCAGCCAACTGCTTACCACTTCTCAAAGTAATGGCATTACAATGCTCTCTAGGGTTCTCAGTCTGGCCTGGAAGTCTGCCAAAGTTCCTATTAGATAGACTTGCTTGCTGTGCTATCTGAGTTTCCAACATCTTGCTATGAGTAGCAAGTGAGTCTACCTTGGAGGCTAAATCTTTAATAGCCTCATTCATAGAATAATTTTGGGCTCTAAATTCATCATTCTGCTTACTCTGTGTAGTGATAAAGTTTTCCATTAAAGCCTCCAAACTTGACTTTGGCTGAGGAGCTGGGTTGAATGGCCTCTGATTTTGGAACCCAGGAGGTTGTCTAAAGTTATTCTCAGGCTGCTGATTTGCATTCGGCTTATATGAGAGATTTGGGTGGTTTCTCCAACCTAGATTGTAGGTGTTGCTATAGGGATTGCTTTTCTGATTATCATTCACAAAGTTCACCTGTTCACAATCCTGAGGTGCAGAATTTCCAAATTGACAATTACTGACCTTATGGCCAACACACCCACATATCTCACATGTAGAAGATGAAGAAGGACCAACAGCATTGATGCTCAATTTATCTAACTTTTGAAACAATGCATCAACTTTAGAAGTAAGATGATTAAACACATCTACTTCATACATACCTGCTGGTTTTCTCGGTTGCCTTTCACTAGACCATGAGTAGTGATTTTGAGCCATATCTTCAATCAGCTCATATGCCTCATCTATAGTTTTATTCATAATGGCCCCTCCTGCTGCAGCATCTACAGACATTCGGGTGCTGTAAATCAGTCCATTGTAGAAGGTATGGACTATAAGCCACTTCTCCAACCCATAGTGTGGGCATATTCTGAGGAGCTCTTTAAATCTTTCCCAAGCCTCATACAATGACTCACCATCTTTCTGAGCAAAAGTGGTGATCTGGTTCCTCAGATGGGCTATCTTGCTCGGTGGGAAGTACTTGGCGAGAAAAGCTTGAGAAAGCTACTGCCAAGTGGTGATGGACCCTGCTGGAAGAGAATGCAACCAAGCACGGGCCTTGTCCCTCAAAGAGAAAGGGAATAGTCTTAACCTGATGGCATCTGAGGAGACCCCATTCAGCTTTAAGGTGTCACAGTACTCCAAGAAGATTGAAAAGTGGAGATTTGGGTCTTCAGTAAGTGACCCTCCAAATTGATTCTGCTGAACCATCTGCAAAAGAGAAGGCTTTAGCTCGAAGTTGTTGGCTTCAACAACAGGCCTGACTATGCTGGGATTCAGGCCATGAGTGTCCGGGGCTGTGAAATCCTTTAATGAACGGTTATCTCTCTCCCCCATGGTCGATGCAGAATTTTCTTGTTGTTGTCTTTTTCTTATCCTTCGTAGGGTGCGCTCAATCTCTAGGTCAAATATAATAGCTACACACCTATGAAGGATGAAAAAGGTGCAAAAACCAGCAAAAGAAAATTATGCAGAAAAATAAAAAGAATGTGATCTAGTCTAGCAATTTTGCAAAATATCTAATATTGACAATTACTCCCCAGCAACGGCGCCAAAAACTTGATGTGCTATAAGTTTTACCAAATAACCGCAAGCGCACGGTGTAGCTGTAGCTAGTCCGGCGAGTACGGGTCGTATTCTATAGAGAGCAATGTCAACTACTAGAATTATGCAAAACGAACTATCTAGATTGATGTAAAATGATAGAGAGTTTGTCACAATTAAACGAGTAAAGATAAACAATTAAACAAAGCCTAGGGTTACGGTTCACCACACTTATGATATTCAACATCCAAATTATACCTCTAATTGCAATTATCTAGGTTATTGGGGATGGTTTAGCCTTAATTAACTAGCACCTCTCTCAAGTGTTACTAATCGTACCTAGGTTAATCCAATTGCCTACTTTCGTGGTTCTTAGTTCAACCTAGGTCCATTAAGTTCTATGCCAACCATGGAATACAATTAATCGGTTTTCTCGTGCCCATTAATTAATTCATTCCTAGAGAATCTCAAACTACTTTCGTGATTGAGAAATCCCTAATCAACCATTAGGTTCCGGTATTAGTTTTCACCTCTCAGTCCATCAACTAATATCCTAAGACGTGATAAATTGTTGGCCAAACATTCATCAACACCTATAACCAATGCATAATAGCCAATCCTAATCAACCATGGATGATGCAATTAGGGTTCCAGAAATTCAATTCAACATAGTATCATCACACCATAAGTGGGTTCACCAAAACCCTAGATCAAAACTACTCAAGCATGATAAAAAGATAAACCAAGACCAAATTCATTAAGCAAACCATAAAAATTCAATACAAACCAAGAGAAAGCAATAGAAATAGAAGTAGAAGTAAGGATGGAAAGATGAAACCTGGAATTGCAGAATGAAATCTGAATACAAGCTTGAATCAATGTAAAATCTAACCTAGAACATGAAATCAAACTCTAATCCTACCGTAAATCTACTCCTAAGGTGTTTCCTAAGCCTAAAAACTCATTCTCCAAGTGTATTTTCGGTCCTCCCCCCTTTGGCTACGGTTTCCCCTCAATATATAACTCTTTGGGCATCTAAAACCCTAAAAAACACGAAGTTCGCAGACCCGCAGCACGGCCGTGGTCCAGGACACGGCCTGGCCGTGCTTCTAGCTGGAATTTGGGGAAATGCTGCAGCATCCGCCCCGAGCACGGCCTGGTCGTGGTGCATGCCACCAAGCACGTCCTGGTCGTGCTAAGGCCGTGCTGCCCCAAATCGTCCGAATTTGCCAAAATCCTAGACATGAAAGTTGTAGTTCTATGTCGTTTCTTTCCCTAGCCACTAGAATCACCTTAATCGGATCTATATTGACTGAGATATGACCAAATTAGTAACCAAAGGTCAGAATTCATCCTACTACACTGTGAATTTGACTTGAGAGCTCTGTAACGCCATGAAATATCCCGAATTTGACCAAGTGTTCAACATGAAAGTTGTATATAATTGTGTTAGCTTTGCACATCAACTTGAATCACTTTTTTGGAGGTCATAAGACGGAGATATGCTCAAAAAAATGCTGAAAGGTCAAATGCTGAGGGCTGCCATGCTTCTTTTTGGTTGAATTTTGGTAAGCTTCCTCCTTGCTTCCTTCTCATCATGGTTCCATATCCTTTTGGAATTTTTCATGAATGTTTTCCCTTACTTCTTGGCCTCTTTTGCTCACTTACAAGCATAAAAACAACCAAAGCAGTATTCAAAGCAAAACATAACCAAAAGAAGGGGAATAACCATAAGTTTACTATGAATTAGGGGATAAAATATAGCCTTTAAGTAATCAAAATACCCTTGATCAAAGATCATTCTAAATCCTCAATTCACTCATAAGGAGGCTATTAGGCTGTGGAGAAATGGAGAGATTCAAATCTCTCATGTCCTCAATTAGGTCCCGCTCCTTAAGCATTAATGATGCTATATGGAGGGATTTCCTACTCCATGCATCAGCAACCACATTTTGCTTGCTCGAATGGTAGCTCCTTAGTTGTTTTATATTGCCTTAATTTATTACTAATCCTAGATTAGTAATGTCTTAAAAATATATTAGTATATTCTCCTCATCCATTATGCTCCTAAGAATTTTATGTATATGATTCATGATTAACTATATGTCATCTATTTTATAAATGCCTTTTTGTTACATAACTAAGCATTTTAATTCTGTCATATGTATTTTCTACTTATTGTTAGATTTATCTAACTTTATTAGAGACTTAGGATGTTACACATATTATCATCACCACATCATGAAACAAATATGTATTAAATACACTTACCATCATGTAACAATGCATACATTATATCATCTAATCATTATGCATTAATACAATAGCATGGCAATACCTCATCATCTTCATCATTTAACATATATGCATTATTACACAATATATATCATTTTGTTATCACAAGAAGTAGTGAAAACTAAAATTATATCACCAAGATTATAGGGTATTCTTCTTCAATTTGGTTTATATAATTATCATCTAGTTAATGGAGTTCATTTTATGCCATTTGTAGCTAAAACATGGCAAGAAAAACTCCCAACATGACCTGACCATGTCCCCTAACACGATCGTGCTTAAGAATGTGCAAAATGTGCTGCAACCTCAAAAATTGCCCAAAGCACAGCTTGGCTGGGTCCTGAAACATGGCCATGCTTCAATTTTTCCTACGTTCCTGGTTTCTATCCAGCCTGACCTTATTTCACTAAAAATACCATAACTCCTATTAAGGTGATTTTGGTGTCTATGGAAAGATATGACAATTATCTTCAACTTTTATGTTTACCACTTTAACAAATTAGAAATAGAAACAGGTGAAAACAGGTTCTGAAAATAACATTGTGACTTTGTACGTTAGATCTGATCTCTCTTCACTCATTAGGGCATATCTCTTTCATTTTAAATCCGATTAAGATTATTCTATAGGCATAGGGCTACAACTCATGTGTTGAATAGATTTCCCAATTCAATATAAATCATAACCACCAAGACCAGCCATTCAAAGCATCGATTTTCAACCTTTTCAAGCTAGCTTTAGCAAACACATATATGATCTATGCATCCAAGCTCTCACTCTTCATGGCTAAGCATAAATATGCATCATGCATCATCAAAATAGAATATTTGAAACCCTTTTAAATCATTCAAAATACACAAAAATATATGGAAAGATTAATGTTAAACCTACCAAAAACTTGAGATCCTTTTAATTCTCAAACCCTCCTTGGATTTCTTTATCTTTTGATCACTTCTCTCTCTTCCTTTCCCTATAAAATCCTACACTTTCACCATAGGAAATAAGCTCTTGAAGCATCCAAGATGAATATAAGAGTGGATTTAAGCTTGGACATGCAAAACTCACCTCAAAACTTCTCACATGCCATTCATTTTCATAATTATTACAAGAATGCCACTCCATTACATTCCAACTAGATCTTTGACTAAGGCCTTGTTTGGCATCCACCAATTCATGAATGCTTTAATTCCTCTTTTAGGAAGATACTAATAGGCTTTAGAGTCACATCCAAAATATATCTTTAGCTCACATCTTGATGTTTGGTTCTAGCCCCAAAGAATTAGAATATTACATTTTCTCCCCTTCTAGTTTTCTTTTTCCCATTAGTCACTTTGACATTTTTCTATGGTTTCTTCGATGTTCCATTTCATTCTCTTTCATTCCTTTCACCATTGAGAATTATTTTCCATTTATTAAAATTAGGGATGTTACACAGACCCCACAAAGATAAGAAATCTCTCTCTTGGTCAGGACCCCTTGTTATTACTAATGTGATTGCTTGTTATGCAGTAGAATTTCAAAGTAGACATCAAGTATCTTTCGTGAATAACATAAGGAGTTTTGAGTCAAGCTAATGACTTTAAACAAAGGCACTTATTGGGAGGCAACCCAACATAGTAAAAAAGAAAGAAAGTGAAAATTAGAAAAATTTAGGGTCTAGTAATGCAACATGCACATTCCACCCCAAACAAATTCATGGAAGTCCACTTAACTCATATGTTTTCATATATCCTTTCCTACTCTTATCTTTCTTTTACATTGAGGACAATGTAAAGTTTGAGTGTGGGGGTGGAAATATATTTGTCTGAATAATTGTGACCTTATTTTGTGCATTAATTTTCTTATTTTCACTATTAATGTACTTTTATTGCATTTAGCAAGTTAAGTGATTGTGTGAATATTTCAATTTATGTTTTGGGATGTTAGGCATAACCAACAGCCAATGATATAACTATCCAAATTTTCTTTAGCTCTTGAAAAATGTAGAAATTCATTGTTATGTATAATTTTAACCCTTTTGTGATTTATTATTTTTGACTTTAGAATCCTGAAACTTTGTTGCATAATAACTTTGGGCATTTGATTTGTCTTTTACTTAGAGAAGGTTTATATAATTCAAAAATATTTCATGATCTCAACAGGATTTTAGAACTTATTTGAATGCTGCTTGAGGCAAAATCCTAGGTTAATACTATTATTTAAGAGATGATTTAGGCATTATTGGATTGATTAAGCCTTTCAAGCCTAACATAAGCAATGAAATGTCCTTAGTTCCTTTATTTTGAGCTTAATTAAATTTTCCTTCTAAAAACCATGAATGTTCTTACTGCCTATACTATTAATATGGTAGATTCTATAGCATAGGATGTTGAGCCTTTAGAGACAAAAGTTGAGAAATTAGCCTTGAGTGTTCACTTGCTGGAGAATAATGAAGAAGCTCTAAAAGTGCAACAAATAGGTAATGATCCCCCTACCTCAATAAAATATTCTAATGCAAGTACAACTTCTGTTTTACAAGATCCTGGATCAAATCTGTCACCTTTTCCCAATCACTTGAAATACTTAGAAGTTAGGGATGCACCACCTATCATAGTTGCCAAGAATCTATGTGCTAAAAAAGAAGAGGCATTGATTCATATTCTTCAAGAAAAAGGAAATGCCATTACAAAAACAATAGTAGACCTTAAAGGCATAGACCTAACTATAGAGTTGCATGAAGTTCTAGAAACTAAAGGGGTAAGACCCAGCAAAGGTAAGAAATCTCTCCTTTGGTCAGGACCCCTTGTTAGTACTAATGTGATTGCTCGTCATGCAGTAGAATTTCAAGGCTTAAATTAGTCCAAGAAATTTCAAAATAAGGTTGACATCAAGGATCCGCCATGAAAAACATAAGGGGTTTTGAGTCAAGCCAACAACATTAAACAAAGGCGATTATTGGGAGGCAACCCAACATAATCATACAAAAAAGAGAGGTGGAAATAAAAAATATTCAGGTTCCATTAATGCAACACTCTCGTCCCCCCTCAAACAAATTCAAGGAAGTTCACTTAAATTAAATCTCTTCATACATCATTCCATATTCTTATCTTTCTTTTACATTGAGGACAATGTAAAGTTTGAGTATGGTATTGGAAGTATATTTGCTTGAATAATTGTGACCCTATTTTGAGCATTAGTTTTTTGATTTTCACTATCAATGCACATTTATTACATTTAGAAAGTTGAGTGATTGTGCAAGTGTTTCAATTTATGTTTTAGGATGTTAGGCACAACCAACAACCAATGATATGGGTATCCAATTTTTTTTAGCTCTTGAAAAATGTAGAAAATTCATGGTTGTGTGCAATTTTAACCCTTTTGTGATTCATTATTTTTGACTTTAGAATCCTGAAACATTTTTACACAATAACTTTGGCCATTTAATTTGTCTTTTACTTAGAGAAGTTTTATATAATTGAAAATATTTTGTGATCTCGAAAGGATTGTAAAACTTATTGAATGCTTCTTGAGGCAAAATTCTAAGCTAATACTATTATTTGGGAGATAATTTAGGCATTATTTGATAGATTGAGCCTTTCAAGCCTAATCTAAGCTATGAAATATCCTTAGTTCCTCTATTTTGAGCTTAATGAATTTTTCCTTCTAAAACCCATAAAAGAGCCAAAATCCAAATTTTGTATGAATATCCTTATTTTTACCCTATTCACTCACTCCATGATTATTTTTTTGAATTTTTTTTTGTAGAGCCTTATTGACCAAAGGGTGGAAGGGTGGAGTAAAGGAAAGAAAAGAAATATGCAAGAGAAAGATAAAAAAATTCCAAAGAGAATAAAAGCATATGTTATGGGCAAAAGAAAAGAAACAAAGAACCAAGGAAAAGGATGAATTAAATCCAATTAGAGCAAAAAAATGAGTGTGTGAGGGGGGGAATCCTCCCCCAAAATTGAGAAAAGCTCAAGAGATCAGATTTAATCATGTGATGTTAGATGATTAAGCTTAAATTTGTATCTTTTATTGTACCTTATATCCTGGCCACATTACAAGTTAAATAAGCCCTACTAATTCTAGAGGCAGTTTTGGCCTACATTAGTGGAGATTGGCATGAAAAATAAGCCTATGGAAAACATAAACCAATTAAAGCTCTATAACCAAAATTTTGGATATATAAACTCATATGGGTAAAAGAAAATATATCGACCCAAAAACACACACATTCGAGATTTAAGAGAATAATATAATTGATTGTGTTTGGGTCAATCATGTGCATGGTTATGATATTTCAAAAAATTTCTTAAGCATATTTTTATGTTATGAGGCAAAATCTTGGTAAGCCTAACACTCACTACATATATTGCTTTTTGTTTTCGTCATTATGGATTATTTTGCTTAAGGATAAGCAAAAGGTTGAGTTAGGGGGTTTTGATATGTTTATAATTAAGCATGATTTTAATACCTTTAAGCTTAATTTTTGTTTGATTTAAGAAGAATATAAATGAAAATTAATTGAATTTTGTGTTTTGTGTTTTTGGAAGAAGAAAGAAGAAAAGAAGAGGAAAATAGAGAATAAATATAGAAAAATGCTAATTTTTGACCCTCTACCACTAATTGAGGGATATCTCTCTCATTTAAACTCTGATGAGATGATTCTAGCGACTATGGAAAGAAAAGACATAGAGTTACAAATTTTGTGTTCAGTACTTTGGAAAATTGCAGAAGTTTTTGGGCACCGCGCCATCGAGCAAGACAAGACCAAGCGTTGCGACACTCGATCCATAGCACCACAACGCCCCATGGCCAGAATTCTAAAGTGACGCAGTGCCCTATCAGGTAAAATCTAAAGTGCCGCGTTGCTCAACGCCATACTAGAATGCTGAAATCACGATCTTTATGTCTTTGTAGCTTTAGTTAAAGCTCGATAGGCCTAGTTTTGATGTAGAAACAGTTCTACTTCAATGAGGAAAAACCAATCTATAAAAACTAGAAGAAAGGAAGCATCAAGAGGAACTTAAGCTCTTAATTACCTTCTTCAATTCATCTTTAGATTTTCTTATGACCCTGTAGAGATGATTTACTTTTTGTTGGTAGAGGAAGATTAAAACCTCTAGTGATCTTTATGCAATGTGAGATTTGGAATTAATTTTATTAGTTCAATCTTAATCAAATATTGATTATTCATGTACTATTATCTTTTTAATGATTATTCATATTATTGCTAAGAGGCCTACTAGTATATTGTCTATCTTAATCTATTTCTGAATTAGGTTTAGAACAAAGTTTTCATTACTGTATTCATGAGGCGAATAGGTTTAAGGATTTTAAATTATAAATCATTGAACCTATGATGAATAATTGACTGAATTAAATATAGCCGATGTGATTTGTTTAGCTCTATTAGTTTCTCTAGTTCTTTATGCGGTTAATAAATTTACTTTATCGATGTGTTAAAGTATTGTTTGTTAATTAGAGTTAATTGAGGCGATTATCATCAATTACTAAACTTAAGGAGGAACAAGGTTAGATTTCTAATGATAAATATTTGAATTAAGATTGATTATAGTGTCAATGACCAATGCAATCCTTTGATGGTGGATATCAACCGAAACCAATGCCTTATTAATTACTTTCTTAATTACTTTCATTATTATTTACTTTATTTTATTTACAATTATCAAATCACCCTTTGTTAATCACATAAGGTAATTCTAGTCTCTATGGGATCGATACTTACTTCCACTACTACAGGTTAGTTAAGAGGTAAGGTATCAATTTGGGTCTACCTACGATAGTACGCACTATACCAGCACCCCGGCCACCTCCTCCACCAACTGTACCTGAGGGGTGATGGCCATGGGAGCAGTAGTATAGTAGGCTAATATATAGGTGTTTTGTTAATGGACTAACCCATTGTTTTGGTGTAACCACACGATACTTTACCTTTTAAGTATAATGCCTAGTACCTAGGGATACACGTGCACATACAAGCTAATCCCTGATGTATTGTTGACATGTTTATATGTATATAAGATGCATAAATTTTAGTTGGTTGATTATCTATTGTGTTATTTGTAATACCTAAAAAAATTGGTCATTACAAGTTGGTATCAGAGTAGGTCAATCCTAAGTAGCCATGGGGTTGGATGGCTACCTGGATCGATCTAAGAGTATCTTGAATAAGATGTGGATTGAAAGAATAAAGTAACTTGTTAAAATTGTTAGGGAAAATTTCTAGCATTTTTCCTAATTTATATGCCTGATGATGTTATGACTACTGTATTATAACACTTTTAATTACTATTGAGCTTGATCACCGCAATAATGAATCCTTCTTTTGGTTGATATAGTAGGAAATGGCATCGTCAAGGAGAAATCCGACGTTAAGTGCGAAAGCAACTCTATAAGATCTAGCCACTGCTACTCGAGATCAAGTTTCTGCCATGAATAAGATCCTGTAGCATATTCAGAATAATAGTAATGGCAATGGTGAGATAGGAGAAAACCCAAGGAACGTAGGAAATGGATGGGCATATTTCATGAGAACCCAACCTCCCTCTTCTATTGGGGGATACGATCCCATGGTTGTGGATAGATAGTTGACTGAAATAGAGAAAGTTTTTGGGGTTCTAGATTGTTTAGATGAGCAAAAATTGAATTTTACTGTCTATATGCTAAAAGAGAAAGCAAAATTCTAGTGGAAAAGGGCCAGTGGATTATTACCTCACCAAGGATGGCAGATTACTTGGCCTGTCTTCTAAGAAACCTTCCTGGATAAGTATTTTCCCAAGAGTGTGAGTGTTGAGAAGGAAATTGATTCCCTCCAACTCAGGAAGGGGGGAAGATTTATTGACCAGTATATTGCAAAGTTTAAGGAGTTATCAAAATTATTTTCTTATCTGAAGTATAATCCAAACAAATCCTGAAAAGTAATTAGGTTTAAAGAAGGTTTAAATTCAAAAATTTTCAATGCAGTAGTGGCCTTGGAAATTCGTGAATTTGTTCCTCTAATCAATAAGTGTATCTGCTATAGAAGAGCCTGAAGGCAGTCGAGGAAGAGAAGGAAAGACGGGCTCCTTGGAAAAAAGAGAGAGAATTTTCAGTTTTAGATTATAATGTTAGAGGAAGAAATGTGATGATAGGCAAGAAACCCTTAGCCATATAGGCTAGATTTTCTGTGTAGAATACCACTAGGATAGAGTATTAGATATGTGGGTGACTTCATGGAAATAGACCCTGCTTCCACAGTCTGATAACATACTTTCAATGAGGGTAAAAAGGACACATGGCTCACCGATGTCCCCTAGATGATGGGAAGAAAGTAGATCAAGCCCAGCTTGCTAAAGGAAGAGTTTTTACCTTAAAAGAGGCCAAAGTGAAGCAAGATCCTGATCTAATCTAAAGTACGTGTTACCTCTAGTGTTATCCTCTGATTGCTCTCTTTGATTTGGGTACCAATCATTCTTTTGTAGCTTCTAATTATGTAGAGAAACTTCTTTATCCTGTGTTTGATTTGACATATGAAATGATAGTGATAACCCCTACGGGATGGAAAGTGAGTACCTCAACAGTCTGTAAAAACTGTCCAGTTGAAGTATATGGCGGACTTTTGTTGTAGATCTGATTTGTTTATCTCTAGAAGATATAGACGTGATCTTGGGGATGGATTGGCTCAGCCGAATCCAGATCCTTTTAGATTGCTATATGAAGACTCTTGTATTTCCTTCCAGATCTGTGGATGAGCCAAAGGGTAGAAGTAATCAAGTTAATGGAATTAGCTAATGTGGATATGGACTGTACCCTCTTGTATGCTCTCAACCCAAGACCTAGGCGAGATCTATTTAAGATTTTGGTAGTTCGTGATTTCCTAGAAGTATTTGCTTTAGAAATTTCTGTAGCGCCGCCTAGGCGAGAGGTGGAATGCTACATTAATCTGGTGCTAGGGGCGACTTCTATTTCTATTACACCTTATAGGATGGATCCTATGGAGTTGAAAGAACTTAAGAAGTAGATTAAGGAGCTATTGGAAAATAATTTTATTAGACCTAGTGTTTCGTCTTGGGGAGCCCCAGTTTTATTTGTAAAGAAGAAAGATGGGAGTTTACGACTATGTATTGATAACAGGCAAGTCAACAAAGTGACCATCAAGAATAAGTATATGTTACCGAGAATAGATGACTAGTTAGATCAGTTGAAAGTGGCTACTATTTTCTTTAAGATAGATTTAAGGTCAGGTATAATCATATTCAAGTAAAGGAAGAGGATATTCCTAAGCCAACATTCTGATCTAGATACAAGCATTACGAGTTCTTGATCATTCCATTTCGGGTTACCAACGCAATTGTAGTCTTGATGGATTCTATTAATCGTATCATTCGACCTTACCTGGATCAATTTGTAGTGGTTTTCATCGATGACATCCTAATATACTCAAAAGACACAGAAGAGCATGAACAACATCTTCAAACAGTACTTTAAACCTTGAAGGAGAAAAATATTTTTGCTAAATTTGAGAAATGTGAGTTTTTGATGCAAGAAGTAAAGTTTTTGGGGCACGTTGTATCAAGAGATAGTGTATCAGTGGATCCTAGTAAACGGAGGTAATTCTTAAGTGGGAAAGGCCGAGGACAGTGATCGAAATTCAAACCTTTTTAGGTCTGGCTAGATAGTATAGAAGATTCATATAGAACTTTTTGTAGATAACTTTACCCTTGACCAGATTAACTCAAAAGGGAAGTTTAGTCGAATTGACTTCAGAATACGAGAATAATTTCTTGGAGCTTAAGACTCAGCTTACTACACCCCCAGTTTTGGTTATTCCAGATCCTTTAGGATGTTTTGAAGTTTATACTAATGCCTCCAAGAAGGGGCTAAGTTGTGTTCTAATGCAAGAAGGTAGAGTGGTTTCCTACGCATCTAGGCAACTAAGGCCACATAAAGAAAGTTATCCCACTTATGATATGAAATTGGCTACTATAGTTTTTGTTTTGAAGATTTGGTGGCATTATTTATATAGTGTAGTGTTTAAAGTATACAGTGATCATAAGAGTCTAAAATATCTTTTTGATTAGAAAGAATTGAACATGAGGTAAAGAAGGTGGATGGAATTCATTGATGATTATAAATTTGAACTAAAGTATCACTTAAGAAAAAAATGTGGTAGCAGGTGCGTTAAGAATGAAATATTTGCATTTAAGCCATATGCTAATGAAATAGATGAGTTTCATTGAGGAATTTTGGAATTTAAGGTTGTTAGTAGTAGGTTAATCCTAAAAGTTTGGTTATTTGCAAGTTATGGATGGAATGTGACATGAAAGCACAAATTAAGGAAGATCAAGCACAAGATCGATTCCTTTGGAGTCGACATGACTCCCCGGGCTTCATAAGGTCAGAAGATGGGATCATCTTTTATTGAGGAAGAATGTGTATGCTGCGAAGAGAAGACATAAGGGTACAGATTTTGGAAAAAGGTCATCAAAGTAAATATTCTATCCATTTGGGAGCCACAAATATGTATCAAGATTCAAAGAGGTCTTATTGGTGGCCAGAAATAAAGAGGGATATAGCATAATATGTAGCAAAGTGCCTAACTTGTCAAAAAGTCAAAATTAAACATCAGAGACCTTTTGGAATGCTACAATCCTTAGAGATTACTAAGTAGAAATGGGATAGCATTGCTATTGATTTTGTTGCTGGTTTGTTAATGACTCAAGTAGGTCACGATGCCATATGGGTAATAGTGGATAGATTGACAAAATCAGCACAATTTTTACCCATAAGAATTAATTACTTGCTGGATAAGCTAGCACATCTATACGTGAAGGAGATTGTTTGATTACATGGAGTTCCAAGTAGCATTATTTCAAATCAGGATCCTAGATTTACCTTTAGGTTTTGGAAGGCTCTACAGGAAGCTTTCGATACTAAATTATGATTCAATAATGCATATCATCTACAAATAGATGGTCAAACTGAAATGACAATACAGACACTAGAAGATATGTTACGAGGATGTACTTTAGAACAAGGAAAAGAATGGGATAAATATCTACCTTTAGCGAAATTCACTTATAATAACAACTACTGTGCAAGTAGCGGGATGGCACCGTATGAAGCTTTGCATGGTAGAAAATGTAAGTCACCTATGTATTGGTATGAAGTGGGTGAGAGGAAATTATTAGGTCCTAAGCTAGTTCAACATACTATAGAGCAAGTACGAATGATACAAGATAGGATGCGAACTACCCAGAGTCAATAGAAAAGCTATTATGATAAGAGGAGAAAGCCTTTGCATTTTCAAGTGGAACACGTGTTTCTAAAAATTTCTCCGACTATTGGGATTGGTAGAGCCATGAAAGTCAATAAATTAAGCCCACGTTATATAGGACCTTACCAGATACTCAAGAAAGTTGGGCCATCGACATATCAAATATCTCTACCTCCAAGACTGTCAAACCTACATGATGTGTTCCATGTCTCTTAGCTTCAAAAGTATCTGCTAGGCCTATCACACGCAATTTAAGAGGAAGAAGTAATGGTAAAGGAGAACTTGACTTTTTAACCAAACCCAATTGCAATCTTGGAAAGAAGCGTCAAAATAACTATGGAGTAAAACTGTCCCGCTGGAAAAGGTGATGTTGAGAGGTTTGTCTAAGGAACAAACTACATGGGAGAGGGAGGATGATATGAGATACTCTCATCCACAACTATTTGAGAACAGGTAAATCATGAATTTTAGGGGAAAAAATCCCTTTTAATAGGGGAAAAAGTGTAATACCCCAGATTTTCTATTATTCTTATAAATTAATATGTTAAGAAGGGTCAAAAAAGAGTAAATAGAGCATTTGTATGAAAATAATTATGAATATTAGATAAGAGAATTCTCATTTTTAGGGGGAAAGTTCTAAGGGTGAAATACTAATTTCTTCACTTATAGGACTAGAATTGGGCAGTAATAAGTGGAATAAAGAACCATGAAGAGAGTGACACAAAGGGCCATTGGAATATGCCTTAAGGGAAGATTAAATACTTGGTGAAATTGTTTGCAGCCAAACAAGGCCTTACCTAATGACATGGTTCAATGTAATGGCATGGTACATTGGTAGTATTTAGAGAAATTTGGGCCATTGGTTAAGGGATGAGGAAGCTTCTTGGAGAAGCCTCAATATTTTAATACTTTTTGCTTTACTCAAGAAGAAAAGTTGGCAGCAAGTTAAGGAAAGGAGCAAACCATAGCACAGAGACAAAGAAGAAAGAAAAAATAGTAAAGAAAAGAAGAGAGAGAAAGCTAAAGAAGAAGAAGGAAAGGGTAAGTTATCTTCCTTAATCTAGGTTTTAATCATGGGGTTCTTGTAGCTAATGATGGGGGAAATTTTTTGCAGTTTGGTGGTTGAAAGAAGAGTGAGAAAATGCAGCAAACCTAGATAGAGAAAAAGACTTTTGGTGCTATAGAGTAAGATCAACATCTTTCCCTTGGATTTCTTGACTAAATGACTTTGTGTATGTATTTATATGCAATAATGGAAGCGTGATAGTAGAGTAAATGAATGCATTGATAAAGCTTTTTATTGTGTTGATGGTTGTCTTCCATAAATATAAATGATGGAATATGGTTTAGAACTCTTTTGTTGATGATTTTGAAGGCTTTATTTCATGATTTTTGAGGGATAAATGTGGCTTTTAATTTGAACTTATATGCTTAAAAAGTATGTTTAGTAATTGTTCTAGTTTGGTGGCAATTTTGGAAAGCAAAAAAAGAGTTTTTGTTTTTTTGCACCCAAAGCACGGCCATGCTCTGGGCTAGTTAGGAGCAACTGGTGCAAGGCACAGGTGCAACATGGGTGTGCTCTAGACTGGAATGGGAAAACACAAGCGCTGAAAACTTGAATACGAGCACAGAGAACGAGATGTAACACGATCGTGCTTCATGACACGGCTAGGTCGTGTTGCCTGTTGTTTTATCCTTTTGGCATATTTTGCTACCTCTTTGAGTTTTAACTCAGAGTTAATAAATATGGGACCTTGATTAAAGTTTCATGAGTTACTAATTAGAGTAAAATTAAGTGGTTTGCTTTATTATTTGATACTCTTCTTGAATAAATTATAAATGCATGAATGTAAAGAAGTGAATAATGTATGAATTCCATATGTAAGTACTCTAAATCATAATTATATGTAAGTAAAGGGGTAAATGATATACATATGCTATAAAAAGGTGTAAATACATAACTACTTCATCTTATATTATGTGGTGGATTGTATGTAGCATACATAAGAATAATAGTTGAATCATGCACATAATTATATTGATGTGTGTAATTTGTTAAGAAAAGTGGCTAAAAAATATGTTAAATGACATGTAAAGGTCAGGATGACCCTATCCGAAGTAGGGTAGCCTGGCAACAGTTGTCACTTTGATGTGTTGAGGAGACTAACAGTCAGGAGGATCCTCTTCGAAGTAGGGTGGCTAGGCAACAAGTGTTACTTTGCTATGTTGATGAAACTGACAATTCTAAGATGACCCTTACCCAACCAAGGTGACCCCGCAACATACGGCACCTTGTGAAAGTAAGGAGACTAAAGGGTCGTGGCTTTGTTATGGTACTGAGATAGGGGATGCCCTATAGCCTAGAGTGGTCAATGTGGGAAGGACCACTCTGACCAAGGAACCCAATGGTGGGTGAGTATTTGGAGGTGGAAATGGCTCACACCACCCTGAGGTTAGATAAATGGAGAATCTCAAATGATAAGCCACTATGGAAAAACGTACAAGTACCCTATTAATATATAATTTTTTTATATTTGCATGATATTGATGCATAACCTGTATAAAGATTATGTGTGCATATTATATTGCTCTGGAGCTTTCCTGTCCAAAGAGAAAATGTTTTCTATAGCTTATACAGCTAAACATAACCCGTGAGTTTTCTGGTATGTGCTTAATTGCTGGACGTTGACCTTATTGGGATTTCATGTCTCATTATGTTTTGTGGTGTTATGTTCAAATCCTTGACATGTCGTTTGTCATCCTGACTCTTCTCTTGGAGCTGCAGATGGTGGATATCCCTTACTTGGGAAAATTTACTATTATTGTGAACCTACTAGTAGTCAACATGGTGGAAGTAACTACACCCAGGCCACCTCTTCAACTAGATGTACCCCAGGGGTGATGGCCATGGGAGTAGTAGTATAGTAAGCTAATATATAGGTGTTTTGTTAATGGGATAAACCATTTTTTTGGTGTAACCACACGGTACTTCACCTTTTGAGTATAATGCCTACTACCTAAGATTACACGTGTACATACAAGCTAATCCCTGATGTACTGTAGACATGTTTATATATATATAAGATGCATATATTTTATTTTTTTGATTAACTGTTGTGTTATTTGTAATACCTAAAAAACAATATATCATTACATATTTCCTAACATTCGGTTCTAACCCCAAAGAGGTAGGAAATTACAATTTCACCCTTCTAGTTTTCCTTTTTGCCATTTAGATACTTTATTATTTTCTGGGGTTTCCTTCTATGTCTTATTTCATTCTTTTTCCTTCCTTTCTCTATTAAAATTATTTGATATTTAATAAAAATTGAGGATGTTACAATT
Source organism: Gleditsia sinensis (assembly GCA_037074535.1). Lineage (NCBI taxonomy): Eukaryota > Viridiplantae > Streptophyta > Magnoliopsida > Fabales > Fabaceae > Gleditsia > Gleditsia sinensis. Next base: position 24,370,605 of record CM073466.1, read on the forward strand.
CTCTGCTTAGAAAGGAATTTTATCTCCAAAATTCAGGGCTTACCTGCCTTCGAAGAGTTAAGGATACTTCTATATCATGATATCTTTTCTTTCCCATGTAGCTTCTTTTTTTTAATCAATTCCTTCCAAACTATCTTTACTTAAGGATTGATCTCGTTCTGTAACCACTTTACATTTCCACTTACACTTGCAATCGGTTCTGGTCAATATGTTAGGTTTTCATCCATAGTTATTAAGTCTTCCTGTATCAAGTGTGACAAAATTTAGGAGCTATTGACAAAGTTGAGAAAAATGGCACACATCATGGAGATTTGATAGATGCATAGGAAGTTCAATCTAGTAGGCCAATGGTCCTACTTTTTTGGGAATTTGATAGGAACCTATATAGCGTGGACTTAACTTCTCAACTTTCATAGCCCAACCAATGCTAATAATAGGAGATACTTTTAGGAACATATGCTCCCCTTCTTCAAATTGTAAAGGTTTTCTTCTTCTATCGAAATAGCTCTTCTGTCAGCTTTAGGTTTTTTGTATTTTATCTCGGACCATTTGTATCTATTTAAAGGTATGTTGTACCACTCTGGACCCAATAAGATTATTTCCTTTTGAAACCTAAAGTACTGGCTGAAGATACTGGCTATGCTTCTCTTCACTTTGAGAATATATTAGTATGTCATCTTTAAAAACCACTATGAATTAGTCCGAATAGGGTATAAAAACACCATTCTTATACTCTATAAAACCACAGATGCATTTGTGACCCCAAGAGGCATTACAAGAAATTCATAGTGCCCGTACATAGTTCTGAATGCTATTATTATTATTTAGAATATTTCCTTATTTGACTATGATATGATGATATCTTGATCTCAAGTATATTTTAGAGAAAACAATGGCCCATTTTTAACTAATATAATAAATCATCTATCCTGGCTAATGGCCTACAAAAATAATATAGTATAAACTCACAGTGTTTAACTCCTTATAGTATTTATTAGTACTGTCAATGCTATACTTTTATTTCTCTAAAGAATCGGAGAGAAACTCAAGAGTTTTACTGCAACAATTCAAAAGAACTTGGTTTTGACTTAACTAATACATGCCTTAAATAACATCTATACCATCCAAAGGTAAACAAATCAGATATAATATAAAATGGTTTCTTACACACCAAAATAGGAAAATTTAAGTACACCGAAGAAGTAGTTATTTGTTTTCCAATATGCATCATCACAGATAAGACATACTATAAATCAAAGGTAGGGTACTGTAACTTTTTCACATTTTTTAATTATATAAAGGAACACTTTGCACCCAATTCAAATAGCACTATTAGAGCGAGGTTATTGACATAGCATGTACCTTGTGTTAAATTAGGGGTTTAGTTTGCTTCAGCACTGCCCAACCTGAATACTCTCCCTTTTTACCCACTGTCATTATTATGGCCCCCTTTTACACCTTTGTGGGCATTGTCTTGCTAGATGTCCCTTATATACATAGTAATAACAAGTGGTTTGACTGACATAATAAGGTTTGTCCCCTATAGTTGTCCACACTTCCCACATTTGTCTATCGCGAAGTTTAATTGGAAAGATCTAGATCTTGTAGCTAAGGGCTTTTGACCTTCTGTAACATCCTTCCCTCTAACATTCTTACTAGAGATCGGAGTCTCCCTCTTCCTCTTCTATAGAATCAGTTTCTCCTTTTTTTCCTCTGCTACTCTTAAAAGTTTCTCCAATAAACAACATTTATTGATTAAGGGAGCAAATTCCCATATTTCTAAAACAACTATAGCACTTATGATTTTCAAAATTGACCCCGCCTTAAATTTTATTGCTTTTCATGCCACATCTGGATCATATCTTAGATAATTTAAAAACTTAGACAACTCTTCAAATTTACTAATGTATTGATCAATGGTCCGATTGCCTTGCTTAAGTTGAAAAAACTCAATATCCTTCTCGGCCCTCATGCTATTGGGAAAGTACTTGTCCAAAAAAGTGTCCCAAAACACCTGCCACCTAATATGTCTACGTTGATGAGTTAGCAACTCCCTGGCTCCTTTCCAACAATATTCAACTTCCTTCTTCAGCATATGTATAGCAAAATTGACTTTCTGTTCATCAGGGTAGTTCAAAACGACAAAAATATTTTCTAGCTCTATCAGCCACCTTTCAGCTACTATCGACTCATACTTACCAAAAAAGGAAAAAGTTGTGTCCTCATTAATTTCTGCCCATCCATTTTCATTTCCCTCGTGTCTTTGATTTTTTCCGACCTAACCTTTATTGTTATTATTATTCTAAATATGCTACGAGATTTGGTTTATGGCAGACTCTTAGTCTCGAATAGATGTGGTTAGGTCATGCAAGGTAGCTTTTGCACTACCTTTCAGATTTATTCTAGGTGGTGCCATTATCTCCTTTATCATTTAAAAAAAGTCAGTCATTATTGAGGTGATTAGGCTCAATAGTGGATTAAATATTCTATAGTAGTCATTACACCATTCAAGTATGCAGATAGTAAACACTAGTAATTTTTTTACTGAAATTTTATGCTACCCTACACAACACATCCACATAAATATTCAATACATTCTTAGATCGATATTGGCAACCATCCATCCCCATGGTCACTTAGGATTGACTTGCTCTGATACTAACTTTGTTAGAGCCAACTTTTTTTTATCTCTTAAGTTTAATATGGAAACAATTATCATAATCCAACCATTAAATAATATTCATGTATAAAAGAAGCATATATTTTATTACCATTATACCAACATGGATATGTCAGTGATTAGTGTTTATATAAGAGTAATATTGAGTCACATAGTTACATTAACCTAACATTAGACTCTTTACAACACATTACCCCTCTGGTACAAACACCAATATAGATATCAGATTATACGGCATCATGTTACTCCTCGGGTCTAAGGGGTAGAGGATGAGGTACATATGCTAGGATCTTGAATTGACTCATCACTATTAGGTCTTGAATAGTAGAAAACTACCCTTAGGTAGGGAATTACCATCCCCTAAATTTCTATGATTGGTGCCACGAAAGAAGTTAGCATATCATCTATTTTTATCGGAACATAACACCATACAATAATGAGAATAGAGTTCCCAATATGTTTAACATTAAACATATCATATAATAAATATTTATCACAATGTTATGTCTAACTGTATAAGCTACATAAAAATATTAATCATTAATAGCTAGTGCATACTATATGCAGATAGCATAATAAAGATATAATATGCACAGATACTTGATCCTCACCTTTGCAAAACAATAAGTGATCATATGTAATTGTTATGTACTCATCATTCTTTTTTGTCTCAATAAAAAGGTAACGCGAGTCATTTCCCTCACTACACATTTACCACTGTTTTCCATCTCTGTATCAATAATAAGGTAGTGTGAATCATTCCCTCCCCACTACTCACATACCACTATTATTCATCTTTGTCTAAGTAACAAGGTAGTGTGAGCTATTCTCACCTGCTACTCACATACCACTCTTATTCATATTTGCCTCAATAACAAGGTAATGTGAGCCATTCTAACCTACTACTCACATACCACTGTTACAAGGTTAGAGTGGCCATACTCTCCCTCAACTCACTGAAAGTAAATAGGGTGTCCTATATTCTATACTATCTCAAAGCCACTCGTTTGGTCAACTTGCTTTTGCAAGGGTCCTTGCAATAATTCTCTCTTTCTCATATCCACCCACTTGCATAACATTATTCCCATAATCATAATTACATCATTTAACAAATATTTATTAATACATTTATCATTATGTAGCAATATATACATCATATTATCCATTCGTCATGCATTGATATAATAGTGTATACATCATACCCTATAATCATCATCATCATCATCACATCATTTAATGAGTATATATTAATATATCTACCATCATGTAACAATATATACATTATATCATCTAATCATCATGCATGGATACAATAGAATAGACATACATCATCATCCTAATCATTTAACAAATATGTATTAATGCACAATATATGTCATGCTTATCATGGTAAAGAATGCTAAAATTTGTATTGCAATGCACTAATTTTAAGGAATTCTTCTTTGATTTGGGTTCTCTAATTACCATTCAGTTAATAGGATTTATTTAGGGTATAATGTAGTTTAAACTAAGCAAAACAAGCACCAAACACGTCCTGTTAATGTTCTGGAACACGACCATGCTTGGTATTGGATAAATCATTTACCCGTGCAAAACACGACCATGTTCTATGCACACCAACCAACCTTCTTCTTTTAAACACTCACATCCAACCATTGATAAACTAGAACAACCAAATATCAAGTTATACATGAGTAAGCAGGCCATTAATTTAGCATATACATAACTATGATAGATTATTTAAGTTCAAAACTCCATGAATGACTTCTGCCACTCTCCCCTTTCATGTATAAACATTATTTATAATCATCCTGAATTCATACTCAAGCTACATCAGCTATCTTCAACCAACATGCATATACACACACACACACAGATATATATATATATATATATATATATATATATATATATATATATATATATATATATATATAAATTCTTCACCTTACATATATGCATAAAAATGTTCTAATATTAATGGAATAGGTAAAGAAAGAAAACCTAAGAGGAAATATTAGAAATAAACATGCTAAAGAAAGGTGAAATTCTTAGGTAAAGAAAGATAAATTTTTGTGAAGTACGTAAAAGTCTTAAAATTTCAAGAAGATCGGATTAGGGTAATTTTTCTTAATTACTAAGTTTAGTATCTCCACCCGTAATTGGGCTTTAACCTATGGACACTTCATATAGAGTTTTTCTACTTCATATGAATTTTTAGCAAGCCAATAGGATAGCCCAAGGAAGAAATAAAACATAGACTTGGACTAGGATATAGAAATTGGACCGGTAGCCCAAAAATCATGAAAATGTGAACAAACCCATTATGAAAGGTAGAATTTTAACCAAAGTAAAGAAAATGGGCAAGAATGAGCCCAAACCCAAGAGGAAAAATAAAAATAAAAAGAAAATTAAATTGATGAAATAATGGTGTAATCAAGATTAGGTGACATGGCATTAAGACAAAACTTTAGCAAGTGGTGTGATTCTACATTCATCATTTTGGCAAGTGGCATAATAATACAAGGCTTTAGGACAAAAACATCTATATCCTACACTCATAATTTTAGCAAGTGGTATGATAAGACATAGCATTAGGACAAAACATCTCTATTCCACATAAATAAGTTCAACCAAATAATGGAGATTGAAGGGCTAGAAATTTGACACTTAAAAAGGAAACCTATCATAATTGATTAAGACAAAAGAAAAAGTAAATGAATCCCTAAATCAAAGGGACCTTGTCCCTTATCTTAATAACATATCATCATAATTTTCAAAATACAAATCTCCTTTTCCTATGCATATCTTGACTAAGGAAGAGGAAGACAAGAACATAAGTTGTTTGTTTTCCAAAAATTAAACAAAGTGTATCCTAATTGTGATAAGGTAGACCCATGATCATGAAAGGTGAATTATTTGGTGGTTTATATAAGAAAACCTACCATTACAACATTATAATTTCGTCCAAGTGAGGGAGAGGAAAAATAGAAGCAAGGTAGAGTGAGGAAACGAGAGGAGAAGTTTAGAAAGCTAAGAACTCGAGGTAAGTTTAACAATATTTCTTTTTGAAGAAAACTTTTGAAACTTATAATATTTATATGAGATTTTGATCTTAGAACTTTTATGATTGGTCATGATCTTGCTATATCATGTTACATATTGATCTTGCATGTGATGTATGTTTGAATACTTAGATTGTTGTAGATAGTTCTGCATGGGTATGGCTATGGTTGGCAGAATTTTAAGCTTCAGAATTTTAATTTCTGGGAATTATCTATAGGGAATTCAAATAAATGGTTAACTTAAGAATTCAAGATATATGTGTCACGGGTTTGTAGCCACTGCAATCATTCAATTTAGAGTCCATATGATGTATATATCGTCAGATTAGTAAGAAAATGTCAGAAAATGATTCACAAGGGAAGAATATGTTAGGATAGCTTCTGTATTTTACTTTTTGGGAATTATCTGTATGGAATTGAAATAAATGTTTAACATAAGAATTATAGCTATGTGTGTCATGGATTTTTAGCCACTGGAATAATTCAATTTGGAGTCCATATGTGGTATATATGATCCGATTAGTAAGCAAAGGTCAGAAATGGTTCATCAGGGAAGAATATGTTAGGATAGCTTCTGTGTTTTAATTTTTGGGAATTATTTATAAGGAATTAAAATCAATGGTTAACATAAGAATTATAGATATGTGTGTCATGGATTTTAAGCCACTGAAATCATTCAATTTGGAGTCCATATGAGGAATATATGAGCTGATTAGTAGTCAAAGGTCAGAAAATGGTTCATCAGGGAAGAATATGTTAGGACAGCTTCTGTATTTTAAATTTTGGAAATTATCTATATGGAATTAAAATAAATGGTTAACCTAAGAATTATAGCTATATGTGTCATGGATTTTTAGCCACTGGAATCATTCAATTTGGAGTCCATATGAGGAAGATATGAGCTTATTAGTTGTCAAAGGTCATAAAATGGTTCATCAGGGAAGAATATGTTAGGACAACTTCTGTATTTTAATTTCTGGGAATTATCTGTATGGTATTAAAATAAATGGTTAACATAAGAATTATAGATATGTGTGTCATGGATTTTTAGCCACTGGAATCACTCAAGTTGGAGTCCATATAAGGTAGATATGGTATAATTAGTAGGTGGAGGTCAGAACCTATTGGAGAAGAAATAACCTATACATTTAGGGATTAATATCACCTTGATTTCTTAATATTTAGCTACAATGTTCAACATAATAGTTTTAGATAATTATTTTATCTTGAAATTGACACCAAGATGATTTACATCAGAGTTAAATTGAGGGAGTTATGCTCTAATTAGTAAGAGAGGGTTAGATAGGATGAAAACCTGCATCAAGAAAATAAAAAAATAAAATTAGTATTTAAAAAAGAAGATGAATCTTAATAAATGACTAGTATAGCCATAGCCATTGCCATTGTATGAACTTCTTACCATCTTAAGTGTGAAATTCTGACATGGAAATATTTTATAAAGTGATATTTGAAATGGTTATGTTCATGGCATGATTACCATTGATTTATGGTAATAGTTATATTTTGATGAACATACTTGTTATTGAAAGCATATTTTTGGCTATCATTGTGAAAAGAAAAGAAATGAGCACGGTCACATGGCAATCCGTGTGGTGCACCAGTAGGGGATGCCCTACCAACGGTTATGATCATGATAATGAGAAAAGAAAGAGAAAGTGGGCCATGTCGGACGGAGCGAGAAAAGCCCGTACCGGAGAGTAGAGGATACTCACCCTGACCGGGGTAGCTTGAAATGAGAATAAGTTGATGGCTATCATATGATATTTTGAAAATAGTTAATCCTGTCATACATATTATTACAGTATGATTCTTATGTGCGTAGATATAATGCATTCATGTGACCAAAGATATTTTCTGTAGTTTATACAGCTGAACATGACGTGATGAGCTTTATTGATGATGATTTATTGTTGAACTTACTGGGATTCAATTCTCACTATATTTCCATATCATGTTCAGAAAATTAGTTATGCAGATTTTCTATAGCTCTGGCTTTTAGTGCACGTTGGATCGAGTTATTCTATGATGGGCAGATCTTAAATAAAATGTTTGTGAGCGAGTTGGCACAGATCCCGGTGACAGTGCAACCACCCGCACCTGTATCTCCGGAATTGGTCAACCAAAATAAACAAGATGTAAATATCTATGTTTTTGATATGTTGCATGTACGTTTTGATTATTGACGTGTATGTGAACTCAATATTGTATAATAATAAAAAAAAAGGATGTTACATAATTGGTATCAGAGAAGGTCGATCCTAGATGGCCAGTGGGTGGATAGTTATCTGAATCGATCTTATAGTGGCTTAAGTAGTGGTTGTGCTGTGTAGGGGATCAGTGATTCATATAGGTAAGAAATTACTAGTGTTTCTTATCTATATTCCAAGGTGGTGTTATGACTGCTGTTAAATATTTTTTTGAAACTAATTATTGAGCTTGATCACCTCAATAGTAGCATAAATTTATTTTTTTGCCACAGTAGGAAATGGCACCACCAAGGCGGAATCTGGCAAACAATGCGGAGGAAATCTTGCACAACCTTGCCACAGCAATTCGAGAATTTGGTATTGATTTACTCCTTAGAACCCAACTAGTATCTATATCCCTATATAGAATGATAACGATCGAATTTTAAAAAAAAAATAGTTACAAGACTTGTTAGACAAGGTATTTAAATACCCCAGTACTTTTATTCGTTGTGCTCCAGTTCTATCTGTGAAAAAGAAAGATGGATCACTATGACTATGCATAGATTATAGATAGTTGAATAAGGTGACAATGTAGAATAGAAACCCATTAGCTCGTATAGATTACCTGTTTGACCAGTTATAAGGTGTTTAATATTTTTCCACAAATAGATTTGGGATATGAGTAACATTAATTAAGGATAAGAGAAGATGATGTAGGACTTATTATGGGCATTATGAGTTCGTGGTGATGCATTTAAATTGACAAATATTTTAGCTGCATTCATAGATTTAATGAATAGTAATTAGGTCATCCCTGTATCAATTTGTTATTATTGATGATTACTAGAATATTTCAAAAGTTCAGAGGATCATAAGCAACATTCAAAGATAGTTTTACCAACTCTAAAGGAGTATGGTTGGTAAAAATGGTATCCAAGCAGACTCTAAGAAAGTAAAAGTAGTACAATAATGACTACGTTTTACTAAATTTAAAGATTAAGATCCAAATCCAATTTACGCTTCTTGCGGTTATCTGTCGTCCATTCTATTTGAGTCATAGTTGGATCAGGTACATGAACATAGGCTTGTAAAGCATCAATCAACTCTTCAGCATTTGAAGCCGAGATGAGAATTTGTCGTGCTGAGTGTGGGATAAACCTCTGTTCCACAGCTTGATATAGAAAAGATAACAGACCATCAAAGAAGTGATTAACATTTAACAAACCTATCGGTTTGTGATGCATATTCAGTTGTGCCCAAGAGACTATTTGGAAAATCTCCTCTAAAGTACCAAAACCACCTGGTAAGGCAATGAAGGCGTCAGCATTGCTCATCATTCTAGCCATGCGTTCATGCATGGAAGCTACCCTATATTCTTCCCCAATTGTTTTCCCTATGTTGCTGGATGTAGCTAGAGCAGTTGGAATAATACCTAGAACTTGGCATCCCCCTACATGTGCAGCTGTAGCCATACATACCATTAACCCACAGTTACCTCTACCATACACTAAATGAATTTTTCTCCTAACCAGCACCATACCCAGATTTTGTGCTGCTTTAACATATTCCTCATCTTTTCTAGGACTGGAACCACAAAACACATAGATATTTCGAAACTGACGAAATGCGGTTCCCTCCATAATTTCTATCACCTTAACTTTGAGTACAGACAAAGATACTAATGTAAGTATTTATAGAACTCAGAGAAGGGCATATTTATAATAGCTATGCGAATAGGCCGGGTATTATTAGAACAACTATGTGAGTGATTGGTGGATATCAGCTAAATTAAAGGTAAAAAAAAATTTCAAAAATGACGGCAAGCATGTATATGTACAGTAGTTATGACTGTGACCCATATTTAGCACATAAAGAGAATAAGGTTAGGATATCACCAGGAAATTTTCTTTTTCTTGTTGTTCTTGATGAAGGAGTGATGTCTTGAGGCATGTAGGGAAGTTGTAGATGATAGGCGTCATTGTAAAAAAAAATGAAGATGCAAACCAAATAATTAGTGAATAGGGACATTTTTCTTGTTTTCTCAATGTTTTTGCCAGTAGACTATCGGTATTATGAAATTGACTAGCTATTCTGAGAAATTTTAATTTGGACTGGTTATCTTACAGTTGATTGATGACATCTATTTAGAAGCAATCAACTGCATCCTACCAGTTAACTATGTATTCTTTGATTTTCACAGACTTTTATAAGCTCATAAATGTTTGTTTTTCCATATGATATCTTTCCACCGAATACCAACAGATTTAAAGTAGATTTTGACACATATATTCAAAATTTGCGGCCACCGATTTTTGCTAAAATCGTAGATAGATTTTGTTTACAAATTTTCAAGAATTACGGCCACCGATTTTAATATTTTTCAATGCTTTGTCCAAATTTTTGACTTTCGCTTTTGGCACCATTCTCTCTTATGCTTTTCGTCTGTTTCACTGCATTCTCCCTCATTAACGGTTGGCATTAAATGAAAGGTTATATTCCCTCATTGCAATGAAAGATAATTTCTTTTCTTTTAAACTCGGTTCTAAGGGTGTCTAAGTTGTTAGTAGGTTAAAATAATAAAAAGTTTGAAAAGAATGGACGGATGATGGTCTTATGGTGTTTTGACGAATGTAATCAAGAGAATTAGTGGTGTTGAAGTTCTTGAGGAATAAAATATAGGAAGTAGGATTTAAGTTAGTCTTTGAACTCTTAATTTGGAAATATAGAGAATATTCTGAGAACCATGTCCGAAAATAATGTAAGTGATCAAGATAATTGTGTTAAAGGATTATATCATGCTAAATTGAGTCTACTATCTAGGATGTGAATTATGTTGGAATTGAGAATTCATGTATGAGTAATTGTTAAGAAAAATCTTCTTGAAATGATTAGGTGAATTAAATGGGATTGACATAAGTTAGAATGAGGTGCTTTTGGATATGATAGAAGAAATAATTGAAATTTTTGACAATGAGTTTAATGGTGTTAATAAGCTTGTATAGAATTATCGTGATGAGTTAAGTTGAAATTATTAGACAAGTGTCAATGGCACACGTTATTAAAGGTTTGAAGGATTGATTGCTACGTATGTTTAACATATTGATTAAAGGATTTGAGGATAAAAATAGATGATAGATTAAGATGATGATATTCAGGGGATGATGTTGATATATGAAAAAAAAATGACTTGATAGAAGTTTGGAATAAGAAAAGATAGTTACCCAATATGAAGGTGTATATGTTCCTTTATATGTGTGTTTTCTAATATCGACCCATAGATATATCCATGCGAGCTAGAGGATATCAATTGAAGATCTTATGAGTGAAAGAAATCCTTATGGTTAAGTCATATGGCAAACTCACTCAAGTCAATAGACATATTAAAAAGTAAAGATGTTATACATAAAAGATATCCCTAATTATTTAGGTAATAAGGTTGGTAACTCTGAATAATGCCTTAATTTCATTCCCAACATGTGTTAGGATGGATTGAAATTCGGGGACCGAATGTCAGGTATGCTTCTATTTTAAATTTCTAGGATAAATATGTAGGGAATTAAAAGCAATTCTTAACATTAAAAATGTAAATCTATGTTTCACTGATTTTTTCCCACTGGAATCATTCAAATTGGATTCAATATGAGGGAGATATGGTCAAGTTAGTAAGCAAAGGTTAGAAACTAGCTAACCAGGGAAGAATATGTTAAGTATGCTTCTGTGTTTGAATTTCTGGGAAAACTATGTAGAGAATTAAAGGAAATTGTTAACATAATAAATATAGATATATGTATCATAGATCTATAAGCTCTGAAATCACTTAAGTTGGAGTCCATATGAGAGAGATATGGCTAAATAAGGAGTAAAGGTTAGAAACAGTCTAGAATCCAGGGTGGTAAATGTAAGTGTTTTGGTTTTCAATTTTTTGGGAATAATTAGTAAGGAATTTGAATAAATTATAAACAAGAAAGTTGTATATAAATGTCTTAGCGTTTTATAGGCTATGGAATCACCTCCATTGGAGTTTGTATGAGGGATATATGTTCCAATTAGTAAGTAGAAGTTTGAACCTACCCGAGAAGAAATAACATTGAATTTAAGGGAGTAGTAACACCATGATTACTTAAGATTTCACTAAAATGTTCAACATAAGGATTTTAAAGGATTGTCTTATCATTCAATTGACACCAAGATCACCTCCGTCAGATTTAAAATGAGGGTGTTATGCTATGTTTACTGAAGAGAGGATAATAATATTTAAAAAAGAAGAAGAATCTTATAAATGAAAATAATAAATGACTAGTGTAAGCCATAGCCATTGCCGTTGCATGAACTCCTTACCATTTTAAGTGCGTAATTTTGACATAGAAATATTTTATAAAGTGATATTTGAAATGTAACAACTCCATTTAAGTATCAAATTTTTTTTTAAATACCATGAAGTTATTACCTCGTTACAACTTAACTCAATATAACATTTATTTAATTTATACAATACAGAGTTCACATACATGTCATTAATCAAAACATACGTACAAAATATCAAACACATAAAAATCTACATCTTATTTATTCTGGTTGACCAATTCCGGAGATACAGGTTCGGGTGGTTGTACCTTCACCGGGATCTAAGCCAACTCGACCACAAACATTTTAATTGCTTTTGGGATCTACCCAACATAAAGTACTCGATGGCCATCAACTTATTCTCATTTCAAGCTACCCCGGTCAGGCTGAGTATCCTCTACTCTCCGGTACTGGCTTTTCTCGCTCCGTCCGACATGGCCCACTTTCTCTTTCTTTTCTCATTATCATGATCATAACCGTTGGTAGGGCGTCCCCTACGGGTGCACCACACGGATTGCTATGTGACCATGCTCATTTATTTTATTTTCACAATGATAGCAAAAAATATGCTTTCAATAACAAGTATGTACATCAAAATATAACTATTACCAAAAATCATTGGTAATCATGCCATGAACATAACCATTTCAAATATCACTTTATAAAATATTTCCATGTCAAAATTTCACACTTAAGATGGTAAGAAGTTCATACAATGGCAATGGCTATGGCTATACTAGTCATTTATTAAGATTCATCTTCTTTTTTAAATACTAATTTTATTTCTTTATTTTCTTGATGTAGGTTTTCATCCTTTTTAACCTTCTCTTACAAATCAGAGCATAACTCCCTCAATTTAACTCTGATGTAGGTGATCTTGGTGTCAATTTCAAGATAAAAAAATTATCTAAAACTATTATGTTGAACATTGTAGCGAAATATTAAGAAATCAAGGTGATATTACTCACTAAATGTATAGGTTATTTCTTATCGGATAGGTTCTGACCTCTACCAACTAATCGGAATATATCTACCTCATATGGACTCCAACTTGAGTGATTCTAGTGGATAAAAATCCGTGACATACATATCTATAATTCTTATGTTAACCATTTATTTTAATACCATACAGATAATTCCCAGAAATTAAAATACAGAAGCTGTCCTAACATATTCTTCCCTGATGAACCATTTTCTAACCTTTGACAACTAATAAGCTCATATCTTCCTCATATGGACTCCAAATTGAATGATTCAAGTGGCTAAAAATCCATGACACACGTAGCTATAATTATTATGTTAACCATTTATTTTAATTCTATACAGCTAATTCCCACAAATTAAAATACAGAAGCTGTCCTAACATAATCTTCCCTGAAGAACCATTTTCTGACCTTTGACTACTAATCAGCTCATATATTCCTCATATGCACTCCAAATTGAATGATTCTAGTGGCTTAAAATCGATGACACATATAGCTATAATTCTTATGTTAACCATTTATTTTAATTCTATACAAATAATTCCCAGAAATTAAAATACAGAAGCTATCCTAACATATTCTTCCCTGATGAACCATTTTCTGACCGTTGACTTCAAATCGGACCATATCTACCTCATATGGACTCCAAATGGAATGATTCTAGTGGATAAAAATCCGTGACACATATATCTTTAATTCTTATGTTAACCATATATTTTAATTCCCTACAGATAATTCCCAAAAATTAAAACACAGAAGCTATCCTAACATATTCTTCCCTGATGAACCATTTTCTGACCTTTGCTTACTAATCGGACCATATCTGCCACATATGGACTCCAAATTGAATGATTCCAGTGGCTAAACATCCGTGACACACATAGATATAATTCTTATGTTAACGATTTATTTTAATTCCATATATATTGTTCCCAGAAATTAAAACACCGAAGCTTAAAATACTGCCACCCATAGCCATACCCATGCAGAACTATCTATTCCAACCTAAGTATTCAAACATACATCACATGCAAGATCAATATGTAACATGATATAGCAACATCATGACCAATCATAAAAGTTCTAAGATCAAAATCTCATATAAATATTATAAGTTTCAAAAGTTTTCTTCAAAAAGAAATATTGTTAAACTTACCTCGAGTTCTTAGCTTTCTAAACTTCTCCTCTCCTTTCCTCACTCTACCTTGCTTCTATTTTTCCTCTCCCTCACTTGGACAAAATTATAATGTTGTAATGGTAGGTTTTCTTATATAAACCACCAAATAATTCACCTTTCATGATCATGGGTCTACCTTATCACAATTAGGATACAGTTTGTTTAATTTTTGGAAAACAAACTATTTATGTTCTTGTCTTCCTCTTCCTTAGTCAAGATATGCATAGGAAAATGAGATTTGTATTTTGAAAATTATGATGATATGTTCTTAAGATAAGGGACAAGGTCCCTTTGATTTAGGGATTCTTTTCCATTTTCTTTTATCTTAAACAAGTATGGTAGGTTTGCCTTTTTAGGTGGCAAATTTCTAGCCCTTGAATCTCTATTATTTGGTTGATATTATTTGTGTGGGATAGGAATGTTTTGTCCTAATGCCATGTATTATCATACCACTTGCTAGAATTATGAGTGTAGGATATAGATGTTTTTGTCCTAAAGCCTTGTATTATCATGCCCCTTGCCAAAATGATAAATATAGAATCACACCACTTGCTAAATTTTTGTCTTAATGCCATGTAACCTAATCTTTATTATTACATTATTATATCATCACCTAATTTATTTTATTTTATTTTTCCTCTTGGATTTGGGTTATTCCTACCCATTATGGGCTTATTCCTACCCATTTTCTTTGCTTTGGATAAAATTCTACCTTTCTTGGAGGGCTTGGTCACATTTTTATAATTTTTGGGCTATTGGTCCAATTACTATATCCTAGTCCAAGTCTATGTTTTATTTCTTGTTTAGGTTATCCAATGGGCTTGCTAGAAACTTATGTGAAGTGGAAAAACTCTATTTGAAGTGTCCATAGGTAAAAGCCCAATGTATGGGTAAAGATTTTAAACTTAGTAACTCTAGTTCTTGAATTAGGAAAAATTACCCTAATTCAATGTTCTTGAAATTTTAAGACCTATACTTGTTTCTAAAAATTTATCTTCCTTATCCAAGAATTTTGCATCTCTTTAGTATGTTATTTCTAATTTCTTTCTTATTAGGTTTTCCCTCTTTATTTGTTCTCTTAATGTTAGAAACATTTTCTATGCATATACATAAGGTGAAGAATTTCTAAGGTTTATATTTCCTTAGATATCTAAAATATTGTCTAATAAATTTTATTTCCTTAATTAAATTTTTATGTACTTTTATCAATAAAAGAAACGAAATTAGGGATGTTAGATTTCTCTCCCCCTTAAAGAAATTTTGTCCTCAAAATTTCAGAAATTACCTTATAAGAACAATTGCGGATATTTCTTCCTCATGACTTCTTTCAGCTCCCAAGTTGCTTCTTCCGGAGTCAAACCTTCCCATAACACCTTAACTAGGGGAATGATTTTATTTCTCAGTTGCTTCACGTCAGTGTCCAATATGGATGCAAGTACTAGCTGGTATGTCATGTTCTCCTTTATTTGGATTGGTTCATCCTGTATTACATGTGATGAATCTTGAAGATACTTTCGCAGCTGTGATACGTGGAAAACATTATGTAGGTTGGACAAATTAGGTGGGAGAGCAACTTGATATGCTGATGTCCTTACTTTCTTCAGAATTTGGTAGGATCCCAAAAATCGTGGACTTAGCTTTCTTGTTTTGAGAGACCTACCAACTCCAGTAGTCGGGGAAAGTTTCAGAAATACATGGTCTCCTTCCTCAAACTCTAGAGGTCTATGTCTCTTATCGTAGTAACTCTTTTGCCGACTCTGAGCTGTAAGTATTTTGTTTCGTATCATCCTGATTTGTTCAGTTGTTTGTTGAACTAGATCAGGACCCAACAAGTTCTTTTCTCTTACCTCAAACCAACATAGTGGAGATTGGCACTTCCTACCGTATAAAGCTTCGTAGGGGGCCATCTTAATACTGGAGTGATAACTATTATTATAAACAAACTCTACTAAAGGTAGGTACTTATCCCATCCTTTACCTTGCTCTATCACACAGGCCCTTAACATATCTTCTAAGGTTTGAATGGTGCGTTCTGTCTGCCCATCAGTCTGAGGATGGTAGGTAGTACTGAATCGTAACTGACTACCAAAAGCTTCCTGCAACGCCTTCCAAAACCTCGATGTGAACCTCAGATCTCTATCAGAAACGATATTTAAGGGAATTCCATGCAGTCTAACTATTTCCTGGATGTACAATTGGGCTAATTTATCCAGTGAATAGTTAATTTTTATGGGCAAAAATTAAGCAGATTTGGTTAATCTGTCAATTATTACCCAGATAGAGTTATGTTCCACTGAAGTCTTAGGTAATCCCACAACAAAGTCCATTGAAATACTATCCCATTTCCATTTAGGGATCTCAAGAGGTTGTAGAAATCTCGCTGGTTTTTGATGCTCCACCTTCACCTTTTGACAAATGAGACATTTCGCCACAAACTCAGCAATGTCCTTTTTCATCCCTGACCACCAATACATCCTTTTTAAATCCTGGTACATTTTAGTGCATCCAGGATGGACTGTGTATTTACTCTAATGCACTTCCTGCAGGATCTTAGTCCTCAACTCTCGTTCTTGAGGGACACAAATCCTTCCCTGATACATGATTACTCCATCTTCCATGACAGAAAAATTACCTTGGTCTTTATGATCCTGTAAGTATTGGTCGTGAGCTTGAGCCTCTTTGATCTGGGTTCTAAGGTCACACCCTATACTTAAACCATTAATGACTAGATTCTTTGGAGTAAGAGTAGTGCCTAGCTTCAAATTTCGAAAATCCTCTAGCATCTGCATCTCATACACCATCATCTGACCCATGTGTAGAGATTTTTGACTCAAGGCATCTGCTACAACATTCGCCTTTCCGGGATGATACTTTATCTCAAACTTGTAGTCATTGAGGAATTCTACCCATCTTCGTTGCCTCATATTTAACTCCTTCTGATCAAAGAGGTATTTAAGACTCTTATGATCAAAATATACTTCAAAGGTTGCCCTGTACAAATAGTGTCGCCAAATCTTTAAGGCAAACACTACTGCCGCTAATTCAAGATCATGGGTTGGATAGTTTCCTTCGTGGGGTCTAAGTTACCTAGAGGCGTAAGCAACTACTCTCTTATCTTGCATCAGCACACATCCTAGCCCTTTCTTTGAAGCGTCACTATACACTTCAAAATATCCTGTGGGGTCTGGAATAATTAAAACAGAAGGAGTGGTCAGTCTTGTCTTCAGCTCTTGAAAACTAGCTTCACATTGATCAGTCCATTTGAAAGGACTTCCCTTCCTGGTCAATTTAGTCAATGGCAAGGCTATACGAGAGAAGTTTTGTATAAATCTCCTGTAGTATCCTGCCAAACCCAGGAAACTTTTGATTTCCATAACCGTCTTTGGTCTCTCCCACTGAATCACTGCTTCCGTCTTGCTAGGATCTACGGCTACCCCTCTATTAAAGATAACATGTCCGAGAAACTTTACCTCGGACAGCCAAAATTCACACTTCTCCAATTTGGCATATAAATTTTTCTCTTTCAGCACTTGCAGCACAATTCAGAGATGTTGTTCATGTTCTTTCTCACTCTTAGAATATATCAAGATGTCATCAATGAACACTACAACAAATTGATCTAGGTAGGGTCAAAAAATGCGATTCATGTAATCCATGAAAATTGCAGGTGCATTTGTCAACCCGAAGGGCATTACGAGAAACTCATAGTGCCCATGCCTAGTCCTGAAGGCTGTTTTTGGTACATCCTCCTCCTTGATCCTAATATGATGATATCTTGACCTCAAGTCAATTTTAGAAAAGATGGAGGCTCCCTTCAATTGATCCAATAAGTCATCTATCCTAGGGAGAGGGTACTAGTTTTTGATAGTCACCTTATTCAACTGTCTGTAATCTATGCATAGTCTCAAGCTCCCGTCTTTCTTCTTAACAAATAATACAGGAGCTCCCCAAGGTGATACACTCGGTCTAATGAATTGCTTGTCTAATAGCTCCTCCAATTGTTTCTTGAGTTCTTGTAGTTCCTTCGAGGCCATTCGATATGGTGCAATAGAGATAGGCCCTGTCCCAGGTAGGAGACCAATAGAGAACTCTATCTCTCTCTTGGGAGGTAAGCCTGGAATATCAGAAGGAAATACTTCAGGAAACTCGTTGGCTATTGGGATTTCATCAAGTTTCGATTCGACTTCTAGGTTTGATAAATACAAGAGAATGTATCCAAGTACTCCATTCTTCAACTCCTTATTAACTTGATTAGCATTTAGCATCAATAACTGAACCTCCTCTTTCGGAGTAGGAGGTAGAAATTCAACGGTCTTGTTACAACAATTCAACAAGACTCGATTTCTAGACATCCAGTCTAACCCTAGAATGACCTCAATACCTCTTAAAGGTAAACAGACGAGGTCTATAGAAAAAGTTTTCTCCTGGATAGTGACTTGACAGTCTTTACATACAGAGGAAGTTAATACCCGTTCCCCTGTAGGGGTTACTACGGATAGCTCATAGGGAGTTTCAGAAATAGGAAACTGAAACTTCCTAATACATTCTTCCGATATAAATGAATGACTAGCACCAGAGGCAAATAACACCATAAGAGCAAATCCATAGATATAGCATGTACCTTGAATCATTTCAGAAGATTGAGCTGCCTCTTGGCCGCTCAGGGTGAAAACCCTTCCTTTCACCTGAGGCCTCTGTTCTGGCTGCTTCCCCACATTCTATGGGCAGTTTCTCGCAAAATGTCCCTTCTGTCCGCAATTGAAGCATGCATCTTGTCCCATGTAGCATGGCCGGTTACCATGCATGCGTCCGCACTTAACGCACTTGACTGGGGCGAGGTCTTGTTGAAAAGGTCTAAGACCCACAGTCAATGGCCTCTTACCAGCTCCATATCCACTTCTTCTCACGTTCTTTCCAGGGTTGGGATAATTTTTCTTTCTCTTCCATAGGTTTCACCTTTGCTTCTCGTCCTCCACTGCCCTTAAACTCTTTTCCAGGAGTCTGCATTTATTTATCAGAGGTACAAACTCCCTGATCTCCATAGCTATAACAGCATTCTTTAACTCTGGGTTTAGTCCCGCTTTAAACTTAACCGCCTTCCATGCTTCATCTGGGTTATATCGCAGATAAGAGGAGAACATAGACAGCTCCTCGAACCTTGCGATATACTGGTAATAAGTTCATACAATGGCAATGGCTATGGCTATACTAGTCATTTACTAAGATTCATCTTCTTTTTTAAAGACTAATTTTTTTTCTTTATTTTCTTGATGCAGGTTTTCATCCAATCTAACATTCTCTTACTAATCACAGCATAACTCCCTCAATTTAACTCTGATGTAGGTGATCTTGGTGTCAATTTCAAGATAAAAAAAATTATCTAAAACTATTATGTTGAACATTGTGGCGAAATATTAAGAAATCAAGGTGATATGACTACCTAAATGTATAGGTTATTTCTTCTCGGATAGGTTCTGACCTCTACCTACTAATCGGAACATATCTACCTCATATGGACTCCAACTTGAGTGCTTCCAGTGGAAAAAAATCAGTGACACACATAACTATAATTCGTATGTTAACCATTTATTTTAATACCATACAGATAATTCCCAAAAATTAAAATACAGAAGCTGTCCTAACATATTCTTCCCTGATGAACCATTTTCTGACCTTTGACTACTAATAAGTCATATCTTCCTCATATGGACTCCAAATTGAATGCTTCGAGAGGATAAAAATCCATGACACACATAGCTATAATTCTTATGTTAACCATTTATTTTAATTCCATACAGATAATTCCCAGAAATTAAAATACAGAAGCTGTCATAACATAATCTTCCCTGATGAACCATTTTCTGACCTTTGACTACTAATCAGTTCATATCTTCCTCATATGGACTCCAAATTGAATGATTCCAGTGGCTTAAAATCCATGACACACATAGATATAATTTTTATGTTAACCATTTATTTTAATTCCATACAGATAATTCCCAGAAATTAAAAAACAGAAGCTGTCCTAACATATTCTTCCCTGATGAACCATTTTCTGACCTTCGACTACTAATCAGCTCATATATTCCTCATATGGACTCCAAATTGAATGATTCCAGTGGCTTAAAATCCATGACACACATAGCTATAATTATCATGTTAAACATTTATTTTAATTCCATGCAGTGAAGTCCCAGAAATTAAAATACAGAAGCTGTCCTAACATATTCTTCCATGATGAACCATTTTCTGACCTTTGACTACTAATCAGCTCATATATTCCTCATATGGACTCCAAATTGAATGATTCTAGTGGTTTAAAATCCATGACACACATAGATATAATTCTTATGTTAACCATTTATTTTAATTCCATACATATAATTCCCAGAAATTAAAATACAGAAGTTGTCCTAACATATTCTTCCCTGATGAACCATTTTCTGACCTTTAACTACTAATCGGAACATATCTACCTCATATGGACTCCAAATTGAATGATTCTAGTGGCTTCAAATCCGTGACACATATAACTTTAATTCTTATGTTAACCATTTATTTTAATTCCCTACAGATAATTCACAGAAATTAAAACACAGAAGCTATCCTAACATATTCTTCCCTGATGAACCATTTTCTGACCTTTGCTTACCAATCGGACCATATATACCACATATGGACTCCAAATTGAATGATTCCATTGGCTAAAAATCCATGACACACATAGCTATAAGTCTTAAGTTAACCATTTATTTTAATGCCTTATAGATTATTCCCAGAAATTAAAACACCGAAGCTTAAAATACTGCCAGCCATAGCTATACCCATGCAGAACTATCGACACCAACCTAAGTATTCAAACATACATCACATGCAAGATCAATATGTAACATGATATAGCAACATCATGACCAATTATAAAAGTTCTAAGATCAAAATCTCATATAAATATTATAAGTTTCAAAAGTTTTCTTCAAAAAGAAATATTGTTAAACTTACCTCGAGTTCTTAGCCTTCTAAACTTCTCCTTCTTCTTCTTTCCTTTCTTCTCCTCTCCTTTCCTCACTCTACCTTGCTTCTATTTTTCCTCTCCCTCACTTGGACGAAATTATAATGTTGTAAGGGTAGGTTTTCTTATATAGACCACCAAATAATTCACCTTCCATGATCATGGGTCTACCTTATCACAATTAGGATACACTTTCTTGAATTTTTGGAAAACAAACAACTTATGTTCTTGTCTTTCTCTTCCTTAGTCAAGATATGCATAGGAAAAGGAGATTTGTATTTTGAAAATTATGATGATATGTTCTTAAGATAAGGGACAAGGTCCCTTTGATTTAGGGATTCTTTTCCATTTTCTTTTGTCTTAAACAAGTATGATAGGTTTGCCTTTTTAGGTGGCAAATTTCTAACCCTTGAATCTCCATTATTTGGTTGATATTATTTGTGTGGGATAGGAATGTTTTGTCCTAATGCCATGTATTATCATACCACTTGCTAGAACTATGAGTGTAGGATATAGATGTTTTTTTCCTATAGCCTTGTATTATCATGCCACTTGCCAAAATGATGAATGTAGAATCACACCACTTGCTAAATTTTTGTCTTAATGCCATGTAACCTAATCTTTATTATTACATTATTATATCATCACCTATTTTATTTTATTTTATTTTTTCTCTTGGATTTGGGATTATTCCTACCCATTATGGGCTTATTCCTACCCATTTTCTTTGCTTTGGATAAAATTCTACCTTTCTTGGAGGGCTTGGTCACATTTTCATAATTTTTGGGCTATTGGTCCAATTACTATATCCTAGTTCAAGTCTATGTTTTATTTCTTGTTTAGGTTATCCAATGGGCTTGCTAGAAACTTATGTGAAGTGGAAAAACTCTATTTGAAGTGTCCATAGGTAAAAGCCCAATGTATGGGTAAAGATTTTAAACTTAGTAACTCTAGTTCTTGAATTAGGAAAAATTACCCTAATTCAATGTTTTTGAAATTTTAAGACCTTTACTTGTTTCTAAAAATTTATCTTCCTTATCCAAGAATTTTGCATCTCTTTAGTATGTTATTTCTAATTTCTTTCCTATTAGGTTTTCCCTCTTTATTTGTTCTCTTAATGTTAGAAACATTTTCTATGCATATACATAAGGTGAAGAATTTTTAAGGATTTTATTTCCTTAGATATCTAAAATATTGTCTAATAAATTTTATTTTCTTAATTAAATTTTTATGTACTTTTATCAATAAAAGAAACAAAATTAGGGATGTTACA
Source organism: Gleditsia sinensis (assembly GCA_037074535.1). Classification (NCBI taxonomy): domain Eukaryota; kingdom Viridiplantae; phylum Streptophyta; class Magnoliopsida; order Fabales; family Fabaceae; genus Gleditsia; species Gleditsia sinensis. Next base: position 24,393,346 of record CM073466.1, read on the forward strand.
TGAAACGATTATGTTTATGGCATGATTACCAATGATTTTTGGTAATGATTATATTTTGATGAAATTTATGGCATGTAAGTATAATGAACATACTTGTTATTGAAATTATATTTATGGTTATTAATATGAAAAGAAAATAAATGAAATGAAATGAGCACGGTCACATGGCGATCCATGTGGTGCACTTGTAGTTGACGCCCTACCAACAGTTATGATTATGTTAATGAGAAAATAAAGAGAAAGTGTGCCATGTCGGACGGAGCAAGAAAAGTCCGTTCCGAAGAGTAAAAAGTACACACTCTGATGAGAGTAGCTTGATATGAAAATAAGTTGATAGCCATTATATGTTATTCTGAAAATAGTTATTCATGCCATACATGTCATAACTGTACGATTTTCATGTGCATAGATAAAGTGTATTCATGTGACCTAAAGATAATTGCTGTAGCTTATATAGATGAACATGACGTGACAAGAATTATTGATAATGATTTATTGTTGAACCTACTGGGATTTATTACTCACTATATTTCCATATCATGTTCATAAAACTAAGTTATGTAGATATTCTCTATGACTGGCTTTTAGCGTACCCTGGGTTGAGTTGGCTAAGATCCCAGAACTAGTCAATATGGATGAATAAAATGTAGACTTATATGTGTTTGGTTTTTGTACATATGTTTTGATTAATAATGTCTACGTGAACCCATAATTGTATAAGTGTTAATGGTATTTCTTAAACTTATTTCTGTTTAGTTAATTTAATTGAATGTTATTATGAGTAAATAGTTAGAAGTAAAAAGGTAATGACTTCATGGAATAAAAAAATGGAGTTGTTACAGTTGGAACCTTAATTGGGATTATTTATGGTTAATTAGGATTAACTATTATGCATCTATTATATAAGTTGATGAATGTCTGGCTATTATTTATCACGTCTTAGGTTATTAACTAATGAACTGAAAGGTGAAAGTCAATACTAAAACCTAATAGTTAATTAGGCATATCTTAATCACGAAAGTAATTTAAAGTTCTATAGGAATTGAATCAATTAGTGGGCACGAGAAAACCGATTAATTGTATTCCATGGTTGGCATAGAACTTAATGGACTTAGGTTGAGCTAAGAACCATGAAAGTAGGCAATTGGATAAACCTAGGTACGATTAGTAACGCTTAAAAGAGGTTATTAGTTAATTAAGGCTAAACCATTCTCAATTACCTAAATAATTGCAATTCGAGACACATATTGATTGTGGAATATCATAAGTGTGGTAAACCCTAACCCTAGACTTTTGTTAATTGAATTACTTATTTACTTAATTGTGACCCACACTCTAATCGAATTGTATTGATTTAGATAGCATATTTTGTAAAGGTCTAGTAGTTGACCATTTTTCTCTATAGGATACGACTTGTACTTGCCAGACTAGCTATAGATATGTCGTGCACTTGCAGTTAGTTAGTAAAACATACACAACATTTTTTTGGCACCGTTGTCAGGTAACAATAGTCAATATTAGATATTTTGCAAAATAACTTGACTATATCCTTTTTCTTTTATTTTTTTACATATTCTACCTTGTTGATTTTTGACTCCTTTCTTACTTTATAGGTGTCCTCCTATTTTATACGAAAAGACTGTGAATTCTTCGCTGAATTTGATCCAGAGATTGAATGCACCTTACGTAGTTGAATAAGAAAATAGCAGCAAGATCATCCTGCACCACCTACCATGGCAGATAGAGATAACCTATCTCTTAAAGATTTCACCGCCCTAGATACGCATGGCTTGAACACAAGCATTGTCAAACCAGTTGTTGAAGCAAACAACTTTGAGTTGAAGCCTTGTCTTCTTCATATGGTTCAGCAAAATCAATTTGGAGGGTTACCTACTAAAGTCCCCAATCTCCATATATTAGTGTTTTTGGAGTACTATGATAAATTGAAGCTGAATAGAGTATCCTCTGATGCCATTAAACTGAGATTGTTCCCATTCTCTTTATGGGACAAGGCCCGTACATGGTTGCACTCTAGGGTTTTGGTCAACCAACTTATGATGTGATGATACATTGTTAATAGGAATTGTTGGAACCCTAATTGGGATTATTTGTGGTTAATTAGGATTGACTATTATGCATATATTATATGAGTTCATGAATGTCTGGCCAATGTTTATCACGTCTTAGGTTATTAACCGATGAACTGAAAGGTAAAAGTTAATACCAGAACCTAATAGTTAATTAGGGATATCTTAATCATGAAAGTAGTTTAAGGTTCTCTAGTAATTGAATCAATTAGTTGGCAGGAGAAAACTGATTAATTACATTCCATGGTTGGCATAGAACTTAATGGACTTAGGTTGAGCTAAGAACCACGAAAGTAGGCAATTATATGAACTTAGGTACGATTAGTAACGGTTGAAAGAGGTTATTAGTTAATTAAGGCTAAACCATCCCCAATTACCTAGATAATTGCAATTAGAGGCACATATAGATTGTTGAATATCATAAGTGTAGTAAACCCTAACCCTAGGTTTTTATTAATTGAATTACTTATTTACTTAATTGTGACCCACTCTCTCATCGAATTGCATTGATTTAGATAGCATATTTTGTAAAGGTCTAGGAATTGACCATTGTTCTCTATGGGATACGATTCGTACTCGCCGGACTAGCTACAGCTACACCATGCCCATGCGGTTAACTAGTAAAACATACACAACATCTATCCACTAAAAAAATTATGTATGCTTTTACTAACTGAACTATACTTGTACCCATGTAATGAACATGAGAGCTAAGTTGTTGAAAGTTGTCAACCATGTTTGCAATCAAATTTCAGGATGCTTCAAGGATTTTATACACCAATGCTCCTTCACTAGCTATTGATAAAGGGGAAATTTGAATGTTTAATGATTCTATTTTATCCCTTAATTTAAAGTAAACTTGTGATTATTCCCCTATTTTTGGTTATGCTTTGCTTTGGATATTGCTTTGGTTTGTTTTATGTTTGTAAGAGAGAAAAAGAGGCCAAGAAGCAAGGAAAAAGACTCATGAAAGGAGCCATATGGACTTGGAACATGCTAAGGAGGAAGCAAGGAGGCAACCCTAAAGAAATTGCAAATTCTGAGCTTGGCAGCTTGAAGCATGGCCAGGCTGTGCTTGGTGTACATGAAGCATGGCGAAGCCGTGCTCTGTACGAAAAGTGAAGAATTTCCCAAATTTCTAGCCCAAAGCACAGCCGTGCTTCGTGTCTGTACACCACGTGATTTGTTGGGTTTTCAGCAGCCAAATTGTTATAAATTCATGGCAAAGGGCAACCAAGAGGAGACAGACACTTACAGACATTCTAGACTCAGTTTTTACGCTTAGAAAATGCTCTTAGATTAGGTTTTTACTAGATTCATGGTTGAATTTATGTTCTAGAGTAGGATTTACAGCAATCGAAGCATTGTATTTCATCATTACATTCTGCAATTCAGGTTTCATCTTTCTACTTTAGTTCTCTACTTCTACTTCTACTTCTACTCCTTCTCTTGAATTGTATTGAACTTGAATGATTAACTTAATGAACATGATTTTGGTTTATGTTTCTATGATGTATGAGTAGATATTGATCTAGGGTTTCGGTAAACCCACTTATGGTATGATGATACTACATTGTTGAGTTGAATGTTGGAACCTTAATTATGATTACTTCTAGATTAATTTGGATTAGCTATTATGTGCATGAATAAGAGTTGGTAGAATGCTTGATCACCAATCTATCATGCCTTAGGTATTTAATTGATGAATTGAAAGGTGAAAGTTAAAACCAGAACCTAATAGTTAATTAAGGATATCTTAATCACGAAAATAGTTTAAGGTTCTCTAGGAATGAATCAATTAGTGGGCAAGAGAAAACCAATTAATTGTATTCCATGGTTGACATAGAACATAATAGACCTAGGTTAAACTAAGAACCACGAAAGTAGGCTATTGGATTAACCTAGGTACGATTAGTAATGTTTGAAAGATGTTTGATAAAGGTGTATTTTGAGTGTTTAATGGCTATTTCTTATCCTTTAATTCATGCAAACTTGTGGTTATTTCCCTGCTTTTGGTTATGTTTTGCTTTGGATACTGCTTTGGTTGTTTTTATACTTGTAGGTGATCAAAAGATGCCAAGAAGCAAGGGAAAACATTCATGGAAAATGCCAAAGGATATGGAACCATGATGAGAAGGAAGCAAGGAGGAAGCTTACCAAAATTCAACCAAAAAGAAGCATGGCAGCCCCCAGCATTTGACCTTTCGGTACTGTTTTGAGCATATCTCCGTCTTATGACCTCCAATCAAAGTGATTCAAGTTGGTGTGCAACGCTAACACAATGATATACAACTTTCATGTTGAACACTTGGTCAAATTCGGGATATTTCATGGCGTTACAGGGCTATCAAATCAAAATCATAGTGTAGTAGGACAAATTCTGACCTGTGGTTACCAATTTGGTCATATCTCCCTCAATATATATCCGATTAAGGTGATTCCAGTGGTTGTGGAAAGACGAGACATGGAGATACAACTTTCATGTTTGGAATTTTGGCAAATTCAGAAGATTTGGGGCGACACGACCATAGCACGTCCAGGCCGTGCTTGGTGGCATGCACCATGGCCAGCCCGTGCTCGGGGCGGATGCTGCAGCATTTCCCCAAAATTCCAGCTAGAAGCACGGCCAGGCCGTGTCCTGGACCACGGCCATGCTGTGGGTCTGCGACCTCCATATTTTTTAGGGTTTTTGATGCCCAAAGTGTTATATATTGAGGGGAAACCGTAGCCAAAGGGCGGAGGACCGAAAATACACTTGGAGAATGAGTTTTTAGGCTTAGGAAACACCTTAGGAGTAGATTTAGGGTAGGATTAGAGTTTGATTTCATGTTCTAGGTTATATTTTACATTGATTCAAGCTTGTATTCAGATTTCATTCTGCAATTCCAGGTTTTATCTTTCCATCCTTACTTCTACTTCTATTTCTATTGCTTTCTCTTAGTTTGTATTGAATTCTTATGGTTTGCTTAATGAATTTGGTCTTGGTTTATCTTTTTATCATGCTTGAGTAGATTTTGATCTAGGGTTTTGGTGAACCCACTTATGCTGTGATGATACTATGTTGAATTGAATTTCTGGAACCCTAATTGCATCATCCATGGTTGATTAGGATTGGCTATTATGCATTGGTTATATGAGTTGATGAATGTTTGGCCAACAATTTATCACGTCTTAGGATATTAGTTGATGGACTGAGAGGTGAAAACTAATACCGGAACCTAATGGTTGATTAGGGATTTCTTAATCACGAAAGTAGTTTGAGATTCTCTAGGAATGAATCAATTAATGGGCACGAGAAAACCGATTAATTGTATTCCATGGTTGGCATAGAACTTAATGGACCTAGGTTGAACTAAGAACCACGAAAGTAGGCAATTGGATTAACCTAGGTACGATTAGTAACACTTGAGAGAGGTGCTAGTTAATTAAGGCTAAACCATCCCCAATAACCTAGATAATTGCAATTAGAGGTATAATTTGGATGTTGAGTATCATAAGTGTGGTGAACCGTAACCCTAGGCTTTGTTTGATTGTTTATCTTTACTTGTTGAATTGTGACACACTCTCTATCGTTTTACATCGATCTAGATAGTTCGTTTTGCATAATTCTAGTAGTTGACATTGCTCTCTGTGGAATACGACCCGTACTCGCCGGACTAGCTGCAGCTACGCCGTGCGCTTGCAGTTATTTGGTAAAACTTTATAGCACATCAAGTTTTTGGCGCCGTTGTCGGGGAGCAATCGTCAATATTAGATATATTGTAAAATAACTAGACTAGATCATTTTCTTTTCTATTTTTTTCTTTTCTGCATAATTTTCTTTTGCTAATTTTTGCAACTTTTTCATCCTTCATAGGTGTGTGGCTATTATATGCGAAGAGGGGACAAAGTCCTTGTTGAATTTGACCCAGAAATTGAGCGCACCCTCCGGAGGAGAAGAAGAATACAGTAACAAGAAAATTCTGCAGCTACCATGGGGGAGAGAGATAACCGATCTCTAAAGGATTTTATCGTCCCAGATACACATGGTCTTAATCCCAGCATTGTCAGGACAGTTGTTGAAGCTAACAACTTTGAGCTGAAGCCCTCTCTCTTGCAGATGGTTCAGCAGAATCAATTTGGAGGGTCACCTACCGAAGACCCTAATCTCCACTTGTCAGTCTTCTTGGAGTACTGTGACACCTTGAAGCTGAATGGGGTATCCTCAGATGCCATCAGGTTGAGACTATTCCCTTTCTCATTGAGGGACAAGGCCCGTGCATGGTTGCACTCTCTTCCAGCAAGGTCCATCACCACTTGGCAGCAGCTTTCTCAAGCTTTTCTCGCCAAGTACTTTCCACCGAGCAAGACAGTCCATCTGAGGAACCAGATCACCTCTTTTGCTCAAAAAGATGGTGAGTCATTGTATGAGGCTTGGGAAAGATTTAAAGAGCTCCTCAGAATATGCCCACACCATGGGTTGGAGAAGTGGCTTATAGTCCATACCTTTTACAATGGACTGATTTACAGCACCCGAATGTCTGTGGATGCTGCAGCAGGAGGGACCATTATGAATAAAACTGTATATGAGGCATATGAGCTGATTGAACATATGGCTCAAAATCACTACTCATGGTCTAGTGAAAGGCAGCCGAGGAAACCAGCAGGTATGTATGAAGTAGATGTGTTTAATCATCTTACTTCTAAATTTGATGCATTGTTTCAAAAGTTAGATAAATTGAGCATCAATGCTGTTGGTTCTTCTTCATCTTCTACATGTGAGATCTGTGGGTGTGTTGGCCATATGGCCAGTAATTGTCAATTTGGAAATTCTGCACCTCAGGATTGTGAACAGGTGAACTTTGTGAATGATAATCAAAAAAGCAATCCCTACAGCAACACCTACAATCTAGGTTGGAGAAACCACCCAAATCTCTCATATAAGCCGAATGCAAATCAGTAGCCTCAGAATAACTTTAGACAACCTCCAGGGTTCCAAAATTAGAGGCCATTCAACCCAGCTCCTCAGCCAAAGTCAAATTTGGAGGCTCTAATGGAAAACTTCATCACTACACAGAGCAAGCATAATGATGAATTTAGAGCCCAGAATTATTCTATGAATGAGGCTATTAAAGATTTAGCCTCCAAGGTAGACTCGCTTACTACTCATAGCAAGATGTTGGAAACTCAGATAGCACAGCAGGCAAGTCTATCTAACAGGAACTTTGGCAGACTTCCAGGCCAAACTAAGAACCCCAGAGAGCATTGTAATGCCGTTACATTGAGGAGTGGTAAGCAGTTGGCTGAATCTGAGAGAAGTGGGGAGGTAAAGACAAATGAACCTCAGGCTGCATCTGAGAAGAAATTAGAAGAGGAACCAGAAGAAGAGGAAAAGAAGGAAGAAGAGCAAAAATATGTGGCTCCTGAACCATACAAGCCACCAATCCCTTTTCCTCAAAGATTGGTTAAGGCTAAGTTAGAGAAGCAGTTTGGGAGATTTCTGGATATGCTGAAGAAGCTGAATATCAACATTCCATTCCTAGAAGCCATCTCCCAAATGCCATCATATGCAAAATTCCTGAAAGAGATCCTCCCAAACAAGAGGAAAATTGATGAGTATGCTGTGGTGGCACTAACAAAGGGATCTAGTGCTTTAATTCAGAATAAGCTTCCTCAAAAGCTTAAGGATCTCGGAAGCTTCTCTATTCCTTGCTACATTGGAAATATGAAGATTGACAGAGCCCTATGTGACCTTGGAGCAAGTGTTAGCCTCATGCCTCTCTCGGTGTGTAAAAAGCTTCAGATGGGTGACTTGAAGGCCACCACCCTTTCCCTTCACTTGGCTGACCGATCCATCAAGCATCCGGTAGGTATATTAGAGGATGTTCCTCTAAAGGTAGGTAAATTTTATATACCGGTTGATTTTGTAATTTTAGAGATGGAGGAAGATGATAAAATCCCCATCATTCTTGGAAGGCCTTTCCTAGCTACAGCTGGTGCAAATATAAATGTAAAAGATGGAAAGCTTTCTTTGAATGTAGGGGATGAAAAAGTAGAGTTTAATTTGAATGATGCTATCAACCCCCCATCTCTAAATGGATCATGCTATATGATTAGCTTAAATGAACCTTATGTGAATGATAATGCCATGAAATTTTCTCCTTCTGATCCACTTGAGTTATGCTCTGTGGAAAGTTCTTTGGTCTATGTCAAACAGGGGGAAGAAAAACAAGACATTAAGGAGGAAATAAAAGATACACAGCTTGAACCCAAACCACCTCCTCAAAGCTTGAATGGAGCTAAGAAGGAAAAGAATGAGCCAAAAGGACCTTTTAAAGCAAATAGGCAAAGCCTCAAGCAACATACTAAGAGGAAATGGATAGCAAAGAGAGTTATTGAAACTCTCTTCAAGCCTCTATGAGTGGAAAGCATGCCAAAGAGTCAAGCTAAAGACTTTAAACAAGCGCTTTGTGGGAGGCAACCCACATTTTAATTTTTAAAGTTTCTTTTAGTTTTGTTTTCTGGTTTTTAGTTTAGTCTTCATCTTTAATTTTAGTTGATTTCTTTGGTCGTAGGTTTAATGAGTGTTTCCTCATGTATTTTAGGTTCAATCCCATGTGCTCAAAGTGATATCAAAGGATTAGGATCAAAGGAGCTCAAAGAGAGTCAAAAGCTGAAGCAAAAACTGAAGATTTGCAGCTTCCAGCCCGCAACACAGGCTGCCCGTGTCCTCCACCACGGCTGTGCTGCAAGCACGGCCAGAAAGCTGCAAAATCTAGAGAAACCCACGAGAAGCACGGGCAGGCCGTGTCCTAGGACACGGCCGTGCCCCAGGTACCCAAAAAAAAAGGGGTCCTCCAGACAAAAGCATAAGTGAGCCATGTAAACAAGTAAGTTACTTCTCCCTTTGCTTGTACTTTCATTGATATTGACATTGAGGACAATGTCAAGTTTAAGCATGGGGGAGTGACTTTAGGATTGTGGTTTTTACTGGTTGCATATTTTATGTCCTGTTTCATTGTATAATCATAAAGTTTGCTATTTTAGAGATAGATTGGCATAATATAGGTTGATTATAACTCATGAACATGTGATGCACAATAGGGTATGAAATAGGTAGTTTAAACTTTAGTCTCTCTCTTCTAGTATTAAACCTCTAATTTTTTGAAAAATATCTCTCTATTGTGCTTTGAATTGTATGCCTTTATTGATTTTTAACACTATGAGAGTGTGAAGGCTGGGAGAGGTGAAAAATGAGGGAATGTGCACTCCAAAAAGTTTTCACTCTGAGTACCCCTTCAAGGCACCAAAAAGGTCTTAGTATGAGTACCTAGATGCCTTTACCCTAGTGAGATGGAGCATAAAATGCACTCACGGCATATTTCTATAAAAAAAAATTTGATGATGAATGAAATTGACAAATGAAAAAAAAATGATGAGAAGTAAAAGAATTTTGAATGAGAAAAAGAGTGATAAAATAGAAATAAGGGTAAGGCAACATAGGGAGATCTAAAGGATGAGGTAGCCTACTTGAGTGTACAAAAATCAATTTTATGCATACAACGTACGGTAACAATAGAAGTAGATATATAATAGAGGAATTATTGATTTAGTTTTAGAAGAATAGAGACTATCTTGTAAATTTCTATTCATATGCCTATTGTGTGCACATCGATTGAGTGACAAATTATCCATATTGCATTTTTCTATCTTCTGGAATCTGATTACATCTTTCCCCCTTCCTGATATGTTATGTTATTTGCTTGAGGACAAGCAAAGGTTTAAGCATGGGGGAGTTGATAAAGGCATATTTTGAGTGTTTAATGGCTATTTCTTATCCTTTAATTCATGCAAACTTGTGGTTATTTCCCTGCTTTTGGTTATGTTTTGCTTTGGATACTGCTTTGATTGTTTTTATACTTGTAGGTGAGTAAAAGAGGCCAAGAAGCAAGGGAAAACATTCATGGAAAATGCCAAAGGATATGGAACCATGATGAGAAGGAAGCAAGGAGGAAGCTTACCAAAATTCAACCAAAAAGAAGCATGGCAGCCCCCAGCATTTGACCTTTCGGCACTGTTTTGAGCATATCTCCGTCTTATGACCTCCAATCAAAGTGATTCAAGTTGATGTGCAACGCTAACACAATGATATACAACTTTCATGTTGAACACTTGGTCAAATTCGGGACATTTCATGGCGTTACAGGGCTATCAAATCAAAATCACAGTGTAGTAGGACAAATTCTGACCTCTGGTTACTAATTTGGTCATATCTCCCTCAATATATATCCGATTAAGGTGATTTTAGTGGCTGTGGAAAGAAGTGACATAGAGGTACAACTTTCATGTTTGACATTTTGGCAAATTCGGAGGATTTGGGGCGACACGCCCATAGCACGGCCAGGTCGTGCTTGGTGGCATGCACCACGGCCAGGCCGTGCTCGGGGCGGATGCTGCAGCATTTCCCCAAAATTCCAGCCAGAAGCACGGCCAGGCCGTGTCTTGGACCACAGCTGTGCTGCGGGTCTGCGACCTCCGTATTTTTTACGGTTTTGGATGCCCAAAGTGTTATATATTGAGGGGAAACCATAGCCAAAGGGGGGAGGACCGAAAATACACTTGGAGAATGAGTTTTTAGGCTTAGGAAACACCTTAGGAGTAGATTTAGGGTAGGATTAGAGTTTGATTTCATGTTCTAGGTTATATTTTACATTGATTCAAGCTTGTATTCAGATTTCATTCTGCAATTCCAGGTTTTATCTTTCCATCCTTACTTCTACTTCTATTTCTATTGCTTTCTCTTGGTTTGTATTGAATTCTTATGGTTTGCTTAATGAATTTGGTCTTGGTTTATCTTTTTATCATGCTTGAGTAGATTTTGATCTAGGGTTTTGGTGAACCCACTTATGCTGTGATGATACTATGTTGAATTGAATTTCTGGAACCCTAATTGCATCATCCATGGTTGATTAGGATTGGCTATTATGCATTGGTTATATGAGTTGATGAATGTTTGGCCAACAATTTATCACGTCTTAGGATATTAGTTGATGGACTGAGAGGTGAAAACTAATACCGGAACCTAATGGTTGATTAGGGATTTCTTAATCACGAAAGTAGTTTGAGATTCTCTAGGAATGAATCAATTAATGGGCACGAGAAAACAGATTAATTGTATTCCATGGTTGGCATAGAACGTAATGGACCTAGGTTGAACTAAGAACCACAAAAGTAGGCAATTGGATTAACCTAGGTATGATTAGTAACACTTGAGAGAGGTGCTAGTTAATTAAGGCTAAACCATCCCCAATAACCTAGGTAATTGCAATTAGAGGTATAATTTGGATGTTGAGTATCATAAGTGTGGTGAACCGTAACCCTAGGCTTTGTTTGATTGTTTATCTTCACTTGTTGAATTGTGACACACTCTCTATTGTTTTACATCGATCTAGATAGTTCGTTTTGCATAATTCTAGTAGTTGACATTGCTCTCTGTGGAATACGACCTGTACTCGCCGGACTAGCTGCAGCTACGCCGTGTGCTTGCAGTTATTTGGTAAAACTTTACAGCACATCAATTTTATTAGTTAATTAAGGCTAAACCATCCCCAATTATCTAAATAATTGCAATTAGAGGTACATGTTGAATGTTGAATATCATAAGTGTGGTGAACCCTAACCCTAGGCTTTTATTAATTGAATTACTTATTTACTTAATTGTGACAAACTTTCTATCGCATTACATCGATTTAGATAGCATATTTCGTATAATTTTAGTAGTTGATAATTGTTTTATGTGTGATACGATCCGTACTCGCTAGACTAGCTACAGCTACACCATGCTCTTGCGGTTATTTATAAAATAGACACTTAACCGGCACGGGTTTTGAGAATAATCTCATCCTGTAAGCCTCTAGTATAATACATATAAATGATTTTCTCATAAATAGTATAGATTATAACCAAACACATAATCATATTCATTTGAGAGCTTAATTATCTAATACTGTATAATTTCAATTATCTCAAATATACATAAATACTCTACAAATGGAAGCTGAGATCCTGCTTGTGATATATGGAGCAACTCTAGAGTACAAGTACAATATAAATCAAAATCTACGAGCCTTGAAAACAAAGAAGGCTCACCCAGAGATCATGTCGTCTAACTGGTCAACTATCTGAAAAAAAATACAGAAATATTGTGTAGTGAGTTTGACAACTCAGTGAACAAATATAGTTTACTATAACTGAAACAGAACAAACCATTCGCATGAGTTTTCATAAGTAGAAATTATGGTAGAATATAACATTATATAAATCAATGTATATAACAACAAAATAAAACTTTAAAGAAGGTAAATTTTGTTAAAAGAAAATCTAAAATCTTAAAATTTAGTATAATAAACAATAATTTCAAAATCAGATAAGGAAATAGAAAGATAACTCTTTATATAAAAAAAATGTTTAGAGGAGGACTCAAATTAGATGACCAAAAATATACCTATCCTAAGGTTTATCTAGCTCCTGAGTTTATCTACGGCGTCAGAATTTCAATTGGAGGTCTCTAAGTAAAAGTTTTAGAATTTACCTTTTTCTGATATTTTCTACTTCATATATACGGAGATTCAACGACTGATTTGAAAAACTGATCGGTTAAAATCGTAGTATTCTTCATCCTGAATACAATAACACCTTCAGTTTTAAGATTGGAAGCCAATAGGCACTCTAGATTTAGAGAGAAAGTTGAAGGTTACTATTCACTCACTATTCATCAGTTTTTTTTTTCTGTTTGTTTTCCCCGTCTTCTACCGTTACGTTTCTTCTTCCCTTTTAATTGTTGTTTGTTTTTGTTTTTTTTTAAATATTATTATTATTATTTAAGAATTAAATAATAGGATTTCTTTTATATAAATTCATATAAATTCGGTTTTTCATCTTAAAATATCCCAAAAATTTCTAAGAATTTATATTCTCATAAATCTTTAGTTAAACTCTTAAATAATGATTTTTATTAATAAAAATCTTAATAAAAAAAATCACAAAATAAATATCTTTATGCATAATAAAAGAGAATATTTCTAAAAATACAACAAAAATTTATTAAAAGCCAATATAATTATTTTGAGCAAAACAATAATTATTTTAATTAAAAATATACTTCCTTTTAGCAAAACATAATCATTTACAATAAAAATATATTTTTTTATAGCAAAATATTATTATTTAAAAATAAAAAATTTGGGATCCTTAAGAAATTCGGTCTCCGAATTTCAGCCTACCCTACATGGTCAAGACATAATTCAAAGTTATCAACCTTATTACTCAAATAATTAAGGTTATCTTTCATCCAGAAGTTCTTCACTTGTCGATCAACAATAAACATCGATTGTACCCATAGTTAAGCTAAATTTTTGTCCAATTAAATTTCTTGCAATTAAGTAATATAAGAAGAATCTAATAAGTAGTTCCGTAGCATTGATGTAAGAAAGTCTATATCCACATTACTTAATCCTGATGGCAAGGCTAGGCAATGTATTACTTTGCCTACTTCGTTCAGAAGAGTCTATATACTAGAGCTTAACTTTTTCTTTCTTTCCAAACCTCATTACCTCTTTCATTGGTGAGTCTTTTTAAAAAAAATGTGGTCACCAACTAATAATTTCTAGTGCTCAACATTCATAGTCCTTATAAACTTTTGACCTGTACTGAGTTGCTTATATTATTTTTTTTCCTAATCAATTTCATCTCCATAATTTCAAATAAATACTAACCTTATCACTCAAAAATATGTTTCTGACGCGCATATTATTCTCTCTTTCATAAGTAGCCTCCTCTAAAAAGTGATTATGCTACATGGCTTTTACCGTGGTATTTCTTTTGAACATTTTTTTTCTATCTACTATAGTCAGTGATTTTTGTTTTCCTCATATGACAAATCTTTGTCTAACTGAATTTCTCGACATTGAATAACATGTGTTGAGCCTGGTAGATAGTTTCGTAGCATAGACATGTGAAAGATGGGATGAATATTATTCAATTCAGATAGCAAAGCCCAACGGTAAGCTACTGGGCCGATCCTATATACTGCAGACCTAACTTTACTCAACGTACTAACTTATTAGGAGATCTATACTATTTTATATATATAACCTCAAATGGTGCCATTTGTATATTGGCCTGATAACCACAGATATGAGTAAATTCAATCAAGGACAAATAATTTCTCCTTTCTCAACAATTATTCACATATAAATTTTCAATCTCAACATAATTCAAATCCTAGATACTAAACTCATCTTCGCATGGTATAATCCCTTAATTCAAGTACCTTGATCCTTTCATTATTTTCAGACGTAGTTCTCAAAATATTCTCCATATTTTCAAATTAAGAGTTTAAAGATTAATTTAAATCATACTTCCCATATTTTATTCCTTAAGAACTTCAACACCACTAATTTTCTTGATTACAGTCATCAAAACACCATAAGGTCATCATCTGTCTATGTCTTTCAAACTTTTCATTACTTTAACTACTAACCACTTGGACACCATAATAACCGAGTTGCAAAGAAAAGAAATTATCTTTCCTTACAATGAGAGAAAAGAACCTTACATTTAATGCCAACCATTAATAAGGGAGAATGCAGTGAAACAAACAAAAATCATAATAGAGAATGGTGCCAAAATAGAAAGTCAAAAATTTGGACAAAGCATTGAAAAAAATTAAAATCGGTGGCCGCAATTCTTGATAATCTGTAAACAAAATCTATCTATGATTTCGGCAAAAATTGGTGGCCGTAAATTTTGAATATATGTGCTAGAATCTACTTTAAAAATGTTGATATTCGGTGGAAAAGAAACATTTCTAAACTTATAAAAGTCTGTGAAAAACAAAGAGTACGTAGCTAACTGGTAGGATCCAGTTGATTGCTTCAGAATAGATGTAATCAATCAACTGTAAAATAACCAGTCCAAATTAAAATTTCTCAAAATAGCTAGTCGACTTAATAATACTAATAGTTGACTGGCAAAAACATTGAGAAAACAAAATAAATCATTTGATTGTTCCTCTTCAACAATTAATTGATTTGCATTTTCACTCTTTTTTTTTTACAATGACGACTATCACCTACAACTTTTCTACAAGAATCAAGACATCATCAAAGACAACAAGAAAAAGATAGATTTTTGGTGATATCTTATCTTATGCTCTTTATATGCTTAATATGGGTCACAGTCATAACTACTGTACATATACATGCTTGCCGTCATTTTTGAAATTTTTTATCTTTAATTTAGCTGATATCCACCAATCACTCACATAGTTTTTCTAATAATACCCCACCTATTTGCATAGCTATTATAAATATGCCCTTCTCTGAGTTCTATAAATGCTTACATTAGTATCTTTATCTTCATACTCAAAGTTAAGGTAAGAGCAATTATGGAGGGAACCGCATTTCGTCAGTTTCAAAATATTTGTGTCTTTTGTGGTTCCAATCCTGGAAAAGATGGGGAGTATGTTAAAGAAGTACAAAATCTGGGTATGGTGCTAGCTAGGAGAAGAATTCATTTAGTGTATGGTGGAGGTAACCGTGGGTTAATGGGGTGTGTGGCTACAACTGTACATGTAGGGGGATGCCAAGTTCTAAGTATTATTCCTACAGCTCTAGCTGCATCCAGCAAAATAGGGAAGACAATTGGGGAAGAATATAGAGTAGCTTCCATGCATGAACGCATGGCTAGAATGATGAGCAATGCTGACGCCTTCATTGCCTTACCAGGTGGTTTTGGTACTTTAGAGGAGATTTTCCAAATAGTTTCTTGGGCACAACTGAATATGCATCACAAATCGATAGGTTTGTTAAATATTAATCACTTCTTTGATGGTTTGTTGTCTTTTCTAGATCAAGCTGTGGAACAGAGGTTTATCCCACACTCAACACGACGAATTCTCATCTCGGCTTCAAATGCTGATGAGTTAATTGATGCCTTACAAGCATATGTTCATGTACCTGATCCAACTATTGCTCAAATAGAATGGACAGCAGACAACCGCAGGAAGCGCAAATTGGATTTGGATCTTTATCTGTAACTGTAGTATAACGTAGCCATTGTTGTTCCACTTTTATTTTCTTAGGGTCTATTTGGATACCATCCTTGCTAAACATACTCCTTTAGAGTTTGTAAAACTATCTTTACATGTTGCTTATGATCCTTTGAACTCTTGGAATATTTTAGTGTATCGTCAATAATTATAATTACAAATTGATCCAAGAATGGCTTAAGTACTCTATTTATTAAGTCTATGAATAAAGTTTGGACATTTGTCAAACTAAATGACATAACCAAAAATTCATAATGTCCATAATGAGTCCTAAAAGAAAATTTTCAAATATCCTTTTCCCTTATCCTCAATTCATGATACTCATATCCCAAATCAAGTTTTTTTTTTTGAAAAAATGTTGAGCACCTTATAACTGGTTAAACAGATACGAGGTAATGGATTTTTTTTTATTCGACATTGTCACCTTATTCAATTGTCTATAATCTATGCATAGTCATAGTGATCCATCCTTCATTTCCAAAAATAGGCCTAGAGCACCTCAAGGAGAGTACTAGAGAGTATAAATCCTTTGTCTAACAAGTCTTGTAACTATTTTTTTTTAAGTTTAGTCAATATCATTCTATAAGGAGGTATAGACAGACACTGGTTAGGTTCCAGGAAGTAAATCAATACCAAATTTTATTTTACATTTCAAGGTAATCTTGGCAATTCCTCAGGAATTACATCAGAAAATTTTTTTGACCACTAGAACTTGATTTACATTGCCATAGGTTATATTAATATCTCTCAACATTGCCAAATATCCTTGGCACCTTTTTGTAATCACTTATGGGCTACTAAAGCAAAGATTAGATTATTGGATATCTCACTATGGTCTCTCTGTATCAAGAAAGAAAATTCTCCAAGAATATTGAATTTAATCACCTTAAAGTGACATTCCAAAATGGCATGGCCTGATACCAACCAATCCATTCTCAGTATCACATCAAAGTCTATCATAACTAGACAACGGGGTAAAATGAATATTATATTCAGAAACGATTGTAATTGGCATTTGTCTCAATTCTTTAAATTCTCAAGGATGCCTATCCCTTTCACTTTCAGGCAATAATTGACCCATAGATACTTTTTTTTTAAAAATGTCACAATATTCAATAAACCTTACACTAAGAACTTTAGCAATCTTGGAATAGAAAGGAAAACGAAACCCTATAGAATCCTTCAGCAGCACCAAAAGTATAAATATGTCCGGCTCATACCCATACTGAAGACCATAATCTCCACTTATTCATATTTTTCGAATATTGTGATACTTTAAAGCTGAATGGAGTATTTTCTGATGCCATTAGACTGAGATTGTTCCCTTTCTCTCTGAGGGACAAGGCCTGTGCATGGTTGCATTCTCTTCCATCAGGATTAATAACTACATGGTAGCAACTTTCTCAAGCTTTCTTGGCTAAATACTTCCCACCAAGTAAAATAGCCCATCTTAGGAACCAAATCACTACCTTTGCTCACAAAGATGGAGAGTCTTTGTGTGAAGCTTGGGAGAGATTTAAAGAGCTCCTCAAAATATGCCCACACCATGGGTTAAAGAAGTGGCTCATAGTCCATACATTCTACAATGGACTAATTTACAGTATCCGTATGTCTGTGGGTGCTGTAGTAGGAGGGGCCATTATGAACAAAACAGTGGATGAGGCCTATGAGTTAATTGAAGATATGGCTCAAAATCACTACTCCTAGTCTAGTAAGAGGAATCCTGCAAGAAAACTATTAGGTATGTATGAAGTTGATGCATTTAATCATTTAACTTCTAAAGTTGATGCCTTATTTCAAAAATTAGATAAGTTAAGCATCAATGATGTTTGTTCCCCTTCTCGATCTTCTGCATATGAGATTTGTGGAGGTGTTGGTCATGTGGCCAATGAATGCCAGCTTAGAAACTCTGCACCTCAAGATTGTGAGCAGGTAAGTTTTATGAATAACCAAAGAAACAATCCCTATAGCAACACCTACAATCTAGGCTGGAGAAATTACCCAAATCTTTTATACAAGCCAAATACAAATCAGCCTCATAGTAATTTTAGGCAACCTCTTGGGTTTCAAAATTAGAGGACATTCAATACTTCTCCATAGCCTAAGTCAAATTTGGAGGCTCTGATGGAAAATTTCATCACCACATAGAGTAAGCAGAATGATGAATTTAGAGCTTAGAATCATTCAATGAATGAAGCCATAAAGGACTTAGTCTCTAAAGTTGACTCACTTGCTACACATAATAAAAGGCTAGAAACTCAGATAGCACAACAAGCGAGTTCTTCAAACAGAAACTTGGGCAAATTCCCTGGCCAACCTAAGAATCCAAGAGAACATTGCAAGGCTATCACTTTGAGAAGTGGTAAGTAATTGGATGAATAAGTGGAAAAAGAGGAAGACAAGGAGGAAGAATTGAGAGATGTGCATGAACAAGAAATTGTAGAAAAAGAGCAAGTTAGTGAAAAGAAAGAGAAAGAAGAGTCTAAATATATGGCTCCTAAACCTTACAAGCCACTAGTTCCTTTCCCCCAGAGACTAGCTAAAGCAAATTAGAAAAGTAGTATTAGAAGAACAAGAAATTGTAGACGACGTTCACATGTTCCTATGGCACCTTTGCATATAGAAGGATGCCATTTAGATTGTGCAACGCATCAGCCACTTTCCAAAGGTGTATGATGGCTATTTTCTCAAACTTTATTGAAGATATAATGGAAGTTTTTTTGGATGATTTTTTTGTCTACGGTATCTCATTTGATAATTGTCTAAATAATTGAACACGGGTACTTAAAAGATGTGAAGAACTCAACCTAGTATTAAACTAGGAAAAATGCCATTTTATGGTAAGGGAAGAAATAATACTTAGACACTTGGTGTCTGAGAGAGGGATTGAGGTGGACAAAGCTAAAATTGAGGCAATCTGGACAATGCCACCACCATCTAATGTTAAGGAAGTGAGGAGTTTTCTTAGGCATGCAGGCTTCTACAGAAGATTTATTCAAGACTTCTCCAAAATTTCTAAACCCTTAACTAATTTGCTTATTAAGGACACTCCTTTTTTATTTGATAATGACTGTTTATGTGCTTTTCACAGGTCAAAGGAGGCACTAATATCTGCACCAATCATTCAACCTCCTGGTTGGAGCCTACCCTTTGAGATCATGTGTGATGCAAGTGACTATGCTATGGAAGCTGTACATGGGCAAAGAAGAGATAAAAAGCCTTATGTTATAAGACCTTAGATGAAGCCCAGGTCAACTATTCCACCACAGAAAAGGAGATCCTAGCAGTAATGTTTGTAATTAATAAATTTCACCAATATTTGTTGGGATCCGAAATCATTGTATACACTGACTATGCTGCCATCAAATATTTGCTAAGTAAGAACGATGCCAAGCTAAGATTGATTATATGGATCCTTCTATTGCAAGAGTTTGATCTTGTGATTCGGGATAAGAAAGGAACAGAGAATGTGGTTGCAGACCATCTTTCAAGGCTAAGGAAAGATTTAATGAAAGATGATAAAGATGAGCTACCTATAGATGATTATTTTCCTGATGACCAACTCCTTGTAGTCACTCATACCGATGCTCCTTGGTATGCAGATTTTGTAAATTATCTGACATGCAGGATTTTACCTAAAGGGTTGAGCTACCATCATAGAAAAAAAATTTCTCTGATATCAAGTCATACTACTGGGATGATCCATGTCTTTACAAATAGTGTGCAGATGGCATCTTCCATAGGTGTATTCCAGAAAAAGAGATACAGAGTGTCATATTTCATTGCCATAACTCACCTTGTGGAGGCTATACTAGCACCTCAAAAACTACAGCTCAAATTCTTCAAGCTGGTTTCTATTGGCCTTTGTTTTTCAAAGATGTGCTTTCCTTTGTAAAAGCCCGTAATCGGTGTCAAAGAATTGGAAATATATCAAGGAGGAATAAGATGCCCTAAATAGTATTTTAGAAGTAGAAATATTTGATGTTTAGGGTATTAACTTTGTGGGCCCTTTTCCATCCTCATGTGGGAATAAGTATATCTTAGTAGCTGTGGATTATGTGTCTAAGTGGGTAAAAGCAGTGGCATCTCCCACTAATGATACTAGAGTGGTTGCCAAGCTCTTTAAGAGAGTGATTTTTTCAAGATTTGGAGTACCCCGAGCTGTGATAAGTGATGGTGGTTCCCACTTCACTTAGCAACAATTTTAGAATCTCTTGAAGAAATATGGAGTCACTCATAAAATAGCTCTAGCTTATCAACCCCAGACAAGTGGACATGTTGAGATATTCAATAGGGAAATTAAGGCAATCTTGGAAAAGACTGCGTCAAAGATAAGAAAAGATTGGTCTCTCCAGCTTGATGATACACTATGGGCTCACAGAACAACATATAAAACACTTATAGGCACCACACCGTTTCAGTTAATATATGGAAAACATTTTCACCTACCAATAGAGATTAAACATAAGGCATATTGGGCGATCAAGACAATTAATTTTGATTTCACAGCTGCTAGAAAAGGGAGATGCCTGCAATTGAATGAGCTAGATGAGTTGAGACTTGATGCTTATGATAAAGCTAGATTGTATAAAGAAAAAACAAAAATATGGCACGATAAGCACATCTTGAGGCATCACATTCAAGTAGGAGATTGGGTCCTACTATTTAATTCTAGGTTGAAGCTTTTTCCTGGAAAGCTTCGTTCTCATTTGTCCGGTCAATTCTAAGTAAGTCAAGTTTTCACATATGGAGCAGTGGAAATATAGATTGAAACCATCAGACCCTTCAAAGTTAATGGACAATGCCTCAAGCACTTTGTCACAGGACAACCGGTTGAAAAGAGAGCCACCCAAGCTCTCTTAGAGCCACTATCAATTCAATAAAGTGCAAAGAGTCGAGCTAATGACTTTAAACAAGCGCTTTGTGGGAGGCAACCCACATTTTAATTGTTAGGTTTCTTTTTATTTTTGTTTTCTTGCTTTTAGTTTTAGTTTTTATCTTAATTTAGTTAATTACGTAGGTTAGAAGTTTAATGAGTGTTTTCATCTTATTTTCAGGTCTATTCCCAAATGGCCAAGGGCGAATTAAAGGACAAAAATAAAGAGAAATTGAAAAAGGTTAAAAACTGCAGCAATTTTCGAAGAAAAAAGGGGTTCCTACACCAAATACGGGTGGCCCGTGCCACAGGGCATGCCCGTGCTTCAAGCACAGCCCAACAAATTGGAATTTTGGCACTTCCAGCACGAAACACGGGTAAGCTGTGTCACAGGACACGGTCGTGCCCCACACCCAGAAGCAAGCACTCCCTCCCTGTATTCCTTAACATTGGCAAAATCTTGGGGAATTTGGATTCCAGCACAAAGCACAGCCAGGTAGTGCCTCCCACCATAGACGTGCTTCGTGTTATGCCAAGCACAACCAGCTGGTGCCATTTAACACGGGCCACTTCTCCAGGGAATTCTAAATTCTAGCCCGAAACACGGGTAGGCCATGTTGAGAAGCACAATCGTGCTTCGAGCCCAGGTAAGATTTTTTCCTTCTTTCTCTTATTTTCTTCTCACGTGTTTCAGTATATCCTCATTGTTCCCTAGCTCGTGCCTCACCTAGTTAGATCATGCTCTTCTCCCCTTCTTTCCCAACTTCATCTCCTTCCTCAATCTTCTCTACACCAGTGCCCTAATGTAATCCATCTCCCTCTCTTCTTCCCCATAACCAAAAATTTCCCATTCCAATGCCCCCCTTCTTCTCCATTCCCTTACCCGAATCCTTCCTCTGCACCCAAGCCATTCTCCCGTGACCTTCCATCCCCTTCTCCCATCTCCAAAGCTACCCGTGCCCAAACCCATAAATTCCCCCTCCCTCTCGGTCTCTCCACACCTACCCATTCCAGTAAAACTTCCCCTGCACCCAGCATCTTCCTTCCACTCCCTCTCCAAGCAACTCGAAGCCCCCCATATACACATACCTAAAAAATCCCAGCCAACCCGTGCCCACTCAACCCACACCCTTTTTCCCTGCTCTAGCCTACCCGAAGCCCTATTTCCCCTACATTATCTCTACTGCATTGCATTATTGGCTGCTAGAAGCACATTGCTGCATCTCATCGTACTTCACTGAGGTAATTTCAGATTTCTTGCCATTTATTTAAAATTCTGGTTTGGACATTCTGCACTTGGTAATTGATTCTAAATTAGGCTAGTTTTTGCTTTCTGCAATTGGATTCAATTTGCTAGTTTACTGCATTGAACATTTTGGACTTGGTAGTTGTACTGAATTCCTCTGTTTTGTTGTCTAAATTTGAGCCTCAATTTGCTGGTTTATTGCCTTAAATATTCTAGACTTGCTTCACTTGCTGCATCCTAATTTGCTTCCCATTATTTAGACTTGCTGTATGGTTTATTTGCATAGGACTCATTGATTAATTTTAGCTAAAATATTGTAGCATTTGGAAAACTTAATTACTCAATTTGCTAGTTAATTGGTTGGCTACACTACTTCACTGGTTGCTTACATTTTGATTTTGGATAATCATCTAAATTTTTGATTTTTGATTCTTGGTTTAATTTGCACTATAATTGGTTTGTTGCACATGTAGAAAATTGCTTGAAGTTTTAATTGCATGGTAACCAACTAATATTGAAATCACCTTGCTAAAATTTCCTGGTTTGCCTGGACTAATTTCTGGTTTGAATTTGAATCTTTAGTGCCCTAGTTTATAGTGTGATTGCATTGCTAAATTAATTAGTTTTTGGCCCTACTCACCCCACTCCCTATTATATCTTGCAATGCATATCATCTAACATAGGTCCCAAAAGAGCCAGAACTGGCAAATCATCCTCCCAATCCCAACAACCACGTAGAGGATGAATTCAAATACCATCCCAACTCCCTCACCAAACAAACGAGTATGGTATTGTGTTTGTTGATGATAGTCAATGGACACGATACGATACTCTAGTTAAACGGGGAATACTGAGTACCTGGTACATGGATGAGGAATTTTTGGACCGGTTAGGTCTTTTAACTGATGTCCGCTACCTAGTCGATAGGATTGGGTGGACTACATTCATTGGCCTACGTTACCCGGCCTATGCTAGGACCACCTTAGAGTTTTGTAGTTCAGTTAATGTGGTAATGTTTCAGGGTCCCGACATCAACCAAGGCCACATTAACTTTAGATTATTTGGCCGTTCTTTTACTTTATCGTTGGCTAGATTTAATGTATTATTCAGATTGCCTCTCGAGGGAGATAGATTAGTCCCTTCAAGTTTTCTTGCTCAACATTTGTGGAACTCTATTTCCATTGAGGGGCAATGTGATGCATCGAGTTCAAAAGCCTCTTTTATTTGTAATCCCACTTTTAGATATTTACAACGCCTGATAGCTCATACCATTTTTGGTAAACCTGAAAGTATGGGTTTACAAATAAAAGAGAGCTTTGTTTTCTTTGGGCCATGATACACAGTCATAAGGTGGATACTGGTGCCTTTATAGCCCAACAGATGGCCAAGGTAGGTAATGCCATGAATGGCAAAGTGGTCATTGGGGGACTAGTGACTGTAATAGCTAGAGGGCTAGGATTTGAGGCAAATTTCTAGGGTTTGCAACCAATAGTTTGCAGTAACAGGATTGATTTAGAATCCTGTTTGCATATGAAATTAATTGTGAAAAGAAATGTTGACTATTGATTGTATCTCAGAGGCCATAATATCTTTCGCCTCTCTAACACCACTAGGACTATAGTTACTAGAGAGGAAAACTGGATCTACACTCTAGAAGAGGGTAGAGAGGGTGATGAAGATTCTGAGGGGGATGACTTCCCCCATGAGCCACTTTTGGCTCTACCACCCCCACCCCCTTCTCATTTTATTGACCATGCAGATACATCATATACTCCCCTACAGGATCAGGACTCCATCTCTTCACGGCTTAGCCAAATTGAGGAGGAGCAACTATTGCAGAGAGCCAACCTGCATGCAATGCAAGAATTAATCAACATCATGCAGGGAATGATGAATGGCTGGTACAACTAGCACCTGAGTAAGAATCCTCCACCACCTCCTCAAGCCGACCAGTGTAACAATTCCATTTAAGTATAATTTTTTTAAAAAAACTACCATGAAGTTATTACCACGTTACAACTTAACTCAATATAACATTTATTTAATTTATACAATACAGAGTTTACATACATGTCATTAATCAAAACATACGTACAACATATCAAACACATAAAAAATTTACATCTTATTTATTCTGGTTGACCAATTCCAGATATACAGGTGCAGGTGGTTGCACCTTCACCGGGATCTAAGCCAACTCGACCACAAACATTTTATTTTCTTCTGGGATCTGCCTAACATAAAATACTCGATCCAACGTGCACTAAAAGCCAGAGCTATAGAAAATCTGTATAACTAATTTTCTGAACATGATATGGAAATATAGTGAGAATTAAATCCCAGTAAGTTCAACAATAAATCATCATCAATATAGCTCATCACGTCATGTTCAGCTGTATAAACTACAGAAAATATCTTTGGTCACATGAATGCATTATATCTATGCACATAAGAATCATACAGTAATGATATGTATGACAGGATTAACTATTTTTAAAATATCATATGATGGCCATCAACTTATTCTCATTTCAAGCTACCCCGGTCAGGGTGAGTATCCTCTACTCTCCGGTACGGGCTTTTCTCGCTCCGTCCGACATGGCACACTTTCTCTTTCTTTTCTCATAATCATATTCATAACCATTGGTAGGGCGTCCCTTACTGGTGTACCACACGAATTGCCATGTGACCGTGCTCATTTCTTTTCTTTTCACAATGATAGCCAAAAATATGCTTTCAATAACAAGTATGTTCATTAAAATATAACTATTACCATAAATCATTGGTAATCATGCCATGAAGATAACCATTTCAAATATCACTTTATAAAATATTTCCATGTCAGAATTTTACACTTAAGATGGTAAGAAGTTCATACAATGGCAATGGCTATGGCATATACTAGTCATTTATAAGATTCCTCTTCTTTTTTAAATATTAATTTTATTTCTTTATTTTCTTGATGCAGGTTTTCATCATATCTAACCTTCTCTTACTAATTAGAGCATAACTCCCTCAATTGAACTCCGATGTAGGTGATTTTGGTGTCAATTTCAAGATAAAACAATTGTATAAAACTATTATGTACATTGTAGGGAAATATTAAGAAATCAAGGTGATATTACTCCCTAAATGTACAGGTTATTTCTTCTCGGATAGGTTCTGACCTCTACCTACTAATCAGACCATATCTACCTCATATGGACTCCAACTTGAGTGATTCCAGTGGCTAAAACTTCGTGAAACACATATATATAATTATTTTGTTAACCATATATTTTAATTCTATACAGATAATTCCTAAAAATTAAAATACAGAAGCTATCCTAACATATTCTTCCCTGATGAACCATTTTCTGACCTTTGACTACTAATCAGCTCATATCTTCCTCATATAGACTCCAAATTGAATGATTCCAATGGCTAAACCTCCGTGACACACATAGCTATAATTATTATGTTAATCATTTATTTTAATTCCATACAGATAAGTCCCAAAAATTAAAATACAAAAGCTATCCTAACATATTCTTCCTTGATGACCCATTTTCTGACCTTTGACTACTCATCGGGCCATATCTATCTCATATGGACTCCAAATGGATTGATTACAGTGGATAAAAATCCGTGACAAATATATCTTTAATTCTTATGTCAACCATATATTTTAATTCCATACAGATAATTCCCAGAAATTAAAATACAGAAGCTATCCTAACATATTCTTCCCTGATGAACCATTTTCTGACCTTTGCCAACTAATCGGACCATATCTACCTCATATGGACTCCAAATTGAATGCTTCCAGTGGATAAAAATCCGTGACACATATATCCTTAATTCTTATGTTAACCATTGATTTTAATTCCCTACAGATAATTCCCAGAAATGAAAACACAGAAGCTAGAAATTTTCCCACCCATAGCCATACCTATGCAAAACTTTCTATACCAGTCTAAGTATTCAAACATACATCACATGCAAGATCAATATGTAACATGATATAGCAACATCATGACCAATCATCAAAGTTCTAAGATCAAAATCTCATATAAATATTATAAGTTTCAAAAGTTTTCTTCAAAAAGAAATATTGTTAAACTTACCTGGAGCACTTAGTCCCCTAGACTTCTCATTCCTGTTTCTTCCTTTCTTCCTCTCCTTTCCTCACTCTACCTTGCTTCTATTTTTCCTTTCCCTCACTTGGACGAAATTCTAATGTTATAAAGGTGGGTTTTTCTTATATAGACCACCAAATAATGCACCTTTCATGATCATGGGTCTACCTTATCACAATCAGGATACACTTTGTTGAATTTTTGGAAAACAAACAACTTATGTTCTTGTCTTCCTCTTCCTTAGTCAAGATATGCATAGGAAAAGCATATTTGTATTTTGAAAATTATGATGATATGTTCTTAAGATAAGGGACAAGGTCCCTTTGATTTAGGGATTCATTTCCATTTTCTTTGGTCTTAAACAAGTATGATAGATTTGCCTTTTTAGGTGGCAAATTTCTAGCCCTTGAATCTCCATTATTTGGTTGATATTATTTCTGTGGGATAGGAATGTTTTCTCCTAATGCCATGTATTATCATACCACTTGCTAAAATTATGAGTGTAGGATATAGATGTTTTTGTCCTAAACCCTTGTATTATCATGCCACTTGCCAAAATGATGAATGTAGAATCACACCACTTGCTAAATTTTTGTCTTAATGCCATGTAACCTAATCTTTA
The DNA here is from genome assembly GCA_037074535.1 of Gleditsia sinensis. NCBI lineage: Eukaryota > Viridiplantae > Streptophyta > Magnoliopsida > Fabales > Fabaceae > Gleditsia > Gleditsia sinensis. Next base: position 24,420,384 of record CM073466.1, read on the forward strand.
TTATTATTACATTATTATATCATCACCTATTTTATTTTATTTTATTTTTCCTCTTGGATTTGGGCTTATTCCTACCCATTTTCTTTGCTTTGGATAAAATTCTACCTTTCTTGGAGGGCTTGGTCACATTTTAAGAATTTTTGGGCTATTGGTCCAATTACTATATCCTAGTCCAAGTCTATGTTTTATTTCTTGCTTAGGTTATCCAATGGGTTTGCTAGAAACTTATGTGAAGTGGAAAAACTCTATATGAAGTGTCCATAGGTCAAAGCCCAATTTATGGGTAAAGATTTTAAACTTAGTAACTCTAGTTCTTAAATTAGGACAAATTACCCTAATCCAATGTTCTTGAAATTGTAAGACCTTTACTTGTTTCTAAAAATTTATCTTCCTTATCCAAGAATTTTGCATCTCTTTAGTATGTTATTTCTAATTTCATTCCTATTAGGTTTTCCCTCTTTATTTGTTCTCTTAATGTTAGAAACATTTTCTATGCATATACATAAGGTGAAGAATTTCTAAGGATTATATTTCCTTAGATATCTAAAATATTGTCTAATAAATTTTATTTCCTTAATTAAATATTTATGTACTTTTATCAATAAAAGAAATGAAATTAGGGATGTTACAACCAGTGAACAAGTAAGCCACTTATCCTTTTGCCTGTTCTTTCATTATTACTAACATTGGGGACAATGTCAAGTTTAAGCACGACGGAGTAGACTTTAACTTTTGATTTTCACTGGATGAGTATTTGGTTTGTGTAACATCCTAAGCCTCTAATAAAGTTAGATAAATTTTAGGATGAGTAGAAAATACATATGACAAGTAATTAAGATGCTTAGTTATATGACTATAAGGCAAGTATAAAATAGGTGACATAATTAATATTGAATCATATAAATAAAATTCTTAGGATCATAATGGACAGAGAGAGGACACAAATACATTTTTTTAAGACATTACTAATCTAGGATTAGTAATAAATTAAGACATATATGAATAAGAATTATTATATAGATAAGGATAATGAAAGACTTAACCTAAAAATCTCATCCTAGCTTTACGGAGAAAAAGAGGCAATAGCTAGTCAAAACTTTATCTAAATACTTTAGGTTTGTAGTTGCTAACCGAAAGTGTTTGAATTGAATTGAAACAAGTGTTGGAAGCATTAGAATTTACAGTTGAATTCATGAGGCAAAGTTGTTTTTCTTTACGTGTGTATGCACCCACCATGCATATCGTAATATATATCTACATATGCATGCACGTGAGAATTTGAAACAAGCACTAGTAGATTTGTTGTTTTAAACACATATGCAGTGGTTGGAATGCAAGCAGAATCACACCCTACATGCAGTAGAATCACACCCCACCAAGTAAGTAGAATCACACCCCACAAGCAGCAGAAACACGCTCCACAAAGCAGTAGAATTCATGCCCATCCTTGCTCCATAAAGCAAGCAGAAACACACCCACCATCTGCTCCATAAGGCAGCAGAAACATGCCCCCATCTACTCTATAAAGTAGCAGAATCACGCCAACTTTGCTCCATGAGACTAGCAAAAGCATTCATGCATGCAAGTTATGTGGCAACATATGTTTCCTTTACGTATTATGCATATACTTTCAACCACCCCCACTGAGCATATTATGATATATATACATATGCATGCACTTATTTGGAGGAGCAGCAGGAAACTTACCTCCCTGTCCTGTAGAACCTAGGGAATCCCTGCAACCATGGTAGCCACATCCTTGCATTTCGGTAATGGGGCAGCAGGTTCACACCAGCTTTGCTTAACGCTAGCAGTAGAAATGGGAGAGGGAAGGTAGTCAAAAACTTAAAAGGCAAGAGGAAGGGAGAGAGAGAGAGAGAGTAACCAGGAAGAAGAAGAAAATTTGAGAGAGGAGGAAGAGAGAGAAAGCAACCAGAAATGGTGAGAGTTCTTTCTTCTTTCTTCCCTCACTATAAGGCAGTGAGAGTGAGAGTGAGTGCTAAGATTTGAAGCTTTTCTCACCCTATATTTTGTGTAAAAAAATGTGGCTAAGTTGCAAGGGAAACTAAGAGAAGAAGCAAGCTGCAAATTGAGAGCCATAGGAGTAGGTTAGCACAAGGTAAGTTTGGCTTCTTATAAAAATCTGGTTTAGAGTTTCTTAGGCTAATTTTAGGCTGTGTATGGACGAATGTCTGGCTAAAATATGAAAACATGTTCAACATAGAAGTTTTAGCATATGACTTAGATTTCCATAGCATTTGGAATCACATCAATTAGACTTAAAATGAAAGAGCTATATGCCAGGGAGTGATGAGAGGTCAGAATCAGGTCGGTAATTCAGACTGGTGAGAATAGCTTCATTTTTCGAATTTTTGAGACTAACTCATAAGGAATACTAAGATATGGTTAACATGAAAAGTATAGATATATTTCTTACAGTTACATAGCCACTGGAATCACCTAGTTTTGAGTCCATATGAATGAGTTATGGTCTGATTAGTAAGTAAAGGTCATAGAACACAGAAAGGTTAGGTTTAAGAACATAGAAACCTTTTAGTACCTGAAAATATTGGCTTAGTAAATTTAGTAAATGGACTTTAAATTCTCTAATTTTTGGTGAGAAAAGTCTTAAAATGTTCATAATCAATTTTGAAATTTTTGTGATTTTTGAGAACCAACAACTAGACCTTTTGCAATCAAAACAATGTTGAGAACAATCTGCTGGATAGCTTAGGCTTTTGATTGAAAAACTAAACCTTGAAGGGGTTAGATGTTGAATTTTAGTATGACAATTTTATGACAATTTAGAGAGATCCTAGTTAAGGATCCCACCAAAATTTAGAGAATTATAGGTAGGTTAATATACATAATAAAATATAGAAAGTTGGTGCAATAGGAAGTGAGTTAGAACAGACTATAACTGGGGACAACCTTTAAAACTTGTGTTATTCGAAGAGCCAAATGAATTATTTTTTACTTGAAATTTTTATGATGATTATATAACATATCTAGCATGCTTCATATAAAATATCACGAATTTTGAAGAATTTTTACCAATCCAAAGGAATGAAAAACATAATAAAAATGGAACTGAAATTAGTCTGCACTGATTTGGGTTATGGACGTAGTTCTTAGGGATGAATGGAAGCGTTAAGGGTTAAGAAAACCAAACAATAAAATACACATGTAAAGGTACCTCCATACAAAATTTTAGAATTTTTAGAGAACTTTTGTCATATTTAATAATAACCCCAAATCTCAATCGAATCATAGTTTTGTTTTGGGGAGCAGAAGCTCTTAAACTAGAGATTATGACTTTAGGTGCTAATATGCATGCATTAATCAAGAGTTCTTCGAAAAGAAGTGATTGTGCCGAAATTGAGGTAGCTAACTTTTTCTTAAAACACTCTTTATGTTTATGAACTTGAATTTATCAATTTTCACTGGTTGCCTGACTTTTATGCTATGATTAATGATGGTCTAAAGATATGTTATGTATGCATTCTCGGGAATTAAGGGGGTGCCCAAAGTGTACCAAGTAAGCCCCATTTCTCCAACATATTGACCAATAATAGGAGAGGCATAACCTTATTGCAGGTATGGAACTACATTGGGTAAGTAGACCATAATGTTATGGGTCTCTAGATGAGTGCTAATTCCCTTTTAGATAGCTTATAATGTGATGTAATATAAGTTATGGACTGTACCCTTTCCTTTATGACATAAGATCCTTTTTTCTATAAGCAATGCATATCATGCCTAGTTAGTTGCCTATAAGGAATTGAAATTTGAAAATTCTTGGAATAACCTAAAGCACTTTCATGCTTATCCAAGAAAGATAACAAACAATATAAGTGAATAGGTTAATTTATGGGCTAGGTAGACATTGCTAAAAATTTATAGATGAAGAAAAAAAATGTATAATACTAAATTCTCTTAAGTGGAATATTCTATGATGTGGATGCTAGTCAGTAGGCTGTGACAGTTTGCATTAGATGAATTTTTGATCTACACTGGCTGATTCAGTTGTTTTTTGCATGTATATACTGTACATATCACATCTCTCTTGTTTCATAGCATAATCATATAGTTTGTTGTTTTAGAGATAGATTGATGTAATATAGGTTAATTTTAGCTCATGAACATGTGATACACAATAGGATATGAAATAGGAAGTTTAAATTTTAGTCTCTCTCTCCTAGGATTAAACCTATAATTTTTTTGAAAATATCTCTCCTATTGTACTGTGAATTGTATGCCTCTGTTGATTTTTAACACTATGAGAGTACGAAGGCTGGGAGAGGTGAAAAATGACGGAATATAAAACCAAAAAAGTTTTCACTCTGAGTACCCCCTCAAGGTATCAAAAAGGCCCTAGTATAAGTACCTAACTGCCTTTACCCTAGTGAGATGAAGTGTAACGCCTATATATATATATGTGTGTGTGTGTGTGTGTGTGTGTGTGTTTTCATGTGAAAGAGACTAGTATTATATCATAAGTTATGCATCTTGTATTTATATACATACCAAAGTTACATCCATCAGAGTTTAGCAGCATGTACATATACATACATATGTAACCCAAGGTGCTGAAGCATACATCACAAAAGGCAGAGTACTGTGGGGTTACATAGAAACAATGGGGTTAGCCCATTTACATTACAAAGTTAGTTATATACATAACGTTGTCCTATTGCTCTCCCTTAGCCGTCACCACTGGGATACTACTAGTGGAGGAGGTGGGCCAGGAGCGGGGACTGTAATATCCCAAATTTTATTAAGTGGAAAATAATTCTCATGGTGAAGGGAATAGAAGAGAATAAAATGGAACATTGATGAAATCATAGAAAAAGGATAAAGTGGCTAAATGGAAAAAGTGTAATTCTTAAACAAAGAGAAGGCATGTGTTAAGGAGAGGAAACCTTCTAGAAGCTTGTGATTAAAATGATATTCTTCCCTTCCCTTGGAGGAGAGGTCGGCTAAGCTTGTTGGAGAAGCTTGGATTAAAATATCTTATCCTTGGCTTGGAAAAGAAGTAGTTAACTTGGAGAAGTGGCTTGGAGGAGATGTAGGCCCATAGGTAAAGGGGAAGAGACGTGGCGGCCAAGGAAAAAGAAGAGAAGGAAGAGAGGCCAAGAGAAAGAGAGAAAGAAAAGGAAGAGAAAGAAAGAGGAGAGAGAAAGGCAGCAAAGGTGAAAATCCAAGAGAAAGGAAGAAGGAGAAGTGATCAAGAGAAGAAAATCCAAGGATAGAAAGAATCTCTGGTTTGGTAGGTTTAACATTATTCATATTTCCATGCAATTTAATGTATCTTGAATGATTTATAAGTGTTCCATATATCCTATTTTGATGATTCATGATGTATATTTATGGTTGGCCATGAAAAGTGAGAGTTGGATGCATGATGTATATTCATGATGTATATCTCTCTGGTTTTGCTGATTTTGGGCTTGAAAGGGGTGAAAATCGATGCTCTGAATGGTTGGTTTTGTTGGTTATGATTTGTATCGAATCTGAAAATATATCTAACATATGCATTATAGCCCTGTTTCTTATATTTCTAATGCCTCTGGAATCACCGTGATCGGATTTGAAATGAGAGAGATATTCCCTGATGAGTGAAGAAAGGTCAGATTAAACGTATAGAATCGCAATGCTATTTTCGGACACATTTTTCATCTATTTTTGTTTGTATTCTGTTAACGTGGTAAACACAAAAGTTATAGATAATTATCGTAGTTTCCATAGACACCTAAATCACCTTAATCAGAGTTAAATTGAGAGAGTTATGATCTTTTTAGTAAGAGAAGATCTGGCTGGATGGAAATCTGGACTGTAGGGAAAACCCGAAGCACGACCGTGCTTGGTGACGGACAGGCAGTGCTTCGGGCTGTTTTATGATTTTTCAGCATTTTTTGCATAGCTTGAAGGATGGTTGTGCTTGGTGACATGGACAGGCTGTTCTTATGGCTGTTTTTGTTCTATTTTACATTTTGAAGGCTCTAAATGAACTCCAATGAATGGATGATGTTAAGGGGAACTAAAATACAAATAAATACCTCTTTTAATGATGCATTGTAATGTAAATTCCATCCTTTTATTATGAAAAATTAAGTCACATATTGCATATTATGAGATGTATGTTTTATTTATTGATGAAAATGCATATTAATGAGATCTATGCAAGTGAATTTGTTATGTATTGATGAGACATATGTAATTGAATTGCATAAGAGATATATGTATGATGCATTGGAGTGTTAATTCCATTCTTTTATTATGAGATATAAGTACAATGTATGGATGAAATGCATGTTGATTTGATGCCTATGCTAGTATATCAATGCATGAGGATTACATTATATACGGTAAGCATTGTTAGTAAGTGTATTAATACATATTTGTTAAATGATGGGGTGATGATATTATGCATGACATTAGTGATGTGCTTGGTTAATGCATAATTCCATTGTTATGGTCATGATGATTAAAGAATATGATGTGTACATTATTTCATGACGATAAAAGGGGTTATTATAAAGTGATTGTATAAAGGGACGAAGTGATTATGGATGGCAAGCATGATGATAAAGGTGAGTTGTTTGATGTATACATAGTTATATCATGTTGAAGTACATGGTTGAGATTTGACTACAGACGATTAGTCACTGAGTGTGGAGATGTGGCTACAGATGATCAGTCACCCTGTATGAAAGTGCTGCAAAGATAGATACACAAGTATATATTGAAGTATAACCTGGTTATTATACATGCCTGATATTGATGCATAACCTGTCTGTTAAATATGAAAGCATGCTATACATTCTTGTTATTTATCATATACAAAGAGAAAATGTTTTCTATAGTTTATACAGCTGGACATAACACTATGTTTTCCTTATTTTTCGTATGATGCTTTTAATGTTAAACCTATTAGGAACCCCCGTTCTCATTATTGTTGGTGTTATGTTCAGATAAGAGCAAACGATACGCTAGTTGCTTCCGTGCACTTGATCATAGAAGATCCAATGGATGGTGATGCCTTGTACAGATCCCGATGCCAGCACCACCTCCTCCACCCTTTACACCCAGGGGAGATGTGCGATATAGGGTTCATGTTAAGTTGATGTATTTATGTGTCTTAGTATCATTGATGTATAAATATTAATCTCTGATGTAGTTCGCATATTATGATAATGGAATATTAGCTGCTTATATAAATGTGTATGGTTCACTGCTTGGAATCCGTTATCGGTCGCTATATATATATAATCAATTGTTACAGGGACCTCCACCATGTTGATCACCAACAGGTTCACTATGACCGTGAATTGTACCAAGTAAGGGACGTCTACTGTCTGTAGCTCCAGGAGAATCGTCAACACAACAAAAGACATCTCTACTGATCTGAACATAACATTAAAACATAGTGAGATATAAAATGCCAGCAAGGTCAACATCCAATACATATAAGCATACGGAAAACTTACATGCTATGTCCAACTATATAAGCTACAGAAAATATTTTCTCCTTTTATGCAATAAAGGTACAATAAAGTACATGCCTGCCTTTTTATAGGTTATGCATCAATATCACATATGACAAAATAAAACATGTATTTATAAAATACCTTTGCCATTGTTCATGGCTCATACATCACTCACAGTGGCTCATCATCAATCATATTGGCTCATAATCTATTACTCTCTCTCAATTGCAGTCATCAATGTGGCGTGAGCCTTACCCCACCAGCTACTCACCACCCTTTGAAGGCTATTGGTTGGAAGGTCTTTCATGTATTGACCACTCTAGGCTATAGGGCATCACTTATCGTCCCTTATCTCGGTACCGTATCCAAGCCACGACCCTTCAGTTGCCTTACTTCGTAAGATGCCACACTCCTGGGTCACCTTAATGGGTAAGGGTCATCCTGGACATGTCAATCTCCTCAATACAACAAGGGAGACACGTGTTTCTAGGCCACCCTGCTTCAGAGAGGATCATTCTAACTTGTCATTCACCTCAATACAGCAAGGGAGACACCTGTTACCAGGTCACCCTACTTCAGAGAGGGTCAACCTAACAAAGCTTAAGTCTTTTATATCTCTCCAGCCACTTAACACAACAAGAGTATGCATATTTATAAATATCCAAAACATAAGCCATACTCATCCTTAAGCATGTTACAACAACTCATCATGGATGAACATACATGTCTTGATAGCCTTTCATAATATACATACATCAATAACTCACTTGCAGCCATACATACAAGTAGTCTATAGTAGGCAAATGTAGCATTCATGCATCATTCTTCATGCTCACGTACATGATTCCATGAACATACATAATGAAATAGATATGGTACATGAAAATATAGCATTCATGCATATAAAACCATCATTAACATTCTAAAAATATTGGTAATTAATTAAGATTCAGAAAGGAAACAGAAAACAAAGAAAAATGATAACACAGCATAAAGCACGGCCGTGCTTCATGGCCGTGTTTCTCCCCGTGTTTACCTCTCAACCTGGCCGTATCTCACAAGGGCCAGCCACAAGCACGGCCATGCTTCGGCCTGTGTTCATCATATTTTTTCCAGATTTCTAGATTTCTTCTATCCAGCCCCAAGAACGGCCGTGCTTCGGGCGCGAAAACCGCCAAATATCCCAATTTTCTCCCAAACCATCGAAGAAAAATAAACAATAAACATACCCATGTTTTGAGCATGAAAAACTCAATTTTTCCAGAACAAACAACCAACCAAAACATGGATTAAATCTCAATACTAACTACACAAAATCTTCCCAAAACATTACCTCATGCATATGGATGAACAGTAACTATGGATGCCATAACTACTTCAATAAAAGCTCTATCTACCTCTCCACATACTTTAAATGCTCACATACAACCAGTCATAAAGTCATCCAACCATAAATATTAAATGAAGATGTTGATCTTACCTTCTTCTCTTTAAAGACTTGCTTCTCTCTCTAGTTTCTGCTTCTTCCTCTCTCTAGCAACTTCACCAAAGCTACATATTTTTCCCCACTATCAAGAGTCCCAAAAGATTTCCATAACTCAACCATGAGATTAAGGAGGATTTCTTTCCTTTTTCCTTTAAATTTCACCCTTCTCTCTCTAGCTATTTTCTTCTTTCTCTCTCCTTCCTTCTTTCTTTTATTTCTTCCCTTTTCTCTTTCTCTTGACGTGGAACCCCTTCTTTTTTTTTCTGAGTGATTGGCAACTTGGCCACCAAGTCAAGGGGAAATATTATAAAATAATATTGGCTTCTTCAAGAAGCTACCTTGCCCTTAACCTTCACCCTTCCTTTCCCTGACAATTTCCAAAATGTCACTCCATTACATTGTGACTAAGGGGGTTGGCTAAGGGCTTGTTTAGGTTGAAAAAAAACTTACCAAGTGTTTAATTCCCCCTTGAGCCTTTCTTCAAAGGTTTTTTTTATGCAAATTTCTTCATGGCTCCCCATCGCTATTGTTGTTGTCTATTTATGGTCCTGTAAACAAGGAAATTACTATCTCTTCCTTAACAAATTCTTCAAAAAAATGAGAAAACCCTCATTAAATATTCACAATTATTTCCTTATAACTCCCCCATTTAACTCTTTTTAATCCTTTCTCACTATTCCATTTTGTGAATATTATTAACAGAATTTCGGGTATTACACTTCTCCTCCCTTAACAGGAATTTTGTCCCCAAAATTCAAGAATTTTACCTATCCTTAAACAACTATGGATAAGAGTGCCTCATATCTTCCTCTCTTTCCCATGTAGCTTCCTCTTCAGATAGTCCTTTCCATAACACCTTTACCAGTAGAATAGATTTACTACGTAGCTATTTCATACTTCGATCCAGGATAAGTTCTTTTTCATTGCTACTTCTTCTTCCTGAATCACATGTGATGGATTCGAAAGATATCTTTGTAGTTGGGAGATGTGAAACACATTGTGCAAATTGGATAGTCTTAGAGGTAAATCTACTTGATATGCCAAGGGACTAACTTTCTTGAGTATCTGGTAAGGTCCTATATAATGTGGGCTCAATTTCTTGACTTTCATAGCTCGGCCAATTCTAGTGGTCGGAGAAATCTTCAAAAATACATGTTCTCCTTCTTGGAAATACAAGGGCTTCCTTCTCCGGTCATAATAACTTTTCTGACGACTTTGGACAGTCCGCATTCTATCTTGTATCATTCGTATCTGCTCCATAAAATGCTGGACTAACTTCGGACCCAACAACTTTCTCTCACCTATTTCACACCAACATAGAGGTGATTTGTATCTTCTGCCATACAGAACTTCATACGGTGCCATCCCAATACTCGCATGGTAACTGTTGTTGTAAGCAAACTCCACTAGAGGGAGATACTTGTCCCAATCTTTTCCTTGATCCATAGTGCATGCTCTCAACATATCTTACATCATCTGTATTATCCTTTTAGTCTAACCATCTGTTTGTAGATGATACACAGTACTAAATCGTAATTTAGTACCGAAAGCCTCTTATAGTGTAACATCCCTAATTTCGTTTCTTTTATTTATAAAAGTACATAAATATTTAATTAAGGAAATAAAATTTATTAGACAATATTTTAGATATCTAAGGAAATATAATCCTTAGAAATTCTTCACCTTATGTATATGCATAGAAAATGTTTCGAACATTAAGAGAACAAATAAAGAGGGAAAACCTAATAGGAAAAAAAAATTAGAAATAACATACTAAAGAGATGCAAAATTCTTGGATAAGGAAGATAAATTTTTAGAAACAAGTAAAGGTCTTAAAATTTCAAGAACATTGGATTAGGGTAATTTTTCCTAATTCAAGAACTAGAGTTACTAAGTTTAACATCTTTACCCATACATTGGACTTTTACCTATGGACACTTCATATAGAGTTTTTCCACTTTACATAAGTTTCTAGCAAGCCCATTGGATAACCTAGGAAAGAAATAAAACATAGACTTCAACTAGGATATAGTAATTGGATCGATAGCCCAAAAATTATGAAAATGTGACAAAGCCCTCCAAGAAAGGTAGAATTTTATCCAAAGCAAAGAAAATGGGTAGGAATAAGCCCATAATGGGTAGGAATAAGCCCAAATCCAAGAGAAAAAATAAAATAAAATAAATTAGGTGATGATATAATAATGTAATAATAATAAAGATTAGGTTACATGGCATTAAGACAAAAATTTAGCAAGTGGTAAGATAATACATGGCATTAGGACAAAACATTCCTATCCCACACAAATAATATCAACCAAATAATGGAGATTCAAGGGCTAGAAATTTGTTACCTAAAAAGGCAAACCTATCATACTTGTTTAAGACAAAAGAAAATGGAAATTAATCCCTAAATCAAAGGGACCTTGTCCCTTATCTTAAGAACATATCATCATAATTTTCAAAATACAAATCTCCTTTTCCTATGCATATCTTGACTAAGGAAGAGGAAGACAAGAACATAAGTTGTTTGTTTTCCAAAAATTCAACAAAGGGTATCCTAATTGTGATAAGGTAGACCCATGATCATGAAAGGTGTATTATTTGGTGGTCTATTTAAGCAAAACCCAACCCTACAACATTTTAATTTTGTCCAAGTGAGGAAGAGAGAAATAGAAGCAAGGTAGAGTGAGGAAAGGAGAGAAAGAGAGGAGAAGAAAGGAAGGAAGAAGAAGGAGAAGTTTAGAAGGCTAAGTACTCAAGATAAGTTACCTTAATCTCTACTTGAATCCATTTTTCTTCTTCATCCTTGAGGTTCAAAAACTCACCCTCCTTCTCTTACCTAAGCTGCTAGAAAAGCTAAGGAAAGGGAGGAATCTTGCTACTTCTTTCAAGAGGAAACAAGAAAACCAATTCACTAAGTGAGCTAGGGAGATTCTTAGGTAAGTTTAACAATATTTCTTTTTGAAGAAAACTTTTGAAACTTATAATATTTATATGAGATTTTCATCTTAGAACTTTGATGATTGGTCATGATGTTGCTATATCATGTTACATATTGATCTTGCATGTGATGTATGTTTGAATACTTAGACTGGTATAGAAAGTTCTGCATAGGTATGGCTATGGGTGGCAAAACTTTTTAGCTTCTGTGTTTTAATTTCTGGGAATTATCTATAGGAATTTAAATAAATGGTTAACATAAGAATTAGAGATATATGTGTCACAGATTTTTAGCCACTGGAATTATTCAATTTGGAGTCATATGAGGTAGATATGGTCCGATTAGTAAGCAAAGGTCAGAAAATGGTTCATCAGGAAAGAATATGTTAGGATAGCTTCTGTGTTTTAATTTCTGGGAATTACCTATAGGGAATTAAAATAAATAGTTAACATAATAATTAAAGATCTATGTGCACAGATTTTTAGCCACTAGAATCATTCAATTTGGAGTCCATATGAGGTAGATATGGTCCGATTAGTAAGCAAAGGTCAGAAAATGGTTCATCAGGGAAGAATATGTTAGGATAGCTTTTGTGTTTTAATTTTTGAGAATTATCTGTAGGGAATTAAAATAAATGGTTAACATAAGAATTAACGATATATGTGTCATGGATTTTTAGCCACTGGAAGCATTCAATTTGGAGTCCATATGAGGAAGAAATAAGATGATTAGTAGTCAAAGGTCAGAAAATGGTTCATCAGGGAAGAATATGTTAGGATAGCTTCTGTATTTTAATTTTTGGGAATTATCTGTATGGAATTAAAATAAATTGTTAACATAAGAATTATAGATATCACGGATTTTTAGCCACTGGAATCACTGAAGTTGGAGTCCATATGAGGTAGATATGGTCCGATTAGTAGGAAGAGGTCAGAACCTATCTGAGAAGAAATAACCTATACATTTAGGGAGTAATACCACCTTGATTTCTTACTATTTCGCTACAACGTTCAACATAATAGTTTTAGATAATTGTTTTATCTTGAAATGGACACCAAGATCACCTACATCGGAGTTCAATTGAGAGCGTTATGCTCTTATTAGTAAGAGAAGGTTAGATATGATGAAAACACGCATCAAGAAAATAAAGAAATAAAATTAATATTTAAAAAAGAAGAAGAATCTTATAAATGACTAGTATATACCATAGCCATTGCCATTGTATGAACTTCTTACCATCTTAAGTGTAAAATTCTGACATGGAAATATTTTATAAAGTGATATTTGAAATGGTTATGTTCATGGCATGATTACCAATGATTTATGGTAATAGTTATATTTTGATGAACATATTTGTTATTGAAAGCATATTTTTGGCTATCATTGTGGAAAGAAAAGAAATGAGCACGGTCACATGGCAATCCGTGTGGTGCACCAGTAGAGGATGCCCTACCAACGGTTATGATTATGATTATGATTATGAGAAAAGAAAGACAAAGTGTGCCATGTCGAACGGAGCGAGAAAATCCCGTACCGGAGAGTAGAGGATACTCACCCTGACCAGGGTAGCTTGAAATGAGAATAAGTTGATGGTCATTATATGATATTCTGAAAATAGTTAATTCTGTCATATATATCATTACTGTATGATTCTTATGTGCATAAATATAATGCATTCATGTGACCAAAGATATTTTCTGTAGTTTATACAACTGAACATGACATGATGAACTATATTGATGGTAAATTATGATTTATTGTTGAACCTACTGGGATTTAATTCTCACTATATTTCCATATCATGTTCAGAAGAATAATGTAGATTTTCTCAATGACACTTATTATTTCTGTACGTTGGATCGAGGTGCCCTACCTTGGGCAACTACCAGTTATATCAGATGTATCTGTAGCAGATGTGACTGAGATTCCGGTGGAGGTGCCACCTGCACCAATGTCCTCGGAAGTAGTTGACATAGATGATTAGAACTAATATGTATCTTTGTACAAATGTTTGTAAAATAATGGTGTGTATGGAAACTCAGTATTGTATCATTGTTAATAACAATTATGCTTGGTTAAAGTGATTATTATTATGAGTTAAGTGGTTAAAATTAAAGTTGTTATAACTTCATGGAATTTTACAAATATAAAAAAAAAATTGTTACATTTACATAAATGGAGTTGTTACATGTAGTGCTTTCCAGAATCTAGAAGTGAATCTAGGATGTCAATCAGAAACGATGCTACTTGGAATCCCATGCAATCGGACTACCTCTTTCACATAAAGATGTGCTAGCTTGTCCAGCGAGTAATTAATCCTTATAGGTAAAAAGTGTGCAGATTTTGTCAATTTATCCACTATTACCCATATGGCGTCATAACCTGCCTGAGTCTTCGACAATCGAGTCACGAAATCCATAGAAATGCCATCCTATTTCGATTCAAGAATCTCGAAGGACTGTAATGTCCTTGAAGGCCTCTGATGTTTAATCTTGACTTTCTAGCAAGTCAACCATTTTGCTACGTATTCCGTTATGTCTTATCTTCATTCTCGGACACCAAAAGAATTGCTTTAAATCTTGATACATCTTTGTGGCTCCCGGACGGATAGCATATTTACTCTGATGTCCTTCTTCCAAATTTTTTGTCTTTAGGTCCTCCCCCTAAGGCTCACACATTCTTCCTCGATAGGGAATGATTCCTTTTTCCGAGTTTGTGAAGCTTGGTGAATTTTGTTTATTCTGAAGGAAAACATCTTGTACTTGTGTTTCCTTAATCTGCATTTTTAAATCACATTCCACCCATAGCTCACCAACATGCAAACTTCTAAGTGTAGTCATCACTGATAACCTCAAAATATTGAATTCTTCGATCAAGTTCATCTCTTTCACTAGCATACGACTCAAATGCAACGAATTTTGGCTTAATGCATTTGCCACCACATTTGCTTTTCTTGGGTGGTACTTTAGCTCAAATTTATAATCATCAATAAACTCCATCCATCTGCTCTGTTTCATATTCAATTCCTTCTGATCGAAAAGATATTTCAAACTTTTATGATCACTGTACACTTTAAACAATGCACCATATAGATAGTGCCACCAAATCTTCAAGGTAAACACTATAGCAACCAATTCCAGATCATGAGTAGGATAGTTTTCTTCATGTGGCCTTAGCTGTCTGGAGGCATAGGCCACTACCCTACCTTCTTGCATCAAAACACATCCCAGTCCCTTTTTAGAAGCATTTGTATAAACTTCAAAACCTCTGGAAGGATCTAGGAGAATTAAGACAGGAGGTGTAGTAAGCAGAGTCTTAAGCTCTAGAAAATTGTTCTCGTATTTCGTCGTCCACTTAATCGCACTTCCTTCCCTAGTCAGTCTGGTCAAGGGTAATTCTATTTGCAAAAAACCCTGTATGAACCTTCTGTAATACCCTGCTAGACCCATAAAACTTCTAATTTCAGTCACTTGATTTGGTCTTTCCCACTTGAGGATAGCTTCTATTTTACTAGGATCTACAGTCACTCCATCCTTTAACACCACATACCCCAGAATTTTGACTTCTTGCATCCAGAATTTGTATTTCTTTAATTTAGCAAAGAGTTTGTTCTCCTTAAAAACTTGAAATACTAAACAAAGATGACGTCTATGCTCCTCCATCCTCCTCGGGTAGATGAGGATATCGTCGATGAAGACTATCACGAACTAATCCAAATAGGATCAAAAGATCCAATTCATGTAGTCCATGAAGACTGCAGGAGCATTGGTAACTCTAAACGGCATGACCAGGAACTCATAATGCCCATATCAAGATCGGAAGGTTCTTTTAGGGATATCTTCCTCCTTTACTCGAATCTGATGGTAACCTGATCTCAGATCTATTTTAGAGAAAACAGTTGCCCCCTTGAGCTAATCCAATAAATCATCTATTCTCGGCAACGGATACTTATTTTTGATAGTCGCGTTGTTAAGCTATCAGTAGTCAATACACAATTGCAAGCTTCCATCCTTCTTTCTACAAACAACACTGGGGCTCTCCAAGGCGAAACACTGGGTCGAATAAATTTCTTCTCCAAGAGGTCTTCAATTTTCTTCTTAAACTCTTTCAACTCTACAGGAGCCATCCTATACTGGGTAATTGAAATAGGAGTTGCTCCTAGCACTAAGTCAATGGAAAAATGTACTTCCCAATTGTGTGGTTGTTTAGTAATTTTTGAAGGAAAAACTTCTAAAAAATCACAAACTACCGAAATCTTGACCATCTCTTGCTCAGTCTCCTTGTTGAGGGTACATAAGGAAATACCGTCTAAATCCTCACCAACTAATTCCCTCTGGAGTTCGTTGACCTGTTCATCTTTGCTTTTAAATTCCTTGTTGGATTCTAAGTGAAAGACTAGAGTCTTCTTAGAACAATCCAAGAGAATCTGGTTGCTGCTGAGCCAATCCATCCTAGAATCACATATATATCCTCTAGGGGTAAACAAATAAAATCCAAAAAAAAGGATCTACCATATAGTTCGAGCAAATAGTCTTTATAGACTAAAAAAGTGTTCACCTTCCCTCCTATAGGGGTTAACACTATTAACTCATATGTCAACTTAGACATAGAGTAAAGCAACTTACCCACACAAGCAGATGATATGAAAGAATGACTGGCACCCGAATTAAAAAGCACAACCAGAGGATAGCTGTAAAGATAACATGTACCTTGAATTAGATCAGGAGATTGCTTTGCTTCTATCCCGCTCAAAGTAAAAACTCTCCCTTTAACTGGCTGAGTTTGCTCAATCTTCTTCCCATCCTCCAAGGGATAGCGACGAGCTATATGACCTTTCTACCCGCATCAAAAACAAGGTCCATTCCCATGTTGTCGTCCATATTTTCCACACTCGCTCCCAACAAAATTCTACACCAAAGGTCTAGCCCCCATGGCCAAGGGTTTTTTGCCTGTAGTAGTGTTTCTTCCTCTAACAAAACGATCAGGAGCTAAAAATTCTCTCTTTCTCTTCCATGGTGCTCGTCTGTCTTTTTCTTCCTCTACTTCCTTCAAACTTTTTTCCAGCAACCGACACTTGTTAATCAAAGGAACAAATTTGCGAATTTCCAAGGCCACTATTGCATTGCAGATTTTCAAATTCAAACCAACTTTGAACTTGATCGCCTTCCAAGATTCATTTGGATTGTATCTCAGATAGGACGAGAACTTGGCTAACTCCTCAAATCGTGCAATGTACTAGTTGATCAATCGGTTCCCTTGCCTGAGTTAAAGGAATTCTATTTCCTTCTCAGCCATGACACTTCTTGGAAAATACTTGTCCAAGAAGGTCTCTCGAAAGACAGACCAGGTAACTTGTTGACCCTGGTGGGCTAACAATTCACTAGCTCCTCTCCACCAGAACTCTACTTCTTCTTTTAGCATGTATACAACAAAATTTACTTTCTGCTAATCAGAACACTCCAAAACCCTGAAAACTTTCTCTATTTCAATTAACCATCTATCTACCACCATAGGATCATACCCACTGACGAAAGATGGAGGTCAAGTCCTCATAAAATCTGCCCATCCATTGCCAACGTTCCTTAGGTTTTCACCCATTTCACCACTAGAATTACTATTGCTCTGAATATGCCATAGGATTTCATTCGTGACAGAAGCTTGATCTCGAATAGCAATGGCTAGATCTTACAGAATAGCTTCTGCACTTAGTGCTGAATTTATCCTTGATGATGCTATTTTTTACTGTATAAAACAAAAGAGTTAGTCACTATTGAGGTGATCAAGATCAACAGTATTTAAAGAAAACTTTTATAATACAGTAGTGATAACACCATCAAGCATGCATATTAGGAAAAACTCTAGCAATTTTTCCTTTGCAATTTTCCATGTGCTATTCTACTCCATCTATCCACATCTTATTCAAGATGTTTAGGTAACCATCCACCTCCATGGCCATTTAGGATCGACCTACTCTAATACCAACTTATAATGCCTGGTTTTTTTAATATATATATGTATATATATATATATATATATATATATATATATATATTTATGTGCAAGAGACCAGTGCTATATTATAAGTTATGCATCTTGTATTTACATACATACCAAAGTTACATCCATCAGAGTTTAGCAGCATATACATATACATACATATGTAACCCGAGGTACTGAGCAAACATCACAAAAGGTAGAATACCGTGGGGTTACATCAAAACAATGGGGTTAGCCCATTTACATTACAAAATTAGTTATATACATAACGTTATCCTATTACCCTCCCCTGGCCGTCACCCTTGGGGTACTGCTAGTGGAGGACGTGGTCCAGGAGCAGGGACCTCTCTTATGTTGATCACTAATAGGTTCACTATGACTGTGAATTGTTCTAAGAAAGCGACGTCTACCATCTGCAGCTCCAGGAGAATCGTCAACACAACAAAAGACATCTCTACTTATCTAAACATAACATTAAAACACAGTGAGATATAAAATCCCAGCAAGGTCAACATTCAATACATATAAGCATATGGAAAACTTACATACTATGTCTAACTGTATAAGTTACAGAAAACATTTTCTCTTTTTATGCAATAAAGGTACAATAAAGTACATGCCTACCTTTTTATAGTTTATGCATCAATATCACATATGACAAAATAAAACATGTATTTATAAAATACTTGTATCGTTGTTCATGGCTCATACATCACTCACTATGGCTCATCATCACTCACAGTGGTTCATAATCTATTTTTCTCTCTCAATTGCAATCCTCAATGTGCCGTGAGCCTTACCCCACCAGCTACTCACCCACCTTTTGAAGGCCATTGGCCGGAAGGTCCTTCCTGTATTGACCATTCTAGGCTATAGGGCATCCTCTATCCCAACACCGTATCCAAGCCATGACCCTTCAATTCCCTTACCTCGTAAGTTGCCACATTCTCGGGTCACCTTAATGGGTAAGGGTCATCCTGGACTTGTCAATCTCCTCAATACAACAAGGGAGACACCTGTTTCCAAGCCACCCTGCTTCAAAGAGGATCATTCTGACTTGTAAGTCACCTCAATACAATACAAGAGAAATACCTGTTACCAGGCCACCTACTTCAAAGAGGGTTCTCCTTACAAAGCTTAAGTCTTTTATATCTCTCCAGCCACTTAACACAACAAGAATATGCATATTAATAAATATCCAGAGCATAAACCATACTCATGTTTAAGCAGGTTACAACAACTCATCATGGATAAACATACATACCTTAAAAGCCTTTCATAATATACATACATCAATAACTCACTTGCAGCCATACATACAAGCAGTCTATAGTATGCAAATATAGCATTCATGCATTATTCTTCATTCTCACATACATGATTTAATGAACATACATAATGAAATAGATATGGCACATGCAAATATAGCATTCATGCATCATAAAATCCTCATTAACATTCCAAAAATATTGGTAATTAAGTAAGATTCAGAATGGAAACAAAAAACAAAGAAAAATGATAACACAGCATGAAGCACGGCCTGCGTTATGGCCGTGTTTCCCTCTCAACCTGGTTGTGTCTCACACGGGCCAGCCCCCAAGCACGGCTTGAAGCACAGCTATGCTTCAACCCATGTTCATCATTTTTTTTTACATTTCCAGATTTCTTCTTCCCAGCCTCAAGCACGACCTGGCCGTGTCTTCAAGTAAGGCCGTGCTTTGGGTGTGAAAACCACCAAAATACCCATTTTTCTCCTAAACCATCCAAGAAAAACAAACAATAAACATACCCATGTTTTGAGCATGAAAAACCCAATTTTTCCATAACAAACAACCAACCAAAACATGGATTAAATCTCAAAACTAACTACACAAAATCTTCCCAAAACATTACCTCATGCATATGGATAAATAGTAACCAAGGATGTCATAACTACTTCAATAAAAGCTCTATCTACCTCCCCAAATACTTTAAATGCTTACATACAACCAGCCATAAAGTCATCTAACCATAAATATTAAAGGAGGATGTTGATATTACCTTCTTCTATTCAAAGACTTACTTCTCCCTTTCTAATTTCTTCTTCTTCCTCTCTCTAGAAACTTCACCAAAGCTGCAGATTTTTTCCCACTATCATGAGTCCCAAAAGATTTCCATAACTCAACCATGAGATTAAGGATGATTTTTTTCTTTTTTCCTTTGAATTTCACCCTTCTCTCTCTAGCTCTTTTCTTCTTTCTCTCTCCTTCCTTCTTTCTTTTATTTCTTCCCTTTTCTCTTTCTCTTGCCGTGGAACCCCTTCTCTTTTGCTGAGTGAGTGCCAACTTGGCCACCAAGTCAAGGGGAAATATTATAAAATAATATTGGCTTCTTTAAGAAACTACCTTGCCCTTAACATTTACCCTTCCTTTCCCTAACAATTTCCAAAATGCCACTCCATTACATTGTGACTAAGGGGGTTGGCTAAGGCCTTGTTTGGGTGGAAGAAAAACTTACCAAGTGTTTAATTCCCCCTTGAGCCTTGCTTCAAAGGATTTTTTTGTGCAACTTTCTTCATGGCTCTGCATCTTTATTATTGTTGTCTATTTATGGTCCTGTAAATAAGGAAATTATTATCTCTTCCTTAACAAATTCTTCCAAAAATGAGAAAACCCTCATTAAATATTCACAATTATTTCCTTATAACTCCCCCATTTAACTCTTTTTAATCCTTTCTCACTATTCCATTTTATGAATATTATTAACAGAATTTCGGGTGTTACATGGAGCATAAAATTCACTGACTGCATATTTCTATAAAAAAAAAGAATGAAATAGACAAAAGAAAAAGAAAAAAATGACGACGAGAAATAAAAGAAATATAGTGAGAAAAAGAGTGAGAAAAATATAGATAAGGGTAAGGCAACATAGGGAGATCTAAAGGATGAGGTGACCTACTTGAGTGTCTGAAAATCAATTAGATGCATACATTTAATGGTACTAATAGAAGTAGATATATAATAGGAGAATTTTGGTTTAATTTTAGATGAACAAAGAATATCTGATAAAAGTCTATTCATATATCTGTTGTGTGCACATTGATTGAGTGAAGAATTCTCTACATTGCATTTATCTGTTATCTAAAATTTGTATGCATCATCTCTCTTCCTTTTGATTTGACATATTATTTGCTTAAGGACAAGCAAAGGTTTAAGCATGGGGGAGTTGATAAAGGGAAAATTTGAGTGTTTAATAATTATATTTTATCCCCTAATTTAAAGTAAACTTGTGATTATTCCCCTGTTTTTGGTTATGCTTTGCTTTGGATACTGTTTTAGTTTGTTTTATGTTTGTAGGATAGCAAAAGAGGCCAAGAATCAAGGAAAAACACTCATGAGAGGAGCCATATGGACTTGGAACATGTTAAGGAGGAAGCAAGGAAGCAGCCTTGAAGAAATTGACAAATTCTAAGCTTAGCAGCTTGAAGCACGGCCAAGCCGTGCTCTGGGCGAAAAGTAGAGAATTTCCTAGATTTCTAGCCCGAAGCACGGCCAACCTGTGTCATGAAGCACAGGCAGGCTTCATGTCTGTACACCACGTGATTTTTATGGTTTTGAGTAGCCAAATTGTTATAAATACATGGGGAAGCACAGCCAGAGGATACAGACACTTACAGACATTTTAGACTCAGTTTTTAGTCATAGAAAACACTCTTAAATTATATTTTTACTAGATTCATTGTTGAATTTATGTTTTAGAGTAGGATTTACAGCAATTGAAGCATTGTATTTCATCTTTACATTCTACAATTCAGGTTTCATCTTTCTACTTTAGTTCTCTACTTCTACTTCTACTTCTTCTCTTGAATTGTATTGAACTTGAATGGTTTACTTAATGAATATGATTTTGGTTTATGTTTCTATGATGTGTGAGTAGATATTGATCTAGGGTTTTGATAAGCTCACTTATGGTATGATGATACTACATTATTGAGTTGAATGTTGGAACCTTAATTTGATTACTTCTAGATTAATTTGGATTAACTATTATGTGCATGAATAAGAGTTAGTAGAATTCCTGATCACCAATCTATCATGCCTTAGGTATTTAATTGATGAACTGAAAGGTGAAAGTTAAAACCAAAACCTAATAGTTAATTAGGGATATCTTAATCATGAAAATAGTTTAAGGTTCTTTAGGAATGCATCAATTAGTGGACAAGAGAAAACTGATTAATTGTATTCCATGGTTAGCATAGAACTTAATGGACCTAGGTTAAACTAAGAACCACGAAAGTAGGCAATTAGATTAACCTAGGTATGTTAGTAATGCTCGAAAGAGGTTGCTAGTTAATTAAGGCTAAACCATCCCCAATTATCTAGATAATTGCAATTAGAGGTACATGTTGAATGTTGAATATGATAAGTGTGATGAACCCTAACCCTAGGCTTTTATTAATTGAATTATGATGCATATTTTCGCAAGTGTACAAATCGTTCAAGTAATAAAGTGTACAAAAGTACGGATATCGAACCCACAAGGAATGGCGCTACTAAGTACCAAAATTGACTAATCTTAATTTTATCTGAAAACCAAATTGTTGATTGTTTAAGAGGTAAATTAACTTACAAATAAATGCAAAGAACACAATTGAATGTTGTTCACAAATGATTAAAAACGCTAAGGCATTTGATTTCACTGAATCAATTCAATCCGATTTCAAGGCATGTTATATGAGAATCAAAGCTAAAAGTGATGGTTGAAATACCCAAGCTTATCTAATACTCTCTCTCGAGTTATATTAGAATTACTTATCTATGACAATCAACTATATTTCTATGAAGATTTAGTCACAAACAAGCACATTATGATCTATAGAATTTCTAGGATAACCACATACATCATGCATTAGTTCTCACACTCGCATTCAACATATGGTATTTATCACAATAAGCATTCATTACACATCTCCTCTCGGTCTCAATATAATGCAACAAGTCATCTAAATCTTTGCCAGAAATTCAGAAGCATTAAGCATGGAAATAAACACTCAACTTGAAGACAATGAACTCATATAACCATAACCAAAGAAATCAGAGTTTCATGATTCAACTACATCATAGCCTTAGCAAAAATGAATTAGCTCATAATGTAAACAAGAATAACTAATATCTCAACTGAATACATCAATAAAAATTCGAAATAAACTGCATAAAAACAAAGCTAAGGAGAAGAGATGAAGAACTCTTGGAGAAGAACACTTGGTAGCAACAATGGTTATGATCCTTCAAGATTCTCCAAGCTTTCTATCCAAAATGGCTTCCTCTCCTCCAAAAATGCCTCTCCTAGGTCTATTTCGCCGCCCCCTCTCTCTGTACCTTATGGTATTTATAGATCCAGGGTTTTGGGGACAATTTTAGAACAAAAATCATAAAAAACACGTTTGGCCGCCGAACCTCACCGCCGGTGAACGGATTCTCACCGTGGCGAGATTCTGGAGTCTCGATTTTCGCCGACGGCGAGACACACCTCGTTGCCGGTGAACTAATTTGGCCGGCGGCGAAAATGAGCTCATCGGCAGCCAGATTTGATTCCAAAATTCGCGATCTCGGGAAAGTTTGCTGCAACATTTTCGCCGCGGCGAAAATATTCTCGTCGCAGCCAGATTTCCAAACCTTGAAACTTGATTTTCTTGATTCTCACTCAACCCCGGTCATTGGAATTTGTCCCAAACTTCTCCAAACTTATGATTTTACCTGAAATTGCACTTTGAACACGAAATACCCGTGAAATGAAATTTGTGGATTAAATAATCAAATAACCACAATTTTCACACAAATATCAATATTTAAATCATAACAAAAGTGCAATAATATGACTCTTATCAAATTACTTATTTACTTAATTGAGACAAACTTTCTATCTCATTACATCGATTTAGATAGCATATTTTGTATAATTCTAGTAGTTCATAATTTTTCTCTGTGGAATACGACCCATACTCTTCGGACTTGTTACAATTACGTCGTGCCCTTGCGGTTATATATAAAATAGACACAACAGCTACATCTACCATGCTTTTATCTCCTTCAATGAGGCTCTTATAGAAATATTGGCTTAGTAACTACTCACTAAGTTGGTGGTAAGGGAAATCTTTCCCAATATTCAATAAGGTCTCTCCATTATATTGTCTTATTCCACGTATGTCTTTTCTTATATTTGTGGCTTTAGATGCAGTGAAATATCTATATAGGAGTAGTTTTTTCATCTCATCCCATGTGGTAATGGTTCCAATGGAAAATAGTAAAGCCAATCCTTAGTTGCATCTCTTAGGGAAAAGGGGAGTTCCTTTAATTTGATATATTCCTCAAGTACACTTATAAGCTTCATGCTAGTACAGACCACACAAAATTCCTTCAAATTTTTAAGTGGATCTTCTCTAATATGACCATGAAAATTAGGAAAGAAATGTATAAATCTAGATTTTAATTCAAAATAAATATTGGCATCAAGAGTAGAAAAAGTAATGCATAGATGTTATTGATGCAAATCTAGCATAGCAAGCTTCTTCAAAGTAGCATTGCCAGCCATGACTGTAACATCCTTAATTTCATTTCTTTTATTAATAAAGGTACATAAAATACTCCCTAATTTTGTTTCTTTAAAGATACATAAATATTTAATTAAGAAAATATAATCCTTAGAAATTCTTCACCTTATGTGTGTGCATGGAAAATGTTTCTAATATTAAGGGAACAAGTAAAGAGAGAAAAACTAATAGGAAAAATTAGAAATAACATACTAAAGATAGGTGAAATTCTTTGGTAAGGAAGATAAATTTTTGTAAAATAATTAAAGGTCTTAAAATTTTTAAGTAGATTGGATTAGGGTAATTTTTTCTAAATTCAAGAGTTAGAAATTTATAAGTTTAACATCTCCACCCATAAATTGAGCTTTCACCTATGGACACTTTATATAGAGTTTTTCCACTTCACATAATTTTCTAGCAAGCCCATTGGATAGCCTAAGCAAGAAATAAAACATAGACTTGGACTATGATATAGAAGTTGGACCAATAGCCCAAAAATTATGAAAATGTGACCAAGCCCTCCAAGAAAGGTAGAATTTTATCCAAAGCAAAGGAAATGGGTAGGAATGAGCCCAAATTCAAGAGGAAAAATAAAATAAAATAAATCATATGATGAAATAATAGTGTAATAATAATAAAGATTAAGTTACATGGCATTAAGACAAAAATTTAGCAAGTGGTGTAATATCTTACATTCATAAATTTAGAAAGTGGTATGATAATACATGGCATTAGGACAAAATATCTATATCCTACACTCATAATTTTAGCAAGTGGGTAATAATACATAGCATTATGACAAAACATCCTTATCCTACATAAATAATTTCAGCTAAGTAAGGAAGATTCAAGGGTTGGAAATTTGCCACCTAAAAAGGCAAACCTATCATACTTGATTAAGACAAAAGAAAAAGGAAATGAATCCCTAAATCAAAAGGACCTTGTCCCTTATCTTAAGAATATATTATCATAATTTTGAAAATACAAATCTCCTTTTCCTATGCATATCTTGACTATGGAAGAGGAAGACGAGAACATGAGTTTTTTGTTTTCCAAAAATCAACCAAGTGCATCCTAATTGTGATAAGGTAGACCCATAATCATGAAAGGTGAATTATTTGATAGTTTATTTAAACAAAACCTACCTTTATAACATTATAATTTCATCCAAGTGAAGGAGAGGAAAAATATAAGCAAGGTAGAGTGAGGAAAGAAGAGGAAGAGAGGAAGAAAGAGGAAGGAGAAATCTAGAAGAATAAGTGCTCAAGGTAGGTTTAACAATATTTTTTTTTGAAAAGTTTTGAAATTTGTAACATTTATATGGGAGTTTGATCTTAGAACTTTGATGATTGGTCATGGATGCTGCTATATCATGTTACATATTAATCTTACATGGGATGTATGTTTGAATACTTAGGCTGGTGTAGATAGTTCTGCATAGGTATGGCTATGGGTGGCAAAATTTTATACTTCTGTTTTTAAACTTCTGGGAAGAATCAGTAAGAAATTAAAACAGATGGTTAACACAAAACATGTATATATATGTCTCACGGATTTTTAGCCACTGAAATCACTCAATTTAGAGTCTATATGAGGTAGATATGGTCTGATTAGTAAGCAGTGGTCAGAAAATGGTTAACCAGGGAAGAATCTAATAGATATGCTTCTTTGTTTGAATTTTTGGGATAAATCTATAAGGCATTAAAAGAAATTCTTAACATGAAAATTTTAGATCTATGTTTCATGGATTTTTAACCTCTAAAATAACTCAATTTGGAGTTCATATGAGTTAGATCTGGTCTAATTATTAAGCAGTGGACAAAAAATGGTTAATTAGGGAAGAATCTGTTAGGAAATCTTCTGTGTTTAAATTTCTGAGAACCTTTTGTAGGGAATTAAAATAACTGGTTAACATAAAAATTATAGATATATGTGTCACAAAATTATAGCCACTGGAATCACTCAATTTAGAATTTTTATAAGGGAGATATGAACAGATTAGTAAGTAGAGGTCAGAACCTAACTAAGAAGAAATAACATATAAATTGATGAAGTAATATCACCAAGATTCCTTAATATTTAGCAAAACTATTCCACATAATAGTTTTAGATAATTGTTTTATCTTTAAATTGACACCAAGATCACCTAAATTGGAGTTAAAATGAGGGATTTATACTCTACTTAGTGAGAAAAGGTCAGACAGGATGAAAACCCGCATCAAGGAATAACTCAACATAAAATATGGTTGTGTTTTAAGGCACGGCCAGGCCGTGTTTTGTGCTAAAAATATAATTTTGAAGCCTAAAGTATGGCTATTTTATAGTAAATGGCCAAGTCGTGTTATACGATACGTTTAGGCCAGATTGGAAGTTGGTAAAACTGATTTTCAACATTTTGTCTACTCTAAATGAACCTAATTAATTATTGGATATTAGTAGAAATTAAATTGATGAAGAATGTTGTATTAAATTTGTGAGAACATGTGTTGAAAATGATATAAGTAGGAGAAAAGTGACTAGAAGCCATGCATAAAGAAAATGAAGAGATAAAAAGAATATTTTAAAAAGAAGAAGAATCTTATAAATAACTAGTATATGCCATAGCCATTGCCATTGCATGAACTCTTTACCATCTTAAGTGTGTAATTTTTACATGGAAATATTTTGATGAAACATTATGGCATGTGAGTATAATGAACATACTTATTATTGAAATCATATTTTTGGCTATTAATGTGAAAAGAAAAGAAATAAGCACAGTCACATGGCAATCCGTGTGGTGCACCAATAGGGGACGCCCTACCAACGGTTATGATTATGATACTGAGAAAAGAAACAGAAAGTGTGCCATGTTCGACTACTTGAGAAAAGCCCGTACCGGAGAGTAAAAAATACTCACCTTAATCGGGGTAGCTTGATATGAGAATAAATTGATAGTCATCATATGATATTCTGAAAATAGTTATTCATGTCATCCATGTCATTACTGTATGATTTTCATGTGCATAGATAAAGCACATTCATGTGACCTAAGGTAATTGTTGTACCTTATATAGATGAACATGACATGATGATCTATATTGATGATAATTGTGATTTATTGTTGAACCTACTGGGATTTAATTCTCACTATATTTCCATATCATGTTCAAAAAACTAGTTTTACATATTTTCTTTGACTCTACCTCCTAGTGTACGTTGGATCGAGTTAATCTATATTGGACAGATCTCAGAAATTTATAAGGTGTTCGTAGTTGAGTTGGCTAAGATTCTGGTGAAGGTGCAACCACCTACACTCGTATTCCTGGAACTGGTCATCAAGGATGAAAAAGATGTAGACATATATGTGTGTGATTTGTGTATAGATGTTGTTAATTAATGATGTGTAAACCTTAATTATGCTTGGTTAAATTAATTAAATGTTATTATGAGTTAAATAAAGGTAATGACTTCATGGAATTTTAATATATGTATTTATGTTAAAAAAATGGAGTTATTACAATGACTACTTTTTGCTCTTTCTTAACAAGTATCTTCGAGAGTTTCTTTTATGTTTTTATTTAAAGCTTTTCTCAATTTTTGGATTGTACTACAAATCTCATGACTTATCAAAATGAGTAATATGCATAAACAAAATAAATCAAACTTACAATAGGTAAACATAGATGTAGTCCCACGCAATAATGCCAAAATTTGGAACATCCTATTGCAAGCACTCCAAATGTATTAAATACCTTACCTCATAACTAAACTTTAGTAATAGGAGTAAGGGTTGAACCCACAATAACGGTGCATACCTTTTTGTGGATAGAAAAGATGGGATTTTTTAATGTAATAAAATAAACATTAAGAGTGTAATAGAAATCATATGTAAATAAGAGAATGTAAATTGACAACCATTGATGTTACTGAATGTAAATCAACTCCTTATTGAATACTTACCATTGGAACGAATTTCTATCCCTCCTTATGTTTAGTTAATTGAAAATGATTTCCTCAATTAACCCTAATTGCTAAGTAACCTTATCAAATTCGTAAAATTTAACTTAACTATATTAAGAATTAGAGAGATTGGCAAAGCTAAACAATCAACCAATAAGATGAATTTAATCTAGTTAATTATTCTTTATCATATCAACAATTCATAATCATACAATCGTTCATCTCATTTTCCAATTAAACCAAAGTTATCAAAACTTTGTTTAATATATGATTCAATAGTAGATTAAAACAAGCAATATACTAGTATGCATCCTAGCAATTGAATGAAACAATCATAAGAAGAAGAATAAAAGAACAATTAATAGTCAACTGGAATTGAATAATTAAATCTTAACTAGAATTCACAATGTATGGAATTCTTGATGTTTCAATCTTCCTAAACTAACTAAAGGTAATTAGCCATGTAGGATCATAGGAAAACCAACTAAATTCTAAGAGAAGAGTAAGAGAAGAAAAGCTAAAACAATTTATACTTAACCACTGCTAAAATGGTTATTTATAAATGGAAAGTTGAGTTTCCATTATTGCATTACAAAGATAGGGTTTCCTCATCATGACACTACTACTTCTATTAATGTAATCAAGTAGGTCAAGTGCTTGAGTTGAGACAGAAATAAATCCTTATTGCGATAGTAAAATTTTTGTAATTCTGGTTTTTGTCTTGTAGCCTTTTGCGTCAAGACATAATAGCTTCTAGAATTATGGGAATTTTTCCTAGAGATCTTTTATTCTGATGTGAGCTAATCAGCATCATGATAGAATAACTTCTACCTCGATTTCATCTTTTTTGTCCTTTTTTCTTCTTTTTTAGATTACCTTTATATTCCTTAGTTCCTATAAGACAAATAAAAAAGATTAATCATATTCCTTGCTTATTTCCTCTCAAATTCAACAAAGATATCATATTAAAATACCTCAAATGATATATAAATATATGCCTATCAATACTTTATTAAATACTATATAAATTCTATGTAATCTAATATCCATATTTAGTCCATTCACTCAATTTACTAGACTCAAAAAATTTAAGATTCAACTTCCATATACCATATTCTACAAGTTCTATCCCATTAATATCCTTATAAGCAATGCCATATATAAGTCCTATGATGCACTTTATATAAATGTGACATAGTACTAAGATTTATCTATAATACCTTTAACTATTAAATATATCAATTATGATTATATTTTTATCTTATTTTATGTTATTTTATTTCCTTATATTTTATTATTAGGTTTGGTAATAGGATCCTATATACGAACCATAAAAATATTTCCTAAGCACAAGAAGGATAATCACCATTTCCATCAAACACACAGTTTGTAAGGGTAATTCATTGTTCCATCAAACACGGTTTGTAAGGGTAAATCCATAATCCATCAAACACACAGTCTATAAAGGTAAATTACCATTTTGTTAGACATACAATCTATAAGGTTAAATCACCATATATGATCCAATGATTTATAATTCGTTAGGCAAAATTCTATAATCTATCAGGTAAAAAAGGCTATGATATCTGTCAAGCATAAGCTTGTAATGTTGATAAAGGGGTATTTTGAGTACTTAATGGCTATATTTTATCCCCTAATTCATAGTAAACTTGTGGTTATTTCCCTTCTTCTGGTTATGTTTTGCTTTGGATACTGCTTTGGTTGTTTTTATGCTTGTAGGTGAGCAAAAGAGGCCAAGAAGCAAGGGAAAACATTCATGAAAAGTGCCAAACGGATATGGAACCATGATGAGGAGGAAGCAAGGAGGAAGCTTACCAAAATTCAACCAAAAAGAAGCATGGCAGCCTCTAGCAATTGACCTTTCAGTACTAGTTTGAGCATATCTCCGTATTATGAACTCCAATCAAAGTGATTCAAGTTGGTGTGCAAAGCGAACACAATGATATACAACTTTCATGTTGAACACTTGGTCATATTTGGGATATTTCATGGCGTTACAAGGCTATCTATTCAAAATCACAGTGTAGTAGGACAAATTCTGACCTTTGGTTACTAATTGGGTCATATCTCCCTCAATATATATCCGCTTAAGGTGATTCTAGTGGCTGTGGAAAGAAGAGACATAGAGCTACAACTTTCATGTTTGGTACTTTGGCAAATTCGGACTATTTGGGGCGGCACGGCCCTACCACGTCCAGGCCGTGCTTGGTGGCATGCACCACGGCCAGGCCGTGCTCTGGGCGAATGCTGCAGCATTACCCCAAATTCCAGCCAGAAGCACGGCCAGGCCGTGTCCTAGACCACGGCCGTGCTGCGGGTCTGTAAGCTTCGTGTTTTTTAGGGTTTTGGCCGCCCAAAGTGATATATATTGAGGGGAAATCGCTGCCAAAGGGGGGAGAACACATTTCAAACCTTCTCCACCTAGTTTTAGGGTTAGGAAACACCTTAGGAGTAGATTTAGAGTAGGATTAGAGTTTGAATTCATGTTCTAGGGTAGATTTCTCATTGATTCAGCATTGTATTTCATCTCTACATTCAGCAATCCAGGTTTTATCTTTCAATCTTTGCTTTTATTTCTATTTCCATTCATTCTCTTGAATTGTATTGAACTATCATGGTTTATTTTATGATTATGAATTTGGTTTCTGAACTTATGGTGTTTGAGTAGAGTTTTGATCTATGGTTTTGGTAAACCCACTTATAATGTGATGATACACTCTGCACATTGAACAATTGGAACCCTAATTGTGTTATCCATGGTTAATTAGGATTGGCTATTATGCATTGGTTATATGAGTTGATGAATGTTTGGCCGACAATTTATCACGTCTTAGGATATTAGTTGATGGACTGAGAGGTGAAAACTAATACCGGAACCTAATGGTTAATTAGGGATTTCTTAATCACGAAGGTAGTTTGAGATTCTCTAGGAATGAATCAATTAATGGGCACGAGAAAATCGATTAATTGTATTCCATGGTTGGCATAGAACTTAATGGACCTAGGTTGAACTAAGA
The DNA here is from genome assembly GCA_037074535.1 of Gleditsia sinensis. NCBI lineage: Eukaryota > Viridiplantae > Streptophyta > Magnoliopsida > Fabales > Fabaceae > Gleditsia > Gleditsia sinensis. The sequence goes on from CM073466.1 coordinate 24,451,846, forward strand.
ACCACGAAAGTAGGCAATTGGATTGACCTAGGTATGATTAGTAATGCTTGAAAGAGATTGCTAGTTAATTAAGGTTAACCATCCCCAATAACCTAGATAATTATAATTAGAGGTATAATTTGGATGTTGAGTATCATAAGTGTGGTGAACCGTAACCCTAGGCTTTGTTTAATTGTTTATCTTTACTTGTTTAATTGTGAACTCTCTATCGTTTTACATCGATCTAGATAGTTCGTTTTGCATAATTCTAGTAGTTGACATTGCTCTCTGTGGAATACGACCCGTACTCGCCGGACTAGCTACAGCTACGCCGTGCGCTTGCGGTTATTTGGTAAAACTTTATAGCACATCAAATGTCTATCAGGAATAATCCTATAAATTCTATCAGCCATAATACCCTATAATTCAATAAGCACCAAGGCTATCATTTGTCGCTGCTACCTAACAATGTTTTTGATTGGAATCCATTCTGGATATTGTGTATATTTATTTATTTATCTATTTACTTATAACATAAATTTTAAGGAAAGATAGTTTCATTTCATGTATTTTTTATTACCCAAATACAGATATAGCTCTGGACAATAGCACATCATAGCTTCCAAACATATAAGTATAGTTGCCACATTGTTTAATAGATTTATAAATCCAATAAAGTCTCAAATTCATAAATTTCTACATTCTGTTGGAGCTTATTCTCACATTCATTATTTATTCATCACCTAATTCATATTTATAGGATGCATAACAATATATTCTTTTTTCTCATACATATTGAACTATATTCATTCCTATACATATATAAATAAGTTGAAGATTGTTAGAATTGATATCTTTCTAAATTTTAGACTACCACTTTCTTTAATTCCAAATGCACTTAACCTTTCACATATATAAGAACCTTTATAACATCTTATAGTTTTATGGCTTGGATAATTCTAATAAATGTCCAGGTTCAAAACTCAACAAGTTTCTTATTACACATAGTTTAAATGCACTAAGAGCATTATCCTTTGTTTTTGTTGTGATGTATATGTGCAAGTTTAAACAATGTAACACGCAAGTGCACGTATCACAACCAAGTAATACAGTGATGAGTGAGTATCGTCCCACGGGGAATTGTAACAAAAAATTACTTGTAGTAGTTTACTCGTAATGCTATAGCAAAGGTGCTGGTGGTAAAGGAAAATTGGATTCAGGCTCACAATGAAATAAGAACAAAATAAGGAACTCTGAGATGATATTTTGAGACACGCTAGGTTAACAGAAGGAAAATAGATAATAATGTCAACTAGGATTGCCTTAGGGTTGCCATGAACTCCTGCACTCGTTTTGCTCTAACTTTGCTGCACCAATTGGTTCAATAACCAAATTTACCTTTTTGAATGGGTTCCTTCCAGACTACCGTTTCCTGTTGTTCTTGAGGTTAGTTTCATACATTCCTACATAAATCCAACCCCAAAAACTACAAATTAATCCTTGAACCATTGGGTTATATTGGACAACTATATATTCCTATATTGGTTGTGCATGGGTTTCTTCTACCAACCCGTAACATTCAAACTTATTCTCACTTTCATTTACCCTTCCAGGTTAAATGTTAGCTCCAACCTTATACTATTAAGGGGCATTTAACAGTAGAATTTTAAAAAATGCAATGACAGTTTGAATATCAAAAACAATGATGTAACAGAGCCATTCATTTACTGAAAATATGTTGAAAGTTCACAATAACCCATTTGCAAACCTAGCTGGAAGTTTAGCCGAGCTACATATCCAAGTTAATTATAACTATAAAAATTAGGATAATCATAATGCAAGGAAGAAATTCAGTAAAACACAAGCAGCAAAAAAAATAACAAAGCACAAAGGGAGAAGACTTCTATGGAACGATTCCCCTTCCCCTACGTCCAGCTGCTCCTTTTTGCTCCCCTTGTCAACAGCGTCCACCTCCCGTGCTTGATTGATTCCCAATGGAATAGTATCACCCTCTTCTGCACGTTCCCCTTTGAAGTTGGGGGCTACTCTAAGTGTTCTCTTTTTTTTTCTTGTACCTGCATATGTTTGCAACTGAGAGTGTTGTCCCTCTGTCCTGCAATGCACATTAAATTTTATAATCAGGTGTTATAAGTGTTTTCATATTCATGAGGTGCAAAAATAATATTAAATCAAGGAGAATTAATGCTAGTAAGTCAGAATGCAAAGTAATAAACTCGAGAAAATCATATCATAACTCTAATGAATTAAAGTTATCATCCTTCTATAAGTAGTTCAATTATAATTATGCTAATTTTATACAACATATAGAAACCTAATAATTGATATAAAGTAACTCCTAAATAAAAATAAAGAATACATTCTTGATATTAGGTTACCCAACACTTAAGAAGTCCTAACTTTCAAGGTTCACTCTCATCTTATAGTCTATCAAACCAAATAATCCACAATTCTAAACCAATCCAAAACCAACATGTAAATGAAATTATGGCTTCCATATACCTATAAACAATTCAAATCCAAATCACCATAACACTTGTTACTATGTCATGTTATAAGTTGTATAATTTACTCAACAAGTTTGAGCTTCATTTGGACTAGCTCATTTAAGCTATTTTCCAAAACTAATTAAACCACTTAAATCCTGAATTTATGATCTACAACTTGGGATATTTAGAATTCAACTTCACTTCACGCGTGCATTATTCATGTCAATGTTCACCAAAGAAAAAATCATGATATTGATTCGTAGTTAGTGTTATATGATCATTCAAATTTGTATGGAAGGTTTATTATATTCCTTAAATAAGAATCTATGGCCAAAATGTCTGAAAACATAAAAAGCCCATAGATTTCACAATCCTTTCCTAAGTTTTCTAAAGCTTTACTTCAACAATTTTTTTAAAGGGATTATGGCCGAAATCATGCCATGCTTTTGCTGCTACATGGTGAAGCACATAACTCTATAAATGGGTATTTAGTTCAGACTAAATCTAGGAGGAAGAAAACACTTGAATGAAAGAAGAAGCATGTGAAGCATAAGAAGAAGGATGGAGTAGAACTAGTTCAATAACCACAACTAAGGAGGGAAAAATTTGAATGGAATTTTCATAATTCCTATAAGACTAGATTTTTAGGAGGGTATGATTGAGATTTTGGGTGCAACTAAAGGGTTTAATTGTAAATTCCAATAACTAGAATTTTGTTAATATTTTTAGAAGGGTATGATTGGGACTTTGGATGCAATCAAAAGGTAAAATTACAAATTCCAATAGCTAGAATTTTGTGAATATTAATTTTTTCATAAGCCTCCATATACAAAACTATTAAGGTTTAAAACATGCTTATATTCTTTATGAAATTTCACTTGCTCCTTAAAACCATAAAATTATAGCCCATAAAGCAAATAAAACATATTTGTATGTTAAAACAAAAAAGATCACATAAACGAAACACATTTACTTTTAAATAGAAACATAAATGCTTTACATAAGGCATATCATGACAAAATATGCTACTTCAAAATTATGTGGCATTTGGTGCATATTGTCACGAGTGCACCAAATATGATTAATACCTCACCTTAAAACGACTTGTAATACTAAGAGTAAAGGTCAATTCCACAAAGATTGGGATCACCTTTTGTGAATAGAAAAAGGGTGGATTTTAAAAGCTGTAAATAAACTATTAAATATAGAATGGAATGATCGCAGTAAACTGAATAAGAGAAATCAATTATGAGAGTGTTGGTCTTGGTTGATATCCACCATCAAGGATTGCATTAATCAACAATAATATAATCAATTATATCTTGAATATCTACCATTGGGATGTTATCCATGTTTCTCTTTAGGTTTAGTTAATTGATAATGATTGCTTCAACTAACCCAAATTAATAAGCAACCTTAGCCAATCGATAAAATTTAACTTAGTAATCGTATAAAGAACAACATAAACTGATAGAGCTAAACAACACAAACACATCAACTGCATTTAATCTAGTTAATTATTCACCATAGGATAATAATTCATAATCATATAATTATTAATATTATTTACCTATTACATCAAAGGGATCAAAACTTTGTTGATGTATGATTTAGCCATATATTAAAACAAACAATATACTAGTAGGCTCCTAGCAATTATATGAAGCAATCATAGAGAAGAAAAAGAACAATCAAGCCTTAATCCAATCTCACAATGCATAAAATCATTGATGATTGGATGATTGAGAGAATTGAGAGAATTATTGATGATTAGATTTTTTTTTCTACCTCCTTAGCCTCATATTTATAAATTTAAGTAACGCCAATGACCTACAATTGCTTTTGGTCAATTTTTGGTTCATTCGGCTATGTTTTGGGACCAAAATAAAATTTATTCATGACATTTTCCTTTTCCTACTGCGGCTAATGCCGTGATGCTACTCTAGAGCACAACGGTGATATGATATATATCGAATTTGTAAAATTTTTGAAGAAAAAGTTGTAGAATTTGTCATCAATCACCTTAATCAAAACTCATAAGAGAGAGTTATGCTCTAATTAGTGATGAAAGATCAGGATTCACCTCGCAACGCCATGATGCTGAGTTGCAGGCGTGTCAACGTTTTGATTTCTCCAGAATTAGCCAAAGTTATCAACAAAAATGTTGTAGATTATAATATTAACTTTTTATAGCCTCTTGAATCACCTCAATTAAAGTTTTTATAAGGGAGTTTTGGCTTGATTATTGTCAAAAGATTTGGACTCGCTACAATTCAATATTTTTTTTTTCTGAATTTCTTCTATTTTTCTCCTATTTTCTTCTTCCTTTGCTCCTACAACATAAAACACAAAACTAAGTTAATTCCTAATCATATTTTTAGTAAATTAAATAAAAAATTAAGTTTAAAGGTATTAAAATCATGCTCAATTGTGCACAAATCAATATTATAACTAACCCTACCAATGGCCTTAGCGTCAGCTCTAGAAGAGGCTGAAGGCAGTTCATTTGCCCCACATCAGGTCTACACCATTGATGAATTATGGGAGTATATTAAGGTACTCAAGAAAGACATCGCACATGTGGGCACATCATTGAGCCAGTATGTGCATGACTTCTTCACCTCTGTAAACCAAATACCAAGAAAAGTATCTGAATCACCTCGCCTTAACCATGGGAGCACATGTATATTTCATACCATAACCACTAATTAGAGCACCTCTCACATTTGGCACAATAAAGGAGGATCCCATGGACAAGAAAACTAATGATGATATTTAGATTAAGGAATTCATTGAGTCATAGTTACTTTCCTTATCTTTCTAGATTCTTCTTTTTCTTTTATTTTCTCTTTTTTGCTGTATGTCCATCTCACACTAGGGACAATGTGAAGATTAAGTGTGAGGGTGGGATTTAATTTTGATACTTTGGATGACTAAATTTATAATTTCCTAAATGGTTAGACATGAATGAATGACTACCATAACCCCATTTTTGAATTGATACACCTAAATGTTCACCATTATGCATCTTTATTGAATTAGAAAGTTATGTGAGTAACTGTGTGTGTGTGTGTTCAAGTTTTACTATGAGTTGTTAAGTTTTTTGAAAAGCTAATATATGAATAATTTGAAAATATTTAGCTCTTGAAATAGGTAGAAGAAAATTGCAATTATAGGAAAATTTTATCTCTTTCCAAATTTTTATTTTCACTTTTAAACCCTACAAAATTTAGTGTACTTCAACCTCGGGAATTTAATTTACCTAGTACTTAGAAAAAGTGTATAATGAAAAAATAATTTTGATCTTAAAAGAACTCTATAACTTATTTCAATACCAGTTAAGACAAAACCCTAAGTTGATACTATTACTTATGAAAGGATTCATTCTTTGCAAGATTGAGCCTTTTCAAGCTTATCTATATGATTTTATATCTCTAGTACCCATTTTTGAGCTTAATTAACCTTTTATTTTAAGTTCCCAATTATTCCCCTAACCCTATTTCATTTTTAATATTTCCATATTATTTAGAACTTAATTATTCAAAAGGTTGGAAGGGTGGAGTTAAGATGATGAAAATAAAATGAAGAAAGAAAAATAAAGAAAAGCAAGAGGAAATAGTTGAAATAAAAAATTGAAGAATATAGTAGTAGAAAGGAGTGTAGGGGAAAATCTGCCGAAAGAAAGAGAAAGCGCAAGAAAAAGAAATCAAAAGAAGTCATGTGGTATTGGGTGTTGGTGTGTACTGTTGCAGGTACACCTAAATTGATACATTACCTCAAAACTAACCTGTAGTAGTGGGAGTAAGGGTCGATCCCACAGAGACTTGTATTACCTTATGTGATTAGAAAAAATGGGGATTGATAATCGCAAATTAAGTAAAATAAACAATAATAAAAATAATTAAGAGAGTAATTAATGAGAAAGGCGTTGGTTTCGATTGATATCCACCGTCAAGGGATTGCATTGATCATTGACAACATAATCAATTTGTAATTGAATATCTATCATTGGGTTTCTAACCCTGTTCCTCCTTAAGAAGAGTAAATTAATGACAATCGCACCAATTAAACCCTAATTAACAAGCAATACTTTAGCACATCGGTAAAGCATAACTTATTAACCGCATGAAGAACTAGAGAAACTGACAAAGCTAAACAAATATAAACACATCGGCTATATCTAATTTAGTTAATTATTCATCATACGTTCAATGATTTATAATCCAAAATACTTAAACCTATTTGCCTCATGAATCTTAGAATTGAAGACTTTGTTCAAAACATAATTCAACGGTAGATTAAGACAGACAATATACTAGTAGGCCCCCTAGCAATCATATGAATAATCATTGAGAAGAAGAGCAGATGAATAATCAATACTCAATTCAAATTGAAATAATAAAATCAAATCCATATCTCATAATGCATGAAGATCCTTTGAGGTTTCAATCTACCTCAACCAACTAAAAAGAACTAGCCACGCAGGGCCATAAGAAAATCTAAAGAAGAATTGAAGAATGTAACTAAGAACTTGGATGATTGATTGAATGAATTTTTTGCTTGCTTTCCTCACTTTTTATAGATTAACTCCTCCTAATCGAAGTAGGACTGTTTCTAGGTCAAATTTTTGCCTATCGGGGTTCAATTGGAGTTGAAAAACCCTAAAAATTGCAAATTCAGCGACTTAGTGCGACGGTGGGATCCGCGGCGTGTTATAGTGGCGCCGCGACGCTTCGAAAATCCAAAGACGGGGCGTCGCGGTGCTCATTGCTGGGCTGACACAGTGCCATAGAAATCACCTTAATCTGATCTAAATTGAAGGAGCTATGACAAAATTATTGACCAAAGGTCAGAATTCATCCTGCTTTGCACTGTGATTCTGATTTACGAGCTCTGTAACGCTATGAAATATCCCGAATTTGACCAAGTGTTCAACATAAAAGTTGTAGATGATTGTGTTATCGTTTCACAACCACTTGAATAACTTTGATTGGAGTTCATAAGAGGGAGATATGCTCAAAATAGTGCTGAATGGTCTGGAATCACTGCAATGTAGCATTTTTCCATGAATTTCTTATCTTTTTCTTCTCTTTTCTTCTTCCTTTGTTCCTACAACACAAAACACAAAAACTAAGCTAATTTTAATTATATTTTACTTAAATCAAACAAAAAGTAAGTTTAAAGGTATTAATATCATGCTTAATTAAGATCACGTCAAATACCCCCACACTCAACCTTTTGCTTGTCCTCAAGCAAAATAATCCCTAAAGAAAAAAAACAACAATCAATAATGTAGTGAGTGTTAGGTTTACCAAACGTTTGCCTTATAAAATAAAAATATACTCTAGAAAAATTTTGGAAGGTCATAATTATTCCCAAGATTAACACAAATGCAATCTATTATTTTATCATTCTGAATCCCTAGTGTGTGTGTGTTTTTAGGTCAATAAATTTTATTTTACCCGGATGAGTTTATATATCCCAAAATTTTGATTGTAGATCTCTAATTAGTTTAGGATTTCCATATGCTTATTCTTCATGCCACTCTCCACTAATGTAAGCCAAAACTACCTCTAGGATCAATAGGACCTTATTTAGCTTGTAATGTGGTCAAGGTATAAGGTAAGATAAAGTATACAAATTTAGGCTCAATCACCCAGTACCACACGATTAAATCTGATCTCTTGAACTTTCCTAAATTTGGGGTGATTTCTCCCCTCACACTCATTTTCTTGTTTTAGTTGAATTTAATCTATCTTTTCTTCTCAATTCTCTAAATTTTTTTTCACAGCATTCAGATTTTTCTTCTATTTCCTTTGCATAATTCTTTTTTTTTCATAATTCTTTTCTTTTCCTTGCTCCACCCTTTTTTAAATAAAGCTCTACAAAACAAATATTTAGAAAAATAATCATGGAGTGAGTGAATAGGATCAAAAATAAAGATATTCATACAAAATTTGGCTTTCAGCTCATTTGTGGTTTTTAGTAGGAAAAGTTCATTAAGCTCAAAATAGAGGAACTACGGATATTTCATTGTTTAAGTTAGGATTGCAAGGCTCAATCTATCAAATAATGCCTAAATCATCTCCTAAATAATAGTATTAGCTTAAGATTTCGCCTCAAGTAACATTCGAATAAGTTCTAGAATCCTGTGGAGATCATAAAATATATTTGAATTATATAAACCTTCTCTAAGTAAAAGATAAATTTAATGCCTAAAGTTATTGTGTAAAAATATTTTAGGACTCTAAAGTCAAAAGTAATAAATTGAAAAAGAGATAAAATTGCACACAACCATGAATTTTCTATATTTTTGAAGAGCTAAAAAAATTTGGATAGTCATATCATTGGCTGTTGGTTGTGCCTAACATCCCAAAACATAAATTGAACACTCACACAATCACTCAACTTTCTAAACGCAATAAAAGTGCATTAATAGTGAAAATTAGAAAATTGATGCTCAATATAGGGTTATAATAATTCAGACAAATATACGCCTACCCCCACACTCAAAATTTACATTGTCCTCAATGTAAAAGAAAGATAAGAATTAGGGAAGGATATAGAAAAAAATATGAGTTAAGTGATCTTTCCTGAATTTGTTTGAGTTAGAATGATCGTGTTGCATTGCTGGATCTTGAATTTTTTGCTTTCGACTTTTTTTTTACTATGTTAGGTTGCCTCCCAATAAGCGCCTTTGTTTAATGTCGTTGGCTCAACCCAGCTCCCTATCTTTGTTCATGGAGGCTCTTTGATGTTCACTTTAAATTTATGGGACTGATTCAATCCTTGAAATTCAACTGAATAACCAGAAGCCACATTAGTAATAACAAGTGGTCCTAACCAAGGGAGAGATTTCTTACCTTTAAAGGGTCTAACCCCTTTGATTTCTAGAACTTGATGCAACTCTACAGTCGGGTCTATGTGTAACATCCCTAATTTCGTTTCTTTTATTGATAAAGGTACATAAAAAATTTAATTAAGGAAATAAAATTTATTAGACAATATTTTAGATATCTAAGGAAATATAGTCCTTAGAAATTCTTCACCTTATGTATATGCATAGAAAATGTTTCTAACATTAAGAGAACAAATAAAGAAGGAAAACCAATAGGAAAGAAATTAGAAATAACATACTAAAGAGATGCAAAATTCTTGGATAAGGAAGATAAATTTTTAAAAACAAGTAAAGGTCTTAAAATTTCAAGAACATTGAATTAGGGTAATTTGTCCTAATTCAAGAACTAGAGTTACTAAGTTTGAAATCTTTACCCATACATTGGGCTTTTTACCTATGGACACTTCATATAGAGTTTTTCCACTTCACGTAAGTTTCTAGCAAGCCATTGGATAACCTAAGCAAGAAATAAAACATAGACTTGGACTAGGATATAGTAATTGGACCAATAGCCCAAAAATTATGAAAATGTAACCAAACCCTCTAAGAAAGGTAGAATTTTATCCAAAGCAAAGAAAATGGGTAGGAATAAGCCCATAATGGGTAGAAATAAGCCCAAATCCAAGAGGAAAAATAAAATAAAATAAAATAAATTAGATGATGATATAATAATAATAATAATAAAGATTAGGTTACATGGCATTAAGACAAAAATTTAGCAAGTGGTGTGATTCTACATTCATCATTTAGGCAAGTGGCATGATAATACAAGGCTTTAGGACAAAAACATCTATATCCTACACTCATAATTTTAGCAAGTGGTATGATAATACATGGCATTAGGACAAAACTTTCCTGTCCCACACAAATACTATCAACCAAATAATGGAGATTCAAGGGCTAGAAATTTGCCACCTAAAAAGGCAAACCTATCATACTTGTTTAAGACAAAAGAAAATGGAAAAGAATCCCTAAATCAAAGGGACCTTGTCCCTTATCTTAAGAACATATCATCATAATTTTCAAAATACAAATCTCCTTTTCCTATGCATATCTTGACTAAGGAAGAGGAAGACAAGAACATAAGTTGTTTGTTTTCCAAAAATTCAACAAAGTGTATCCTAATTGTGATAAGGTAGACCCATGATCATGAAAGGTGAATTATTTGGTGGTCTATATAAGAAAACCCACGCTTATAACATTATAATTTTGTCCAAGTAAGGGAGAGGAAAAATAAAAGCAAGGTAGAGTGAGGAAAGGAGAGGAAGAAAGGAAGAAAGAGGAAGGAGAAGCCTAGGGGACTAAGTGCTCCAAGTAAGTTTAACAATATTTCTTTTCGAAGAAACTTTTTGAAACTTATAATATTTATATGAGATTTTGATCTTAGAACTTTGATGATTGGTCATATATGTTGCTATATCATGTTACATATTGATCTTGCATGTGATGTATGTTTGAATACTTAGGTTGGTGTAGATAGTTCTGCATGGGTATGGCTATAGTTGGAAGAATTTTAACCTTCTGTGTTTTAATTTCTGGGAATTATTTAAAGGGAATTAAAATAAATGTTTAACATAAGAATTAAAGATATATGTGTCACGGATTTTTAGCCACTGGAATCATTCAATTTGGAGTCCATATGAGGTAGATATGGTCCGATTAGTATGCAAAGGTTAGAAAATGGTTCATCAGGGAAGAATATGTTAGGATAGCTTCGGTAATTTAATTTCTGGGAATTATCTGAAGGGAATTAAAATAAATATTTAACATAAGAATTAAAGATATATGTGTCACGGATTTTAAGCCACTGGAATCATTCAATTTGGAGTCCATATGAGCAAGATAAGAGCTTATTAGTAGTCAAAGGTCAGAAAATGGTTCATCAGGGAAGAATATGTAAGGATAGCTTCAGTATTTTAATTTCTGGGAATTATCTGTATGGAATTAAAATAAATGGTTAACATAAGAATTATATCTATGTGTCTCATAGATTTTTAACCACTGGAATCATTCAATTTGGAGTCCATATTAGGAAGATATGAGTTGATTAGTAGTCAAAGGTCAGAAAATTGTTCATCAGGGAAGAATATGTTAGGATAGTTTCTGTATTTTACTTTATGGGAATTATATGTATGGAATTAAAATAAATGGTTAACATAAGAATTATATCTATGTGTGTCATGGATTTTTAGCCACTGGAATCATTCAATTTGGAGTCCATATGAGGAAGATATGAGCTGATTAGTAGTCAAAGGTCAGAAAATGGTTCATCAGGGAAGAGTATGTTAGGACAGCTTCTGTATTTTAATTTCTAGGAATTATCTGTATGGAAATAAAATAAATGGTTAACATAAGAATTATAGATATGTGTGTCATGGATATTTAACCACTGTAATTACTCAAGTTGGAGTCCATATGAGGTAGATATGATCCGATTAGTAGGTAGAGGTCAGAACCTATCCGAGAAGAAATAACCTGTACATTTAGGGAGTAATATCACCTTGATTTCTTAATATTTCACTACAATATTCAACATAATAGTTTTAGATAATTGTTTTATCTTGAAATTGACACTAAGAGCACCTACATCGGAGTTCAATTGAGGGAGTTATGCTCTAATTATTAAGAGAATGTTAGATATGAAGAAAACCTACATCAAGAAAATAAAGAAATAAAATTAATATTTTAAAAAAGAAGACGAATCTTATAAATGACTAGTATATGCCATAGCCATTGCCATTGTATGAACTTCTTACCATCTTAAGTGTAAAATTCTGATATGGAAATATTTTATAAAGTGATATTTGAAATGGTTATGTTAATGGCATGATTACCAATGATTTATGGTAATAGTTATATTTTGATGAACATACTTGTTATTGAAAGCATATTTTTTGCTATCATTGTGAAAAGAAATGAAATAAGCACGGTCACATGGCAGTCCGTGTGGTACACCAGTAGGGGACGCCCTACCAACAATTATGATCATGTTAATGAGAAAAGAAAGAGAAAGTGGGCCATGTCGGACGGAGGGAGAAAAGTCCGTACCAGAGAGTAGAGGATACTCACCCTGACCGGGGTAGTTTGAAATGAGAATAAGTTTATGGCCATTATATGATATTTTGAAAATAGTTAATCCTGTCATACATATCATTACATTATGATTCTTATGTGCATAGATATAATGCATTATGTGACCAAAGATATTTTCTGTAGTTTATACAGCTGAACATGATGTGATGAGCTATAATGATGATGATTTATTGTTAAATTTACTGGGATTTAATTCTCACTATATTTCCATATCATGTTCAGAAAATTAGTTATGCAGATTTTTTTCTATAGCTCTGGCTTTTAGTGCATGTTGGATCGAGTACTTTATGTTGGGCAGATCCCAGAAGCAAATAAAATGTTTGTGGTCGAGTTGGCTTAGATCCCGGTGACGGTGCAACCACCCGCACCTGTATCTCCGGAATTGGTCAACTAGAATAACTAAGATGTAGATTTTTATGTGTTTGATATGTTGCCCGTATGTTTTGATTAATGACATATATGTGAACTCTGTATTGTATAAATTAAATAAATGTTATATTGAATTAAGTCGTAATGAGGTAATAACTTCATGGTATTTAAAAAAAAAGGTTGTTACACTATGCCTTTAAGGTTTGCAATTATTTTTGTATTGGCATTTCTTTTTTCCTAAAGAATATGCATCGATTCCTCTTCTTTTTTAACACCTAAATTTTTTGTAACTATAATAGGTGATGCATCTCCTACTTCCAAGTATTTCAAGTTATTAGGAAGAGGTGACAAAATTGATCCACAGTCCTGCAAAATAGAAGGTGTAAGATTAGTATCAGAATTTGATAATTCCTTATAAGCAACCTTACCTTTTAATGGCCCTTCTGAAAAATCATTGAGTGCAGCCAGTTTCTCCTTTGTTTCTTCATCTAAGTCTATCTCACCATCGCCTTCTACTATAGATTTGTTCACACTTTCCTCTATTTTATCCTTTTCATCTAATTCAAACACATCGTATGCCAAAGAATCAAGTACATCAATGGAATAAACAGGAGTATCATGTCCTGGGTGTTTCATGGCTTCATACATATTGAATTTTATTACTTTACCATCAAATTCCATAGTGAGTGTACCATTGTGAACATCTATCTTGGTTTTAGAGGTTTTCAAGAATGGTCTCCCTAATAATATTGGAGAAGTAAAATCCCTATTGTCCATGTCAAGCACATAAAAATCTGCAGGGAACACCAAATCATCAACCTAGACCAAGACATCCTCAATTATTCCCTTAGGATATACAGTGGACCTGTCTACTAGTTGAATTATCAAATTTGCAAAGTTCAATGGTCCCAAATTCAAAGATGTATATACAGAATATGGCATAACATTGATGGAAGCTCCTAAATTTAACATATCCTTTTCAATGCGAGTTCTCTCAATTTTGCATGGAATAGTAAACAAACCTGGATCCTTGCATTTAGTAGGGAGTTTTGTTTGTATCATAGCAGATACATTCTAATTCATATGAACCTTTTCAAAATCCTTTAATTTTTACCCTTCTTTTTTAGTACATAGTTCTTTCAAGAACTTTGCATATCTTGGCACCTGTTTAATGGTATCTAGAAAGGGGAGATTAACTTTACATTTTCTAAAGGTGTCATACAGTTTAGAAGTTTTCTTATTTAGCCAATTCTCTTTAAGAGCTTCTGGAAAAGGAGGCATTACTTCATAATTTGGAGTAGATAAAGACTTACCTGTAGATTCTTCTTTCTCCTTATTTAATTTCTCATGCTTTTTAGGAGAAGAACGGGATGGTAAACCTTTAGTTTCCTTACCATTCATTAAAATAATTGCACTGACATTTTCTCTAGGATTTACCACAGTTTGAGAAGGTAACTTACCTGAGTTTTGAGCATCCAATCGACTCACTGTGGTTGCTAATTGACCTACTTGAGTTGTTAGGTTCTGAATGCTAGCTCTTGTCTCTTGCTGAAATTGATGAGAATTATGTACAAGAGTTTTCACAACATCTTCCAAGGAATTACTTACCTGGTGATCCTCAGATGTATTTTGTCTAGGATAATAGGCTTGCTGATTTTGCTGAAAATTTTGTCCTACGGACCTATTTTATGCATTCCCATATATAAAATTGGGATGATCCTTCCATCCAAGATTGTATGTATTAGCATAAGGATCATACCTCTTTGGTTGGTCAAGAAAACCTCCTACATCATTCGCTTGTTCTGTGAAATTCTCTTGAAGTGTAGGGCACATATAAGTGGAGTGCCCTGTTGCTGAACATATTCCACAGACTTTAACTTGCTGTAGTGTACCTGTAGCCATTTGGCGCGCAAGAGAGATAAGTTTAGATATTTGATTCTGAAGAGAAGTAGTACTTACCTCATGGGCATGTCTAATAGTAGTATCATGCCTAATGCCAAATTGTTGAGAATTGGCAGCCATATTTGATATCAGGATTCCTTACACTTAATTTAACATATTCCATCATCTAGTTATCAAGAAAACAAAAATTAAATCATGTATTATTAAGGGTGTTTCCCAACAGAAACTTCTCAAGGTCTTCTTCTAAGTGTTTAAGGCCATACTCATTTTATCAATCTAATCATATTCCATCATTTTTTCACCACATTAAAATATATGTAACAGTAGCATAAAAGCCCTAAAATTTTGCCACCCACAGCCATATCTATGCAGAACTTTCCACACCAACCAAAGTATTCAAAACATCCATCATATGCAAGATCAACATGTAACATGATATAGCAACATCCATGGCCAATCATTACAGTAGCAAATATTGTAAATTTTATGAAAGTTCTAAGATCAAAATCCCTTATAAATTTTACAAATTTCAAAACTTTTCTTCAAAAAGAGATAATGTTAAATTTACCTAAAGATCTCCCTAGTAAGCCACTAAGTGTGGTCTAGTGGTGAGGGAGATCTCCCTAGCTCACTTAGTAAATTATTTTTCTTGTTTCCTCTTGAAGGAAGTGAAAAGATTCCTCCCTTCCCTTAGCCTTTCCAGGAGCTTGAATAAGAGAGGGAGGTTGAGTTTTGAACCCGAAGGATGAAGAGAAAAGATGGATTCAAGTGGAGATTAAGTTAACTTACCTTGAGTACTTAGTCCTCTAGACTTCTCCTTCTTCTTCCTTCCTCTCTTCTCATTTCTTTCTCTCCTTTCCTAACTCTACCTTACTTTTATTTTTCCCTCTCCTTCACTTGGACAACATTCTAATGTTATAAAAATAGTTTTTGCTTAAATAAATTATCAAATGGTCCTACTCTCATAATTATGGGTCTACCTTATCACAATTAAGATGTACTTGCTTTCTTTTTGGGGGAAGACAAATCATGTTCTTGTATTCCTCTCCCTTATTCAAGATATGCATAGCAAAAAGAGGATTTTTTATTTGAAAATTATGATAAAATATTCTCAAGACAAGGGGCAAGGTATTTAAAGATTCATTTCTTTTTTCTTTTGTCTCACTCAAGAATAATAGATTTGCCTTTCTAATTGGCAAATTTCCAGCCCTTGAGTCTCCTTGCTTGGCCGAAATTATTTGTGTAGGATAGGGATATTTTGTCCTAATGCCATGTGTAACAGCTCCATTTATGTAACAATTTTTTTTTTAACATCATGAAGTTATTACCTCAACTTAACTCACAATAACATTTATTTAATTATACAATACTAAGTTTACACTCACATCATTAATACAAATATTTGTACAAGACATACATGTACATATAAGCCCTAATCTTCCACATAGACTATTTCCGGGGCCACTGGTTCGGGTGGTGGCACCTCCGCCGGAATCTCAGTCACTTCAACAACTGATATATCTGCAATAATAGATATTTGCCCAAGATAGGGCACCTCGATCATACGTACGGCAATAATAAGTCTCATTGAAAAAAACTGCATAGCTAATTTTCTGAACATGATATGGAAATATAGTGAGAATTAAATCTCAGTATGTTCAACAATAATTCATTATCAATATAGTTCATCACGTCATGTTCAGTTGTATAAACTACAGAAAATATCTTTAGGTCACATGAATGCACTTTATCATGCACATGAAAATTATACAGTTATGACATGTATGGCATGAATAACTATTTTTTCGAATTTCATATGATGGCTATCAACTTATTCTTACTTCAAGTTACCCCGGTCAGGGTGAGTATTCTCTACTTTTCGGTACGGGCTTATCTCGCTCCGTCCGAAATGGCACACTTTCTCTTTCTTTTCTCATGAATATAATCATAACCGTTGGTAGGGCGTCCCCTACTGGTGTACCACACGGATTGCCATGTGACCGTGCTCATTTCTTTTCTTTTCATATTAATAGCCGAAAATATGATTCCAATAACAAGTATGTTCATTATATTCTCATGCCATAATGTATCAAAACATAATCATTCTCAAAATTCATTGGTAAACTGAAATTATGCCATGAATATAATCATTTTCTAATTTTCACTTTATAAAATATTTCCATGTCAAAATTCCACACTAATACCTCGATAACTGGATAGTAGTTGTAGTATGTAAACAGCGCACTAGGAAAGTTCCCAGAAAAGAGAGGTGGGTCACTAATGGACACGCTTAAATACCAAGTCTTTCCTTGCCAGAGCTTTCCTTAGACATGCACTTTTCACAAATCACAATTTTTTTTTCCAGTAACTAGAATAATTCTTTTCTGATGTGGAAATACTGCAACCACGGAGCATACTAAGATTGTTTTCAAATAAAACCGGCACTTTCAAAACTTCTTGAAAATTTATATGAGTACTAGGGTAAATTCTATGTTAAAAATTACACACTTAAAATGGTAGTAAGTTCATGCAATGGCAATAGCTATGGCATACACTAGGCACTTATTATTTTCATTTATAAAATTCATCTTCTTTCTTGAATATTATTTTCATCTTTTCATTTTCTTTATGTCTAGGCATTTAGTCATTTTATTTCTACTTATATCATTTCCAACACATGTTCTTACAAATTTTATAGAGCATTTTTCCTCAAATTGATTTCTACTATTACCTTAAAATTCATCTAGGGTAGAAAAAAATATTGAAAATAGGTTTTACTAACTTTTAACACAGCCTTTGCTTACAAATCAGAGCATAACTCTCTCCTTTTAACTCCAATTAAGATGATCTTAGTGTCTATGAAAAGCTAAGACAATTATCTAAAACTATTATGTTAATCATATCAACAAAATAGTATGATATTGTGGTGTTAGTACTCCTTTAAATTTAGTATTATTTCTTCTCGTGTAGGTTCTGACCTTTACTGACTAATTTGACCATATCTCTCAAATTTGAACTCCAAATTGAGTTATTCCAGTTGGTAAAATTCCATGAGCCATATATCTATAATTGTTATGTTGGCGCGCTATTTTAATTCCCTACAAAATATTCCCAGAAATTTAAAAACTAAAGCTTTAATAACATACTCTTCCCTGAATAAACATTTTCTGACCTCTGCTTACTAATCGGATCATATCTACCTCATATGAACTCCAAATTGAGTTATTCCAGTTGGTAAAATTCCATGAGCCATATATCTATAATTGTTATGTTGGCACGCTATTTTAATTCCTTACAGATACATCCCAAAAATTAAAATACCAAAGCTATCCTAACATATTTTTCCCTGATGACCCATTTTCTGACCTTTGTCTACTAATCGGCACATATCTCCCTTATATGGACTCCAAATTGAATGATTCCAGTGCCTAAATATCCATGACACATATTTCTTTAATTCTTATGTTAACCATTTATTTTATTTCCTTATAGATTGTTCCCAGAAATTAAAATACCGAAGCTATCCTAACATATTTTTCCCTGATGACCCATTTTCTGACCTTTGTCTACTAATCGGCTCATATCTCCCTTATATGGACTCCAAATTGAATCATTCCAGTGCCTAAATATCCATGACACATATATATTTAATTATTATGTTTTCCTTATAGATTGTTTCCAAAAATTAAAATACCGAAACTTAAAATTCTGCCACCCATAGCCATAACCATGCAGAACTATCTACACCAACCTAAGTATTCAAACATACATCACATGCAAGATCAATATGTAACATGATATAGCAACATCATGACCAATCATAAAAGTTCTAAGATCAAAATCTCATATAAATATTATAAGTTTCAAAAGTTTTCTTCAAAAAAAAAAATTGTTAAACTTACCTGGAGCACTTAGTCCCCTAGACTTCTCCTTCCTCTTTCTTCCTTTCTTCCTCTCCTTTCCTCACTCTACCTTGCTTCTATTTTTCTTCTCCCTCACTTGGACGAAATTCTAATGTTGTAAGGGTGGGTTTTCTTATATAGACCATCAAATAATTCACCTTTCATGATCATGGGTCTACCTTATCACAATTAAGATACACTTTGTTGAATTTTTGGAAAACAAACAACTTATGTTCTTGTCTTCCTCTTCCTTAGTCAAGATATGCATAGGAAAAGGAGATTTGTATTTTGAAAATTATGATGATATGTTCTTAAGATAAGGGACAAGGTCCCTTTGATTTAGGGATTCATTTCTATTTTCTTTTGTCTTAAACAAGTATGATAGGTTTGCCTTTTTAGGTGGCAAATTTCTAGCCCTTGAATCTCCATTATTTGGTTGATATTATTTGTGTGGGCTATGAATGTTTTGTCCTAATACCATGTATTATCATGCCACTTGCTAAAATTATGAGTGTAGGATATAGATGTTTTTGTCCTAAAGCCTTGTATTATCATGCCACTTGCCTAAATGATGAATGTATAATCACACCACTTGCTAAATTTTTCTCTTAATGCCATGTAACCTAATCTTTATTCTTATTATTATATCATCATCTAATTTATTTTATTTTATTTTTTCTCTTGGATTTGGGTTTATTCCTACCCATTATGGGCTTGTCCTACCCATTTTCTTTGCTTTGGATAAAATTCTTCCTTTCTTGGTGGGCTTGGTCACATTTTCATAATTTTTGGGCTATTGGTGCAATTACTACATCCTAGTCCAAGTCTATGTTTTATTTCTTGTTTAGGTTATCCAATGGGCTTGTTAGAAACTTATGTGAAGTGGAAAAATTCTATATGAAGTGTCCATAGGTAAAAGCCCAATGTATGGGTAAAGATTTTAAACTTAGTAACTATAGTTCTTGAATTAGGAAAAAATTACCCTAATTCAATGTTCTTGAAATTTTAAGACCTCTACTTGTTTCTAAAAATTTATCTTCCTTATCCAAGAATTTTGCATCTCTTTAGTATGTTATTTCTAATTTCTTTCGTATTAGATTTTCCTTCTTTATTTGTTCTCTTAATGTTAGAAACATTTTCTATGCATATACATAAGGTGAAGAATTTCTAAGGACTATATTTCCTTAGATATCTAAAATATTGTCTAATAAATTTTATTTCCTTAATTAATTTTTTTATGTACCTTTATCAATAAAATAAAAGAAATTAAGGATGTTACACCATGTATTATTACCTACTATTTCATTACATGGCTTGCTAAAATTATAAGCGTAGGATATAGATGTTTTGTCCTAATGCCATGTATTATTACACTATTATTTCATAACATGGCTCGTTGAAATTTTGAGTGTAGGATATAGATATTTTGTCCTAATTCCATGTGACCTAATCTTGATTATTATTACACTACTATTTCATCACATGGTTCTTATCTTTCCCTCTTGAATTTGGACTCATTTTTGCCCATTTCCTTTGCTTTGGCTGAAATTCCTACCTCTCATGGAGGGCTTGGCCACACTTTCATGATTTTTGGGCTATTTGTCTAACCTCTATATCCTAGTCCAAGTCTATGTTATATCTCTTGCTTAGGCTATCCAATTGGCTTGCTAGAAACTCATGAAGTGGAAAACACTCTATATGAAGTGTCCATAGGTGAAGGCATAAATGTATGGGTGGAGATGTTAAACTTAGGAACTCTATCTCTTGAATTAGGACAAATTATCCAAATCCAATTTTCTTAAATTTTGAAGACTATTATTTTCTTCCAAAAATTTATCTTCCTTACCTAAGAATTTCACCCCTCATTAGGATGTTATTTCTACTTTTTTTCCTCTTAAATTTTTTCTCTTTATTTATTTCCTTAATGTTAGAAACATTTTCTATACATACACATAAGGTGAAGAATTTCTAAGACTTATATTCTCTTAGATATCTAAAAATTGTTTAATAAATTTTATTTCTTTAATTAAATATTTATGTGCCTTTATTAATAAAATAAACAAAGTTAAGAATGTTACAAGGTGACTAAGCCAAATTCTTATCCTTTATCATGCCTTACACCCTGGCCACATTACAAGGTAAATAATCTACTATTGATCTAAAGTGTAGTACGCAGCCTACATCAGTGAAAAGTAGCTTAAAGAATAAGCCTATAAAGTTTCTTTCATTTGTTGTTTAAAATTTTTTCTATATAAATTCATCTAAGTATGGGAAATTACTTGACTTAAGGCATACACACTCACTCAAGATTTAAAGGGAGGAAAGTGAACTGCAAAAGTGCTAAGTTTACTTATAACTATGATCTTGTTTGAAAATTTTCTTGAAGCTTTTCTCCCTAAATACTTTTGAGGCAAGAACTTAGTGGCTTGGCACTCATTGCATGATTTCAATTTTGCTTAAGGTTTACTTTTCTTTGAAAGGATTGCTTTTGCTTGAGGACAAGTAAAAGATTAAGTGTAAGGGTATTTGATATGCACATAATTATGCATAAGTTGATACTTTAATTTGACTTTTTAATAGATTTTGAGAGAAATTAAACAAATAGTATGATTAATTTATGGAATTGTCTTATAGGAACCAAGAAAAGTGGAGATAATGCGAAAATGAAAAGAAAAAGGGATAAAGAGTTGAAAATTGAGATAGAAGTTGTCGTGTCCCAACTCTAGTTAGTTCTCAGAATTCCAAAATAACTTCTTTTGCTATGCTGAAGAGTGTAGGGCAAGTTTATACAATTACAAATGCTTTCCTATCCGGACACAAATTTCTTTCCATTGGGACACAAGTTAGAAGCCCTAAAACAAAGAAATTATAAAAAATGGCACTATCGTGATGGTGGATATTTTGCATTACAATGGTAGCCCATTAACCTACCACATTACCTTGGTAGAATTGGTAGTGTGATGATGACATAATTGTACCATGGCGACGTGAGAGTGACAAATCTTCTTTTTTCTATTTTTAAATAGTCATGTTTAGTTGCAAATTTCAAGACACCACCCAAGCTTTTTTCTCTCATCTCTCTCTTATAATTTAGTTGTTTTACCCATGGCTTTACATGGATAAACACTTTTAGTTGGTTTAGGAGGATTGAAACCTTAATAATTCTATACATTGTGAGATTTGGTTAAGATTAATGGTTCAATTCTATTCGAGTATTAATTGTTGTTATGCTCTTTATTTCACGATTGCTCCGTTTAATTGCTATGATGCATATTAGTATATTATTTGTCTTGATCTACTACTGAATTATATATCAAACAGAGTTTTTATGATTTAAGAGGAAAATAAGGTGAACGATTGCCAGATTATGGATTTTAAATCTTATTAGGACCTATTAACTAAATCGAATGCAACTAATTATTTTTGTTATTTAGTTTTACCAATCTTTCTAATTCTTAATGCAATTGTTAAGTTGAATTTTACCAGTTGACTAAAATTACTTATCAATTAGGATTAGTTGAGGTAATTGTTATCTGTTAACTAAATTTAAGGAGGGATAGGAATTGCATTCCAATGGTAAATATTAAATAAAGAGTTAATTATATTATAAATGATTAGTATAAATTCTTCATGGTGGATATTAATCGAAACCAACTGGTGTGTACTATTATGGGTACACTAAATATAATTTCTTACCTCTAAACTAACCTGTAGCAGTGGGAGTAAGGGTTGATTCCATAGATTGGTATTAACTTTTGTGAATCAATTAAAGAGGGGTTGAATAATGAAAGTAAATTAATAAAATAAAAGAGAATGATCGCAAGCAGAATAAAAAATAGTAATTAATAATAAAAGTGTTGGTTTCAGTTGATATCCACCATCAAGCAATCACATTTATCATTGATAATATATTCAATCTTTAATTGAGTATCTATCATTGGGATTCTATCCCTATTCCTCCTTAAGTTTAGTAATGGATGACGATCGCCTTAATTAACCCTAATTAACAAGTGATCATTTAGCACATCAGAAAACTATAACTTATTAACCGCATGAAGAATTAGAGAAACTGGTAGAGCTAAACAAACATAGACACATCGGCTATATTCAATTTAGTCAATCAGTCATCATAGGTTTAATAATTATAATCTAAAATTATTAATTATATTTGCCTCTTGAATCATAATAATGAAAATTTTGTTAAGTTGAATTTTACTAGTTGACTAAAATTACTTATCAATTAGGATTAGTTGAGGTAATTGTTATCTGTTAACTAAATTTAAGGAGGGATAGGAATTGCATTCCAATGGTAAATATTAAATAAAGAGTTAATTATATTATAAATGATTAGTATAAATTCTTCATGGTGGATATTAATCGAAACCAACTGGTGTGTACTATTGTGGGTACACTAAATATAATTTCTTACCTCTAAACTAACCTGTAGCAGTGGGAGTAAGGGTTGATTCCATAAATTGGTATTAATTTTTGTGAATCAATTAAAGAGGGGTTGAATAATGAAAGTAAATTAATAAAATAAAAGAGAATGATCGCAAGCAAAATAAAAAATAGTAATTAATAATAAAAGTGTTGGTTTCAGTTGATATCCACCATCAAGGAATCACATTGATCATTGATAATATATTCAATCTTTAATTGAGTATCTATCATTGGGATTCTATCCCTCTTCCTCCTTAATTTTAATAATGGATGACGATTGCCTTAATTAACCCTAATTAACAAGTGATCATTTTGCACATCAGCAAACTATAACTTATTAACCGCATGAAGAATTAGAGAAACTGGTAGAGCTAAACAAACATAGACACATCGGCTATATTCAATTTAGTCAGTCATTCATCATAGGTTTAATAATTTATAATCTAAAATTATTAATTATATTTGCCTCTTGAATCATAATAATGAAAATTTTGTTAAGTTGAATTTTACCAGTTGACTAAAATTACTTATCAATTAGGATTAGTTGAGGTAATTGTTATCTGTTAACTAAATTTAAGGAGGGATAGGAATTGCATTCCAATGGTAAATATTAAATAAAGAGTTAATTATATTATAAATGATTAGTATAAATTCTTCATGGTGGATATTAATCGAAACCAACTAGTGTGTACTATTGTGGGTACACTAAATATAATTTCTTACCTCTAAACTAACTTGTAGCAGTGGGAGTAAGGGTTGATTCCATAGATTGGTATTAACTTTTGTGAATCAATTAAAGAGTGGTTGAATAATGAAAGTAAATTAATAAAATAAAAGAGAGTGATCGCAAACAAAATAAAAAATAGAAATTAATAATAAAAGTGTTGGTTTCAGTTGATATCCACCATCAAGGAATCACATTTATCATTGATAATATATTCAATCTTTAATTGAGTATCTATCATTGAGATTCTATCCGTATTCCTCCTTAAGTTTAGTAATGGATGACGATCGCCTTAATTAACCCTAATTAACAAGTGATCATTTAGCACATCGGAAAACTATAACCTATTAACCGCATGAAGAATTAGAGAAACTGGTAGAGCTAAACAAACGTAGACACATCGCCTATATTCAATTTAGTCAGTCATTCATCATAGGTTTAATAATTTATAATCTAAAATTATTAATTATATTTGCCTCTTGAATCATAATAATGAAAATTTTGTTCAAAATATAATTTAGTAGTAGATTGAAATAATAAAATCACTAGTGTGCACCCTAGATATCAATTAAAACAATCATGGGAATAAGAATGGATGAATAATCAATACTCAATTAAAATTAATATAAACTCAAATACACATCTCACAATGCATAAAAGATTCTTGATGTTTCAATCTTCCTGAACCAATAAAAAGGAAACTAGCTACGCAAGGCTAGAAGAAAACCTAGAGAAGACGAGAAGAAGAAACTTGAGAAATTGGTGATTTGATCCTTGGATGGATTAGATCCCCCTTTCATGCTTACTTTCCTTCTTATATATAGGTTGAGAGAGTTCTAAATAAAGTAGGATTGCTTCTAGGGTTTTTTCTAGGCTTTTGGGTTTCAATTGGGGTGAAAAACTTAAAAATCGCATTAAAAATAGTGCTACGACGGTGAGCACCGTGTCCTTCTCCTAGATCACTGCAGTAGTATGGACACCATCCACTAGCCTGTTTTGTAAAGTCGTGGCACCCAATTATAGGCCCTGCGGTGCTATGATCTTTTCAGAATTTGCAAATGTGGTAAACAAAAAAGTTGTATCTCTGTCTCTTGGCTTTCCATAGCTGCTGAAGTCACCTTAATCGAAGATATATGGAGGGATTTATACCCAAATTAGTGACCAAAGGTTAGCATTCATCTTGCTGCACTGTAATTCTAAATTTCAAGTTCTGTATGCTCTGAAATATCCCAAATTTGACAAAGTGCTCCACTTAAAAGTTATAGATTATTCTCTTATCTTTTTACAACCAGTTGAATAATTTTGGTTGGAGTTCGTATGTGGGATATATGGTCAAATTAGTTTTGAAAGGTTTAGAATCGTTGTAATTCAGCATTTTTCCATGAATTTATTATATTTTTCTCCTCTTTTCTTCTTTCTTTGTTCCTACAACACAAAACTCAAAAATAAGCTAATTCATAATCATATTTTATTTAAACAAATAAAAAAAGTAAGTTTAAAGGTATTAAAATCATGCTTAATTATGAACACATCAAATACCTCCATACTCAACTTGTTGCTTGTCCTCAAGCCACATAATCCCTAAAGACGAAAACAAAAATCAATATATGTAGAAAGTGTTAGGCTTACCACTTTTTTTCCTCATAACATGAAAATATGCTCAAGAAAAGTTTTGAAAGGTTATAACCGTGCACAAGATTAACTTAAATGCAATCGATTATTTTATTCCCTTGAATCCTGAATGTGTGTGTGTTTTTGGTTCAATAAATTTCCTTTTACCCGAATGGGTTTATATATCCCAAAATTTTCGGTGCAGATCTCTAATTAATTTAGGATTTTCATAGGCTTATTTTTCATGCCAGTCTTCACTAATATAGGCCAAAACTACCTCTACGATCAATAGGTCTTTATTTAGCTTGTAATATGGCCAGGGTATAAGGTATGATAAAGGATAGAAATTCAAGCTTAATCACCCAGCACCACATGATTAAATTTGATCTCTTGAGCTTTTTCAAGTTCGGGGTAGATTTTCCCCTACACTCAATTTCTTGCTTCAATTAAATTCTATTTTTTATTTTCCTCGGTTCTCTATTTCATTTCTTTCACCCATTGCATATGCTTTCATCCTTTCCTTTGAATTTCTTTTCTTTTCTTTCCTTGCTCCACCCTTCCACCCTTTTGTCAATAAATTTTACAAAACAAATATTTAGAAAAATAATCATAGAGTGGGAGAATAGGGTCAAAAATAAATATATGTATACAAAATTTGGCTTTTGGCTCATTTATCAATATAGAAAAAAAGTTCATTAAGCCCAAAATAGAGGAACTAAGGATATTTCATTGCCTGGGTTAGGCTCAATATATCTAATAATGGCTAAATAATCTCCTAATTAATAGTATTAGCCTAGGATTTTTCCTCAAGTAGCATTCAAATAAGTTCTATAATCCTATTGAGATCATAAAATAATTTTGAGTTATATAAATATTCTATAACCAAAACACAAATTAAATGACCAAAGTTATTGTGCAAACATGTTTCAGGATTTTAAATTTAACAATAAATTGCAAAAGGGTTAAAATTGTACACAACCATAAATTTTCTACATTTTTCAAGAGTTAAAAAATTTTGTATCATCGTATCATTGGCTATTGGATATGCCTAACAATACAAAACATAAATTGAAACACTCACAAAATCACTCAACTTGCTAATTAAAATAAAAGTGTTTTGATAGTGAAAATCAAAAAGCTAATGCTCAAAGTAAGGTCACAATTATTCAAGCAAATATATTTTCACCCCCACACTCAAACTTTACATTGTTCTAAATATAAAATAAAGAGAAGAATATGGAAGGATATATAAAGAGATTTTAGTTAAGCGAACTTCTCTGAATTTGTTTGGGGTGGGATGATAGTGTTGCATTACTAGACCTTGAATTTTTCTGATTTCCACCTCTTTTTTATATGACCAAGTTGGGTTTCCTCCCAATAAGCACCTTTGTTTAAAGTCATTGGCTCGACTCAAAGTTCCCTATGTCATTCATGGAGGATCCTTGATGTCAACTTTAAATTGGCTTGCCTTTGGATTTTGCATAATTTTTAGGTTCAGCTGAATAATGAGGGGGGAAGTTAGCATTAATCAAAGGTTTAATTAAACGAGAAATCAACTTACCTGAGAATCACCGATGTCTTGAGTAGCTTTTGGCATCTAATTTAATTTCATCTTTGTGAGTTTTTCCCAGAGCAAGATACAGTTTTTCTCTATCTTTAAGTAGGGTATAATTATTTGAGGTTATCGTTAGGGGTGGTTCTCCACTGTATATGCCCTTTAAGTGGCTAGGGAAGCTCTTTAAGCCTAGGCCAGGATACTACAAAATAGAAGGTACATGTATCTTATTAGAAATTGGTAACAAAGTAGAAAGATCTTTACCTATTTGTCGTACTTTTGGTGCTCCCTTTACTGTTATAATTTTCTCTTAGAATTTGGTATTCAGGGTAGATTCTACTGCCTTTTTCTTAACAGCCTTACTAGTGTCAACTTCCAAGTCATATTTTTCATTAAGTGTATACTTTTTTTCTTTTCTCATTAATGATGCTAGGGCTAAACTTTCTATTTCTAAATTCTGATCCTATAGCTGACAGACTATTGTTGCCAGTTGGCCCAATTGATTTATTAAGCTTTGAATGCTGGCCCTTACCTCTTGTTGAAATTGTTGCTTCTCCTGTAGAATTAGCAAAATATCAGTCTTAACTTTAACAAAATTCTCTTATGAGATACCTGAATTAGGATCTTGGGTTGATTGTTGGTTTAGGAGGTACAACTGCTCTTGTTGCTGGTAATAAGGGTAGTTTTGAACTTGATATATTTGTGAAGTTTCATAGTTAAGGTATGGTTATTCCCTCTATCCAGGATTATACATGTTTGAATAGGAATCATACCTCACTTGTGGTGGTCCAGGGAAACCACTAACCATATTTACCTGCTTAAATGATTTTTCATGAAAAGTTGGGTATCGATTAGAAGGATGCCCCATAGTCGAATGATTTCCATAGAACTTCTTTCTTTGCATATTTCTACATGTTGACAAACAAGAGAAGTTAAATTTGTAAGTTGCTATTCAAAGGAAGAACTACGCACCTCACCAACATGTTTTAATGGAGAGCATAACCTAACGTCAAATTGTTGAAAATTGGATTCATATTCCCAGTTATCAGCAAGAAGAAAAGAAAAAAAAGATTTCATGAAAGGTAAATAGACACAGTCCTTGGAAAAGGCACCAACATTTGGTTCGTACTATCGCAAGTACACCAAATATAATTCCTTACCTCCAAACTAACTTGCAGTAGTGGGATTAAGGGTCAATCCCACAGAGATTGGTATTACCTTTTGTGAATCAATTAAAAAGGGGTTGAATAATAAAAGTAAAATAATAAAATAAAAGATAGTAATTAATAATAAAAGCGGTTGTTTCAGTTGATATCTACCATCAAAGAATCGCATTGATCATTGACACTATATTCAATATTCAATTGAGTATTTATCATTGAGATTCTATCCCTATTCCTCCTTAAGTTTAGTAATTGATGACGATCGACTCAATTAAACCTAATTAACAAGTGATTCTTTAGCACATCGATAAAGTATAACTTATTAACTGCATAAATAATTAGAGAAACTAGTAAAGCTAAGCAAACATAGACACATAGGCTATATTTAATTTAGTCAATCATTCCTCATAGGTTTAATAATTCATAATCCAAAATTATTAATCCTATTTGCCTCTTGAATCATAATAATAAAAACTTTGTTCAAAATATAATTCAGCAGTAGATTGAAACAATAAAATCACTAGTGTGCACCCTAGATATCAATTAAAACAATCATGGGAATAAGAATGGACGAATAATCAATACTCAATTAAAATTGAAATAATAAACTCAAATCCACATCTCACAATGCATAAAAGATCCTTGAGTTTTCAATCTTCCTCAACCAACAAAAAGGAAACTAGCCACACAGGGCCATAAGAAAACCTAAAGAAGATGAGAAGAAGAAACTTGAGAAATTGGTGATTTAATCCTTGAATTCTTGGATGGATTGGATCCCCTTTTCATGCTTGCTTTCCCTTTTATTTATTGGTTAGAAAAGTCCTAAAAGAAGTATGATTGCTTCTATGGTTGTTTCTGGTCTTTTGGGCTTCAATTATGGTAAAAAAACCTTAAAACTAGAATTAAAAATGGTCCTGGGATAGAGAGCACCACGAAGTTATGGCCACCATCCACCAGCCAGTTTCGTAATGCCACGGTGCTAACGTATGGGCGCCACGGCGCCAAGAAGTGGTAAACATAAAAATTGTATCCTTGTCAATTAGATTTCCACAAACGCTGGTATCGCCTTAATCAGAGATAAACAGAGGGATATATACCCAAATTAGTCCCCAAAGATTAGGATTCATCTTCCTGCAATGTAATTCTAACTATCAAAGTCTATATGCTTTGAAATCTCCCAAATTTGAGAAAGTGATGAACATAAAAGTTGTAGATTATTTTCTTATACATTTTTAGCCACTTGAATCATGTTGATTGGAGTTAATATGTTTGAGATATGGTCTATTACTGTCGAAAGGTTTATAATTGCTACAATTCAATATTTTTCCATGAATTTCTTATCTTGTTCTCCTCTTTTCTTCTTTCTTTGTTCCTACAACACAAAACATAAAACAAAACTAATTCCTAATCATATTTTACTTAAATCAAACAAAAAGTATGTTTAAAGATATTAAAATCATGCTTAATTATGAATACCTCAATAACACTTTCTCTACTGAATTATCATCATATTTTCATATCTATGTTTGATTTCTTTTGCATTCATTTAGTTTATTTATTACATTTAAAACCCCATTTTCAAAGTCACAACGTATAAGCAGTCTCTGTGGGTTTAACTTTTACTCCCACTTTAATAGGTTGGTTTTGAAGTAAGGTATTTATTACATTGGGAGTAATTATGATATAATGTTCTAAACAATTACCCACTAAGCTTGCAGAATCTAAGAGTTTGGGGTTATGTATCCTATGCTCATTAGAAGGAAGGAAAATTAGATCTAAGGGTTAAAAAATGCATGTTTAAGTGATATTCAAATGGAGTTAAATGGATTAAGCCATGGTACTATGATGTAAATCATTCAAAGACACTAATTAGTAGAGATGTGGCTTTTAGATAGACTAAGTATTATAGCCAAGCTTTAAGTTTGTGAGGAAAGAATTGGTAAGAAACAGTACATAAATTATTGTAAGGTAGCTTGCCTTAAAGACAAATGAATTAATGATAAGTGAGTTGACACCTATGAGAAGTCAGTTAGAAGAAGATGGTCAAGGGGAAAATAAAGAACTAAAGAGTTATCTATTTTCTAGAGATAGACCAAGAAGAGTAGTGAGAATACCAAAAAGGTCGGTGTAATAGCCTTAAAATAAAAAAAATCCTAAATAAAAGAAAAACCCTGAATTAAAGAAAAATTATGAATATAAGATAGGATTATGATAAATAGAGATAAGTACCATTAGAAATCTATTTATTTATCACATTGGTTGAAGAACTATAAAGATAATATGAGGATTTAAGTTTTGGGGCCAAAGTGTAATTTCCTAAAAGTATGGGGGTCAAAATGTAAATAACAAAAATTGCAAGGACACCCCCCAATAAATCAAATTTTGTTGTTTGGTCCCTAATGATATTTTATTCCTCTGCCACATAAAGAGGCTGAAAATTCTGAAGGTCTCTCTCTCCCTACTTTCTCTCTTGAAAAACCTCAAAATTTCTCTCTAAAATTTTGCCATTTCTGAACCTCGGATTTCAACACCACTATCACCATCGGACTTGGAACAAAGAGATCTACAAATCCATCCAATTGGTTTATGGAGAATTGGTTGGAGATTGGCTGAAAAATGGAACAATAAACCACCTAAAAAGGTAAGCTCTGAAACTCCTAGCTACAGTTCTCAAAACCATAAACTAACACCGTACATGGATCTAGCAGGTAGCGAATATTTAGGATCTCAAATTTTAGGCCAAGATCGTATTTCACATGGGCCAACTCGTGACTTCTTCTTTGGCAGGTGAATCCCATGCACAGCCCCTGCAGGCGGCATGCGCAATGCATGGACTAGAACCCTATTGCGTTAAACTGCATTGATTGAGCTCCTAAAGGCTAAATTTCACAATTCTAGAGTTGTTTCCTAGGTTTTTAGACCCTCTGAACTCTTTTTTGAGGTCTATTTGGCTTGGAAACTTTTATTTTAGGGCAGCCCAACTTGGAACCCCTAACTTTATGAGTAGATAATTCTTGCTATGAGCTATTTTACACTTTCTTTATACTTTGATTATGATATTGGTGCAGCATATAATGTTATTACTATATATTCAGCTTTTGAAAGTTTGATGAATAATCGTATTTACTTATTGGATATTATTTCTTTCAAATATGGTAAGTTATGGCTATGATAGAAATTGTACATGTTCAAATTCCTTGAAATTAGAACCCCTGAAATATATGTTGTATATGCACATTTCACTATTTGAGAAGAATGATTTAGGGGTATTTAGAATTGAGAACCCATATGGAATTTTATGGAAATTGGTGGAAAAATGAATTGAACATGGAGAGTATTTTTACTCGAATAGCACATTATTTTATACATGTATTTTCTGTGAAAGGATCCTATTGGAAACACTGTTTGTATATTTATAAACTTCGTATGTATATTATGTATACATGAGAGAACTTACACTACAAGAAAAATGGGTTTCAGTGGCGACTAAAGTCGCCACTGAAACCTGAAAAGTTGCCACTGAATGGTTTTGGTGGCGACTTTAATTCGTCACCAAGTCGTCGCCTATACAACTGACACAAAAGCCTTTTAGTGGCGACTTCATAAAGTCGCCACTAAATCTAACACATCAGTGGCGATAATTGTCGCCACTAAAAGTAAAAAATAATTAAATTGCCACAAAATATATACTTTTAGTGGCGACTTAGCAAAGTCACCACTAAAAGGGTGATTTGGTGGTGACTTAAGTTGCCACAGAAAGATATGGTACATGGCGACAATTTATAGTCGCCACTATAAACAATCTTTGGTGGCGACTTAAGTCACGACCAAATCATCCTTTTAGTGGCGACTTTGCAAAGTCGCCACTAAAAAGGGTATTCTAACAACCTTATGGTGGCGACTTAAGTCGCTACCAATTCTCCTATTTAGTGGCGACTCATTGAAGTTGCCAATAAAAAGGCATTTCAATAGCCCTATGGTGGCAACTTAAGTTGCCACCAATTCCCCTATTTAGTGGCGACTCACTGAAGTCGCCACTAAAAACCAATGCAGAAAATGTAACATCTTTTAAAGCAGATGTTACATATAGTGGCAACTTGAGGTTGCCACTGAAACCGTTATTTAATATATATTTTTTAAAATTTTATTTAGACTATTTTAAATATCGAAAGCTGAATTAGAGTCATTTCATGCAATGCATATCTAATTCCAAACAGACATATTGAGAAACTTCAAAAAATCTTAAAGAATCAATGATACAATATAACATAAGTGAAATTTAATTTTAACATTTTTAAGTGATACAATATAACTTGTATTTGTGGCAAATATTATCAGTTAATAAAGGCCAACACATATAAAAATATAGTGACAAAATACAACTAAGTTGATGATTCTCTTGAAGATGTTCGTGTTGTATTTGCTGTAAAGCCCAGTGCAGCACTACCACATATTGCTGTTTGTCTACAAGTCCTGCTGAAAAAGCCCATTTGATCCATTTTCAGTAAATGTACTCTGGCATTTTTGATCTACCTGAAGCAATTGGTTGACCTGCAAGAGTATGAATCATATGATGTAAGTCCCAAAAATAACAATGGATGTGCACTAATGAGGACCATTTCTGAGTTTGTCCCAAAGTGCAATGAATTTATAGTGAAAAAAATTCTAACTGTCTTAAGAATCCATTCCTTATATGCCTACATGACATATTGTGTTTATACTTTAGACAAGTCTTGCAACTTTTTTTCCTTTTAATTAATAGTTCCAACAAATACAAGAATGATGATTTACATGCCAAGTTTCATAATGTCATTCATCCTATAATGCAATTGTAATAAATCGACTAAATGGAAAATTCATGCCAAATAATGAGAGAAATAGGTTATTTGAACCATATACCCACTTCTTGGGTCTGCTAAAATTTTTTACCCAATCAAATCAATAAAAACTAGCCAATCTTAGAAAAAAAATAAGATCATTGACCCAAAATAACATGAACATCAAAAAAAATTTTTATTAATATTTCATTGTCTGTTCTAATTTTTTTATCATTATTTACTTTTCTTCATATTTATTTATGATGATAATAAATTTTATGATTATATATATATATATATATATATATATATATATATAATTATCAACATGTGACTTAATAGCCTTTCCTGTTCACTGCCCAATTTTATAAAATAA
This sequence comes from Gleditsia sinensis, assembly GCA_037074535.1. Classification (NCBI taxonomy): domain Eukaryota; kingdom Viridiplantae; phylum Streptophyta; class Magnoliopsida; order Fabales; family Fabaceae; genus Gleditsia; species Gleditsia sinensis. Next base: position 24,485,182 of record CM073466.1, read on the forward strand.
CTACAAGTAAAAGCCTGTTATCCCTAAAGAACTTGTTTAGCTACGTGAGATCCAAAAATCACAATTACATGCTAATTTGTGTTACACACTCTATCTATTGTTACTATCTTATGTAACAATCTCGACTTATATAGACATGAAATTTAATTTATAGACAACAGATCCAGACTATGAGGATAGGAAACTTGCAATAGATACTTTATTACACTGAATATAATGTTTCTTCATAAAATAATTTGTAAACACATCTCATGCTTATATGACATGGTTATAAGAAAATAAGTTTGTCATAAAAAGTTAAAAAAATAATAAAACTACTACAAAAATATGTGTAATATCATGATTATATGACCAAGCATGCACATCATAAAGTTTAGTAACCTCACATCTTGCTTAAAATCTTCCAAATCCTCATATGAAGCCACTCTTTGATAGATTGTCTGATGAATATGCAGTCAATGTTTACGAGGAAACAAGAGAAGAATGTAAGGTTATTGACTTAAGAGACCATAATAAACATCCCCTCTCATATGCAGGAGAAATCATAATCGAATAACATAAGGCAACTAGAAATACTATTCATATGGCAATGACAAGGGTTTCCATCCAGATAGAACTGATAGAGAATCACTAGCAGATTAGTCCGTAATATATCCATGCCAGCTCAGTTTAATAACAGAGGACCATCAGTCCTCTCAAAAATAGAATAAAACTAATACAATTAATAGCTCAAAAGACCTCGCCAAAATTAAGAGAAAAAAAATCCTATGAATTCAGGCTAACTTTTTTTTGGGTACAAAATGTGGTAGAACTGAATAACACTCCCAATGCTACTAGGCAAGGAGCCAATGGCTTGCTGGGGCTGCCAGCAGGGGCCCACCTAGGAAGTCACTATACATGCTTGAAACACAAGCAGTTCTACCCAAATAACAGCTACCAAATCTCTGGGCACCAGGGGATCTCCCTAATGAGGTTTACCCACTAAGCAGGACTTTCTTTAGTTTCACAGGCTCACTGTTGTTACCTTGCATGTGCTGCCTAAAGGTAAATAAAGCTGCTCAAAATTTTGGGTTAGAGTTGATGATCATTATAGGGATTTTGCTGATAGGATCATTCATTGGTATACTAGGTACCTACAACTCTGTAAGCCAGATAGTAACACATCTACAAAAGCCATTAAAGTGTTGCTTCAAGCTTCTAAATAACTATTTCAGCTCAGCAACTCTCATCTAATGTGTACTATACTAATTAATGATATAAACATAAATGCATCAAGGTTGCATAGGTACAATCTTTTCTAAGAAATAGGAATAATAATGGCTTATAATGGTAACTTCAGAGCTAGTTCATGCAGAAAAAGTTCAATTAGCCAGCTAATTAGCACCAAAATAGCCTTCTCAGAAATAGTGTTGGGTCTGAATCTCCCAGTTCTGGGTAGTAAGTAATTTGATATAATAATCAATTTAATAAATTATGTACCATATATAATATATAATGTGTATAGTAAAAAATGAAAACATTAAACCATAAAGAAACTAGGAGATTACAAAACTAGTGAGCTGCCTAACAATATGCAATTCCGTTTTGTTATTGTATCACACTATTTTTCCCAACACTATGCATTCCTAGGTAAAAGAGAAGTCAAATTTCCCAGGTTAACAAGCAAAGTCTTTTCATAGTTTTTAATGAAAACCCAAACTACATTAGAAGCTAAATTTTACGCATAATTACCATATACAAATTAACTTTGACCTATAACCTCAGCAGATAAACCAGTAATGCGTAAATCAAACTAGAGGATTGTTGCAAAAAGTGAAAACTTCTATACAAAAGATTATCTTTATAAAGTTCATTAAACATTGGCAGCACCTCTAACAGATGGAAAATGAGTAATTTTCCTGGTATGCATCCTATAAACTAAAATGCTTCCACCATACCACATCTTTACAAGAAAACAAGAAACATAACATAAATCTCTCATCACAGGTTCAAGAGGATTTCCATAATTAAGCACATGATAACTGCATATGTAGAGAAAGCTTGTTAGAGAGGAAAGACATGATCATGCATATAGCAAATCTCGAACTGATGGTTTTAGAAGAATTCCTAGCCATCAGAGAAAAAAAAAACATATATAAAACTAGCTCATCATAAGCCACGCAGCTTGGCATCACTTTGCAAGCTGAAAAGGAATTTGTGAATTCCAAATTGACTACAATGCATTAGGATTATGTGTGCCTGCAAAGTCGTGTGCATATTATAATTCAAATTTGAATGTGAAATTTGGTTACTTTTGGATCTTTTATGAAGGAAGAATCAGGAGAGAAAACATCTCAAAATAACATAAAGAAAGGGCTTTAGCAGAGAAATGAAAAATCACTGACAAGCTCACATGCATAGTCTACAAAGGCCTACATATTAGAACGCAACTTATGAAAAGCATAGAGATCCACAGTTGATTGATGTATGCAATCTTGTTTTTTATTTTTTTTGCTGGTAAAGGTGTTACTACAATAAACCACCAATAAGCATGAGTGTGTAAACTTACACTGTGATGCTAATTAATTAAGGCAGTAGAGGATTATTGTTTGGACTTAAGTGTGTTATTTCATGTTACCTTAAAATTCTCTTATCCAAAATAACTGATTAAATGCCTCCAATCATCATCGTTGATTGTAGAAGGAGGATACACAAGTCTTTCTTCATCGGTCTTGTACAAAGAGTAATGCTCGTACAAATTTAACCTCCAAGTTTTGTAACACATTTGTACAGTGACATTAATAAAACACATCAAATCGCCACTCTATTGTTGTCCCTACTTTAAATTTTTCCTTTAACAATAAACCCAAAGATAAGAAATCTATGGAACATATACCGACCAGTTAATATGATAGAGAAATATTCTAGTCATTACCTTACTCTTGTCCAGATTTGTAATGCACATTCTTCTGAAATCTCGATCCACTTTCTCACTTTCAATGGACATGTGCATCGTGTGATATATCCTATGTAGTTGACAAGATCCCTCGATCCCTCTCTCACAGCTCAAAAGATATCGTCAGGGATTTCAACTACAATTTTCTTACCATTTTTTATCTTTTCATCCACTATAATATATTTATAACTTCCCCTAACCTTTCTAGATATACTGCAAGAAGCTGTGAATCAAGTGATGTTAGTTATTACTTTCATAATAATTAATATTTAGTAACACATGTTGAGTTTTTTGAGTTACTACCTGCACTACTAATTAGACGTCGAGAAGTTGGTGTGATTGGTTGTGCCTGAGTCTTTTCATTGTCTGGCTGTATAGATAATTGTGAGGGTCCTTCATTAAAAGGAGATCGTGCGACCATTCTATACCCATGACCACCTCATCCACCTCTTCCTCTTCCCGCCATCATCCACCTATTACATATAAAGAAAAGTTCTAGAAATAGGATTGTGATGACCAAGGTACTATAAAAAGAGCAATTCAAAAGGAATTTGTTAAGTTACCAATGACATAAAATAATTATTGAGAAAAGAATGTGTCTATTAAACAAAAGATAGGTTTTTTGAAATTTGCCAAGTGCAACTACTGTCCATGTAGTACTACTATATTTCATGTTACTAGTAATTGCTTGATAAAACAATTAACTTTTATCTATGAAACTAAAGATAGATTTCTGGAGAAACATGTTTTCTGGATTAAAAAATCTTATTATGTACCAAATATTCTTTAAGAAAAAATGTTAAAATTGGAATGTAAGAAAAACACATTGCTTTTTAATAAAATTAATGTCAACTTTCTATAAGTTATAATTAATTTTATCTTCAATTTTATCCAAAAATAATATTTTTAGTTTTTATTTAAAATTTAATAGTCTCCTTTAACACTTCACATTCCATATTAGACAAACCTTATTCAACGTTTTCTTAACCAACTTCAGAGTACCAAAATGGCAAAGAGTACAAAAAATTTAGTTGGAATAGATATTAAAATATATTATACTATCTTCAGACCGTTACATTTATGTGAGCTCTATAATATATCACATTCCATATTACACTTCACGTTGAAGCCAAAGAAGAAATTGGTGAATAGTGACAACTATTAGCTTTATAATTACATGGCTCAGTACATAATACATATGCAAAGGCGCAATTGAACAAAAAGGTAGATATTCATTATATTCCATATATAGTAGAAGACAAGTTTGACAATAGAAATTACCTAGGGTTGCTCCTAATTAATGGGTTATATGTAAATTATTCATCCTATGTTACAAGAATAAAATAAGAAATTGATACCAAGCCTCCATTCAGTTTTCTTCAGTTGTATTCATATGTAAATTATGAAACAAAATAAAATTGGATATGAATAAAATTCAGAAGGAAAAGAGAAATAAATGTGAATTAAGTATTGCATATGGAGTTTGATCATATAAAACAAGAAAAAAAAGCATTCAAAATAAAAGAAAATAGATTGCTACTAGGAAGCAATAACCTCAAAGGATTAGTATATTTTAATTACTTAAATTTATTTTTAAATTAACATTTAAAAATTTTTATTTTTAAAATTTTAAAAATCGTTTAAAAATGAATTCAATTTACAAATTAGCACAACAACAACAAAAAAGTGAAACAATACAACTGTAAATTAACATTATGAAATTTATGCTCACAAAAAAGGGAGTAAAAAACTTGGGAACCTCTTGTACCAAAAATGATATATAAAACTCAAGGAACATGTCAATCTTTAAAATTGTGGCAAAATCAAATAATTAGTGAGAAACCTATAAAGTGAAGAAATACATGTAGAAAGCTATCATTAATAATTTCGAGTGAGTGAAGAAATAAACACTACAAATATTGTTCATTGGTTAAGGAATGTAGCGGGAGGTAGAATACTAAGAGCTTCTTGTAATTAATTTCGGACATGATTCTCATAATATTCTCCATATTTCTAAATTAAGAGTTCAAAGATTAATTTAAATCCTACTTCCCATATTTTATTCCTCAAGAACTTCAACACCACTAATTCTCTTGATTATATTCGTCAAAACACCATAAGATTATTATCCGTCCACTCCTTTCAAAATCTCTATTACTTTAACCTACTAACCAATTGGACACCATAATAACTGAGGTTCAAAGAAAAGAAATTAACCTTCCTTATAATATAGAAAAAGAATCTTACATTTAATACCAAATATTAATGTAGGACTGTAACAACTCCATTTATGTAATTTTTTTTTTTTTAAATACCATGAAGTTATTACCTCGTTACAACTTAACTCAATATAACATTTATTTAATTTATACAATACTGAGTTTCCATACACACTATTATTTTACAAACTACAAACCATTATTTTACAAACATTTGTACAAAGATACATATTAGTTCTAATCATCTATATCGACTACTTCCGGGGACACTGGTTCGGGTGGCACGTCCACCGGAATCTCAGTTACATCTACGACAGTTACATCAGAAATAACTGGAAGTTGCCCAAGGTAGGGCACCTCGATCCAACGTACAGAGATAATAAGTGTCATAGAGAATATCTGCATATTTATTCTTCTGAACATGATATGGAAATATAGTGAGAATTAAATCCCAGTAAGTTCAACAATAAATCATAATTTACCATCAATATAGTTCATCACGTCATGTTCAGCTGTATAAACTACAGAAAATATCTTTAGGTCACATGAATGCACTTTATCATGCACATGAAAATTATACAGTTATGACATGTATGGCATGAATAACTATTTTTCGAATTTCATATGATGGCTATCCACTTATTCTTACATCAAGCTACCCCGGTCAGGGTGAGTATTCTCTACTTTTCGGTACGGGCTTATCTCGCTCCGTCCGACATGGCACACTTTCTCTTTCTTTTCTTATTAACATGATCATAACCGTTGGTAGGGCGTCCCCTACTGGTGCACCACACGGATTGCCATGTGACCGTGCTCATTTCTTTTCTTTTCACAATGATAGCCAAAAATATGCTTTCAATAACAAGTATGTTCATCAAAATATAACTATTACCATAAATCATTGGTAATCATGCCATGAACATAACCATTTAAAATATCACTTTATAAAACATTTCCATGTCAAAATTCCATACTAATACCTTAGTAACTGGATAGTAATTGTAGTCTGTAAATAGCGCACCAGAAAAGTTCCCAGGAAAGAGAGGTGGGTCACTAATGGACACGCTTAAGTACCATGTCTTTCCTTGCCAGAGCTTTCCTTAGACATGCACTTTTCACAAATCACAATTTTGTTTTCCAGTAACTAGAATAATTCTTTTCTGATGTGAAAATACTGCAACCACGGAGCATACTAAGATTTTTCAAATAAAAACTGGCACTTTCAAAACTTCTTGTAAATTTATATGAGTACTAGGGTAAATTCCATGTTAAAAATTACACACTTAAAATGGTAGTAAGTTCATGCAATGGCAATGGCTATGGCTATACTAGTCATTTATTAAGATTCATCTTTTTTTTTAAATACTAATTTTATTTCTTTATTTTCTTGATGCAGGTTTTCATCCTATCTAACCTTCTCTTACTAATCAGAGCATAACTCCCTCAATTTAACTCTGATGTAGGTGATCTTGGTGTCTATTTCAAGATAAAACAATTATCTAAAACTATTATGTTGAACATTGTAGCGAAAAATTAAGAAACAAAGGTGATATTACTCCATCAAAGTACATGATAGTTCCTCTCGGATAGGTTCTGACCTTTACTGACTAATTAGACCATATCTCCCAAATTGGAACTCCAAATTGCGTTATTCCAGTTGGTAAAAATCCATGAGCCATATATCTATAATTGTTATGTTGGCGCGCTATTTTAATTCCCTACAGAATATTCCCAGAAATTCAAAAACTAAAGCATTAATAACATACTCTTCCCTGAATAAACATTTTCTGACCTCTGCTTACTAATCGGATTATATCTACCTCATATGAACTCCAAATTGCATAATTCCAGTGGGTATATTTCCATGAGACATAGATATATAACTTTCATGTTAACCATTTATTTTAATTCCATAAAGAAAATTCCCAGAAATTAAAATACAAAAGCTGTCCTAACATAATCTTCCCTGATAAACCATTTTCTGACCTTGGCTTACTAATTGGACCATATCTACCACATGTGAACTCCAAATTGAATGATTCCAGTGGCTAAAAATCCATGACACACATATCTTTAATTCTTATGTTGACCATTTATTTTAATTCCCTACCAATAATTCCCAGAAATTAAATTACCGAAGCTATCCTAACATATTCTTCCCTGATGATTCATTTTCTGACCTTTGACTACTAATCAGACCATAGCTACCTCATATGGACTCCAAATGGAATGATTCCAGTGGCTAAAAATCCATGACACATTTATCTTTAATTCTTATGTTAACCATTTATTTTAATTCCCTACCAATAATTCCCAGAAATTAAATTACCGAAGCTATCCTAACATATTCTTCCCTGATGATTCATTTTCCGACCTTTGACTACTAATCAGACCATATCTACCTCATATGGACTCCAAATGGAATGATTCCAGTGGCTAAAAATCCGGGACACATATATCTTTAATTCTTATGTTAACCATTTATTTTAATTCCTTATAGATTGTTCCCAGAAATTAAAATACCGAAACTTAAAATTCTGCCACCCATAGCCATAACCATGCAGAACTATCTACACCAACCTAAGTATTCAAACATACATCACATGCAAGATCAATATGTAACATGATATAGCAACATCATGACCAATCATAAAAGTTCTAAGATCAAAATCTCATATAAATATTATAAGTTTCAAAAGTTTTCTTCAAAAAGAAATATTGTTAAACTTACCTTTAGCTTTCTAAACTTCTCCTTCTTCTTCCTTCCTTTCTTCTTCTCTCTTCTCTCCTTTCCTCACTCTACCTTGCTTCTATTTCTCTCTCTTTCTCACTTGGACGAAATTAAAGTGTTGTAAGGGTGGGTTCTCTTATATAGACCACCAAATAATTCACCTTTCATGATCATGGATCTACCTTATCACAATTAAGATACACTTTGTTGAATTTTTGGAAAACAAACAACTTATGTTCTTGTCTTCCTCTTCCTTAGTCAAGATATGCATAGGAAAAGGAGATTTGTATTTTGAAAATTATGATGATATGTTTTTAAGATAAGGGACAAGGTCCCTTTGATTTAGGGATTCATTTAATTTTTCTTTTGTCTTAATCAATTATGATAGGTTGCCTTTTTAAGTGGCAAATTTCTAGCCCTTCAATCTCCATTATTTGGTTGATATTATTTGTGTGGGCTATGAATGTTTTGTCCTAATACCATGTATTATCATACCACTTGCTAAAATTATGAGTGAAGGATATAGATGTTTTTGTCCTAAAGCCTTGTATTATCATGCCACTTGCCTAAATGATGAATGTAGAATCACACCACTTGCTAAATTTTTGTCTTAATGCCATGTAACCTAATCTTTATTCTTATTATTATTTCATCATCTAATTTATTTTATTTTATTTTTCCTCTTGGATTTGGGCTTATTCTTACCCATTATGGGCTTGTCCTACCCATTTTCTTTGCTTTGGATAAAATTCTTCCTTTCTTGGTGGGCTTGGTCACATTTTCATAATTTTTGGGCTATTGGTGAAATTACTATATCCTAGTCCAAGTCTATGTTTAATTTCTTGTTTAGGTTATCCAATGGGCTTGCTAGAAACTTATGTGAAGTGGAAAAACTCTATATGAAGTGTCCATAGGTAAAAGCCCAATGTATGGGTAAAGATTTTAAACTTAGTAACTATAGTTCTTGAATTAGGAAAAATTACCCTAATTCAATGTTCTTTGAAATTTTAAGACCTTTACTTGTTTCTAAAAATTTATCTTCCTTATCCAAGAATTTTGCATCTCTTTAGTATGTTATTTCTAATTTCTTTCCTATTAGATTTTCCTTCTTTATTTGTTCTCTTAATGTTAGAAACATTTTCTATGCATATACATAAGGTGAAGAATTTCTAAGGATTATATTTCCTTAGATATCTAAAATATTGTCTAATAAATTTTATTTCCTTAATTAAATTTTTTTATGTACCTTTATCAATAAAAGAAACGAAATTAAGGATGTTACATTTCTCTCCCCCTAAAAGAAATTTTGTCCTCAAAATTTCAGAAATTACCTTATAAGAACAATTGCGGATATTTCTTCCTCATGACTTCTTCCAGCTCCCAAGTTGCTTCTTCCGGAGTCAAACCTTCCCATAACACCTTAACTAGGGGAATGGTTTTATTTCTCAGTTGCTTCACGTCAGTGTCCAATATGGATGCAGGTACTAGCTGGTATGTCATGTTCTCCTTTATTTGGATTGGTTCATCCAGTATTATATGTGATGAATCTGAAAGATACTTCCGCAGCTGTGATACGTGGAAAACATTATGCAGGTTGGACAAATTAGGTGGGAGAGCAACTTGATATGCTGATGTCCCAACTTTCTTTAGAATTTGGTAGGGTCCTAAAAATCGCGGACTTAGCTTTCTTGTTTTGAGAGACCTACCAACTCCAGTAGTCGGGGAAAGTTTCAGAAATACATGGTCTCCTTCCTCAAACTCTAGAGGTCTATGTCTCTTATCGTAGTAACTCTTTTGCCGACTTTGAGCTGTAAGTATTTTGTTTCGTATCATCCTGATTTGTTCAGTGGTTTGTTGAACTAAATCAGGACCTAACAAGTTCTTTTCTCCTACCTCGAACCAACATAGTGGAGATCGGCACTTTCTACCGTATAAAGCTTCATAGGGGGCCATCTTAATGCTAGAGTGATAGCTATTATTATAAGCAAACTCTACTAAAGGTAGGTACTTATCCCATCCTTTACCTTGCTCTATCACACAGGCCCTCAACATATCTTCTAGGGTTTGAATGGTTCGTTCTGTCTGCCCGTCAGTTTGAGGATGGTAGGCAGTACTGAACCGCAATTGAGTACCAAAAGCTTCTTGCAATGCCTTCCAAAACCTCGACGTGAACCTCGGATCTCTATCAGAAACAATATTTAAGGGAATCCCATGGAGTCTAACTATTTCCTGAACGTACAATTGGGCCAATTTATCTAGTGAAAAGTTTATTTTTATGGGCAAAAAGTGAGCAGATTTGGTTAATCTGTCAATTATTACCCAGATAGAGTCATGTCCCACTGAGGTCTTAGGTAAACCTACAACAAAGTCCATCGAAATACTGTCCCATTTCCATTCAGGAATCTCCAGAGGTTGAAGAAATCCTGCTGGCTTTTGATGTTCCACTTTCACCTTCTGACAAGTTAAACATTTTGCCACGAACTCAGCAATGTCATTTTTCATCCCTGGCCACCAATACATCCTTTTTAAATCCTGGTACATTTTAGTGCATCCAGGATGGATTGTGTATTTACTTTGATGCGCTTCCTTCAGTATCTTAGTCCTCAACTCTTGTTCTTGAGGGACACAAATCCTTCCCTGATACATGATTGCTCCATCTTCCATTACAGAAAAATTACCTTGGTCTTTATGATCTTGTAAGTATTGATCGTGAGCTTGAGCTTCTTTGATCTGGGCTCTAAGGTCAGACCCTATACTTAAACCATTAATGACTAAATTCTTTGGAGTAAGAGTAGTGGCTAGCTTCAAATTTCGAAACTCCTCTAGCATCTGCATCTCATACACCATCATCTGACCCATATGCAGAGATTTTCGACTCAAGGCATCTGCTACAACATTCGCCTTTCCGGGATGATACTTTATCTCAAACTTGTAGTCATTGAGGAATTCTACCCATCTTCGTTGCCTCATATTTAACTCCTTCTGATCAAAGAGGTATTTAAGACTCTTATGATCACAATATACTTCAAAGGTTGCCCCGTACAAATAGTGTCGCCAAATCTTTAAGGCAAACACTACTGCCGCTAATTCAAGATCATGGGTTGGATAGTTTCCTTCGTGGGGTCTTAGTTGTCTAGAGGCGTAAGCAACTACTCTCTTGTCTTGCATTAACACACACCCTAGCCCTTTCTTTGAAGCATCACTATACACTTCAAAATGTCCTGTGGGGTCTGGAATAATTAAAACAGGAGGAGTGGTCAGTCTTGTCTTCAGCTCCTGAAAACTAGCATCACATTGATCAGTCCATTTGAAAGGACTTCCCTTCCTGGTCAATTTAGTCAATGGCAAGGCTATACGAGAGAAGTTTTGTATAAATCTCCTGTAGTATCCTGCCAAACCAAGGAAACTTCTGATTTCCGTAACCGTCTTTGGTGTCTCCCACTTAATCACTGCTTCCGTCTTGCTAGGATCTACGGCTACCCCTCTATTAGAGATGACATGTCCGAGAAACTTCACCTCTGACAGCCAAAATTCACACTTCTCCAATTTAGCATATAACTTTTTCTCTTTCAGCACTTGTAGCACGATTCGGAGATGTTGTTCATGTTCTTTCTCACTCTTAGAATATATCAAGATGTCATCAATGAACACTACAACAAATTGATCTAGGTAGGGTCGAAAAATGCGATTCATGTAATCCATGAAAATTGCAGGTGCATTAGTCAACCCAAAGGGCATTACGAGAAACTCATAGTGCCCATACCTAGTCCTGAAGGCAGTTTTTGGTATGTCCTCCTCCTTAATCCTAATCTGATGATATCCTGATCGCAAGTCAATTTTAGAAAAGATGGAGGCACCCTTTAATTGATCCAATAAGTCATCTATCCTAGGGAGAGGGTACTTATTTTTGATAGTCACCTTATTCAGCTGTCTGTAATCTATGCATAGTCTCAAACTCCCGTCTTTCTTCTTAACAAACAATACAGGAGCTCCCCAAGGTGATACACTCGGTTTAATGAATTGCTTGTCTAATAGTTCCTCCAACTGCTTCTTTAGTTCTTGTAGTTCCTTCGAGGCCATTCGATATGGTGCAATAGAGATAGGCCCTGTCCCAGGTAGGAGATCAATAGAGAACTCTATCTCTCTCTTGGGAGGTAAGCCTGGAATATCTGATGGAAACACTTCAGGAAACTCGTTGGCTATTGGAATTTCATCAAGTTTCGATTCGACTTCTAGGTTTGATAAATACAAGAGAATGTATCCAAGTACTCCATTCTTCAACTCCCTATTAACTTGATTGGCATTTAACATCAATAACTGGACCTCCTCTTTCGGAGTAGAAGGTAGAAATTCAACGGTCTTGTTACAACAATTCAACAAGACTCGATTTCTAGACATCCAGTCTAACCCTAGAATGACCTCAATACCTCTTAAAGGTAAACTGACGAGGTCTACAGAAAAAGTTTTCTCCTGGATGGTGACTTGACAGTTCTTACATACAGAGGAAGTTAATACCCGTTCCCCTGTAGGGGTTACTACAGATAGCTCATAGGGAGTTTCAGAAATAGGGAACTGAAACTTCCTAATACATTCTTCTGATATAAATGAATGACTAGCACCAGAGTCAAATAACACCATAAGAGCAAATCCATAAATATAGCATGTACCTTGAATCATTTCAGAAGATTGAGCTGCCTCTTGGCCGCTCAGGGTAAAAACCCTTCCTTTCACCTGAGGCCTCTGTTCTGGCTGCTTTCCTACATTCTGTGGGCAGTTTTTCGCAAAATGTCCCTTCTGTCCGCAATTGAAGCAGACATCTTGTCCCATGTAGCATGGCCGGTTACCATGCATGCGTCCGCATTTAGCGCACTTGACTGAGGCGAGGTCTTGTTGAAAAGGCCTAGGACCCGCAATCAATGGCCTCTTACCAGCTCCATATCCACTTCTTCTCACGTTCTTTCTAGGGTTGGGAAAATTTTTCTTCCTTTTCCATAGGTTTCGCCTTTGCTTCTCGTCCTCCACTGCCCTTAAACTCTTTTCCAGGAGTCTGCATTTATTTATCAGAGGTACAAACTCCCTGATCTCCATAGCTATAACAGCATTCTTTAACTCCGGGTTTAGTCCCGCTTCAAACTTAACCGCTTTCCATGCTTCATCTGGGTTATATCGCAGATAAGAGGAGAACTTAGACAGCTCCTCGAACCTTGCGATATACTGGTCCACGGTCATGCTTCCTTGCCTGAGTTGGAGAAATTCGATCTCTTTCTCTGCCCGTACAGTACTTGGAAAGTACTTTTCAAAGAAAATGTCCTTGAACACTTGCCAGGTGATCTGTCTTCCCTGATGAGCTAAAAGTTCTCTAGCTCCACGCCACCAGTATTCTGCTTCATCCTTTAACATATATGCAGCAAAAATGATTTGCTGCTCTTCAGTACAGCCCATCACTTCAAAGATTTTCTCTAATTCCCTAATCCACCTTTCGGCTACCGTTGGGTCATAACCACCTTGGAAACAAGGTGGTCTAGTCCTCAGGAACTCGGATATGCCATTATCTTTTCCAGCCATCCGGTTGTTAGGACCAATCTCAACATTTGTGTTATTAGCATTCTGGAGATGTTGTAAAATTTGGTTGGTGGTCATAACTTGGTCTCGAATTGCCGTGGCCAGGTTGTGCAGGGTTTCCTCTGCATTGGTTGCTGGATTCCTCCTTGGTGGTGCCATTTCCTACTATGGTACAAAACAAAGTTATGCTGCTATTGAGGTGATCAAGCCCAATAGTTAGTTCAAAAATATTTAATAGCAGTCATAACACCACCTCGGCATATAGATAGGAAACACTAGTAATTTCTTACCTATATGAATCACTGATCCCCTACACAGCATAACCACAACATACTCAAGACACTATAAGATCGATTCAGATAACCATCCAACCACTGGCCATCTAGGATCGACCTGCTCTGATACCAATTATGTAACAACTCCATTTATGTAATTTTTTTTTTTTTTAAATACCATGAAGTTATTACCTCGTTACAACTTAACTCAATATAACATTTATTTAATTTATACAATACTGAGTTTCCATACACACTATTATTTTACAAACTACAAACCATTATTTTACAAACATTTGTACAAAGATACATATTAGTTCTAATCATCTATATCGACTACTTCCGGGGACACTGGTTCGGGTGGCACGTCCACCGGAATCTCAGTTACATCTACGACAGTTACATCAGAAATAACTGGAAGTTGCCCAAGGTAGGGCACCTCGATCCAACGTACAGAGATAATAAGTGTCATAGAGAATATCTGCATATTTATTCTTCTGAACATGATATGGAAATATAGTGAGAATTAAATCCCAGTAAGTTCAACAATAAATCATAATTTACCATCAATATAGTTCATCACGTCATGTTCAGCTGTATAAACTACAGAAAATATCTTTAGGTCACATGAATGCACTTTATCATGCACATGAAAATTATACAGTTATGACATGTATGGCATGAATAACTATTTTTCGAATTTCATATGATGGCTATCCACTTATTCTTACATCAAGCTACCCCGGTCAGGGTGAGTATTCTCTACTTTTCGGTACGGGCTTATCTCGCTCCGTCCGACATGGCACACTTTCTCTTTCTTTTCTTATTAACATGATCATAACCGTTGGTAGGGCGTCCCCTACTGGTGCACCACACGGATTGCCATGTGACCGTGCTCATTTCTTTTCTTTTCACAATGATAGCCAAAAATATGCTTTCAATAACAAGTATGTTCATCAAAATATAACTATTACCATAAATCATTGGTAATCATGCCATGAACATAACCATTTAAAATATCACTTTATAAAACATTTCCATGTCAAAATTCCATACTAATACCTTAGTAACTGGATAGTAATTGTAGTCTGTAAATAGCGCACCAGAAAAGTTCCCAGGAAAGAGAGGTGGGTCACTAATGGACACGCTTAAGTACCATGTCTTTCCTTGCCAGAGCTTTCCTTAGACATGCACTTTTCACAAATCACAATTTTGTTTTCCAGTAACTAGAATAATTCTTTTCTGATGTGAAAATACTGCAACCACGGAGCATACTAAGATTTTTCAAATAAAAACTGGCACTTTCAAAACTTCTTGTAAATTTATATGAGTACTAGGGTAAATTCCATGTTAAAAATTACACACTTAAAATGGTAGTAAGTTCATGCAATGGCAATGGCTATGGCTATACTAGTCATTTATTAAGATTCATCTTTTTTTTTAAATACTAATTTTATTTCTTTATTTTCTTGATGCAGGTTTTCATCCTATCTAACCTTCTCTTACTAATCAGAGCATAACTCCCTCAATTTAACTCTGATGTAGGTGATCTTGGTGTCTATTTCAAGATAAAACAATTATCTAAAACTATTATGTTGAACATTGTAGCGAAAAATTAAGAAACAAAGGTGATATTACTCCATCAAAGTACATGATAGTTCCTCTCGGATAGGTTCTGACCTTTACTGACTAATTAGACCATATCTCCCAAATTGGAACTCCAAATTGCGTTATTCCAGTTGGTAAAAATCCATGAGCCATATATCTATAATTGTTATGTTGGCGCGCTATTTTAATTCCCTACAGAATATTCCCAGAAATTCAAAAACTAAAGCATTAATAACATACTCTTCCCTGAATAAACATTTTCTGACCTCTGCTTACTAATCGGATTATATCTACCTCATATGAACTCCAAATTGCATAATTCCAGTGGGTATATTTCCATGAGACATAGATATATAACTTTCATGTTAACCATTTATTTTAATTCCATAAAGAAAATTCCCAGAAATTAAAATACAAAAGCTGTCCTAACATAATCTTCCCTGATAAACCATTTTCTGACCTTGGCTTACTAATTGGACCATATCTACCACATGTGAACTCCAAATTGAATGATTCCAGTGGCTAAAAATCCATGACACACATATCTTTAATTCTTATGTTGACCATTTATTTTAATTCCCTACCAATAATTCCCAGAAATTAAATTACCGAAGCTATCCTAACATATTCTTCCCTGATGATTCATTTTCTGACCTTTGACTACTAATCAGACCATAGCTACCTCATATGGACTCCAAATGGAATGATTCCAGTGGCTAAAAATCCATGACACATTTATCTTTAATTCTTATGTTAACCATTTATTTTAATTCCCTACCAATAATTCCCAGAAATTAAATTACCGAAGCTATCCTAACATATTCTTCCCTGATGATTCATTTTCCGACCTTTGACTACTAATCAGACCATATCTACCTCATATGGACTCCAAATGGAATGATTCCAGTGGCTAAAAATCCGGGACACATATATCTTTAATTCTTATGTTAACCATTTATTTTAATTCCTTATAGATTGTTCCCAGAAATTAAAATACCGAAACTTAAAATTCTGCCACCCATAGCCATAACCATGCAGAACTATCTACACCAACCTAAGTATTCAAACATACATCACATGCAAGATCAATATGTAACATGATATAGCAACATCATGACCAATCATAAAAGTTCTAAGATCAAAATCTCATATAAATATTATAAGTTTCAAAAGTTTTCTTCAAAAAGAAATATTGTTAAACTTACCTTTAGCTTTCTAAACTTCTCCTTCTTCTTCCTTCCTTTCTTCTTCTCTCTTCTCTCCTTTCCTCACTCTACCTTGCTTCTATTTCTCTCTCTTTCTCACTTGGACGAAATTAAAGTGTTGTAAGGGTGGGTTCTCTTATATAGACCACCAAATAATTCACCTTTCATGATCATGGATCTACCTTATCACAATTAAGATACACTTTGTTGAATTTTTGGAAAACAAACAACTTATGTTCTTGTCTTCCTCTTCCTTAGTCAAGATATGCATAGGAAAAGGAGATTTGTATTTTGAAAATTATGATGATATGTTTTTAAGATAAGGGACAAGGTCCCTTTGATTTAGGGATTCATTTAATTTTTCTTTTGTCTTAATCAATTATGATAGGTTGCCTTTTTAAGTGGCAAATTTCTAGCCCTTCAATCTCCATTATTTGGTTGATATTATTTGTGTGGGCTATGAATGTTTTGTCCTAATACCATGTATTATCATACCACTTGCTAAAATTATGAGTGAAGGATATAGATGTTTTTGTCCTAAAGCCTTGTATTATCATGCCACTTGCCTAAATGATGAATGTAGAATCACACCACTTGCTAAATTTTTGTCTTAATGCCATGTAACCTAATCTTTATTCTTATTATTATTTCATCATCTAATTTATTTTATTTTATTTTTCCTCTTGGATTTGGGCTTATTCTTACCCATTATGGGCTTGTCCTACCCATTTTCTTTGCTTTGGATAAAATTCTTCCTTTCTTGGTGGGCTTGGTCACATTTTCATAATTTTTGGGCTATTGGTGAAATTACTATATCCTAGTCCAAGTCTATGTTTAATTTCTTGTTTAGGTTATCCAATGGGCTTGCTAGAAACTTATGTGAAGTGGAAAAACTCTATATGAAGTGTCCATAGGTAAAAGCCCAATGTATGGGTAAAGATTTTAAACTTAGTAACTATAGTTCTTGAATTAGGAAAAATTACCCTAATTCAATGTTCTTTGAAATTTTAAGACCTTTACTTGTTTCTAAAAATTTATCTTCCTTATCCAAGAATTTTGCATCTCTTTAGTATGTTATTTCTAATTTCTTTCCTATTAGATTTTCCTTCTTTATTTGTTCTCTTAATGTTAGAAACATTTTCTATGCATATACATAAGGTGAAGAATTTCTAAGGATTATATTTCCTTAGATATCTAAAATATTGTCTAATAAATTTTATTTCCTTAATTAAATTTTTTTATGTACCTTTATCAATAAAAGAAACGAAATTAAGGATGTTACAAGGACAATGCAGCAGAAAATGTAGAATACTTAATAGAGCATGATGCCAAAATAGGAAGTTAGAAATTTGGACAAAGTATTGAAATAAAATTAAAATGGCCATAATTCTTGAAAATCTGTAAACAAATCTAGCTGCTATATCGACAAAAATCAATGGCCGTAATTCTTGAAAATCTGTAAACAAAAATCTAACTGTTATATCAGCAAAAATCGGTGGCCGCAAGGTTTGAATATTTATGTGCAAAAATTTAATTCAAAACTACTGTCATTCGGTGGAATAATATCACATGGAAAAGAAGTATTTCTGAGCTTATAAAAGTTTGTGAAAATCAAAGAATATGTAATTAACTGGTAGGATGCAGTTGATTTCTTCTAAATAGATGTAATCAATCAATTATAAAATAACTAGTTGAAATTAAAATTTCTCAAAATAGTTAGTTGACTTAATAATACTGATAGACGACTAGCAAGAATATTGGAAAAACAAAATAAATTATTTGATTGTCCCTCTTCAACAACTAACTTGTTTGCATTTTAACTATTTTTTTTTTCACAATTCCGCCTATCACGTACAACTTCCTTACAAGAATCAAGACATCAATACTTCATCAAGGACAACAAGGAAAATACAAATTTCTGGTGATATCTTAACCTTATTCTCTTTATATGCCTAATATGAACAACTATCACAACTACTGTACATATACATGCTTGCCGTCATTTTTGAAAATTTTACCTTTAATTTAGCTAATATCCACCAATCACTCACATACTATTCTAATTATTCCTGGCTTATTCACATAGCTATCATAAGTATGCGATTCTCTGAGTTCTATAAATGCACACGTTAATTTTTTTACTTTCATAGTCCAAGTTAAGGTGTGTGCAGCTATGGAGGGAATCACATTTCGTCAATTTCGAAATATTTGTGTCTTTTGTGGTTCCAGTCCTGGAAAAGATGGAGAGTCTGTGAAAGCTACACAAAACTTGGGTATGGTACTAGCCAGGAGAAAAATTCATTTAGTCTATGGTGGAGGTAACCGTGGATTAATGGGGTATGTGTCTATAGTTGCCCATGTAGGAGGATGCCAAGTTTCAGGTATTAATCCTACAGCTCTAGTTGCAACTAACATCGTAGGAAAGACAATTAGGGAAGAGTTTAGGGTTGCTTCCATGCATGAGCGTATGGCTAGAATGATAAGCAATGTTGATGCCTTCATTGCCTTACCAGGGGGTTTTGGTACTTTAGAAGAAATTTTCCAAATAATCTCTTGAGCACAACTAAATATGCATCACAAACCGATAGGTTTGTTAAATGTTAACCACTTTTTTGATGGTCTGTTGTCTTTCCTTGATCATGCTGGGGAACAAAGATTCATCTCACACTCAGCACGACGAATTCTCATTTCAGCTTCAAATGCTGAGGAGTTGATTGATGCTTTACAAGCATATGTTCATGTACCTGATCTAACTATGGCTCAAATAGAATAGACGACAGACAACCGTAGGAAGCACAAATTGGATTTGGATCTTTATCTTTAGATGTAGTAAAACGTAGCTATTAGTGTACCACTTTTACTTTCTTAGAGTCTATTTGGATACCATATTTACCAACCATACTACCTTAGAGTTGGTAAAACTATCTTTGAATGTTGCTTATGATCCTCTGAACTTTTAAAATATTCTAGTATATCATCAAGAAATATAATAACAAATTGATCCAGGGATGACTTAATTACTATTCATTAAATCTATGAATGCAGTTAGGATATTTGTCAAATTAAATAACATAACCAAGGACTCATAATGAGTCCTAAAAGAAAATTTTCGTACTTCCTCTTCTCTTATCCTCAATCAATGTTACTCATATCTCAAATCAATTTTTTTGAAAACATTAAGCACCTTGTAACTGATCAAACAGGTCATCTATACGAGGTAATGGGTATTTATTCTACACTGTCATCTTATTCAACTGTCTATAATTTATGCATAGTTATAGTGATCCATCTTTCTTTATCATAATGCTTATACATAATATTATTGAAAACCAAATTGTCCTCGAATTCTTTATATCAACAAAATATATCATTAAAATATATCTTCATAGATTCTCTGCTTTCAAATTCAATCCAAACCACAACTTACCAAATCCATTTATATATATATACTCATGCATCCAAAAAGAGATTTAAATCTATTTTCAAAACACTCACTTTATTTTAAATCATTATCTTGGAGTTGACAATCTCGATCACATCATAACCCACCATCAATATTATATTAGCCATCTGTTATATTATTTCACATAAGCAAATCAAACAATCAATTCAAATGTTTTTGACATCCAAACAAGCCATTCCCTTTGTGTTCGGATAGAATTTTCTTATTTTCAGCTAATCTCCCAAGAGGGTTCTCTTTATCACTTTTCGTCAAAACAAGTTCAAAAGCTGAACTAGTAGTCCACACACAAAAGATACCATCTAGGACATACGCATAGATGTTTAAACCTCGTATATCTAAGGAAATGAGTTAGAAGGAAGAAAAGGATGACACCCTATAAAATTCCACAACAGCACCTTGAGTATAAATATGTTTGCAGTTACATACCCATACTCAAAGTCCTACAACAGAATTCTTTGCTCTGTTAGCCACAGGAAAACCTAATGCTCTGATACCAACTTGTAATGCCCCCAATTTACGTTACGTAAAATAAACATTTTTTTTCTACAATTGTTATTATTTCCACTATCAGATATTTTTCATAAAGATACATAATTCAATTCTTTATCATGGGAACAGATACATATAGGATCTCTCATGTATACACAATATACAGACCAAGTCTATAAACATCAAAGTACAACAGAAACGGGGATCCTGCCTGTAGCGTTCAGAGCACTCTAGAATACAAAAATAGTATAATTCAAAGACCGTGAGTTTTGGAAGCAACGTAGACTCACCCAAAGAATATGTAACCTATTTGTCAAATCAGACTCTGATATTCTTATCTGAAAAATGTGGAAATATCGTGTAGTGAGTTTGACAACTCAGTGAGCAAATAATTCCTCCTATGACCTCTTAGGTCAGCATATAGATGTACTTATGTTTTAAAATATGTCACATAGAAAATACTGTTTAGAAGTACATTCATATGAGACCCGTATTTTAAATATTCTCAAATCAAAGGATATTCAGATATCCAAAACCATATGCTACACGGTACGATCATTAAACAAATGTTGTTATGTGTAACAACCCTTTTTTTCTTTATTATTATAAAATATTAAGTTCACATACACGTCATTAATCAAAACGTACATGCAACATATCAAACACATAGATATTTACATCTTGTTTATTTTGGTTGACCAACTCCGGAGATACAGGTGCGGTTGGTTGCACCTTCACCGGGATCTAAGCCAACTCGACCACAAACATCTTATTTGATTCTGAGATTTGCCCAACATAAAGTAACTCGATCCAATGTTCACTAAAAGCCAGAGCAATAGAAAATCTGCATAACTAATTTTCTGAACATGATATGGAAATATAGTGAGAATTAAATCCCAGAAAGTTCAACAATAAATCATCATATATATAGCTCATAACGTCATGTTCAGCTGTATAAACTACATAAAATATCTTTGGTCACATGAATGCATTACATCTATGCACATAAGAATCATACAGTAATGATATGTATGACATGATTAACTAGTTTTAGAATATCATATGATGGCCATCAACTTATTCTCATTTCAAGCTACCCCGGTCAGGGTGAGTATCCTCTACTCTCCGGTACGGGCTTTTCTCACTCCATCCGACTTGGCCCACTTTCTCTTTCTTTTCTCATTAACATGATCATAAACGTTGGTAGGGCGTCCCCTACTGGTGCACCACACGGATTGCCATGTGACAGTGCTCATTTCTTTTCTTTTCACAATGATAGCCAAAAATATGCTTTCAATAACAAGTATGTTCATCAAGATATAACTACTACCAAAAATCATTAGTAATCATGCCATGAACATAACCATTTCAAATATCACTTTATAAAATATTTCCATGTGAAAATTTCACACTTAAGATGGTAAGAAGTTTATACAATGGCAATGGCTATGGCTATACTAGTCATTTATTAAGATTCATCATCTTTTTTAAATACTAATTTTTTTTCTTTATTTTCTTGATGCAGGTTTTCATCCTATCTAACTATCTCTTACTAATCAGAGCATAACTCCCTCAATTTAACTCTGTTGTAGGTGATCTTGGTGTCAATTTCAAGATAAAACAATTATCTAAAACTATTATGTTGAACATTGTAGCGAAATATTAAGAAATCAAGGTGATATTACTCCCTAAATTTATAGGTTATTTCTTCTCGGATAGGTTCTGACCTCTACCGACTAATCGGAACATATCTACCTCATATGGACTCCAACTTGATCGATTCTAGTGGCTAAAAATCCGTGACACACATATCTATAATTCTTATGTTAACTACTTATTTTAATTCCATACAAATAGTTCCCAAAAAATAAAATACAGAAGCTGTCCTAACATATTCTTCCCTGATGAACCATTTTCTGACCTTTGACTACTAATAAGCTCATATCTTCCTCATATGGACTCCAAATTGAATGATTCCAGTGGCTACAAATCCGTGACACATATATCGTTAATTCTTATGTTAACCATTGATTTTAATTCCTTACAAAGAATTCTCAGAAATTAAAATACAGAAGCTGACCTAACATATTCTTCCCTAATGAACCATTTTCTGAACTTTGACTACTAATAAGCTCATATCTTTCTCATATGGACTCCACATTGAATGATTCCAGTGGCTAAAAATCCATGACACACGTAGCTATAATTCTTATGTTAACCATTTATTTTAATTCCATACAGATAATTTCGAGAAATTAAAATACAGAAGCTGTCCTAACATATTCTTCCCTGATAAACCATTTTCTGACCTTTGACTACTAATCGGACCATATCTACCACATATGGACTCCAAATTGAATGATTCCAGTGGCTACAAATCCGTGACACATATATCTTTAATTCTTATGTTAATCATTGATTTTAATTCCCTACAGATAATTCCCAGAAATTAAAACACATTAGCTATCCTAACATATTCTTCCCTGATGAACCTATTTCTGACCTTTTCTTACTAATCGAACCATATCTACCACATATGGACTCCAAATGGAATGATTCCAGGGGCTACAAATCCATGACACAAGTAGCTATAATTCTTATGTTAACTATTTATTTTAATTCCTTATATAAGTTTACCATAAACTAAAACACCGAACCTATCCTAACATATTCTTCACTGATTAACTATTTTCTGACCTTCGTTTACTAATCGGACCATATCTACCTCATATGAACTCAAAATTTAATGATTCCAGTGGCTAAAATTCCGTGACACACATAGCTATAATTCTTATGTTAACCATTTATTTTAATTCCTTATAGATTGTTCCTAGAAATTAAAACACCGAAGCTTAAAATTCTTCCAACCATAGCCATACCCATGCAGAACTATCTACACCAACCTAAGTATTCAAACATACATCACATGCAAGATCAATATGTAACATGATATAGCAACATCCATGACCAATCATCAAAGTTCGAAGATCAAAATCTCATATAAATATTATGAGTTTCAAAAGTTTTCTTCAAAAAGAAATATTGTTAAACTTACCTGGAGCACTTAGTCCCCTAGACTTCTTCCTCTTTCTTCCTTTCTTCCTCTCCTTTCCTCACTCTACCTTGCTTCTATTTTTCCTCTCCCTCACTTGGACGAAATTCTAATGTTGTAAGGATGGGTTTTTCTTATATAGACCACCAAATAATTTACCTTTCATGATCATGGGTCTACCTTATCACAATTAGGATATACTTTGTTGAATTTTTGGAAAACAAACAACTTATGTTCTTATCTTCCTCTTCCTTAGTCAAGGTATGCATAGGAAAAGGAGATTTGTATTTTGAAAATTATGATATGTTCTTAAGATAAGGGACAAGATCCCTTTGATTTAGGGATTCATTTCCATTTTCTTTTGTCTTAAACAAGTATGATAGGTTTTTCTTTTTAGGTGGCAAATTTCTAGCCCTTGAATCTCCATTATTTGGTTGATAGTATTTGTGTGGGATAGGAAAGTTTTGTCCTAATGCCATGTATTATCATACCACTTGCTAAAATTATGAGTGTAGGATATAGATGTTTTTGTCCTAAAGCCTTGTATTATTATGCCACTTGCCAAAATGATGAATGTAGAATCACACCACTTGCTAAATTTTTGTTTTAATGCCATGTAACCTAATCTTTATTATTATTACATTATTATATCACCACCTAATTTATTTTATTTTATTTTTCCTCTTGGATTTGGGCTTATTCCTACCCATTTTCTTTGCTTTGGATAAAAGTCTACCTTTCTTGGAGGGCTTGGTCACATTTTCATAATTTTTGGGCTATTGGTCCAATTACTATATCCTAGTCCAAGTCTATGTTTTATTTCTTGCTTAGGTTATCCAATGGGCTTGCTAGAAACTTATTTGAAGTGGAAAAACTCTATATGAAGTGTCCATAGGTAAAAGCCCAATGTATAGGTAAAGATTTTAAACTTAGTAACTCTAGTTCTTGAATTAGGAAAAATTACCCTAATCCAATGTTCTTGAAATTTTATGACCTTTACTTGTATCTAAAAATTTATCTTCCTCATCCGAGAATTTTGCATCTCTTTAGTATGTTATTTCTAATATTTTCTCTTATGTTTTCTTTCTTTACCTATTCCATTAATATTAGAACATTTCTACGCATATATGTAAGGTGAAGAATTTATAAGGAAAATATCTAAAAATTACGGGATGTACATTCTTCCCCCCTTAAGAAATTCGGTCCCCGAATTTCAGTCCATCCTACCACTTGTAGGGAATGAAATTAAGGCATTATTCAGAGTTACCAACCTTATTACCTAAATAATTAGGAATATCTTTTCTGTATAACATCTTTACTTTTTAATATGGCTATCCATATAACTTAACCATAAGGATTTCTTTCACTCATAAGTTCTTCAATTTATATCCTCTAGCTCGCATGGATATATCTATGGGTCGATATTTGAAAATAATACACATATAAAAGAACATATTCACCTTCATATTGGGTAACTATCTTTTCTTATTCCAAACTTCTATCAAGTCATTTTTTTAATATATCAACATCATCCCCTGAATATCATCATCTTAATCTATCATCTATTTTTTTTCCTCAAATCCTTTAATCAGTATGTTAAACATACGTAGT
Source organism: Gleditsia sinensis (assembly GCA_037074535.1). Lineage (NCBI taxonomy): Eukaryota > Viridiplantae > Streptophyta > Magnoliopsida > Fabales > Fabaceae > Gleditsia > Gleditsia sinensis. Next base: position 24,510,332 of record CM073466.1, read on the forward strand.
AATAAATCCTTCAAACCTTGAATAACGTGTACCATTGACACATGTCTAATAATTCCAACTTACCTTATCACAGTAATTTTATACAAGCTTATTAACACCATTAAACTCATTGTCAAAAATTTCAATTATTTCTTCTATCATATCCAAAAGCACCTCATTCTAGTTTATGTCAATCCCATTTAATTCACCCAATCATTTCAAGAAGATTTTTCCTAACAATTACTCATACAAGAATTCTCAATTCCAACATAATTAACATCCTAGATACTAGACTCAATTTAGCATGATATAATCCTTTAACACAAATATTTTGATCACTTACATTATTTTCGGACATGGTTCTCAGAATATTCTCTATATTTCCAAATTAAGAGTTCAAAGACTAACTTAAATCTTAAGAACTTCAACACCACTAGTTCTCTTGATTACATTCGTCAAAACACCATAAGACCATCATCCGTCCATTCTTTTCAAACTTTTCATTACTTTAACCTATTAACAACTTAGACACCATAATAACCGAGTTTTAAAGAAAAGAAATTATCTTTCATTGCAATGTGGGAAAATAACCTTGCATTTAATGCCAACCGTTAATGAGGGAGAATGCAATGAAACAGACGAAAAGCATAATAGAGAATGGTGCCAAAAGCGAAAGTCAAAAATTTGGACAAAGCATTGAAAAATATTAAAATCGGTGGCCGTAATTCTTGAAAATCTATAAACAAAATCTATCTACGATTTCAGCAAAAATCGGTGGCCATAAATTTTGAATATATGTGTCAAAATCTACTTTAAATCTGTTGGTATTTGGTGGAAAGATATCACATGGAAAAAGAAACATTTATGAGCTTATAAAAGTCTGTGAAAATCAAAGAATACGTAGTTAATTGGTAGGATGCAGTTGATTGCTTCTAAATAGATGTCATCAATCAACTGTAAGATAACCAGTCCAAATTAAAATTTCTCAAAATAGCTAGTTGATTTCATAATACCGATAGTCTACTGGCAAAAACATTGGGAAAACAAGAAAAATGTCCCTCTTCACTAATTATTTGGTTTGCATCTTCATTTTTTTTTTACAATGACGCCTATCATCTACAACTTGCCTACATGCCTCAAGACATCACTCCTTCATCAAGGACAACAAGAAAAAGAAATTTTCCTGGTGATATCCTACCCTTATTCTCTTTATGTGCTAAATATGGGTCATAGTCATAACTACTGTACATATACATGCTTGCCGTCATTTTTGAAAATTGTTTTTTTTACCTTTAATTTAGGTGATATCCACCAATCACTCACATAGTTGTTCTAATAATACCCGGCCTATTCGCATAGCTATTATAAATATGCCATTCTCTGAGTTCTATAAATACTTACATTAGTATCTTTGTTTATACTCAAAGTTAAGGTGATAGAAATTATGGAGGGAACCGCATTCTGTCAGTTTTGAAATATCTGTGTCTTTTGTGGTTGCAGTCCTGGAAAAGATGAGGAGTATGTTAAAGCAGCACAAAATCTGGGTATGGTGCTGGCTAGGAGAAAAATTCATTTAGTGTATGGTGGAGGTAACTGTGGGATAATGGGGTGTGTGGCTACAGCTGCACATGTAGGAGGATGCCAAGTTCTAGGTATTATTCCTACTGCTCTAGCTACATCTAGCAACATAGGGAAAACAATTGGGGAAGAATATATGGTAGCTTTCATGCATAAACGCATGGCTAGAATGATGAGCAATGCTGACGCCTTCATTGCCTTACCAGGTGGTTTTGGTACTTTAGAGGAGATTTTCCAAATAGTCTCTTGGGCACAACTGAATATGCATCACAAACCGATAGGTTTGTTAAATGTTAATCACTTCTTTGATGGTCTGTTATCTTTTCTATATCAAGCTGTGGAAGAGAGGTTTATCCCACACTCAGCACGACAAATTCTCATCTCAGCTTCAAATGCTGAAGAGTTGATTGATGCTTTACAAGCCTATGTTCATGTACCTGATCCAACTATGACTCAAATAGAATGGACGACAGATAACCGCAAGAAGCGTAAATTGGATTTGGATCTTAATCTTTAAATGTAGTAAAACGTAGCCATTATTGTACTACTTTTACTTTCTTATAGTCTACTTGGATACCATATTTACCAACCATACTCCTTTAGAGTTGGTAAAACTATCTTTGAATGTTGTTTATGATCCTCTGAACTTTTGAAATATTTTAGTATATCATCAATATATATAATAACAAATTGATCCAGGGATGACCTAATTACTATTTATTAAATCTATGAATGCAGCTAAAATATTTGTAAATTTAAATGCATCACCAAGAACTCATAATGCCCATAATAAGTCCTACATCCTCTTCTCTTATCCTTAATTAATGTTACTCATATCCCAAATCTATTTGTGGAAAAATATTGAACCCCTTATAACTAGTCAAACAGGTAATCTATACGAGCTAATGGGTTTCTATTCTACATTGTCACCTTATTCAACTGTCTATAATCTATGCATAGTCATAGTGATCCATCTTTCTTTTTCACAGATAGAACTGGAGCACTACAAATAAAAGTACTGGGGTATTTAAATACCTTGTCTAACAAGTCTTGTAAATTTTTTTTTTAATTTCGATCGATATCATTCTATATAGGGATATAGATACTAGTTGGGTTCTAAGGAGTAAATCAATATCAAATTCTCAAATTGTCGTGGCAAGGTTGTGTAGGGTTTCCTCCGCATTGTTTGCCGGATTCCTCCTTGGTGGTGCCATTTCCTACTGGGGCAAAAATAAAGTTATGTTGCTATTGAGGTGATCAAGCCCAATAGTTAGTTTAAAAAAAAATTTAACAGCAATCATAACACCACCTCGGCATATAGATAGGAAACACTAGTAATTTCCTACCTATATGAAATCACTGATCCACTACACAGCACTACCACAACATACTCAAGATACTATAAGATCAATTCAGATAACCAACCACCCACTGGCCATCTAGGATCGACCTTCTCTGATACCAATTATATAACAACCCTTTTTTTTCTTTATAATTATACAACATTGAGTTCACATACACGTCATTAATCAAAACGTACATGCAACATATCAAACACATAGATATTTACATCTTGTTTATTTTGGTTGACCAATTCTGGAGATACAGGTGCGGGTGGTTACACCTTCCCGGGATCTGAGCCAACTCGACCACAAACATTTTATTTGTTTCTGGAATATGCCCATCCTAGAGTAACTCGATTCAACGTGCACTAAAAGCCAGAGCCATAGAAAAATCTGCATAACTAATTTTCTGAACATGACATGGAAATATAGTGAGAATTAAATCCCAGTAAGTTCAACAATAAATCATCATCAATATAGCTCATCACGTCATGTTCAGCTGTATAAACTATAGAAAATATCTTTGGTCACATGAAGCATTACATCTATGCACATAAGAATCATACAGTAATGATATGTATGACATGATTAACTAGTTTTAGAATATCATATGATGGCCATCAACTTATTCTCATTTCAAGCTACCCCGGTCAGGGTGAGTATCCTCTTCTCTCCGGTACGGGCTTTTCTCGCTCTGTCCGACATGGCCCACTTTCTCTTTCTTTTCTCATTAACATGATCATAACCGTTGGTAGGGCGTCCCCTACTGGTGCACCACACGGATTACCATGTGACTGTGCTCATTTCTTTTCTTTTCACAATGATAGCCAAAAATATGCTTTCAATAACAAGTATGTTCATCAAAATATAATTATTACCAAAAATCATTGGTAATCATGCTATGAACATAACCATTTCAAATATCACTTCATAAAATATTTCCATGTCAAAATTTCACACTTAAGATGGTATGAAGTTCAAACAATGGCTATGGCTATACTAGTCATTTATTAAGATTCATCATCTTTTTTAAATACTAATTTTATTTCTTTATTTTCTTGATGCAGGTTTTCATCCTATCTAACCATCTCTTACTAATCAGAGCATAACTCCCTCAATTTAACTCTGATGTAGGTGATCTAGTTGTTAATTGCAAGATAAAACAATTATCTAAAACTATTATGTTGAACATTGTAACGAAATATTAAGAAATCAAGGTGATATTACTCCCTAAATGTATATGTTATTTCTTCTCAGATAGGTTCTGACGTCTACCTACTAATCGGACTATATCTACCTCATATGGACTCCGACTTGAGTGATTCCAGTGGCTCAAAATCCGTGACACACATATCTATAATTCTTATGTTAACTATTTATTTTAATTCCTTACAAATAATTCCCAAAAATTAAAATACAGAAGTTGTCCTAACATATTCTTCCCTGATGAACCATTTTCCGACCATTGACAACTAATAAGCTCATATCTTCCTCATATGGACTCCAAATTGAATGATTCCAGTGGCTACAAATCCATGACACATGTAGCTATAATTCTTATGTTAACCATTTATTTTAATTCCATACAGATAATTCCAAGAAATTAAAATACAGAAGCTGTCCTAACATATTCTTCCCTGATGAACCATTTTCTGACCTTTCACTACAAATCGGACCATATCTACCTCATATGGACTCCAAATTTAATGTTTCCAGCGGCTACAAATCCATGACACATATATCTTTATTTCTTATGTTAAGAATGTATTTTAAGTCCCTACAGATAATTTCCAGAAATTAAAATACAGAAGTTGTCCTAACATATTTTTCCCTGATGAACCATTTTCTGACCTTTGACTACTAATAAGCTCATATCTTCCTCATATGGACTCCACATTGAATGATTCCAGTGGCTAAAAATCCTTGACACACGTAGATATAATTCTTATGTTAACCATTTATTTTAATTTCATACAGATAATTCCAAGAAATTAAAATACAGAAGCTGTCCAAACATATTCTTCCCTGATGAACCATTTTCTGAACTTTGACTACTAATCAGACCATATCTACCTCATATGGACTCCAAATTGAATGATTCCAGTGGCTAAAAATCCGCAACACATATATATTTAATTCTTATGTTAACCATATATTTTAATTCCCTACAGATAATTCCCAGAAATTAAAACACAGAAGCTATCCTAACATATTCTTCCCTGATGAACCATTTTCTGACCTTTTCTTACTAATCGGACCATATCTACCACATATGGACTCAATATTGAATGATTCTAGTGGCTAAAAATCCATGACACACATAGCTATAATTCGTATGTTAACCATTTATTTTAATTCCTTATATAATTTTTCCAGAAACTAAAACACCGAACCTATCCTAACATATTCTTCACTGATTAACCATTTTCTGACCTTTGTTTACTAATCGGAATATATATACCTCATATGAACTCGAAATTTAATGATTCCAGTGGCTACAAATCCGTGATACACATAGCGATAATTCTTGTGTTAACCATTTATTTTAATTCCTTATAGATTGTTCCCAGAAATTAAAACCCCGAAACTTAAAATTCTGCCAACCATAGCTATACCCATGCAGAACTATCTACACCAACCTAAGTATTCAAACATACATCACATGCAAGATCAATATGTAACATGATATAGCAACATCCATGACCAATCATCAAAGTTCGAAGATCAAAATCTCATATAAATATTATAAGTTTCAAAAATTTTCTTCAAAAAGAAATATTGTTAAACTTACCTGGAGCACTTATTCACCTAGACTTCTTCCTCTTTCTTCCTTTCTTCCTCTCCTTTCCTCACTCTACCTTGCTTCTATTTTTCCCCTCCCTCACCTGGACGAAATTCTAATGTTGTAAGGGTGGATTTTTCTTATATAGACCACCAAATAATTTACCTTTCATGATCATGGGTCTACCTTATCACAATTAGGATATACTTTGTTGAATTTTTGGAAAACAAACAACTTATGTTCTTATCTTCCTCTTCCTTAGTCAAGGTATGCATAGGAAATGGAGATTTGTATTTTGAAAATTATGATGATATGTTCTTAAGATAAGGGACAAGGTCCCTTTGATTTAGGGATTCATTTCCATTTTCTTTTGTCTTAAACAAGTATGATAGGTTTGCCTTTTTAGGTGGCAAATTTCTAGCCCTTGAATCTCCATTATTTGGTTGATATTATTTGTGTGGGATAGGAATGTTTTGTCCTAATACCATGTATTATCATACCAGTTGCTAAAATTATGAGTGTAGGATATAGATGTTTTTGTCCTAAAGCCTTGTATTATTATGCCACTTACCAAAATGATGAATGTAGAATCACACCACTTGCTAAATTTTTGTCTTAATGCCATGTAACCTAATCTTTATTATTATTACATTATTATATCATCACCTAATTTATTTTATTTTATTTTTCCTCTTGGATTTGGGCTTATTCCTACCCATTTTCTTTGCTTTGGATAAAATTCTACCTTTCTTGGAGGGCTTGGTCACATTTTCATAATTTTTGGGCTATTGGTCCAATTCCTATATCCTAGTCCAAGTCTATGTTTTATTTCTTGCTTAGGTTATCCAATGGGCTTGCTAGAAACTTATTTGAAGTGGAAAAACTCTATATGAAGTGTCTATAGGTAAAAGCCCAATGTATAGGTAAAGATTTTAAACTTAGTAACTCTAGTTCTTGAATTAGGAAAAATTACCCTAATCCAATGTTCTTGAAATTTTATGACCTTTACTTGTTTCTAAAAATTTATCTTCCTCATCCAAGAATTTTGCATCTCCTTAGTATGTTATTTCTAATATTTTCTCTTATGTTTTCTTTCTTTACCTATTCCATTAATATTAGAACATTTCTACGCATATATGTAAGGTGAAGAATTTATAAGGAAAATATATAAAAATTACGGGATGTTACATTATGCCAACCATAGCTATACCCCTTACATTACCACTGTCACCCGGTTGGAGTGGCCCTCCCCTAGCTCACTCAGGCTAATAGAGCGTCCTCTATTCGGTACCGTCACAAGCCATACAACCAGCCGATATTCATCAATACATATATATACATGTAAAATTATCAAGCAACTCGCCATGAGCTTTACGCTTGTCATTCAATCTCATTTATAATATGACATGCATTATTTTCACAAGTATATAGCTTTACAAATCAATGCATCATGCACATAATATTCACTTTATCAAATAATGATAAATACATTTAAAACCACATATTCAATGAGTTTCAAAATCTATTTCTAAAACCATACTCTTCTTGAACTATGTGCCAGTTCGTAAGTATAACATATATTTTAACACATTTTAGAAACTTATAATAGTATAAATAATTTATAAACAAAAACAATAATACATTTATAGTTCAAGAAGAGCATGGGGCAAGTCATAGAAAGAATTATCTACTCACAGGGTAGGGCTCCAGATTGGACAACTCTAAAATATACTTTTTTCCAAGCTAAATTTGACCAATTAGACCTCAAAAACGTGTCCGGAGGGTCTAAAAACTTAGAAAATGATTCCGGGAGCTTGGTCACTATTCACCGCCGGAAAATACTATTTACGACGAACAAAAAGTTGTCAGATAGCTAAAAAATTTCATATCCTATGGTTTAACTAGCTCCTGAATCCATCTACAGTGTCAGAATTTCAATTTGAGGTCTCTAAATAATAGTTTTAGAATTTACCTTTTTCTAGGATTTCTACTTCAGATCTACGACGATTGAACGGCTAATTTGAAAAATTGATCGGTCAAAACCGTAATACTATTCGTCCTGAATCCAATAACACCCTCAGTTTTGAGATCAGAAGATAATAGGTACTTCAGATCTAGAGAAAAAGTTGAAGGTTACTATTCATTTACAATTTATTTACTATTCACTCATTATTCACTCTTCTCAATTCTTCTCCGAAATCCTGGCCTCCGTCTCTGCGTTGCTCCCTTCTTCCCTTTTTATTTATTTTTATTTTTTTAAATAATTATTATTATTATTTAATAATTGAATAATAGAATTTTCTTTTATATATATTCATATAAATTCCGTTTTTCATCCTAAAATATCTCAAAAATTTCTAAAAATTTACATTCTCATAAACCTGTAGTTAAACTCTTAAATCTTGATTTATCTTGATAAAAATCATAATAAAACAAATCTCAAAATAAATATCTTTATACATATTAAAAGAAAGAATATTTCTAAAAATATAACAAAAATTCATTAAAGACCAATATAATTATTTCAAGCAACACAATAATTATTTTAATTAAAAATAGACTTACTTTTAGCATAACATAATCATTTTGAAACAAATAAAAATATATTTGTTTATAACAAAATATTATTATTTAAAAATAAAAATTATGGGATGTTACAGAAAGCAATATATTTGGACGAAGTAAATAGTATGTGTATTGCTAGAATAGAATGAGATCATGTTGAAAAAAGTAAGACAATTGATATCATGGTGGAATAAATTGATTATTAGAATGAGAACATATTACACTAATAGTACGTAAGCAAATTCATAGGGTCTAGGACATATCAAGAGAAGAATAAGTACATATAGTGCTAAGAACATATCATTGTGTTCTTTCTCTTTTTTCATATACATGCTCAACATAGCACTGGTTGAGAAAATTTAGAAAGAAGCAGATTTCTTGTGGATGAAGTGTTGGCTTTTACAAAAATAAGAATATAGCAACAAATACTTAAAGATTCTCCTCAGCAAAAGATTAATTGGAAATCTATGCTGCCATTTTTGTAGCTATTTGGTAATTAATACCAAATATCTCATTCACCCAGACATGGTATTTGTAATTTCACATACAATATAAATGGAAAGAAATTGCAAGACATGATATGTCCAAGCTAATCATTAACGTTAGCAACTTGTTTCTATCAAAAAAATATGTTAGCATTAGTAACCTGTGAATTAAATTGTTTTAAATTTGCAAGGCTATATTTTTATGATGTTAAACCATTTATAAGCTCCTTTATTTTGTCAAAAGAAATAAATTAGTAAGGCCAGATCTTACTGATAGTTCTCCTTGTTTCTAGAACTTTGACATTTGAATTAGTCACAACAAAAGACAAAGATAGGTTTAGTATAAATATTAGGGAAATTCTAGGACAACTAGATGTTAAATCTAGCAGCAGCACATTAATAAACTACAGCCAACTAATCTCATTCTACTTCACAAAGTAAGTGATGTAACTCTTACTATTATAGGCTACAATGCAACAGGAGAAAGTTGCTCTAGCTATGGTTGAGAAACATGCAATGCTCTCAGACACCGAGCTCCTTCTCCAGCTTTCACTCACTTACTCCCTAGACAACAGCTCTCACTCTTTGTCTAGTTGAAGTTGATACTATTTTGGGGGAAAGGAAGCACATTTCCATGTTCCCTATGTTTGATTCTTTATTGCTTTTAATTTCCATTAGTTTTGGATTTGAAGGATTTACTAGTGTAATTAATAATTATTTCTTCACATATGTGCTCGTGGTGTGCACTGAAATACATAAATAAGTAGGAGAAATCCTCAAGAATTGAAAGGAATTTAATTGGTATCTTCTGTATTATTGCTTTTAGACCTATTTCCTTCTGTTATTTGTTTACTTATTTTTCCCTTGGGAACTTTGCTTTTGATCTTAGTGTTTATTTATTCTGAGAATTAGATATATCTTTCGCAGTTAAACAGAAATTTTCTAGCACACTCATGACTTAACTATCCTTGTATGTGTAGTGAGGGGTTTGTCTAGTACTAAATGTTCTAATCCTGATGCCTACTAATTTAGGTATGAATCCAAGCCTGTGGCTGTAAAGGTTATACTTCCAAATAGAACATCTTAAGCAACTCCAGAGTGTAAGGAGAAATTGCAAAGGGAGGTTATGTTGCTCTCTAAGATAAAGCATGAAAATGTTGTGGAGGTATTTTGCAGTGTCTTCTCTTAAGTGAATACCTGCATCTATTTATTGCTTCTTCTCAAAATTTATTGGAATTTGGTGCCTACTATCGTAGGTACACCCAAATTGATACCTTACCTCAAAACTAACCTGTAGTAGTGGGAGTAAGGGTCGATTCCATAGAGACTGGAATTACCTTATGTGATTGAGAAAGGGGGGGTTGATAATTGTAAATAAAACCAAGTAAACAATAATGAAAGTAAATAAGAGAGAGTGATTAATGATAAAGACGTTGGTTTCGGTTGATATCCACTGTCAAGGGATTGCATTGATCATTGACAACATAATCAATCTATAATTGAATATCTATCATTGGGTTTCTAACCCTGTTCCTCCTTAACTCTAGTAAATTAATGACAATCACACTAATTAAACCCTAATTAACAAGCAATCCTTTAGCACATCGGTAAAGCATAGCTTACTAAACGCATGAAGAACTAGAGAAACTAACAGAGCTAAACAAATATAAACACATCGATTATATCTAATTTAGTTAACTATTCATCATAGGTTCAATGATTTATAATCCAAAATCCTCAAACCTATTTGCCTCATGAATCACATAATTGAAGACTTTATTGAAAACATAATTCAGCGGTAGATTAAGACAGACAATATACTAGTAGGCCGCCCTAGCAATCATATGAATAATCATTGAGAAGAAGAGCAGATGAATAACCAATACTCAATTAAGATTAAAATAATAAAATCAAGAACAAATCTCACAATGCATGAAGATCCCTTGAGGTTTCAATCTACCTAAACCAACTAAAAAGAACTAGCCACGCAGGGCCATAAGAAAATCTAAAGAAGAATTGAAGAATGTAACTAAGAACTTGGACGAAGGATTGAATGCCTTCTCTGCTTGCTTTCATCCCTTTTTATACATTCCCCCCTCCTAATCGAAGTAGGAGTGTTTCTAGGTCAAATCCCGGACCATTGGGCTTCAATTGGAGTCAAGAAGACTTAAAAATCGCGAATTCAGCATTCTAGTGCGGCGGCGAGCGCCGCGGCGCGCTACACGAGCACCGCGGCGCAACGAAAAGCTTCTGAGGGGGACCCGCAGTGCCTAGGCTAGCTTTGGCACACTCTGTATTTTAACGCTCGGGTGCCGCGGCGCCGGTGCTTCTGGGCAACAAATGTCGCGGCGCGCTAGGGAGCACCGCGGCCCTCCAAACCTGCAATGACGCAGCACCGCGATGCTCTTTTACAAACGCCATGGCATCTAGAAAACCCCTGAATATGTCAAAGTGTCGAACACCAAATTTGTAGCTCTATGTCTCTTCTTTCCATAACCACTAGAATCACTTTAATCTGATCTAAATTAAAGGAGATATGACAATATTAGTTACCAAAGGTCAGAATTCATCCTGCTGCACTGTCATTCTGAATTGTTAGCTCTGTAATACTATGAAATCTCCCGAATTTGACCAATTATTCAACATAAAAGTTGTAGATGATTGTGTTATCTTTTCACAGCCACTTGCATCACTTTTATTGGAGTTCACAAGAGGGAGATATAGTCAAAATAGTGCTGAAAGGTCTGGAATCTCTGCAATGCAATATTTTTCCATGAATTTCTTATCGTTTTCTTCTCTTTTCTTCTTCCTTTGTTCCTACAACAAAAAACACAAAAATAAGCTAATTCCTAATTATATTTTACTTAAATAAAACAAAAATTAAGTTTAAAGTTATTAATATCATGCTTAATTAAGATCACATAAAAATTATCCTCTCTTATTGTTTTAATGACATCAAAACTGATTATGGCAAATATAAGTTTATTATCTTTCAGTTTATTTTGATAGGCAGTTACCTATCATTCAAAGCATAAAATCTCTAGAATTTGAAACTATTTATCTTTAGGGCTTTCAATATGTTACTTTGTTTTCCATAGTTCTTATCCATATTAGCATGGACAGTATTTAATGTTTCCTATTCTAAGCGGCTATATAAAAAGATCCTACTGATCTAGTTTTTTCAAGTTTCTATTAAATGTATTTTAGCAACAAAGTTAAGACAATATAAATGCATTGTACAGGGTTGGTAATGCTTATATAAGATACAAATCAGCGTTGCTTGAGTAAGCTACTTGACCAAATGATCTGTCTAATATATTTTTGGTCCTTCCCTATTGCTTTGGCTCTATTGCGTGAATTACAAGATTAGGTAAGCAATCTTAGTCCGAGTTTAAATGGGAACAAATTCCTTGAATTTTGGTAGACTGTCACATACAAAGGCTAAAATTTTAATGCAAAATGACTTCCTAATAAGTAAGTCTGAGTTGTATGCTCTAGACATTCGGAAATTGGAATTCATTTCTCTTTCTATTATGTTCACCCATGAGCTTGGAGCTATTTTTCAAAGATCAACCAAACAAAAAATTATCAAACCTACAAAAGGAAAGTCTTAGGCATGCAGCATGCTAATGCCAATCCGTATATATCCAAGTCAGAGAATTTTCTCTTTGATGTTATCTTCATGTGAGACTTAAGTTGATGTTTATCCAAATTCAATTTGTTCAATGTAGAATTCTTGTAAAAATAACAGAGAAAGAAAGGTAAATTTTATAAATGTCAAAGATATTTTATTTACTGACCTTTCCCATGACTACAAATTTACTGACCATTTATGCAACATAACATTAGTAGCCTAAGCCCCACTTTTTATATGCCTGATATTGCTTTCCCCACATTATCAATAGCCCAGCTCATAGCCTCATACTCAAACCAATTAGTGACACAACATGTTCCCCAGCTCAAACTATCACTCTTTCACACACGCACCCACGAGCTATAGGGTGGTGTGGGAAGTGGGAATGAATGCTACTAATCTTTGTAGCAAAGAAGTAGAAGCTAGCAACATATTTAATTCTAGATGTACAGTGTCTTTTGCAATATCTGATTCTACTATTTGTTTCCCTCTTCCTAATCCTACTCTTCAAACTACTGTACTCACATTGGCCAACACACTCTTCGGCTCTATTTACCATCGATGTAGTCAATTGGTGAACAACATGCATTCTATCGATTGCCTCTCAACATTCAAACCTAACCCTAAGAGCTTGACATAGGCTGGTCTGCTTTTATTGTTTCACAGGAATAACAACAAATACCTTTTAGACTGTTAGACTCTAATAACATACAGCCTAGCTATATCAAATAATAGATCTGATAAGAATCAATAATTAAAATCTACAAACAACAATGAATTCAACTGTCAAAAGGGTTTTTTCCTTTGTTTTGATTCAATGAGAACTCAAATTCTTCCACCCAAAACCCAGATAATATTTAATATAAAAGCATGCATATTCATACCATAAAAGGTTGGGAAGAATATCTAATAAATGACATTTGAGGTAGCTGACCATTTATAAGAGTCAGTATTTGGAGCTCCTTCTGACAGGAGAATATCCAAATTTTTTTATTTTCCTCCTTAAATCTGATTTGGCAAAAACACATAGTCAGAATTGATTCAATTTCAAAGCCAGACAAGTGCCTCTGAAGTGAGCGACACAATAAAATATTAATCTGGCTCTAAAGAATTGTAGAAATTAATTATAGTTGCAAATGGTATATGACATTTTGAATAACATAAGAGCACAAAAAGTGAGACATAAATAATTCATACCTCAATTGCTAAAGATGTTAGTCACTGCCTAGGTAGGTGTCGAGTCAGAAGTTCATCAACAATTGCCAAGTGAGGTGAGAATAAGAGAAGAGCATTCTCAATTGCCACAGTCCTTGATGAATTGCATCCCAGCATGTAAGCTTCCAACTGAAACACAAAAACAGAGAAAACCCTCAATTTTCACCCAACATAGAAGCTACCCGAACACAACCAAAAAACCTCTCAATCTTCTCACATTTGGTTTCATCTTCAATTCCAAAACCCTTAAAAGCATAATTTCTAAACCTAATCAAAAGGAAATAGTAAAAACATGAGAAGTAGATGGGAGAACATCAAATACAAGCTCTCTGACGATGCTCAAACTAGTTGGTGCTGGAGTTGTCACGAACAATTAAAGTGACAATGGGGTATCTAGAGAGAAGGAAATCAGGGGCTTCTTCTTTCTGTAGCATAAAAAATCTCACGGGAAACAGCATAAAGAAAAGGGCTTTCTACGAAGAGAGGGATTTTTCACAAGTGTAGCACAAAAATCTCAGGGGCACCAACATAAAGAGAGGGCTTTCCACAAAGAGAGGGATTTTTCACAAGTATAAAGATATAGAGAAGTAAACAAATAAGCAGGCTCCTTTTTCTCACTTTACTGGGCTTCTTTTTTTTTTGTTCTCCCTTTAACTTTCAGTGACGACCAAGTCATCACTAAAACTTACCTTTTAGTGACCACCCAAAAGGTCGTCACTGAAACCATACTTTTTGTGATGACTGCACTAAAGTTTTCACAAAAAGTGTATGTTTTTGTGACGACCTCTTAAAGTTGTCACTAAAAATTATTGAAATTTGATCTTTCAGTGACGACCTCTGTAGGTGGTCAATAAAAGTACTTTTTAGTGACAACTTTTAAAGTCATCACAAAAAGTTGGTCACTAAAAGTCCTATTTCTTGTAATGAAATCAAATCAAATGAACCTAAAAAACGAATCTAAAAGGTCCAAAAACCTAACAAAATGACTTCAGAATTACGAAATTTGGGCCTCTAGGAGTTTGGTCAACACTGGTTAACTGTTGGATACTATTCACAGTCGAAAAATACTATTCATACCAGCTAGATTTACTGTTCACGATGGATGAAAAGTTGTTAGATAGCCGAAAAATTTCCTATCCTAAGGTTTATCTAATTCCTGAATCCATCTACGGTGTCAGATTTTCAATTAGAGGTATCTAAATAAGAGTTGTAGAGTTTACCTTTTTCTAAGATTTTCTACTTTCGATATGCAGCAATTCTACAGTTGATTTGAAAAATTGTTTGGTGAAATTGTAGTACTCTTCATCCTGAATCTAGTGGTACCCTTAGTTTTGAGATCATATGCTTGTAAACACTTGAGATCTTGAGAGAAAACATGAAAGTTACTATTCATACTATTCATCGATTACGGGATTTCTCAGATTCCCCACATTTCATCTCCCCACTTTTGTTTCTTTATTTTTTTAAAATATTATTTAATTAATAATTAAATATTAAAATGTTTGTTTGATTATATACACATAAATACTATTTTTCATCCTAAAATATCACAAAAACTTCTAAAAAGTTATATTCTTGCAAAACTTTAGTTGAACTCTTAAATAATGACATTTTATTGATAAAATTTTAATAAAAAAATTCACAAAATAAAAATCTTTATGCATAATAAAAGAAAGAATGTTCCTAAAAATAAAACAAAAATTTATTAGAAGCCAATATAATTATTTTAAGCAAAACAAAAAATATTTTAATTAAAAGTATATTTTCTTTTAGTAAAAAAAATCATTTTAAAAAAAGTAAAAATATATTTGTTTATAGAAAAAAATTATTATTTTAAAATAAAAATTACGGGATATTACATTCTTCCCCCCTTAAGAAATTCGGTCCCCAAATTTCAACCCATCCTACCACATGTAGGGAATGAAGTCAAGGCATAATTCGGAGTTACCAACCTTATTATTCAATATAATTGGAGATTTTTTTTGTATATCATTTTTACTTTCTACGAAATCTCTTCACTTGTGTGATTTTGTCATATAACCTTAACTATATGGATTTTCTTCAACTATAAGTTCTTTACTTGTCGATTAATAATCAGCATCAGGTTTTCTTCATGATTAAGCCAAATTCTTGTCCAATTAAATTTCTTAGAATTAGATAACATGAGAAGAATTTGATAGGTACTTCCTTAACATGGATGCAAAAAAGATTGTATCCACATTACTTAATCTTGATGGCAAGGCTAGGCAATGTACTACTATGCCTACTTTCTTCAATATTTCAAAAGAGCCTATATACTAGAGCTTAACTTTTTGCTTCTTTCCAAAACTCATTACCTCTTTTCTGGGCAAGTCTTTCAAAAATATTTGGTCACCAATTGATAATTTCTAATGCTCAACATTCCTAATCCTTATAGACATTTTGGCTTGTACTGAATTGCTTGTATTCTTTTTCTAATCAATTTTACTTTATCAATGACATCTTACAATAAATCCGACCCTATTTAGTCACTTAATAGAAAATTTGTAACACCTCTTACATAAGGCTTTAAGTCATCTAATATCATTTTATTATAGGCAAATTCTGCTAAGGGATCTCCCATCAAACTTGAAAACATATGCTTGAAGCATATTCTCCAAACTAACATTATCAATTCAGGTTAGTCATATTCTATCTATTGTATATTATTCCACATTAGATTCCAAAAGCTTGACTTTACTCAACTCACTCATCTATTAGGAGACCTACGATATTTCATGTAAAACCTCAAATGTTGTCATTTATATATTGGCTTGATTATTATTGATATGAGCAAATTCAACTAAAGACAAATAACTTCTCCCAACTTTTACCAAAATTATATAAACATACTTGAAGTATAACTTCGTAAACACATCATTTAGATTTACTATAAGCTATAATATAATCTAACTAAGATCCTAAAGCTTCTTGAATAACTCTCCTAAAACAATATATTCAATTCCTACTTGCTAACACACCAAACAATGAAAAAAAAATATCACTTGTATCTTCTTTTTACCATTGTACTAGTACAATTATTTCAAATCTTAGTACATTCCATCAATATTCAAAATCTATGGCTTCCTCTAAAATCTCCTTTCTTAACATAATTCACATCCTAGATACTAGACTCAATTTAGCATGGTATAAACTCTTAACACAAATATTTTAATCACTTACATTATTTTCGGACATGGTTCTCAAAATATTCTCCATATTTTCAAATTCAGATTTCAAAGATTAATTTAAATCCTACTTCCCATATTTTATTCCTCAAGAAATTCAACACCACTAATTCTTCCAATTACATTCGTCAAAGAATCATAAAGCCATCATCTATCTATTCCTTTCAAACTTTTCATTACTTTAACCTATTAACCACTTGGATACCGTAATAACTGAGTTTCAAAGTAAAGAAATTATCCCTCCTTGTAATAAGAAAAAGAACCTTACATTTAATACCAATCATTAATGAAGAATGATGCAGCAAAAAAAGAGAAATACATAATAGAGCATGGTGCCAAAATAGAAATTTAGAAATTTGGACAAAGCATTCAAAGAAAATTAAAATCAGTGGCCGTAATTCTTAAAAATCTGTAAACATAATTTAGCTATTATTTCAGCAAAAATCGATGGCCACAAGTTTTCAATATAAGTGTCGAAATCTAATTCAAAGCTACTGTTATTCAGTGGAAGAATATCATATGGAATAGAAGCATTTATGAGCTTATAAAAGTCTGTGAAGAATACATAACATGTAGTTAACTGGTAGGATGCAGTTGGTTGCTTCAAAACAGATGTAATCAATCAACTGTAAAATAAACCAGTCTAAATTAAAAATTCTCAAAATAGTTAATCGACTTAATAATATAAATAGTCAACTGGCAAGAACATTGAGAAAACAAGATAAATCATTTGATTGTCCCTCTTCAATAATTAATTGATTTTCATTTTTACTCTTTTTTTACAATGATGCCTATCACCTACAACTTCCCTACAAGAATCAAGACATCAAGGCTTCATCAAGAACAACAAGGATAAGGAAAATTTCTGGTGATACATTAATCTTATTCTCTTTATATGCTTAATATGGGTCACAGTCATAATTACTGTATATATGCATGCGTGCCATCATTTTTGAAATTCAACTACAATTTAGCTGTTATCCACCAGTCACTCACATAGCTGTTCTAATAATGTCCATCATATTTGCATAACTATTGTAAGTATGCCCTTCTTTAAGTTTCATAAATGCATACATTAGTATCTTTACCTTCATACTCAAAGTTAGGGTGGGTGCAGTTATGGCGGGAACTGCATTTCGTCAGTTTCAAAATATGTGTCTTTTGTGGTTCCAATCTTGGAAAAGATGAAGAGTATGTGAAAGCAGCACAAAATTTGGGTATGGTGCTGGCCAAGAGAAAAATTCATTTAGTCTATGGTGGAGGTAACCGTGGGTTAATGGGGTGTGTGTCTACAGCTGCATATATAGGAGGATGTCAAGTTATAGGTATTATTCCTACAGCTTTAGCTACATCAAACATTATAGGGAAGACAATTGAGGAAGAATTATGGTAGCTTCCATGTATGAGCGCATGGCTAGAATGATGAGCAATTCTGATGCCTTCATTGCCTTACTAGGGAGTTTTAATACTTTAGAGTAAAATTTTCAAGTAGTCTCTTGGGCACAACTGAATATCTATCACAAACAGATAAATTTGTTAAATGTTAACCATTTCTTTAATGGTTTGTTCTCCTTTATTGATCAAGTTGTGGAACAAAGGTTTATCTCACACTCAGCATAACGAATTCTCATATCAGCTTTAAATGTTGAAGACTTGATTGATGCTTTACAAGTATTTGGTCATGTACCTAATCCAGCTATAATGGAAATAAAATGGATGGTAGACAATTGCAGGAAGCGTAAATTGGATTTGGATCTTCATCTTTAACTATAGTAGAACGTAGCCATTGTTGTTTTACTTTTACTTTCTTAGGGTCTATTTGGATACCATCCTTGCCAAACATACTCCCTTAGAGTTTGTAAAACTATATTTAAATGTTGCTTATGATCCTCTGAACTCTTGGAATATTTTAGTGTATCATCAATAATTATAATAACAAATTGATCCAAGAATGGCTAAAGTAATCTATTCATTAAGTCCATAAATGAAGCTTGGGCGTTTGTCAAATTAACATCACAAAGAACTCATAGTGTCCATATCACGTCCTGAAACCAGTTTTTGCAATATCCTCTTCCTTTATCCTCAATTAATGATACCTAGATCTCAAATCAATTTATTTTAAGTATTGAGCACACTATAATTGGTCAAAAAAATCATTTATATGAAGTATTGAGTATTTATTATGTACTTCCACCTTATTCAACTGTCTATAATTTATGTACAATCATAATAATCCATCTTTCTTTTTCACAAATAGAACTAAAGCACCCCAAAGAAGTACTAGGAAATTTAAATCCCTTGTCTAACACATCTTGTAACTAATTTTTTTCAGTTCCTTAAGTTCAATAGGTGCCATTCTATATGGAAATATAAACACTGCTTAGGTTCCAGAAAGTAAATCAATACCAAATTCTATTTCTCATTTTAGTGATAATCCTAGCAATTCCTTAGGGAACACATCAGGGAATTCTCTAACCACTAGAACTTGATCTACATTAGTGTATTTTATATCTATATCTTTGATCATTGCCAAAATATCCTTACCACCTTTTTATAATAACTTATGGGTTGCTAAAACAGAGATTAGATTACTGGATACCTCACTACGATCTCCTTGTATCAAGAAAGAAAATTCTCCAAGAATATTGAATTTAATCACCTTAAAGTGACATTCTAAAATGGCATGGCATGATACCAACTAATCCATTCTCAGTATCACATCAAATTCTACCATATATAGACAACAAGGTAAAACAAATATCACATTCAGACACCATCATATTTGGTATATGTCTCAAATCTTTAAATTCTTTGGCATGCCTATCATTTTCACTTTTAAATAGAAATTGACCCCTAAATACTTTTTAAGATGCCATAAAATTCAATCAATCTTATACTAGGAAATTTAACAAATTTGAATAGAAAGGAAATTAAAACCCTAGAGAATCCCTCAGCAGCACCTGAAGTATAAATATGTCCGGTTTATATCCATACTAAAGGTCCTACTAAAGAATCCTTTACTCCAATAGCCATAGGGAAACTAATGCTTTGATACCAACTTGTAATGCCCCCAATTTATGGGCACGTGAAACAAACATTTTTTTATCAATCAGATATTTTTCATAACATGTATTACACTATTCTTTGTATGGAAATAGATACATATTAGTTCTCTCATGTATACACATTATACAAATCAAGTTATAAATGTCAAAGTAACAACAAAAGCAGTGATCCTACCTGTGGCATTTAGAAAACACTTTAGAAAACAAACAAAATATAATTAAAAATCTATGAGCCTTGGAAATAATGTAGACTCACCCAGAGAATATGTCACCTAACTTATCACCTATCTGCAGGATCAGACTCTGTATTTTTATCTAAAAAATGTAGAAATATTGTATAGTAGTTTGACAACTTAGTGAACAGATAATACCTCATATAACCTCTTAGGTCAACATATGGATGTACTCATATTTTAAAAATTGTCATATAGAAAATACAGTTCAAAGTACATTCATATGGGACCCGTATTTCAAATATTCTCAAATCAAAGGATATTCAGATATCCACAACCATATTCAGTACAATATGATCATTAAAAAAAATTGTTAAGAATTAAAATATATCTCATGAAAACATTAGGAGGACTCTATAACAAAACCATCAAATATTCCCAAGCACACAACAAGGGATGATGTTAAGTTTAGCTGTATAAGCTACAATAAAATATTAAGCTTTTGAGATAAAGTAATAACTTTTGTTGATGCATAATTAACATACTATATATGCACTAAAAATCCACTCTTTTTACATAATGCTCAAGATGTTACAACTCTTAATACACTCAATTCACTTATTTTCTATACGTATAGTGACCGATCAACTACAGTCACAATAAGTGATCATGGAATGTTAGTTTATCATCCATTTGCCTCCTCACATTGCCGCTGTCACCCAGTTGGAGCAGCCCTCCCTTGGGTCACTCAAGCTACTAGGGCATCCCCTACTCGGTACTGTCACAATCCATACAACCTGTCGATATTCATCCATACATATAAATACATACATATATATATATATATATATATATATATATATATGCATATTTATCAAATGCAATGTATAATTATCAAGCAACTCGCCATGAGCTTTATGCTTGCCATTTAATCATAATCAGTAACTTTATAGTTTTACAAATCAATGCCTCATGCACAAAATTTGACCACTGGGAGCTAGGTCAACACTGGTCAATTGTTGGATACTATTCATGATTGAAAAATACTATTCATACAGGTTGTATTTACTATTCACGACGTACAAAAAGTTGTCAGATAGCCAAAAAATTTCCTATTCTAAGGTTTATCTAATTCCTCAACCCATCTACGGTGTCCAATTTTCAATTAGAGGTCTCTAAATAAGAGTTTCAGAGTTTACCTTTTTCTAAAATTGTCTACTTCTAATCTACTGCGATTTTATGGCTGATTTGAAAAATTGTTCTGTCAAAATCATAGTACTCTTCATCCTGAATTTAGTGGTACCCTTAGTTTTGAGATCAGAGGCATGTAGAAACTCCAGATCTAAAGAGAAAACATAGAGGTTACTATTTATACTATTCATTGGTTACGAGATTTCGCAGATTCCTCATTCTTCATCTCCCCCCTTTTCTTTCTTTCTTTCTTTTTTTAAATATTATTTAATTGATAATTAAATATTATATTTTTTTTATTATATACATATAAATACTATTTTTCATCCTAAAATATCCCAAAAATTTCTAAAAATTTATATTCTTGCAAAACTTTAGTTGAACTCTTAAATCATGACCTTTCTTGATAAAATTTTAAAAAAAGAAACAAATTACAAAATAAATATCTTTAAGCATAATAAAAGAAAGAATATTTCTAAAAATTAAAAAAAAATTATTAGAAGCCAATATAATTATTTAAGCAAAACAAAAATTATTTTAATTAAAAGTATATTTTCTTTTTAGCAAAACATAATCATTTTGAAAAAAAATAAAAAAATATTTCTTTATAGCAAAACATTATTATTTAAAAATAAAAATTACAGGATATTACAATATGCATTTTTTATTGCGGAAGAGCTACATGGTTTGGAACCTAAATTCTACAACGAGGCAATCAAAAGCAGGACAAAAATTCATGGGAAATGGCTATGGAAAAAGAAATGGAGTTACTAAAGAAGAACCACATTTGGACTTTGGTGGACAATCCTAACAATTAGAAGATAGTAGGTTACATATGGATGTTTAAGCTAAAAAAGGTAATGAAGGGATGGAAAAGCCTAGATATATGGCTAAACAAATAGAAAAGGGGTTCACATTGTAACATCCCCGATTTTTCCATATATTACTAATTTGAATATTTTTTCTAGGGAGGAGAAAATGTTTTGGATCTCAAGGGAGGATTAAATTATTTTACAATCTTACTCAAGTCAAACAAGATCTTCGGAAGGTTAAAATGGCATTTATGTAATATCATTGAAAGAAGATCTCAAGGGATGACAGTTTTCTAAATACTCTAAGATGGCAATTTTTTAAATAATGGAGGATGGAAAAGTTGTAAATATGAGGAGGTAGGTAAGAAGAAATATTGATAATTATGAGGGAGAGGGAGTGTCGGCAAGAAAGAGGAAGGAAAGAAAGAGGATGAAAAGAAAAAGGAAGAAGAATGAGAAGGAAGAGGAAAGTGAAATCAAGATAAGTTTTTTGGTCATCTCTCTAATTTTATCATCTTTTCTTATGGAATATCCTAATTCATGATATGGATGTAGGATTTTTGTGTGGTAGGAATCAAGCACACAAGTTTAAGGATTTGTTTGAGGTAGGCTTAACAGCTTCTCATGAATTTTGTACAAAATTTTATATATATATATATATATGTATATATATATATATATATATATATATATACTTTTAGATGTGTTTAGATGTGATTTTGAATAACATGTGGTATGTATATTTATATGGAATTCTGTTTTAGTTGTTTAGACATGCATATGGGTGTATGGGAATACATAAAAGAAAAACAAAGGAGAAGTTAGACTAAACTGAATTTCGGAGTAATTTGAGAAGCTTCTATTTTAGGAATTCTGAGAAACTTTGGCAAGGCTATTAAAGATATGGTCAACATATTAATTGTATATATATGTCTCACATATCTATAGGCTCTAAAATCACTTAATTTGGAGTCCATATGAGGGAGATATAGCTAATTAATTGAGCCGAGGTCAAAATTAGTCTAGAATCCAAGATGGTAAAAATAAGAGTTTTTGTTTTTACTTTTTTGGGAATAATCCGTAAGGTATATGAAGAAATGGCAAACATAAAAGTTGTAGATAAATGTCTTAACTTTCTAAAGGCATTAAAATAACCTCAATTGGAGTTGGTATGAGAGAGATATGTTTAAATAATTGAGAAACAGTCATAGAATATGGTCAGGCAGTGTCTTGAGTTGCTTCAACATGCATAGGTTGTGTTCGGGGCTGTTTTTTAGCACTATTCAAGTACTTTTCAAGCATGGCCATGTCTTAGAATATGGACAGGCCATGTTGGGTGCTAGATTATCATATTTTCATTGATTTCTAGCTAAAAATAGTTTTGTTTGTTGAAAATTTTTAAGAAACATATATCCAAGAAAAATACTTTTCAAATGATGATTTTGGTATCACAAATTACCATTTTCTTTATTTTATTCAAAATGAATCATATTGGATATTGGTATATGATGAATAATTATTAATCATTGAGTATAAAAACGATGCATGTCATATTATGAATGTGATTGAATGGTAAGCGTAAAGCTCATGACGAGTTGCTTGATAATTATACATTGCATTTGATAATATGCATTTATATATATACATTTATATGTATGGATGAATATCAATGAGTTGTATGGTTTGAGACGGTACCGAGTAGAGGACACACTATTAGCCTGAGTGAGACAAGGGAGGGCCACTCCAACTAGCTGACAAAGGTAATGTGAGGAGGCAAATGGGTGATGAACTCTTATTCCCTAATTACTTATTATGACTGTAGTTGATCAGTCACTATGCGTATAGCAAATGAGTGAATTGAGTATATTGAGAGCTGTGATATGTCTGAGCATTAGAAAAAGAGAGTGGATTTATAGTGCATATATAGTATGTTAATTATGCATCAACCAAAGTAATGATTTTATCTCCAAATTTTAATTTTTTCTGTAGCTTATATAGCTAAACATAACTCCTATTTTTCTCGTTATAGTTTATTTATGTTAAGTCTACTGGGAACCTTTGTTCTCACTATTATTGTGGTGTTATGTTCTAATAAAAAGAAATGCGATGCAATAGGGAATGGCGTTACTGATGGAGATCTCAATGTCAGCATCACCTCCTCACCCTTTGTGTTTCAAGGGTGGAGTACTGTATAGGGACTCTTATTTATGTATTAAAATATTGTATTGTATAATTATTACTTGTGTAAGGTTTGTAATATATATATACATATATATTGTATTTATACATATGGCGTATTTAACATGAGAAATGTGAAATAAATAAATAAATAAATAAATAAATACAAAATAAAAAAAAAGTAAACCAGATTTTACAAAGTTGGTATCAGAGCAGGTTGATCTTGGGCGACCATGGGGTGGGTGGTCCCTTAGATTGACTTATAGGAGTCTGAAATAGTTATGTCGAAATGTTTTGTAAGGTAGCGGATAAATTAAGAAGGAAAGTACTAGTATTTACTATTGTAGTCTTGTGTGGTGTGATAACTACTGTAAAATTTTGAAATGTTGTTGAGCTTGATCACCTCAATAGTGACTAATATTTTGTTTTACTAATACAGTGAGTTATGGCACCACCAAGAAGGACTCTGTTAGGTAGCACAGATGCTACCTTAAATAACATAGCTGCAGCTATTC
Organism: Gleditsia sinensis; assembly: GCA_037074535.1. Lineage (NCBI taxonomy): Eukaryota > Viridiplantae > Streptophyta > Magnoliopsida > Fabales > Fabaceae > Gleditsia > Gleditsia sinensis. The sequence continues at coordinate 24,535,053 of CM073466.1, forward strand.
AATCTTAAGCAACTGCTATGAATCAAATTCTGTAGAACCTTCAGAATATTAATAATAACGACAAGGTTAGGGTAAATGAAGGAAACCAAGATGGAAACATAATTAGAAATGGTAATGGATGTTCTGAATTTATAGGAACACGGCCTCCATCTTTTGTGGGTACATATGACCTGATAGTTGTTGAAAGATGGCTGATAGAACTCGAGAAGATTTTTGGAGTTCTAAATTGCTCTGATGAGAAGAAGGTCAATTTTGGGACATATATGCTAAAGGAAGAAGCAGAATACTGGTGGAGAGGAGCCATAGAGTTATTGGTACATCAAGATAGGAAAATTACATGGCAATTGTTTCGAGAGACTTTTTTGAACAAGTATTTTGCCAGTAATGTGAGAGCTAAGAAAGAGATTGAGTTTCTTCAGCTTAGATAGGGAAATGGGACCATTAAGCACTATATTACCAAATTTGAAGAATTGTCTAAGTTCTCAAGTACTCTAAGGAACAATCTGGATAAAGCCTGGAAGGCAGTGAAGTTTGAATCAGGACCGAACCTAGAGCTTAGGAATGTTGTGCTGGCATTAGAGATTTTGGAATATGCCCCATTGGTAAATAAATTTTAGATGTTGGAGACAAATCTAAAAGCAATAGAGGAAGAAAGAGAGAGGCGGACTCAGTGGAAGCACGAGTCATTTTTTCATAGTAACAGAATGTGTGGAGAAGTTACAACACCCTATTATGGAGTTACCATACGAGTTAGCGGTGGTGACACCTACAGGAAGAAAAATAATTGCCTCCTCAATGTGTTTGAATTGTCCTGTTGTATTGAGTGACAGATCCTTTGTAGTGAATCTGATTTGTCTACCTCTAGATGGTATAGGCGTCATCTTGCATATGGATTGGTTAGGTCAAAACTGAGTCCTTCTGGATTGTTGCAATAAAACTTTTGAGTTTCTTTCAGACTCTTCAGAGAACCAAAAGTATAGCATTATCAGTGCTCAAAAACTCTATAAGGAGATAAGGAATAGGGATCTGAGATGTGTTTTCCTATATACTATCAACCTGAGAGTGAAACAAGAACTGCTTAAGACTTCGGTAGTTTATGAATTTCTTGAGGTTTTTCCCTCTGAGATTTTTGAACCTTCACCAAAGAGAGAAGTGGAATTTTCCATCAATTTAGCACCAGAGGTAAGGCCTATTTCTATCACTCCTTATAGAATGTCTCCTGTGGAACTGTAAGAACTTAAGAAGTAGATCAAAGAGTTGTTAGAAAAGAACTTTATCAAACCTAGCATATCACCTTGGGGAGTGCCTGTATTGTTTGTAAAGAAGAAAGATGGTAGTTTGAGAATGTGCATTGATTACAGGCAACTGAATAAGGCGACCATTAAGAATAAGTATCCATTGCCCAAAATAGACGATCAATTAGATTAATTAAAGAGAGCTACTATTTTCTCTAAGATAGACTTGAGGTTGGGATATCATCAGATCGGAGTTAAAGAAGATATTCTAAAAATAGCTTTCAAAAATCGGTATGGACACTACAAATTTTTAGTAATGCCTTTTGGGGTCACGAATGCTCTTGCAGTCTTTATATTGACTATATCTATCATATATTTAGACCCTACTTGGATCAATTCGTAGTAGTATTCATAGATGATATTTTAATTTACTCTAAAAGTAATGAAGAACACAACTAATATCTCTAATTAGTACTTCAGGTCTTGAAGGAAAAGAAACTTTTTGCTAAGTTTGAAAAATGTGAATTTTGGCTGGAAGAGGTGAAGTTCTTGGGTCACATAATTTCTAAAGAAGGTGTGTCGATGGATCCCAGTAAAACTGAAGCAGTGCTAAATGGGAAAGGCCAAAAACTGTGATTGAAATTAGAAGTTTATTGGGTTTAGCAGGATATTATAGAAGGTTTATAAAGGGATTTTCTCAAATATCTTTGCCTTTGACTCGATTGACCAGAAAGGAAAGTCCCTTTAATTAGACTAAAGAATGCGAGAATAGTTTCTAAGAGCTTCAAGTCAAATTGACTTCTCCACCTATTCTAGTTGTTCCTAATCCTTTTGGATGCTTTATAGTCTATATAGATGCTTTCAAGAAAGGTTTAGGTTGTGTTTCGATGTAAGAAAGCAGAGTAGTTGCTTATGCATCTCGACAATCGAAATCACATGAGGAGAACTATCCTACTCATGATTTAGAGTTGGCTGCAATAGTTTTTGTCCTGAAGATGTGGAGACATTAGTTGTATGGAGCTGTATTTGAAATATATAGTGACCACAAGAGTTTAAAGTATCTCTTTGACCAAAAAGAATTGAATATGAGGCAAAGAAGGTGGATGGAATTCATTAATGATTATAAATTTGAATTAAAGTATCACCCAGGGAAGGCAAATGTAGTAGCTGATGCGTTTAGCCGAAAGTCATTGCATGTAAGTCAAATACTAATAAAAGAAATAGAGCTAATTGAGGAATTTAGAAATTTAAAATTATCTGTTATGACTGTCCATGGAAGTCTGATTGTTAGTGAATTAAGAATTGAAAGTGACTTGAAGACTCAGATTAAGGAAGCACAAACATTGATCAATTTTTACAAGATCAAAGACATCAGCCTGACTTTGCAATGTCAGAGAATAGAATTATTATGTATTGGGGTAGAACATGTATACCATAAAGAGAGAATTTGAAGGCTAAGATTCTGGAAGAAGCTTATTAAAGTAAGTATACAATCCATTCAGAATCTACAAAAATGTATCAAGAATTGAAGATATTATACTTGTAACAACCTTTTATTTATTTATTATTATTATACAATATAGAGTTCATATACACGTCATTAATCAAAACGTACGTACAACATATCAAAAACATAAATATCTAAATCTTATTTATTCTGGTTGACCAATTCCGGAGATACAGGTGTGGGTGGTTGCACCTTCACCGGGATCTGAGCCAACTTGACCACAAACATTTTATTTGTTTCTAGGATATGCCCATCCTAGAGTAACTCAATTCAACGTGCACTAAAAGCCAGAGCCATAGAAAAATCTGCATAACTAATTTTCTGAACATGACATGGAAATATAGTAAGAATTAAATTCCAGTAAGTTCAATAATAAATCATCATCAATATAGCTCATTAAGTCATGTTCATTTGTATAAACTACAACAAATATCTTTGGTCACATGAATGCACTTTATCTATGCACATGAAAATTGTACAGTAATGACATGTATGACAAGATTAACCATCATATGATGACTATCAATTTATTCTCATATCAAGCTACCCCAGTCAGGGTGAGTATTTTCTACTCTCCAGTACGGGCTTTTCTCTATCCATCTGACATGGCCCACTTTCTCTTTCTTTTCTCAATAACATGATCATAACCGTTGGTAGGGCGTCCAATACTGGTGCACCACACGAATTGCCATGTGACCGTGCTCATTTCGTTTCTTTTCACAATAATAGCCAAAAATATGATTTCAATAACAAGTATGTTCATCAAAATATAATTATTACCAAAAATCATTGGTATTCATGTCATGAACATAACCATTTCAAATATTACTTTATAAAATATTTCTATGTCAATATTTCACACTTAAGAAGGTAAGAAATTCATACAATAGCAATGGCTATGGCATATACTAGTCATTTATTATTTTCATTTATAAGATTCTTCTTTTTTAAATATTATTTTTATTTCATTATTTTCTTAATGCAGGTTTTCATCCTATATGACCTTCTCTTACTAACCAGAGTATAACTCCCACATTTTAACTCGGATTTAGGTGATCGTGGTTTCATTTTAAAGATAAAAAAATTATCTAAAACTATTATGTTGAACAGTTTAGCAAAAGATTAAGGAATCATGGTGATATTACTCCCTCAAAATACAAGAGATTTCTTCTCGGGTAGATTCTGACCTCTAATTACTAATATATCCATATCTCCCTCATAAGAATTCCAAATTGAGTGATTCCAGTGGCTTCAAATGCATGACACATATAGCTATAATTTTTATGTTAACCATTTATTTTAAGTCTCTACAGAATGTTCCCATAAATTAAAACACAGACGCTATCCTAACATATTCTTCCCTGATTAACCATTTTATGACCATTGCTTACTAAGCAGATCATATCTACCTTATATGGACTCCAAATTGAGTCACTCTAGTGGATAAATATCTGAGAGACATAGATCTACATTTTTCATGTTAACCATTTGTTTCAATTCCTTATCAATTCTGCCCAGTATTTTTAAAACAGAAGCTTAAAATTTTGCCACCCATATCCATACCTATGCAGAACTATCTACACCAGCCTAAGTATTCAAACATACATAATATGTAACATGATATAGAAACATTCATGACAAATCATCAAAGTTCTAAGGTCAAAATCCCACATAGATGTTGTAAATTTCAAAACTTTTCTTCAAAAAGAAATATTGTTAAATCTACCTTGAGCACTTAGTCCTCTAGACTTCTCTTTCCTCTTTCTTCCTCTCCTTTCCTCACTCTACCATCCTTCTATTTTTCCTCTCCCTCACTTGGACAAAATTCTAATGTTATAAGGGTGGGTTTTGCTTATATAGACTATCACGGCCCCAAATGATGGAACACATGACCGGCACGGCATAAGGGTTTCCCCCTAGCCGCAAGCCTAATGCATAGCATGTACAAACATCTAGCACACAATCCAGAGTACATAATAAATATAAATGGCCACATATGCCACATCCAGTATAAGAAAATACTGTATATATATATATATATATATATATATATCTATCTCATGAATCCAACATTCGTGATTCAACTTGGCCTATGTCCTCATAATACAAACATCATTGTAAAACATAAAACTGTTTTCCAAACAACACAACAAAATACGCAAGAAGCAAGGATCTTGCCAGTAAATTCATGGAGGTACACTAGACATAAACTAAACTAGACAAACAGTACAAAAGAGCATTGCCCAAACTATGGCTCACCAACGCTATATTCAACCTCCTACGAAGCTGTAGTTGGATCAAAGTCTCTTTGACTATCTGTGGGGAGGAAACAGAAGAGGGGTGAGATCACATCTCAGTGAATGAGTAAATCACACTATAACAGAAATAGGGCAAACCAAGCGCGAGTGTTTCGCAATGAGTTTAATAATTGAAATCAAAGTGTAACGATAATAATAGAAATATTAAGCATTTAACCATAATTTATTGAAAGAAAAGCTAAACAGTTCAAATGTATGTTCAAAAGATTAAAAAAACAGGATTTAAATCAGTAACCGTAAAGCAAATCAATTATGCATGGTAAGTAATAAATGAAGTTATTTATGCAATAATAATGATGAATGAGATTGTGTAGAAATATTTAATCTTTAAGAAAAAAAATGCACTAGTCCATTGGAGGTCTTTCCTAACAGATCTATCATCTTCACCAAGCACATAGCAAGGGGAGGGTAATCACTGTAGGCGTAGACATAAGTCCACCCTAAATTCCCCAAGCACATAGTAAGGGTGTGGCAATCACTGTAGGCGTAGACATAAGTCCACCCTAAATTCCCCAAACACATAGCAAGGGTGTGGCAATCACTGTAGGCGTAGATATGTCTACCCTAAATTCTGTGACTTAGGCGGTCGTAAGCCCGTCACAATATCCTAGGCTGAAGCCTTAACATGACCATGGTGCACCAAGGCTAGCACTGTCTGCGGCTAGCTAACAGTGATCTAAAAGGGTTCCTCCAATAGAAAACATTTGAAAATATGTTATTCAAAGAGTTTAAAGTAAAAAATTTCAATAACATTATAATAAAACTATAATTCTCCATCTAGCTCTTTTCATGCATAAAACTCTGTTCTACAATATGTCTCATCCATGGATTCCCATGGAGACCTTTATCATCATAAACTTTCCCTTTAAACATAGATCGTCCATAGACGTCGCATAGATGTTCGCCATGCATCAAATCATTTCATGGATAATTTAGTTCATTTCTATGACTAAGTTCGCATTTCTATAAATCTAGCTTAATAGAGAATTATTAGTCTAGATGCTTGCCCTGCATACCTAGGGTTCAACTAGGATTGAAATTTATAATTTCTAACATGGTTGGAACATATTTGTTTTCAAAGCGGTAAAACAATTTAGCATACATTCCAACTAGTTAAAAATCATACGAGAGAGTTATAAACTGAATTCGTAAAACATGCGCTGTAGTAAGAAAAACCCACTCACCGTACTAGGAGTCTAACAACAAGAATTTCACCTCGTGGTGGCTCAACAACGTAGAAAACATAGACATAACATGAGAATTCGATAAACCCTAAACATCACTATTCATACCGTTCGGAAACACTATTCACACCGGCAAAAAAAACTAACCCTAAACCTAAAAACCTTATATTCTAGCATAGAAACTAATTCTAAGACTATCTATGGAAAGAATTTCGGAAGAACGAAGCTTAAAACACGATTGGATGAAGTTTTACCTTTGGTGGTACTGTTCACGTGATTTTCTGGCGACCTTCCGGCGGTTGTCCGGCGAAACTGATCGGTGGGGTTTGTAGCTCTCCTTCCCACGAGTCCAACGGTACCTCGGTAGCTCGATCGGGTGTCCGGATGGTGAGATATCTTAGAGAGAAGGTGGAGAAAAATTCTAGAGAGAGAGAGGGAGGATTCAGATGAAGGAGAAATGAAGGAAAAAGGGAGGAGGGCTGCTGAAAAACGCAGGAGCAGCCCGAAGCACAGCCTGGCCGTGTCCTAGAGCATGGTCGTGCTTCGGTGCCACTGTTCGCCGTGTTATTTGCCGAATTTGACAAAACGTTCAACATGAAAGTTGTAGCCCTTTCTATTGTAGTTCATTAGCCACTTGGATCACCTAATTCAGAATTTATATGAAGGCGTTATGAATAAAATAGTGAGAAAAGGTCTAAACCACACTACGCTGCGGTTTTTGCCTCTTATCACTATAATATTCACAGAATTAACAAAAGTTCTCAACATCAAAGTTGTAGATATATGTCTTATCTTTCAACAGAAATTGGAATCACATAATTTAGATTTTATTTGAGAGAGGTATACTTATATGAGTGAAGAAAGGTCAAAAGAAAGGTAAAAAATGCTCTAAAATTTTACGTTGTTCTCAACTTCCTTGTTTCAAATGATTTGTACTTAACCTTCAAAGGTTTTTTTAGCAGAGGGTTATTACATTCTCCCCTCCTTATAAAAATTCGGTCCCCAAATTTTACAATAACCAACAACATGAAAACATAAGACTACTCTTGGAACAGTTGTGGATACTTCTCTCTCATGACGTCCTCTACTTCCCACGTAGCTTCCTCTTTGGAATGATTCTGCTAGATCACCTTCACTGTAGGGATATCCTAAGACCTCAAATTTTTCACTTGTCTATCAACAATGGCCACGGGTTTCTCTTCGTAGGCCAACTTGTCATCTAAAAGGATTTCTTGCGGTTGAATCACATGAGATGGGTCGGATAGATACTTCCTCAACATCGAGACATGGAAGACTGGATGCACTTCACTCAATCCAAGTGGTAAGGCTAGGCGGTATGCCACTGTTCCTACCCTATCCAAAACTTCTAAGGGTCTAATATACCTCGGGCTTAACTTCCCTTTCTTACCAAACCACACGATTCCCTTCATGGGTGAAACTCTGAGGAACACGTGATCGCCTAGAGAAAACGTCAACTCCCGACGCCTATGGTCCACATAAGACTTCTGAAGACTTTGTGCAGTTAAAAGCTGTTCCCTTATTAGCTTGACCTTCTCTATGGCATCTTGCACCAAGTCTGGCCCTAGCAGCTTGGCTTCTCCAACTTCAAACCATCCAACGGGAGATCGGCATCTTCTCCCACAAAAAGCTTCAAAAGGTGCCATCTGAATACTGGCTTGATAACTGTTGTTGTATACAAACTCATCTAATGGCAGGTATCCTTCCCAACTGCCACCAAAGTCCAAAATACATGCTCTAAGCATATCCTCCAGAATTTGAATCGTGCATTCTAACTGGCCATCTGTTTGGGGATGAAAAGCGGTGCTTAAATCCAACCTCGTCCCCAAAGCTTCTTGAAAAGCTTTCCAAAACCTTACCGTAAACTGTGGACCTCGATCAGATATGATGGATACAGGGACTCCATCCAATCTGATGATCTCACTCAGATACAGGCTTGCATACTGAGCCGCATTAAAGGTAGTCTTCACTGGTAAGAAGTGGGATGACTTGGTCATTCGATCCACTATCACCCATACTGAGTCATAACCCTTAGGGGTCCTTGGTAACCCTGTAACGAAGTCCATAGTGATCCTTTCCCACTTCCACTCCGATATCTCAATCTGTTGGCGCAAATCGGCAGGCTTCTGGTGTTCAGCTTTCACTTGCTGACAAACCAAGCATTGAGCCATAAAATCTGCTACATCCTTTTTCATCCCATTCCACCAATAGAAGTCCTTGAGGTCACTGTACATCTTATTTGTTCCTGGGTTGATAGTATAGGCTGATTGATGAGCCTCCTCTAAAATCTGCTTCCTCAAGCTATCCATATCGGGTACACACAAGCGCTTCCCATATCTTAGCACTCTTTCAGTATCCACGCTGAATTCAGAAGTCTGATTATTCCTAGCTTCATCCTTGAGCTTACATAGCTTAATATCCTTGTCCTGATCTGCCTTAATCTGCTCAACCAGCGGAGAGTGTAGTTGCATGTGGGCTAACAACACCCCTGGCTCCTTCACTTCAAAGCGCATCCCCTCACCTTCTAGCCGATGAATATCCCTTATCAACGGCCTCCAGAGTAGGGTGATATGGGCTAGACTCCCCATTGACTTTCTGCTCAGAGCATCTGCTACCACATTGGCCTTGCCTGGTTGGTACAAGATGGTGCAGTCATAGTCCTTTACCAACTCCATCCACCTCCTCTGTCTTAAGTTAAGATCCCTTTGTTGAAAGATGTACTTGAGGCTCTTGTGGTCCGTGTAAATCTCACAGGGTTCACCATAAAGATAGTGCCTCCAAATCTTCAAGGCAAAGACTACTGCCGCCATCTCCAGGTCATGTGTAGGATAGTTCTATTCGTGTTTCCTGAGCTGCCTAGATGCATAGGCTATAACATGACCATTCTGCATTACCACACAACCCAATCCCACCCTTGAGGCGTCACAGTACACTGAGTATCCTCCAGTGCCCGTTGGGATAGTTAGCATTGGGGTTGTTGTTAGACACTTCTTCAAGATCTAAAAACTTTCTTCGCATGCATCCAACCACTCAAACTTAACTCCCTTCCTAGTTATTTGGGTCAAAGGAGCAGTAATTTTGGAGAAATCCTTGATGAACCTCCGGTAATACCCTGCTAGACCCAAAAAACTTCAGATCTCCGTCACACTAGTAGGGCGAGGCCACTGCTGTACTGCCTCTACCTTCTCGGGGTCTACTTGAATGCCGTCCTTCGTGACTACATGCCCCAGAAACATAATACTGTCCAACCAGAACTCACACTTAGAGAGCTTGGCATACAACTGCTGATCCCTCAAGATCTGCAGAATGACCCGTAGGTGCTGTTCATGCTCCTCATGGTCTTTAGAATAAACCAAGATGTCATCAATGAACACAATGATAAACCGATCCAAGAATGGCTTGAACATCCTGTTCATCAAGTCCATAAAAGCAGCTGGTGCGTTAGTTAGACCAAAAGACATAACCAAAAACTCATAATGACTATAACAGGTCCTAAAAGCTGTCTTGGAAATATCCTCCTTCCTGATCTTCAACTGATGGTACCTTGACCTCAGATCAATCTTGGAAAAACATTTTGCTCCTTGAAGTTGATCGAACAGATCATCAATCCTAGGTAAAGGGTAGTTGTTGGGCACTGTTAGCTTATTCAATTGCCGATAGTCAATGCAAAGACGCAAATACCCGTCTTTCTTCTTCACAAAAAGGACTGGAGCGCCCCATGGAGAAGTGCTCGACCTGATGAAGCCCTTATCCAACAAATCCTGCAACTGACTCTTTAGCTCCTTAAGCTCTGTGGGTGCCATCCTATAAGGCGATATAGAAATTGGTTGAGCCTCTAGAATAAGGTCGATACCAAACTCTATCTCCCATTCAGGAGGTAATCTTGGCAACTCCTCTGGAAAGACATCCAGGAATTCTCTTACCACTGCCATCTTGTCTACATCGGGTACCTTCCCATCCACATCTCTAACATACGCCAAGTATCCCTAGGATCCCTTCTTGAACATCCTCTGAGCACCCAAGACTGAAATCAGGTTACTTGGAGCTTTACTGCGGTCACACTGGAACCAGAAAGGAACTTCACTTGGAAAGTTGAACTTGATTTCCTTCCCATAGTAATCCAAAGTAGCATAGCATGATGCTAACCAATCCATTCCTAGGATTACGTCAAATTTGATCATGTCCAGGATGATCAAATCAACAGATGTCTCCCTATCACCCACTGACACTTTACATGACTTGCATACATGCTCTACTGGCAAACAATCACCGACTGGGGTGGTTACAAAGAAAGGGGCATCTATCCTAATCGGATCTTTACCCAAGCTCTTAGCAAAACTAGGGGAAACATAGGAATATGTATACCCGGGGTCAAACAAAACATATGCTTCATGTAGGCAAACCAAAAGAGTACTTGTCATGACCGTATTTGAAGCCTGTGCATCCTGCCTGGTGAGAGAAAAAATCCTCGGTTAACCTCGGCCTGCTTAGCTTTGACCTCGGCCCATCATCCCTCTACCAGTACCTCTGCTACTTGTTTGGCCTGGTATAGTCCTCATAGGCTGAGCTGCCATTGCACTGATAGCAAACACCCGCCTCCCTGTGGCATTGACCAAACTGATGGTTGCCACAAGTAGGGCATTGTGGCCTGTTCTGCTGAATGGTCCTTGGTCCTGGTTGACCTGTATACCTGGTGTTCCCTTGGCTAGGACCTAGCCTACCACTCGCATCTGATCTCTGGTTGGGGTTCCCAACATTCTGTGGTGCTGGGCGCTACTGGCCCTGAAATCGTGGTCCTTGGGAATGAGAACTTTGCCCTCCTTTGGAGCTCCCGTCCCTATTTCTCTTTCTCAACTTGGCATTCTCGACATCGGCCAAATGCCTAGTCTCCATCATTCTTGCATAGTCCACAACCTCTGCATAGTTAGGGAATTGCTTCATTTGGGGTGCCACTGATTTAAACAATGCTGGTATCAACCCCTGGATAAACTTCTTGATCATGCCCCTTTAAGTAGGGACCATGTGCGGTGCATACGGCGACAGCTGTGTAAAGCGGTAATCATACTCCGTGACTGACATACCGGGAGTCTGCTTCAACTCCACAAATTCCTGACACTTGACATCTCGGATACTCTCAGGCATAAACCTCTCCATGAAGATTTCCTTGAACTCTGGCCATCCCAAAGGTGGCGCTGTAGCTCCCCTTCCGCGCATCATGGTCTTAAACCATACTGCGCTACACCAGACAATTGGAAGAAGGCCAACTCTACTGATCGGATCTCTGGACACTTAAGCACCTCACAAATCTTCTCAGTGTCCTCTATAAACTCTTGGGGATCTTCACTATCCAACAAACCCTTAAAAGGTTGGCGGTTTCAGCTTCAGGAACTCAGATAGTTCCACTTCCCTCTCGGCGGGTCTCACATGCCACTCCACGGGCATAACTGGCTTTGGAACAGAGGTAGCTGTTTCGGGCTGTTGTAGGTCCCTTCCACCTCGCCCATCCCTTCTTTCGACCAGATTTTCTATCGCCCGCTGCATACCTTGCATGGTTGCCAGCATCTGGGCTATCACATCATCCCGGGGGTGAGAAGACATTCCCCCCGCCCTGGGAGTCTCAGCTTGCTCACTGCTCAACTCAGCTTGTTCGGCTGCTTCAGCAGCCTTTACACCCCTGCCACTGCCTCTTGCACTGGCTCTAGGTCAGCCTCTGCCACGACCTCTACCTCGGCCTCTAGGCACGGGTATTGCAGACTGAGCAGAATCTTCAGCCATCTGCTCTTGAGCCGCGGGTTACCTAACCTTTGATCTCATTCTTGGCGGCATTTCACTATAAAACAGAGATAGCCCAACCGTCACTTAACCATGCCAACATAGCATACTATAAACTGACTTACTTGAACAAAAAGACAACATCCTATCGAACCCCTTTAGCAGCACCGTGAGTATAAGCATGTCCGGATTCATGCCCATACTCAAAGTCCTACCTAAAGGTCCGTTACTCCATGAACACAGGAAAACCTAAGGCTCCGATACCACTCTGTCACGGCCCCAAATGATGGAACACATGACCGGCACGACATAAGGGTTTCCCCCTAGCCGCAAGCCTAACGCATAGCATGTATAAACATCCACCACACAATCTAGAGTACATAATAAATATAACTGGCCACATATACCACATCCAGTATAAGAAAATACTGTATGTATATATATATATATATATCTCATGAATCCAACATTCGTGATTCAACTTGGCCCATGGCCTCATAATACAAACATAATTGTAAAACATAAAACCGTTTTCCAAACAACACATCAAAATACGCAAGAAGCGAGGATCCTGCCTGTAAATTCATGGAGGTACACTAGACATAAACTAAACTAGACAAACAGTACAAAAGAGCCTTGCCCAAACTGGGGCTCACCAACACTATATTCAACCTCCTACGAAGCTGTAGCTGGATCAAAGTCTCTTTGACTATCTGTGGGGAGGAAACAAAAGAGGGGTGAGATCACATCTCAGTGAATGGGTAAATCACACTATAACAGAAATAGGGAAAACCAAGCACGAGTGTTTCGCAATGAGTTTAATAATTGAAATCAAAGTGTAAAGATAATAATAGAAACATTAAGCATTTAACCATAATTTATTGAAAGAAAAGCTAAAAAGTTCAAATGTATGTTCAAAAGATAAAAAAATAGGATTTAAATCAGTAACCGTAAAGCAAATCAATTATGCATGGTAAGTAATAAATGAAGTTATTTAGGCAATCACAATGATGAATGAGATTGTTTAGAAATATTTAATCTTTAAGAAAAAAATGCACTAGTCCATTGGAGGTCTTTCCTAACAGATCTATCATCTTCCCCAAGCACATAGCAAGGGGAGGGTAATCACTATAGGCGTAGACATAAGTCCACCCTAAATTCCCCAAACACATAGCAAGGGTGTGGCAATCACTGTAGGCATAGACATAAGTTCACCCTAAATTCTGTGACTTAGGCGGTCGTAAGCCCGTCACAATATCCTAGGCCGAAGCCTTAACATGACCATGGTACACTAGGGCTAGCATTACCTACGGCTAGCTAATAGTGATCTAAAAGGGTTTCTCCAATAGAAAACATTTGAAAATATGCTATTCAAAGAGTTTAAAGTAAAACATTTCAAAAAAATTATAATAAAGCTATAATTCTCCATCTAGCTCTTTTCATGCATAAAACTCCATTCTAAAATATGTCTCATCCATGGATTCCCATGGAGACCTTTATCATCATAAACTTCTCCTTTAAACATAGATCGTCCGTAGACGTCGCATAGATGTTCGCCATGCATCAAATCATTTCATGGCTAACTTAGTTCATTTCTATGACTAAGTTCGCATTTCTATAAATCTAACTCAATGGAGAATTATTAGTCTAGATGCTTGCCTTGCATACCTAGGGTTCAACTAGGATTGAAATTTATAATTTCTAACATGGTTGGAACATATTGGTTTTCAAAGCGGTAAAACAATTTAGCATACATTCAACTAGTTAAAAATCATACGAGAGAGTTATAAACCGAATTCGTAAAACATGCGTTATAGTAAGAAAAACCCACTCATCGTACTAGGAGTCTAACAACGAGAATTTCACCTCGTGGTGGCTCAACAACCTAGAAAACATAGACATAACATGAGAATTCGATAAACCCTAAACACCACTATTCATGCTGCCCGGAAACACTATTTATGCCGGCCGGAAAAACTAACTCTAAACCTAAAAACCTTATATTCTAGCATAGAAACTAATTCTAAGACTATCTATGGAAAGAATTTCGGAAGAACGAAGCTTAAAACGCGATTGGACAAAGTTTTACCTTTGGAGGTACTGTTCACGCAATTTTCCGGTGACCTTCTAGCGGTTGTCCGGCGAAATTGATCGGTTGGGTTTGTAGCTCTCCTTCCCACGAGTCCAACGGTACCTTGGTAGCTCGATCGGGTGGCTGGATGGTGAGATATCTTAGAGAGAAGGTGGAGAAAAATTCTAGAGAGAGAGAGGGAGGGTTCAGATGAAGGAGAAATGAAGGAAAAAGGGAGGAGGGCAGCTGAAAAACGCAGGAGCAGCACGAAGCATGGCCGTGCTTCGGTGCCACTGTTTACCCTGTTATTTGCCGAATTTGACAAAACTTCCAACATGAAAGTTGTAACCCTTTCTCTTAGATCTCATTAGCCACTTGGATCACCTAATTTGGAGTTCATATGAAGAGTTATGAATCAAATAGTGAGCAAAGGTCCAGACCACACTATGCTATGGTTTTTGCCTCTTATCACTATAATATTCATGGAATTAGCTAACGTTCCCAACATCAAAGTTGTAGATATAGGTCTTATCTTTCAACAGAAATTGGAATCACATAATTTAGATTTCATATGAGAGAGTTAGGCTTATATGAGTGAAGCAAGTTCAGAAGAAATGTCAGAAACACTCTAAAATTTTACGTTGTTCTAAGCTTCCTTGTTTCAAATTATTTGTACTTAACCTTCAAAGGTTTTATTAGCAGAGGGTTATTACATAGACTATCAAATAATTCACCTTTCATAATCATGGGTCTACCTTATCACAATTAAGATGCACTTGGTTGAATTTTTTGGAAAACAAACAACTCATGTTCTTGTCTTCCTCTTCCTTAGTCAAGATATGCATAGGAAAAGGAGATTTGTATTTTGAAAATTATGATAATATGTTCTTAAGATAAGGGACAAGGTCCCTTTGATTTAGGAATTCATTTCCTTTTTCTTTTGTCTTAATTAATTATGATAGGTTTGCCTTTTTATGTGGCAAATTTCCAACCCTTGAATATTCCTTGCTTACCTAAAATTATTTGTGTAGGATAAGGATTTTTTCTCATAATACTATGTATTATTACCCACTTGCTACAATTATGATTGTAGGATATAGATTTTTTGTCCTAATTCCATGTATTATCATAACACTTGCTAAAATTATGAATGTAGGATATCACACCACTTGCTAAATTTTTGTCTTAATGCCATGTCACCTAATCTTGATTACACCATTATTTCATCACTTTATTTATTTATTTTTTCCTCTTGGGTTTGGGCTCATTCTTGCCCATTTTCTTTACTTTGGTTAAAATTCTACCTTTCATAATGGGCTTAGTAACATTTTCATGATTTTTGGGCTACCGGTCCAATTTCTATATCCTAGTCTAAGTCTATGTTTTATTTCTTCCTTGGGCTATCCTATTGGCTTGCTAAAAATTCATGTGAAGTAGAAAAATTCTATATGAAGTGTCCATAGGTGAAAGCCTAATTTATGGGTAGAGATACTGAACTTAGTAACTTTAACTCTTAAATTATGAGAAATTACACTAATCTAATCTTCTTGAAATTTTAATACATTTACTTATTTTACAAAAATTTATCTTCCTTACCCAAAAATTTCACTTTTCTTTAGTATATTTATTTATAATATTTCCTCTTAGGTTTTCTCTCTTTACCTTTTCCATTAATATTAGAACATTTCTATGCATACACGTAAGGTGAAAAATTTCTAAGGATTATATTTCCTTAGATATCTAAAAATTGTCCAATAAATTTTATTTCCTTAATTAAATATTTATGTAACTTTATCAATAAAAGAAACGAAATTAGGGATGTTACTTTGAATACTTTTGTACTTTTATTAATACATGAAATAAAATTAGGGATGTTACAGTACTGGTGGCCAGGAATGAAGAGAGACATAGATGAATACGTGTCTAAATGTTTGGTTTGTCAAAAGGTGAAGATAGAACATCAAAAACCTTCTAGGATGTTACAACCTTTAAAAATCTCTGAGTGCAAGTGAGATAATATATCTATGAATTTTATTATTGGACTACCTAAGACTGAGACAGGCCATGATGTGATATGGGTAATAGTAGATAGACTGACGAAATCTGCACACTTTCTATCCATTAAGAAAAACTACTTGTTGAATAAGTTGGCATTGTTGTATATAAAGGAAATTGCACGGTTACATGGAATTCCTAATAGTATCATTACGGATCGAGATCCCTGATTTACTTTCCAATTTTAGAAAGCACTGCAAGAAGCTTTTGGCATTTGTTTGTATTTTAGTATTGCATATAATCCTCAAATAGATAGTCAAACAGAGAGAACTATACAGACTCTAGAGGATATGCTTAGAGCGTGCACGCTAGGGCAAGGAAAAGGATGGGATGGATATCTGTCACTAGTTGAGTTTGCATATAATAATAGTTATTATTCCAGTATTGGAATGGTACCCTATGAAGCTTTGTATGGTATGAGATGAAAATCAACTTTATGTTGGAATGAAGTGGGGGAGAAAAGTTTATTGGGGCCCGAATTAGTGTAACATACTTCTAAGAAAATACAAATAATTCGGAATAAAATGCGAACAGTTCAGAGTTGACAAAAGAGCTATTTCAATAGGAGAAGGAGACAAATACAATCCAAGAAGGGGAGCATGTATTCTTGAACATTTCTACTATTATCAGAATTGGCCGAGCAATGAAAGTTAAGAAATTGAGCTCGAGATACTTAGGACCTTCTCAAATTCTAAAAAGGTAGGGTCATCAGCATATTAGATTACACTTCCTCCGCATTTGCCAAATCTGCATGATATGTTCCATGTTTCTCAAATTTGGAAGTATCAACCAGATCCGTTGAACACAATTCAAGAAGAAATAATAGTTATAGACGAGAATCTAACCTACCAATCGAAGCCAATAGTAATTCTGAATAAAGACGTGAAACATTTGAAAAATTAAATTATTTCATTAGTGAAGGTGGGTTGGAAGGGTTTAACAATGGAAGAAGCCACCTAGAAAAGGGAAGATAACATGAAACAAAAATATACAAAAATGTTTGAAGATAAGTATACCTTGAATTTTGAGGACAAAATTCTTTTTAGGGAGGGAGAACTATAACATCCCTGATTTTTCCTTATATTACTAATTGGAATTTTTTTTAGGGAGGAGAAAATGTTTTAGATCTCAAGGAAGGATTAAATTATTTTACAATTTTACTCAAGTTAAACAAGATCTTAGGATGGTTAAAATGGCATTTATGTAATTTCAATGAAATGACGATTATATAAATTCTTTGAGATGACAGTTTTGTAAATACTCTAAGATGGCATTTTCATAAATAATGGAGGATGGAAATGTTGTAAATATGAGGAGGTAGATAAAACAAAATTTTGATAATCATAAGGGAGAGGGAGTGTTGACAAGAAAGAAGAAAAAAAAGAGGAAAAAAAAGAGGAAGAAGAAGAAGAGAAAGGGGAAGAAGAAGGAGAAAGAAGAGGAAAGGGAAATCAAGGTAATTTTCTTGGTCATCTCTCTAATTTCATCATCTTTTCTTAAGGAATATCCTAATTCATGGTATAGATGTATGATTTTTGTGTGGTAGGAATCAAGCACACAAGTTTAAGGATTTGTTTGAGATAAGCTTAACATCTACTCATGAATTTTGTACAAAATTATATAATACTTTTAGATGTAATTTTGGATGACATGTGGTCTGTATATTTATATGGAATTCTGTTTTAGTTGTTTGGACATGCATATGGATGCATAGGATTACATAAAAGAAAAACAAAGGAGAAGTTAGACTAAACTGAATTTCAATGTAATTTGGGAAGTTTCTGTTTTTGGAATTCTAGAAAAATTTGGCAAGGATTTTAAAGAAATGGTCAACATATCAATTGTAAATATATGTCTCATGGATCTATATGCTCTAAAATCACTTAATATGGAGTCCATATGAGGGAGATATGGCTGATAAATTGAGCAGAGGTTAGAATCAGTCTAGAATCCAAGATGGTAAAAATAAGCGTTGTTTTTAAATTTTCTGGGAATAATTCGTAAATAATTTGAAGAAATGATAAACACAAAAGTTTTAGATAATTGTCTTAGAGTTTTATAGGCTATGAAATATCCTCAATTGGAGTTTTTATGAGACAGATATGGTTGAATAAGTTAGAAAATGTCATAGAACACGGCCAAGCCGTGTTCTAGGTTGCTTCAGCATGGGTAGGCCGTGTTCGGGGCTATGTTTTAGCACGTTTGAAGTATTTTTCAAGCATGGTTGTGTCTTAAAATATGGATAGGCCATGTTGAGTGTTGGATTACCATATTTTTCACTTATTTCTATCTAAAAATAGTCATGTTTGTTGAAATATTTTAGGAAACATATATCCAAGAAAAATACTTTTAAAATGATGATTTTGGTATCATAAATTACCCTTTTCTTTATTTGATTCAAAATGAATCATATTGGATATTGGTATGTGATGAATGATAAGTAATCATTGGGTATAAAAATTGATGTATGTTATATTATGAATGTAATTGAATGGCAAGCATAAAGCTCATGGTGAGTTGCTTGATAATTATCCATTGCATTTGATGAATATGCATTTATATATATACATACATACACACACACACATATATATATATATATATATATATATATATATATATATGTATGTATGTATGTATGTATGTATGTATGTATGTATGTATATACATACATACATACATACATATATATATATATACAAATTTATATATATGTATGAATATCGACGAGTTGTATGACTTGAGACGGTACTAAGTAAGTTACCAAGTAGGGGACACCCTATTAGCCTGAGTGAATCAAGGGAATGTTACTCCAATCGGGTGATAGAGGTAATGTGAGGAGGCAGATAGGTGATAAACTCACATTCAATGATCACTTATTGTGACTATAGTTGATCGGTCAATATACATATAAAAAATGAGTAAATTGAGTATATTGAGAGATGTGATATGTGTAACAACTCTATTTATGTAAATGTAACAATTTTTTTTTTATATTTGTAAAATTTCATGAAGTTATTACTACTTTAATTCTAACCACTTAACTCGTAATAATAATCACTTTAACCAAGCATAATTATTATTAACAGTGATACAATACTGAGTTTCCATACACACCATTATTTTACAGACTACACACCATTATTTTACAAACATTTGTACAAAGATACATATTAGTTCTAATCATCTATGTCGACTACTTCCGGGGACAACAGTGCGGGTGGCACCTCCACCGAAATCTCAGTCACATATACTACAGATACATCTGATATAACTGGTAGTTGCCCAAGGCGGAGCACCTCGATCCAACGTACGGAAATAATAAGTGTCATTGAGAAAATTTGCATTATTCTTCTAAACATGATATGAAAATATAGTGAGAATTAAATCCTAGTAGGTTCAACAATAAATCATAATTTACCATCAATATAGTTCATCATGTCAAGTTCAGCTATATAAACTACAGAAAATATCTTTGGTCACATGAATGCATTATATCTATGCACATAAGAATCATACAGTAATGATATGTATGACAGGATTAACTATTTTCAGAATATCATATGATGGCCATCAACTTATTATCATTTCATGCTACCCCGGTCAGGGTAAGTATCCTCTACTCTCCAGTATGGGCTTTTCTCGCTCCGTCCGACATGGCACACTTTCTCTTTCTTTTCTCATAATCATAATCATAACCGTTGGTAGGGCGTCCCCTATTGTTGCACCACACGGATTGCCATGTGACCGTGCTCATTTCTTTTCTTTTCACAATGATAGCCAAAAATATGCTTTCAATAATAAGTATGTTCAACAAAATATAACTATTACCAAAAATCATTGGTAATCATGCCATAAACATAACCATTTCAAACATCACTTTATAAAATATTTCCATATCAACATTTCACACTTAAGATGGTAAGAAGTTCATACAATGGCAATGGTTATGGCATATACTAGTCATTTATTATTTTCATTTATAAGATTCGTCTTCTTTTTTAAATAATAATTTTATTTCTTTATTTTCTTGATGCAGGTTTTCATCATATCTAACCTTGTCTTACTAATAAGAGCATAACTTCCTCAATTTAACTCTGATGTATGTGATATTGGTGTCAATTTCAAGATAAAATAATTATCTAAAACTATTATGTTGAACATTATAACGAAATATTAATAAATCAAGGTGATATTACTCCCTCAATGTATACGTTATTTCTTCTCGGATAGGTTCTGACCTCTACCTACTAATCTGACCATATCTCCCTCAAAGGAATTCCAAATTAAGTGATTCCAGTGGCTAAAAATCCGTGACACATATATCTATAATTCTTTTGATAACCATTTATTTTAATTCCTTATAGAATGTTTTTCAAAATTAAAACACCGAAGCTATCCTAACATATTCTTCCCTGATTAACCATTTTCTGACCTTTGTTTAATAATCGGAACATATCTACCTCATATGAACTCTAAATTGAATGATTCTAGTGGATAACAATCCGTGACAAATATATCTATAATTCATATCTTAACCATTTATTTTAATTTCTTATAGAATATTCCCAGAAATTAAAACACCGAAGCTATCCTAACATATTCTTCACTGATTAACCATTTTCTGACCTTTTTTTACTAATCGGAACATATCTACTTCATATGAACTCTAAATTGAATGATTTCAGTGGATAAAAATCCGTGACACATATATCTTTAATTATTATGTTAACCATTTATTTTAATTCCCTATAGATCATTCTCAGAAATTAAAACACAAAAGCTATCTTAACTTATTCTTCCCGGATGAACCATTTTTCTGACCTTTGACTACTAATTGGCTCATATCTTCCTCATATGGACTCCAAATTGAATGATTCCAGTGGCTAAATATCCGTGACACATATACCTTTAATTCTTATGTTAACCATTTATTTTAATTTCCTACAAATAATTCCCAGAAATTAAAACACAGAAGCTTAAAATTTTGCCTCCCATAGCCATACCTATGCAGAAATTTCTATACTAGCCTAAGTATTCAAACATACATCACATACAAGATCAATATGTAACATGATATAGCAACATCCATGACCAATTATCAAAGTTCTAAGATCAAAATCTCATATAAATATTATAAGTTTCAAAACTTTTCTTCAAAAAGAAATATTGTTAAACTTACCTAAGAATCTCCCTAGCTCACTTAGTGAATTGGTTTTCTTATTTCCTCTTGAAAGAAGTAGCAAGATTCCTCCCTTCCCTTAGCTTTTCTAGAAGCTTAGGTAAGAGAAGGAGGGTGATATTTTGAACCTAAAGGATGAAGAAGAAAAATGGATTCAAGTGGAGATTAAGGTAACTTACCTTGAGTACTTAGCCTTCTAAACTTCTCCTTCTTCTTCCTTCCTTTCTTCTCCTCTCTTTCTCTCCTTTCCTCACTCTACCTTGTTTCTATTTCTCTCTCTTCCTCACTTGGACGAAATTAAAATGTTGTAGGGTTGGGTTTTGCTTAAATAGACCACCAAATAATATACCTTTCATGATCATGGGTCTACTTTATCACAATTAGGATACACTTTGTTGAATTTTTGGAAAACAAACAACTTATGTTCTTGTCTTCCTCTTCCTTAGTCAAGATATGCATAGGAAAAGGAGATTTGTATTTTGAAAATTATGATGATATGTTCTTAAGATAAAGGACAAGGTCCCTTTGATTTAGGGATTCATTTCCATTTTCTTTTGTCTTAAATAAGTATGATAGGTTTTCCTTTTTATATGGCAAATTTCTAGCCCTTGAATCTCCATTATTTTGTTGATATTATTTGTGTGGGATAGGAATGTTTTGTCCTAATACCATGTATTATCATACCACTTGCTAAAATTATAAGTGTAGGATATAGATGTTTTTTGTCTTAAAGCCTTCTATTATCATGCCACTTGCCAAAATTATGAATGTAGAATCACACCACTTGCTAAATTTTTGTCTTAATGCCATGTAACCTAATCTTTATTATTATTACATTATTATACCATCACCTAATTTATTTTATTTTATTTTTCCTCTTGGATTTGGGCTTATTCCTACCCATTTTCTTTGCTTTGGATAAAATTCTACCTTTCTTGGAGGGCTTGGTCACATTTTCATAATTTTTGGTCTGTCGATCCAATTACTATATCCTAGTCCAAATCTATGTTTTATTTCTTGCCTAGGTTATCCAATGGGCCTGCTAGAAACTTATGTGAAGTGGAAATTTTCTATATGAAGTGTCCATAGGTAAAAGCCTAATGTATGGGTAAATATGTTAAACTTAGTAACTCTAGTTCTAGAATTAGGAAAAATTACCCTAATCCAATGTTCTTGAAATTTTAACACATTTACATGTTTCTAAAAATTTATCTTCCTTATCCAAGAATTTTGCATCTCTTTAGTATGTTATTTCTATTTTTTTTCCTATTAAGCTTTCCCTCTTTATTTATTCTCTTAATGTTAGAAACATTTTCTATGCATATACATAAGGTGAAGAATTTCTAAGGATTATATTTCCTTAGATATCTAAAATATTTTATAATAAATTTTATTTCCTTAATTAAATATTTATGTACTTTTATCAATAAAAGAAACGAAATTAAGGATAATATGTTTGAACATTAAAAAAAGAGAGTGGATTTATAGTGCATATATAGTATATTAATTATGCATCAACCAAAGTAATGATTTTATCTCCAAATTTTAATTTTTTCTGTAGCTTATACAGCTGAACATAACTCCTATTTTTCTCATTATATTTTATTTATGTTAAGTCTACTGAAAATCTTTGTTCTCACTATTATTGTGATGTTATGTTCAGATAAAAAGAAATGAGATGCAATAGGGAATGACGTTACTGATGGAGATCTCGACGTCAGGACCACCTCCTCACCCTTTGTGTTTCAAGGTTGGAGTGTTGTATAGGGACTCTTATTTATGTATTGAAATGTTGTATTGTATAATTATTATTTGTGTGAAGTTTGTAATATATATATATATATATATATATATATATATATATATTGTGTTTAAACATATGGCGTATTTAACATACGAAATGAGAAATAAATAAATAAATAATAGTATAATAAATAATAAATAAAAATAAAAATAAACCTGATCTTACACATATAGTAAAAATGGCTAGATTTTAATAAGATATTCTTGTGAATAGTAAAACAGACCTCCATTAAAATCTTATTGGCCTATATTAACTAATGCAACGTGATACTTGTAATGACCTCATAATTTTTTTATGCTGATAGTTATATATAGTTTTCTTTCACTTCTAATGGCATTACCTTTTTTCAACTGTATTTATTTTCTTGCTCAAGTACTTCATTAATTAATTAATTAACTAATGACAAAATAATACAATAAAACATCACAACATCAATATATGCACAAAACAATAAACTTGTATTACTTCTGAGAGCTCTTCATTAGGATAACCACTATGGAGATATTTATATACATGCCATAGTAACTAAGGTACTATCTGTAATAAAAAAGCAGAAGGGTACGGGGTCATTATTCTAAAATCAATCTCTCATGGTTAGTTTAGTACAAGTTATCTACATAGTATCATCTCAACTAATAACTCTGCCTATAAGAGCCCATCTCTTCGTTTCTTTTTTCTTTTCTTGGTGCCCTTGGATTCCCATATAGAAAATATACCACAATTAAGCTTTCAATCACATGTAAGTGAAACATGACATATTTCATCATCATTACATCAAAAGAGGTTACATCAATGTTTAATGGCTATACAAGAGTAACACTGGGTACTACTCATTGCATCAAAACAAAGAAGTATCAGGGGTTACTCCCTCAAAAAGGGTACACTGAGTTATACACTACATAATTTACATTTAGCTACTCCTAATCATAGCCCAACACTTCACCCCTATGGTCCATAGGGTGAAGGAGGGTGTAACATCCCTAATTTTATTTTTTTTACTAATAAAGGTAAATAAATATTTAATTAAGGAAATAAAAGTTATTAAACAATTTTTAGATATCTAAGGAAATATAAGCCTTAGAAATTCTTCACGTTATGTGTATGCATAGAAAATGTTTCTAACATTAAGGGAATAACTAAAGAGAGAAAACATAATAGGAAAAATTAGAAATAACATATTAAAAAGAGGCAAAATTCTTAGGTAAGGAAGATAAATTTTTGGGAAGTGAAGGTCTTAAAATTTCAAGAAGATTGGATTAGGGCAATTTTTCCTAATTCAAGAGCTAGAGTTACTAAATTTAACTTCTCCACCCATACATTGGACCTTCACCTATGGACACATCATATGGAATTTTTCCACTCCACATGAATTTCTAACAAGCCAATTGGATAGCCTAAGAAAGAGATATAAGATAGACTTGGACTAGGATATAGAAGTTGGACTGATAGCCCAAAAATATAAAAATGTGACTAAGCCCTCCATAAAAGATAGAATTTCAACCAAAGCAAAGAAAATAGGAAATAATAAGCCCAAATCGAAGAGGGAAAAATAAGAACCATGTGTGGAAATAGTATTGTAATAATAATCAATATTAGATCACAAGGCATTAAGACAAAACATCTATATCCTACATTCAAAATTTCAGCAAGTAAGTAATAATACATGGCATTAGGACAAAACATCTATATCTTACATTCATAATTTCAGCAAGTAGGTAATAATACATGGCATTATGAAAAAGCATCCCTATCTAACACAAATAATTTCAACTAAGCAAGGGAGACTCAAGGGCTAAAAATTTGCCACATAGAAAGGCAAACCTATCATACTTGAATGAGACAAAAGGAAAAGGAAATGAATCCCTAAATCAAATGGACTTTGTCCCTTGTCTTAAGAATATTTTATTATGATTTTCAAATACAAATCTCCTTTTTCTATGCATTTCTTGACTAAGGGAGAGGAAAACAAGAACATGAGTTGTCTTTCCCCCAAAAAAAACCAAGTGCATCCTAATTGTGATAAGGTAGACCCATGATTATGAGAGGTGAACCACTTGATAGTTTATTTAAGCAAAATCCACCCTTATAACATTATAATTTTGTCCTAGTGAGGGAGAGAAAAAATAGAAGCAAGGTAGAGTGAGGAAAGGAGAGAAAGAGAGGAGAAAAAAGGAAGGAAGAAGAAAGATAAGTCTAGAGGACTAAGTACTCAAGGTAAGTTAGTTTAATCTCCACTTAAATCCATTTTTTCTCTTCATCCTTGGGGTTCAAAACTCACCCTTCTTATCTTATTTAAGCTATTGGAAAAGCTAAGGGAAGGGAGAAATCTTACCACTTCCTTTAAGAGGAAACAAGAAAAAGAATTCACTAAGTGAGCTTAGGAGATCTTTTGGTATGTTTAACAATATCACTTTTTGAAGAAAAACTTTTAAATTTGTAACATTTTTACGGGATTTTGATCTTATAACTTTGATGAAATTTAGAATTTTTACTACTTTGATGATTCATCATGGATGTTGCTATATCATGTTACATGTTATCTTGTATATGGTGGTTGTTTTGAACATTTCGGTTGGTGTGGAAAGTATTGCATAGGTATGACTATGGGTGGCAAAATTTTAGGATTTTTATGCTGCTATTTTGTATATTTGAATGTAGTGAAAAATTGATGAATTCTGATTAGATGTAAATTAGGACAAAAATGGAAGAGGACATAATAAAATGATGAACTAAAACCTTAGTAAATGTTTGGTTAGGAAACTGGATTTCAAAGTAACTAGGGAAGCATCTGCTTTTGAAATTCTGGGAAAAATTGGTTAGGAATTAGAAGAAATTATTGACAAGAAAAATGTAGATATATGTATCATGAATTTTTAGCCACTAGAATCACTTAATTTGGAGTCTAGATGAAGGAGATATTGTCTAATTAATAAGCAAGCTTCAGAAAATGGTTAACCAAGGAAGAATCTGTTAGGTATGCTTCAGTGTTTGAATTTTTGGGAAAAATATTTAGGAAATTAAAGGAAATGATTAACATAATAAATATATATATATATATATATATATATATATATATATATATATATATATATATATATATATATATATATATATCTCACGAATTTTTATTCAATGTAATCATTCAAATTGGAATCAATATGAAGAAGATATGGTTAGATTAGTAAACAGAGGTCAGAAACTAGTTAACAAGGGAATAATTTGTTAGGTAAGCTTCTATGTTTGAATTTCTAGGTAAAATATGTAGGAAATTAAAAGTAATGGTTAACATAAAAATGTAGATATATGTATCACAAATTTTTAGCCACTGAGATAATTCAATTTGTGATCCATATGAGGGAGATATGGTCAAATCAGTAAGTAGAGATCAAAACCTACCCAAGAAGAAATAACATTTAATTTGAGGGAGTGGTAACACCATGATTACTTACAATTTCACTAAAATGTTCAACATAAGGGTTTTAGAGGATTATCTTATCTTTAAATGAACACTAAAATCACCTCAATTGAATTTAAAAGTATGGTGTTATGCTTCGATTAGTGAGAGAGGAAAATAATATTTAAGAAAGAAGAATAATCATATAAATTAAAGTAATAAATGATTAGTGTATACCATAGCCATTGCCATTGCATGAACTCCTTACCATCCTAAGTGTGTAATTTTTGACGTGAAAATATTTTATAAAGTGGTAATTGAAAATGATTTTGTTCATGGAAAGATTGTATTTTACCAATGATTTTTTATAATGATTATGCTTTGATGATAAATTATGGCATGTGAGTATAATGAACATACTTGTTATTGAAATCATATTTTTGGCTATTAACGTGAAAAGAAAAGAAAAGAAACGAGCATGGTCACATAACAGTCTGTGTGGTGCACCAGTAGGGGACGCCCTACTCACAACTATGATTATGTTAATGAGAAAAGAAAGAGAAAGTGTACTATGTCGGATTGAGCAAGAAAAACCTGTACCAGAGAGTAGAGAGTACTCACCTTAACTGAGGTAGCTTGATATGAAAATAAGTTGATAGCCATCATATGATATTCTAAAAATAGTTATCCATGTCACACATGTCATTACTGCACGATTTTCATAAACATAGATAAAGTGCATTCATGTGACCTAAGATATTTGCTGTAGCTTATAGAAATGAACATGACGTGACGAGCATTATTGATTATGATTATGATTTATTGTTGAACCTACTAGGATTTAATTCTCACTATATTTTCATATCATGTTCAGAAAACTAGTTATGCAGATTTTTCTATGGCTCTGGCTTTTAGTGTATGTTGAATCGAGTTACTCTATGTTGGGCTGATCTAAGAAATTAATAAGGTGTTTATGGTCAAGTTGGCTAAGACCCCGGTGAAGGTGCAACTAACTGCACTTGTATCTCCGGAATTGGTCAACATGGAAGAATAAGATGTAAATATTTATGTGTTTGATTTTTGTACGGACGTTTTGATTAATGATATGTATGTGAACTTAGAATTGTATCCATGTTAATGGTAGACCTTAAACCTTGATTATGCTTGGTTAAATTAATTGAATGCTATTATAAGTTAAGTAATTAGAAGTAATCAAGTAATGACTTTATGGAACTTTACAAATATATATATTTAAAAATAATGGAGTTGTTACAGAGGGTGTGGTGCTAGAATTTCCACTACATTTGCTACCAATATATCTTACAAGATGGTGAATTAATCCAAGAAGGGTATCTCTACCACCTGGATCTCCAATGTAACATCCCGTAATTTTTAGATATTTTCCTTAGAAATTCTTCACCTTACATATATGCATAGAAATGTTCTAATATTAATGGAATAGGTAAAGAAAGAAAACCTAAGAGGAAATATTAGAAATAAACATGTTAAAGAAAGGTGAAATTCTTAGGTAAAGAAAGATAAATTTTTGTGAAGTAAGTAAAGGTCTTAAAATTTCAAGAAGATCGGATTAGGGTAATCTTTCTTAATTTAAGAGCAAAAGTTACTGAGTTTAGTATCTCCACCCGTAATTGGGCTTTAACCTATAGACACTTCATATAGAGTTTTTCTACTTCACATGAATTTTTAGCAAGCCAATAGGATAGGCCAAGGAAGAAATAAAACATAGACTTGGACTAGGATATAGAAATTGGACCGATAGCCCAAAAATCATGAAAATGTGACCAAGCCCATTATGAAAGGAAGAATTTTAACCAAAGTAAGGAAAATGGGCAAGAATGAGCCCAAACCCAAGAGGAAAAATAAAAATAAAAATAAAATTAAAGTGATGAAATATTAGTGTAATCAAGATTAAGTGACATGGCATTAAGACAAAAATTTGACAAGTGGTGTGATTCTACATTCATCATTTTGGCAAGTGGCATAATAATACAAGGCTTTAGGACAAAAACATCTATATCCTACATTCATAACTTTAGCAAGTGGGTAATAATACATATCATTATGACAAAACATCATTATCCTACACAAATAATTTTAGTTAAGTAAGGAAAATTCAAGGGCTAGAAATTTGCCACTTAAAAAGGCAAATCTATCATACTTGATTAAGACAAAAGAAAAAGGAAATGAATCCCTAAATCAAAGGGATCTTGCCCCATATCTTAAGAACATATCATCATAATTTTCAAAATACAAATCTCCTTTTTCTATGCATATCTTGACTAAGGAAGAGGAAGACAAGAACATAAGTTGTTTGTTTTCCAAAAATTCAACAAAGTGTATCCTAATTGTGATAAGGTAGACCCATGATCATGAAAGGTGAATTATTTGGTGGTCTATATAAGAAAACCCACCCTTACAACATTAGAATTTCGTCCAAGTGAGGGAGAGCAAAAATAGAAGCAAGGTAGTGTGAGGAAAGGAGAGGAAGAAAGGAAGAAAGAGGAAGGAGAAGTCTAGGAGACTAAGTGCTCCAGGTAAGTTTAACAATATTTCTTTTTGAAGAAAACCTTTGAAACTCATAATATTTATATGAGATTTTGGTCTTAGAACTTTGATGATTGGTCATGGATGTTGCTATATCATGTTGCATATTGATCTTGCATGTGATGTATGTTTGAATATGTTAGGATAGCTTCGGTAATTTAATTTCTGGGAATTATTGGTAGGGAACTAAAATAAATGGTTAACATAAGAATTAAAGATATGTGTGTCATGGATTTTTAGCCACTGGAATCATTCAATTTGGAGTCCACATGTGGTAGATATGGTCCGATTAGTAAGCCAAGGTCAGAAAATGGTTCATCAGGGAAGATTATGTTAGGACAGCTTTTGTATTTTAATTTCTGGGAATTATCTGTATGGAAATAAAATAAATGGTTAACATTAAAGTTATATATCTATGTCTCATGGAAATATACCCACTGGAATGATGCAATTTGGAGTTCATATGAGGTAGATATGATCCGATTAGTAAGCAGAGGTCAGAAAATGTTTATTCAGGGAAGAGTATGTTATTAATGCTTTAGTTTTTGAATTTCTGGGAATGTTCTGTAGGGAATTAAAATAGTACGCCAACATAACAATTATAGATATATGGCTCATGGATTTTTACCAACTGGAATCACTCAATTTGGAGTTCTAATTTGGGAGATATGGTCTAATTAGTTAGTAAAGGTCAGAACCTATCCGAGAGGAACTATCCTGTACTTTGAGGGAGTAATATCACCTTTGTTTCTTAATTTTTCGTTACAATGTTCAACATAATAGTTTTAGATAATTGTTTTATCTTGAAATGGACACCAAGATCACCTACATCAGAGATAAATTGTGGGAGTTATGCTCTGATTAGTAAGAGAAGGTTAGATAGGATGAAAACCTGCATTAAGAAAATAAAGAAATAAAATTAGTATTTAAAAAAGAAGCTGAATCTTAATAAATGACTTGTATAGCCATAGCCATTGCCATTGTATGAACTTCTTACCATCTTAAGTGTGAAATTTTGACATGGAAATATTTTATAAAGTGATATTTGAAATGGTTATGTTCATGGCATGATTACCAATGATTTATGGTAATAGTTATATTTTGATGAACATACTTGTTATTGAAAGCATATTTTTGGCTAACATTGTGAAAAGAAAAGAAATGAGCACGGTCACATGGCAATCCGTGTGGTGCACCAGTAGGGGACGCCCTACCAACGGTTATGATCATGATAATGAGAAAAGAAAGAGAAAGTGGGCCATGTCGGACGGAGCGAGAAAAGCCCGTACCGGAGAGTAGAGGATACTCACCCTGACCGGGGTAGCTTGAAATGAGAATAAGTTGATGGCCATCATATGATATTTTGAAAATAGTTA
This sequence comes from Gleditsia sinensis, assembly GCA_037074535.1. Taxonomy (NCBI): domain Eukaryota; kingdom Viridiplantae; phylum Streptophyta; class Magnoliopsida; order Fabales; family Fabaceae; genus Gleditsia; species Gleditsia sinensis. The sequence continues at coordinate 24,565,534 of CM073466.1, forward strand.
ATCCTGTCATACATATCATTACAGTATGATTCTTATGTGCATAGATATAATGCATTCATGTGACCAAAGATATTTTCTGTAGTTTATACAGCTGAACATGACGTGATGAGCTTTACTGATGATAATTTATTGTTGAACTTACTGGGATTTAATTCTCACTATATTTCCATATCATGTTCAGAAAATTAATTATGCAGCTTTTGTTGCTAAGGCTCTGGCTTTTAGTGCACATTGGATCGAGTTACTTTATGTTGGGCAGATTTCAGAATCAAATAAGTTGTTTGTGGTCGAGTTGGCTCAGATCCCGGTGAAGGTGCAACCACCCGCACCTGTATCTCCGGAATTGGTCAACCAAAATAACAAAGATGTAAATATCTGTGTTTGATATGTTATACGTTTGTTTTGATTAATGACATGTATGTGAACTCAATATTGTATAATAATAAAGGAAAAAAAAAGAGGTTGTTACATCCAAGACTAAGGTCAAGAGAATTGCCAGCATCTTAGTTACTTTTATCTAAACACATCACCAAAAATTAATAAGAATAAAATCCCAATAGGTTCAATATTAACGCATCATATAATAAGTAAAAACAAGGTGATTTGTTTAGCTGTATAAACTACAGGAAATCATTTTTGAATGACAAGGCATAATATAACATACATCATGAATAAATATATTAAGCATAAGTCATTAATAACACATTTACAATATATTTAATGTTATGCATAATAAATAAATATCTGTCATCCGTCTATGTTTTAGTAACAGGATAGTATAATCCATTCACCCTCATACTACTCATATACCACTATTACCCAGTCGGAGTGTCCATACTCCCCCTTAGCTCACTCAAGGCTAGCATACCCTATTTGATATGGTCTCTAGCCAAATGACTCCGTCAAGTCACCTTACCACTGCAAGGTGTCCTATATCGCTGAGTCACCATGTTGCTGTAAGGGTTATCCCAATGATTTTGTCTCATCAACATATCAAGTATGTATCTCATTAACATCTTAAGCATGCATCTCATCAATATAACAAGAATACATCTCATTAATACATTACCATTACTAGTATCATGCTTACCATCTTCATCTTGATGGAATTTTTACATCAATTCTATATCTCACTACATCATTCAATAACTATGTATTAATACACAATGCATGATCTTGTTTCACATGGAAAAGGATGATGAAACCAACACTACAATGCATCAATTTGAAAACATTCATATGTATTTTAGTTTCTCTCATTATCATCTTTTTATTGGGGTTCGTTTTATGTCATTTAGAACTAAAACAGAGCAAAATTAGCTCCAAGTCTAACAACTACATTTTGTTTTATATACACACACACACACACACACACATAGTTATATATATATATATATATATATATATATATATATATATATATATATATATATATATCATAAAGTCATTACTTTTTTACTTCTAATTACTTAACTCATAATAACATTCAATTAATTTAACCAAGCATAATCAAGGTTTAAGGTATACCATTAAAACTGATACAATTATGTGTTCGCATACACATCATTAATTAGAATGTACGTACAAAAAAATCAAACAGATATATATATATATATATATATATATATATATATATATATATATCATAAAGTCATTACTTTTTTACTTCTAATTACTTAACTCATAATAACATTCAATTAATTTAACCAAGCATAATCAAGGTTTAAGGTATACCATTAAAACTGATACAATTATGTGTTCGTATACACATCATTAATTAGAATGTACGTACAAAAAAATCAAACACATAAATATCTACATCTTCTTCATTCATGTTGACTAATTCTGGATATACGGGTGCGGGTGGTTGTACCTTCACTGAGATCTTAGCTAACTCGACTACAAACTATAACACCCTAAAAAGTTTTAAATGGCACCTATATTTCATGAAATTAGTTTTTTTAAAGTATTCTAGAACGAAAACTAAGTAGAGAATAGGATGAGGTATGAATTTTAGGAAAAGATTGGAATAAATTATATTTAATCCCAATAAAAGCCCTAAATGCCTAAATGAGTGGAAATAAAGAGGAAAATGAGTGGGAGGAAATTATGGAAGCTAAAAAGGGATTAAGTAACCCTAATAGGCCATAAGAAATATTTTAAAATAAATAATACAAGAGTTTGGAATTTTTGAAATTAAGGAAACATAAAAGTGAAATTTAAGGAAAAATCATGCATAAAAGCCAAAAAAAGGAGAAAAATTTGACTAAGGGGATGGTTTAATTAGATTAAATGACATTAATAATATTTATATTAATATTAAGGAGGACTTTTGAATGACCTTAGGAAGCAATCAAAATTATTAGGAAATAGTTAATAATTTATGTTGAATTTTAATATATAGTTAATGGATAAATTAGATAATATCTTATGCTAACATCATGAAATCTTGGAGAAGATAATATTGGCTGACCTAGACCCCTTTTGCTGGCTTCATTGGCATCCAAGTAAAGTCCTAGGGCACATGGTGGTGACTCATTAGGTTAAGGGTGATAGCAAAGCAATCATTTAAGGGTAATGATCACATAGTCCAAAATAATTTTATGAAGAGTGCAAGGTGTCTTATGAGGTGGAGTGGAAACTTAAGGAAGCTGAGAAATTAGGCTATAACTAGGGAATAAGGTAGAGAAATAGCCGTGAGGTAGACAGAGAGAAAGTGCAAGAAAAAGCTAGAAATTAAGGTAAATGTTGATTTTAATGGTTTCAAACCTCCTTTCTTCTTAATTTGTGTGATTGTCTGAGATTATTCTCATCTTTTGAAGCTGCTGAAACAGTAAGAAAAGTGTGAGGATTTGTTGCCAAGGGAAGAAGAAACAAGCAAGGAAAGAAGCTTAGTTTTGTGGGAGCAATTTTGGGCGAGTTTAGTAGAAATTAAATTTCTAATTTTTTTGGAAAAAAATTCGAGGCATTTAGATAGAATTTTGATGGTTTATTTTGTAATAGCTATAAATTTACTTAAATTCAAATTAAAGACGATTTGGAATTTAAGAGAAGATTTCAAAAAAAATGGAGTTAAGACCCGGTGAAAAAAAGTTATTATTTACATGGATTAAAGAATTACAAAAGAAATATGAAAATTTACGTTTCGGGGCCAAAATGTAATTTCCTAAAAGTTTAGGGGTCAAAATATAAATACTGAAAATTTGCAAAGACCTCCCTTAAAAATTGAAAATTTGTAGATTTGTCCCTTAAGATATTTTAAACCCTCTACAGCAAGAAAAACTGAAAAATTTCGGATCCCTTTCTCTCTCTCCCTATTTTCTCTCTCTAAAATCCCTAAATCTTCTCTCTAGGATTCTTGCACTTTCGGACCTCAGATTTTGACACCACCACCGCCAACAGACTCAGAACGACGAGCTATACAAATCCCACCGATTGGTTTCTAGAAATTTGGTCGGAGAGTGGCCAGAAAGTGGAGGAGAAAATCTCCTAAAAATGTGAGTTCCGAAACTCCTATTTTGAGTTCTCAAATTGGAAAACTAACCCCATAGATGGATTTAAGAGGTGGAAAAACCCTTGGATCTCAAATTTCAGCCTCGGATCACGTCTATATAGTTCTCACATGCCGCCACTCTCTTTCTCTCTCCTAGCTCATAAATCCCACGCACATCCCTGCAAGGAGGCGCATGCAGCGCATGGACAGCAACCCTGAAGCGTTGACTTATGTTGACCGAGCTCTCAGAGGCAAAATTTTGCAAATCCGGAGTCGTTTTTAAGGTTTTTGGACATTCCAGACTCGATTTTGGGGTTTATTTTGTCGAATTCGGATAAGAAAATATGATTTTAAGGGTGTCCAACTTTGTACTTCAAATTTGTGAGTAGATAATTCTTCCTATGGCTTGTTTTTACTCTTCTTGAACTTTACATTGATAAATGAGTATGATTACATGTTATTTATACTTTCATATGTTTCTAAAATGGTTTTGGAATATTTGAAATGGTTGAGAAATGATATCTAGTTCAAGAAGAGTATGATTTTTGAAATAGATTTTGAAATATTTTGAATACATTTCTCATTATATGACAGAGGAAATATGTTATGCATGTGATATTGATTTATACAATGATATTTTGCCTAGGATATAGGCCTGTGTATATGATTCCCCTGATTGGGAAGTTTTGACAGATGAAATATACTGAGATAGAAAATGTTATATTATGATAGAACCTCTGTTTTCATAATTATGAAATATATGAGAGTATGATTTTGTGGAGGAGTCTTATTGGAAACACTGTCTGCTAACAGCAGGTGACGTTAGCCCTGGTGCGCACCTTGATTGCCTCAGCTAGCAGGAAAGGTGTTGCTAGCCTCGTGTGAGGGCCAACACACAGGAGATTATATGTGAAGGAGAGCGGAATACCTCCTATATATAGGCGAGATGCCAGTTATATGATGGCGAGATACATGTTATATGAGATGTTATTTGCCTTCCCTTGCTGTGTGTTTGGGAAAAGACCCACATAGAGTCCCTTCGTGTGTCCTCTTGAATGGTAGTAGGGCAAACCTTAACAAGAGGTTGAATTTAGGAAAATCCTATACCTCCAAAGTACGAAAGGGGATTAGACTCTGATGTGGTGGTTCTAATATGGGTTCTTCCGAATATTTTATGAGACATGTTTTGATGCATAACATATTTTGATTAATGATTTTACAGTATTGAATACGATTATGAACTTGATATCAGCATTGTTTATATAGTACTGCATATAATTTGAAAGACCAGATTATGATTTTTGAACAGAGAATATTTGAAAATGCGAGTTCCATATGGATGTACTTCTGAATTGTAATTTTTGAAAACTTAATTTTTATTAGATGAGTACATCCATATGTTGATCTGAGAGGTCTTAGGAGGTATTATCTGATCACTGAGTTGTAAAATTCACTACACGTGGTTGACATATTTTTCATATAAAAACCCAGAGTCTGGTCCTGCGGCATCTTGATTGATTGGGTGTCATATTTCAATGGTGAGCCTAAATTGTTTCTAGGCTCTTAGTATGTAAACTTGTAATATATTTGTATTTTAGAGTTGCTCTGAACGTCACAGGTAGGATCCTTGTTTCCGCTGTAAACTTGTTATATATATAGACTTGGCATTATAATTATTAGTTTTGTAAATTTGTAAATGTTTGATAATACTCGGATATGTGATATTGTGAGACTATTTTGCAAATGCGTAATAATAAAGTTTATCGGATATTAAAGGTATTAGCGTTCCTAAAGTAGGGATGTGACAAGTTGGTATCAGAGCATTAGGTTTCCTTGTGACAATTAGAGCAAAGGGTTCTTTAGTAGTACCTTTAGTATCGATATGAGCCGGACATATTTATACTTCAGGTGCTGCTGAAGGATTCTATAGGATATCATCTTCCATTCTATTTTAAGTCTGTAAAGCTCATAGTATAAGGTTGATCGAATGTGATGGTATCTTAAAAAGTGTTTTATTCTATATAATAAATGATGCCGTCAAGAACTAGAGCAGTCGCTAGAAAAGAAGCTGTAGATCTTGCACCCTCTACTGAAGAGTCTGCACAATCTACAATTCCAGTACAAAGAGGTCGTGGAAGAGGCCGACCTAGAGGAAGAGGTAGAGGTAGAGGCAGAGGACGTGCACGGGGTATGAGAATCCCAAGACAAGACGAACAAGTTCCTGTGTCTGACAAAGTCTCTGAGAAAAGAGTAGAACCTCCTTAGGAGCCACATGATAGGACAACTGATATGATAGCGGGTATACATAGGAGTTTAGAGATGTTGGCTGGATTTATAGTGGATCAGGGTAGAAAGGATGGCCAGCCACTAGAAAATGTTCCTGAAGTATAAGAACTGAGAAGAACTGAGCAAGAGGACAAGACTACAGGGATTGAGGTGTCATTACCATAATTCCTTAAATTGAAACCCCCGACTTTCTCTGGATCAGATGTCCACAAAGACCCATAAATATTCGTTAATGCTGTGGAACGAGTTCTTAGAGCTTTAGGGTGTGCCTCTAGAAGATCTGTTGAACTAGTGGCCTTTCAATTATCAGATGTGGCCCAAGTTTGGTTTGAAACTCTGGTACTAGGAAGATCTGATACTTTACCCCCAATGGAGTGTGATGAATTTAAGGAAGCATTTATGAATTGCTTCCTGCCAATGAGTGAAAGAGACAAGAGGGCAAGAGAATTTGAAGAATTAAGACGGACACCGAATATGACAGTTTCTGAATATGACATCCGTTTTACCCGGTTGTCCAGATATGCACCATATCTGGTCCCTACTAAAAAAAATAGTATTAAGAGGTTTGTTTCGGGATTGATACGTCCATTGTTTAAATCGATGGGCCCTCAGATGCATCATTTTTCAACTTATTCAGCAGCGGTGGACTGAGCTAGAATGATGGAAACACGAGAGCAAGCAGATATTGAAGGTTTAAAAAGAAGAAAAAGAGAGCAAGATAGTAATGTACAGACTAGATATAATCCTACAGTCAGTGGATCAAGATTTCAAAATTCACAGCGCTTTACTCAAACAGGAGCTGGTACTTCTAACCAGCCATCAGTTAACATCAGTAAGCAGAGAATGTTCCAAAGAGATAAGAGACCCCCGAGTCAACAAGACTCAAGATCAATTCTACCATGTCCAAATTGTGGCAGGATCCATACTGGACAATGTTACAGGGAAACAGGTGCATGTTTTAAGTGTGGACAAATGGGTCATTTGATGAGGAATTGTCCACAACTGCGAAGTTTTAGCCAAGCATCAGTACAACCAGTTTCACCTCCTGCATCTACTCCAGCACGACCCAGTAAAGCAGCTTTCGTCCAAGCAAGTAGTGGTGGTACTGGTAGAGGATTAGGAAGTTGAGGCCGAGAACTAGCTCGAGTTTTTGCTTTGACATGACAAGATGTTCAGGCCTCCAATGCAGTTATGACAGGTACATTGTCAGTATGTTCTTATAAAGCATATGTCCTGTTCGATCCTGGTTCTACTCATTCTTATATATCACCATGCTTTACTAAGAAATTGGATAGAGAACCTGCTAGTTTACATTGTTCTTTTATGGTTGCTACTCTAATAGGGGAATTCTTGTTGGTAAATGATATGTATAGATCATGTGAGATTTCGATAGAAGGCAAGGAGACTCTTATAGATTTGATAGTTCTAGATATGATAGACTTTGATGTGATTTTGGGAATGGATTGGTTGGCATCTTTCCATGCCATTCTAGACTATCATCATAAGGTGATTAAGTTTAATATCCCTGGAGAATCATCCTTTATGATACAAGGAGATCGTAATAAGGAGTCGAGTAATTTGATTTCAGCTTTAACAGCTCATAAGCTGTTAGGAAAAGGATGTCAGGGGAATTTAGCAGTAGTCAAGGATGTTGATATGAAGTATACAAGTTTAGAGCAGGTTCCAGTAGTTAAAGAATTCCCCGATGTAGTTCCTGAAGAGTTGCCAGGATTACCACCAGACCGAGAGATTGAGCTCGGTATTGATCTTCTCCTCAGAACACAACTAATATCCATACCTCCTTATAGGATGACACCTGTAGAACTTAAGGAATTGAAGGAGCAACTGTAAGATTTACTGGATAAAGATTTTATTCGACCTAGACCATCTTCTTGGGGAGCTCCTGTCCTTTTTGTGAAGAAAAAGGATGGATTCTTACATTTATGTATTGATTATAGGCAGTTGAATAAAGTGACGATACGGAACAAATATCCTTTACCCAGAATAGATGATTTGTTTGATTAGTTACAAGTTGCCCAATGTTTTTCAAAAATTGATCTGAGATCTAGGTATCATCAGTTGAGGATAAAGAAGGAGGATATCCCAAAAATTGCTTTTAGGACTCGGTATGGACATTACGAGTTCTTAGTAATGCCATTTGGTTTAACAAATGCCCCAGCTGTATTTATGGATTTAATGAATAGAGTATTTAAACCTTTCCTGGATCAGTTTATTATTGTATTTATAGATGACATCCTGGTTTATTCAAAGAGTTTAAAGGAGTATGAACGGCATTTAAGGATAGATTTACAAACCCTAAGAGAACACCAGTTATATGCTAATTTCTCAAAATGTGAATTTTGGCTTAGTAGTGTTACATTCTTAGGGCATGTGGTTACCAAAGATGGTATTCAAGTTGATCCCAAAAAGATAGAAGCAGTGCAGCAATGGCCACGTCCTACGACAGTTATAGAGATTCATAGTTTTCTTGGGTTGGCAGGCTATTATCGTAGATTTGTTAAAGATTTTTCAAAGATAGATACTCCTTTGACCAGATTGACTAGGAAAGGAATAAAGTTTGAGTGGTCTGATGATTGTGAAGAGAGTTTTCAGAAACTCAAAGAATGTTTGACTACGGCACCAGTATTGGCTATTCCTTCAGGTAATAGAGGATATACGGTATACTGTGATGCATCGAGAATTGGAATAGGATGTGTGTTGATGCAAAATGGTCGAGTCATTGTATATACATCTAGACAGCTTAAACTACATGAGCAAAATTATCCAACTCATGACTTGGAAATGACAACAGTAGTTTTCGCTATTAAAATTTGGAAGCATTATTTGTATGGTGAGACATGTGAGATTTATATAGATCATAAAAGTCTTAAGTATATTTTTCAATAGAAGGATCTTAATTTAAGGCAAAGGAGGTAGATGAAACTATTGAAGGATTATGATTGTACAATTTTGTATCATCCAAGCAAAGCAAATGTAGTAGCTGATGCTCTAAACAGAAAATCCATGGAAAGCTTGGCCCATATAGTAGAGGTGCGACGACTATTGTTGGAAGAAGTCCATAAGTTAGAAAGTAAGGGCATAAAGTTTGAACTAAAGGAACCGGGGATATTTCCTTAGTTGAGCAAATCAAAGCTAATCAAGATAAGGATGCCAATTTGCTCAAGATTAAGAATGAATTGAAGAATAACCAAAATTCTGAATTCTCAGTTGACACTGAAGGGGTATTAAGATATGGTAGACGGTTATGTGTTCCAAATGTCAATGATTTGAGAAAACTAGTTTTGGAGGAAGCACATCGATCTACATATACCATACACCCAGGAACGACAAAGATGTATCAAGATATGAAGGAATTGTATTGGTGGGATGGTATGAAGAGGGATATTGCAGAGCTTATTTCCCATTGTCTAACATGCCAATAGGTGAAAGCTGAACATCAACGACCTGTAGGGTTACATCAGCAAATAGAAATACCAGAATGGAAGTGGGAGAGAATCACCATGGATTTCATCACAAGATTACCAAGGACTCCCAAAGGATATGATTCTATATGGGTTATTATAGACCGCATGACAAAATCAGCACACTTTCTACCTATTAAAACTACTTATAACGTAGCTCAGTATGCAAGGCTCTACTTAAATGAAATAGTTAGCCTACATGGAGTTCTTATATCTATTATATCTAATCGAGGGCCGCAGTTTACAGCACAATTTTGGAAAACTTTTCAAGAGGCATTAGGAACGAAGTTGGATTTGAGCACAGCTATCCATCCCCAAACTGATTGTCAGTATGACCTAACGATTCAGATTTTAGAAGACATGCTCCAAGCTTGCATTTTTTATTTTGGTGGAAGTTGGGATATGTACTTGTCTTTAGCTGAATTTGCATATAATAATAGTTACTAGACTAGTATACAGATGGACCCATTCGAAGCTTTGTTTGGTAGATGGTGCAGATCTCCTATTGGATGATTTGAAGTGGAAGAGGTTAAACTTGTAGGGCCAGATCTTGTACAAGATGCTTTGAATAAGGTAAAGCTAATTAGAGAAAGGCTGCAGGCGATTCAAAGTAGACAAAAGGCATATGTTGACAATAGGCGAAGGGAGTTAGAATTTTTAAAGGGTGAACAAGTGTTCCTGAAAATCTCACCCATGAAAGGAGTGATGAGATTTGGGAAGAAAGGGAAGTTAAGTTCTTAGTATATAGGCCCTTTTGAAATATTGGATCAAATAGGTGCAGTGGCATATCGCATAGCACTGCCACCAGAACTGAGTGATGTTCATCTAGTATTTCACGTGTCTATGCTACAGAAATACTTACCATATCCTACTTATGTCAATCAACCCCAAGAGATTTAGTTAGATAAAAATTCAACCTATGAGGAAAGGCCGATGTGCATTGTTGATCAGCAAGTGAAAAAGTTGAGGTCAAGAGACGTTCCTATGGTTAAGGTGATATGGCAAAACCACTCATCTAAGGAAGCTACGTCGGAAAGAGAAGATGACATCCGTGCCAGATATTCGCATTTATTTGAACAATGAGGTTAGTGTTTATTTGCACCTAGGGTGATGAAATTCAGGGACCGAAATTCTTTAAGGGGGAAGAATGTAATAGCCGTAAATTTACTTAAATTCAAATTAAAGACAATTTGGAATTTAAGAGAAGATTTCAAAAAAAATGGAGTTAATACCCGGTGAAAATAAGTTATTATTTACATGGATTAAAGAATTACAAAAAAAATATGAGAATTTACGTTTCGGGGCCAAAATGTAATTTCCTAAATGTTTAGGGGTCAAAATGTAAATACTAAAAATTTGCAAGGACCTCCCTTAAAAATTGAAATTTTATAGATTTGTCCCTTAAGATATTTTAAACCCTCTGCAGCAAGAAAAATTGGAAAATTTCATATCCTTTTCTCTCTCCCCCTATTTTCTCTCTCTAAAATCCCTAAATCTTCTCTCTAGGATTCTTGCACTTTTGGACCTCAGATTTCGACACCACCACCACCAACAGACTCAGAACGATGAGATATAAGAATCCCACGGATTGGTTTCTAGAAATTTGGCTAGAGAGTGGCCAGAAAATGGAGGAGAAAATCTCCTAAAAAGGTGAGTTCCGAAACTCCTATTTTGAGTTCTCAAATTGGAAAACTGACCCCATAAATGGATTTAGGAGGTGGAAAAACCCTTGGATCTTAATTTCAGCCTCAGATCACGTCTGTACAGTAGTCACGCCCCGCCACTCTCTTTCTCTCTCCTGGCACGTGAATCCCAAGCGCATCCCTGCAAGGAGGCGCGTGCAGCGCGTGGGCAGCAACCCTGAAGCGTTGACTTGCGTTGACCGAGCTCCCGGAGGCCAAATTTTGAAAATCCGGAGTCGTTTTTAAGGTTTTTGGACCTTCCTAACTCGATTGTGGGGTTTAGTTTTCCAAATTTGTATAAGAAACTAGGATTTTATAGGTGTCCAACTTTGTACTTCAAATTTGTGAGTAGATAATTCTTCCTATGGCTTGTTTTTACTCTTCTTGAACTTTTCATTGATAAATGAGTATGATTACATGTTATTTATACTTTCATATGTTTCTGAAATGGTTTTGGAATATTTGAAATGGTTGAGAAATGATATCTTGTTCAAGAAGAGTATGATTTTTGAAATAGATTTCGAAATGTTTTGAATACATTTCTCATTATATGACAGAGGAAATATGTTTTGCATGTGATATTGATTTATAAAATGATATTTTGCCTCAGATATAGGCCTGTGTATATGATTCCCTTGATTGGGAAGTTTTGACAAAGGAAATATACTGAGATAGAAAATGTTATATTATGATAGAACCTCTGTTTTGATAATTATGAAATATACGAGAGTATGATTTTGTGGAGGAGTCCTATTGGAAACACTGTCTGCTAATAGCAGGTGATGTTAACCTTGATGCGCACCTTGATTACCTCAGCTAGCAGGGGAGGTGGTGCTAGCCTCATGTGAGGGCCAACACACGGGAGATTATATGTGAAGGAGAACGAAATGCATCCTATATATGGGCGAGATGCTAGTTATATGATGGCGAGATGTGTGACACCTCAAACTCTAGATCGTAAAATGTTCCTTATTATCTATAAATTCTTGGCAATGACCACCTAGTTCATAAATTCACCTATTCACTTATATTGTTTGTTATCATTCTTGGGAAAACGTAAAAGAGCTTCATACTATCCCAAGCATTTTCAAATTTCATTTCCTCATAGGCAACTAGCTAGGTATGATATGCATTACTTACATCATAAAGGATCTCATGCCATATTGGAAAGGGGTACAGTCCATAACTTATATTACATCATATTATAAGTTGTCTAACAGGGACTTGGCACTTAACTAAGCCATTCCACACAAATATTGCACAACTAAGGAAAATACATTCATGATCATATGGGTCAACCTTGAGACCCCTGTTGCTCACTTCTGGCTGGAGTACCTGGAATGTGATTATGTGGACATAAAAAGTGAGATGACAATCTCAATAGCTAGCAAAGTTTTCAGAAAAATAGTGCACATTCCATTCCTTAAAACATCTCAAATTATTTCACTGAAACAGAAGCACTGACCATACATCATACATACGGCATCTTGGTCACAAGGACCCATAACATCATGGTCTACTTACCTAGTGCAGTCAATACGGCCATACCTGCAAAGGGCTATGCATCTCCTATTATTGGCCAATCGTGAGCGAAATGGGGCTTACTTGGCACCCTTTTGTACACCCCCTTAATTCCCGAGAATGCATACATAACATATCTTTAGACCATCATTCATCATAGCATAAAAGTCAGGCAATCAGTGAAAATTCATAAATTCAAGTTCATAAGCATAAAGAGTGTTTTAAGGAAGAGCTAGCTACCTCAATTCCAGCATAATCACTTCTTTTCCAAGGCTGCCAAGGTTACTACCAGCAACTCAAACTAAAACATACAAGAATTCTTAGTTAATGCATGCATATTAGGTCCTAAAGCCATAAATACCTAGTTTAAGAGCTTCTGCTCCTCCAAATAAAACTATGATTTTGCTTAGATTTGAGGTTATTATTAAATATGACAAACGTCCTCTAAAAATTCTAAACTTTTGTATGGAGGAAAATTTACATGTCTATTTTATTTAGAAATTCTCTCAGCCCTTAAATCTTCCATTCAACCCCAAAAACTACCTCCATCCTCAGGACAATACAATTTAGTTTCAGTTTCATTTCTGTTCTGTTTCACATCCATTTGGATTAGTAAAACTACTTAAAAATTCATGATATTTTATATGAAGCATTATAGAAATGTTATATCATCACCATAAAAATTTCAAATAAAAAATAATTCTTTTGGCCCCTCAAATATCCACGTTTTAAGGCTGTCCCCGGTTATGGCCTGTTCTGCCTCATTTTCAGACTACCAAATTTATACATTTTATTATGTACCTTAACCTGCCGATAATTTTCTACAATTTGGTAAGGTTATCCCTTTAACATGTCATAAAATTTGTATACAAAATTTCAACATTTAACCCCTTCAAAATATTGTCTTTCCATCAACAGTCTGAGCTGTCTAGGAAATTGTCCTCAACACTATTTTAATTGTAAAAGACTAGTTGTATGTTCTCAAAAATCATGAAACATTCCAGAATTGATTAAGAATATTTGAAGACTATTATCACCAAAAATTAGAGAATTTAAAGTTCATTTACTAAATTTACTAAGCCAATATTTTCAGGTGCAAAAATGTTTCTATTTTCTCAACCTAACTCTTCTATGCTCTATGACCTTTACTCGCTAATCAAACCCTAACTCACTCATATAGACTTGAAATTTTGTGATTCCAGTGGCTATGTGACCGTGAGAAATATATCTACAACTTTCATTTTAACCATGACTTCATATTACTTATGTATTAGTTCCCGAAATCCGAAAATCAAAGCTATTCTTCACCAGCCTGGATTCCAGACCCGATTCTGACCTTTCTTTACTCCATGGACTTTAACTCTCTAATTTTACGTCCGATTGATGTGATTCAAAATGCTATGGACATAATTCTAAAACTTCTATGTTGAACACATTTTCATATTCTCGACAGAAAGTCCTACATGCAGGCCTAAAAATTGACCTAATAAACTCAAAACTGGATTTTTATAAGAAGCTAGACTTACTTTATGTAAACCTACTCCTATGGCTTTCAATTTGCAGCTTCCTTCTCCTCTTGGTTTCCTTTGCAACTTAGCCACGTCTCTTGCACCAAGTATGGGTTGATCAAGGCCTCAAACCTCAACAATCACTCTCACTCTCACTGCCTTATGGTGAGGGAAGAAAACTCCATTTTCTTTTCCTGATTTTATTCACTCTCTTACTCCTCTCTCAACCTTCTTCTCCTTGCTGGCTACTCTCTCCCCCTTCCTTCCTCTTCTTCTTCAGTTTTTGGACTTCTTCTCTCCCTCCTTTCCCTTGCTAGCGTGAGGCAAGACCAAGCATTTCTGCTACTACCAAAGATGCAAGTTGCTGGGCACTAAAGGTTGCTGGAGTTCCTGAAGTTTGCAGGGCAGGGGAGCCAGTTTTTTCTGCTGCCTCCATGTGGGTTTGCATGCATGTGTAACTATGGTATAATATGCTCAAAGGGTGGCTATTGTTTTACACGTAAGGGACCTAGGCTACCAAGAACAAACTGCTGCAAGATGCTCTGTTTTCTTGGCGTGAAGCTGCTACAAGTGTGTGAGTTTCTGCTACAAGTGGGGCAAGGTTTTCTGCTGGGTTTTGGTGCATATGTGGCGTGCATTCTGCTGGGCAAGATGGCTTGTTTTCCTGCTTCCATATGGGTGTGTTGCTGCTTGGTTTATGGAGCAAGTGTGGGACATTTTTCTGCTTGGTTTAGGAGCAAGGGGTGATGTGTTTCCTGCTACATGTTGGGGTACGTTTTCTGCTGCCAAGTGGGTGTGTCTTTCTGCTTGATTTAGCAGCAAGGGATGGTGTGAAGATGCTGGATGTGGGGCAAGGTTAGGTGGTGTTTTTAGCTGCATGTTGGGAGCAAGGAGGGGTGTAATTCCAGCTTGCATTTCCTACTTGCATGTGTGCCTTTAACCCACTCAAAGCTGCCGGTTCCCCTTTTTTTTCTGGGTTTAACTCTTCACGTGCATGCATGGGTGTATATTATGATATGCATGGTTTGAATGAGATAAATGCACCTATATATGTATACACGTAGAGCTTCTCCTTTGCATGTGTAAATGTATAATATAATATGCATGGTGGAGGTGAAGAAACTATATATATATATATATATATATATACACACACACACACATGTAAAGCTTTTGTTCTTGCATATGTAAATATATATATTATAATATGCATGGTGGTGGTGAGAGGAATTACATGCATATATATATATATATATATATATATATATATATTGCATCACATAATGCTTCTTCCTTCCTTAATATGTTGCTAATTCTAAATTAGTAGCATACTAAGGGATATATTTATATCCTATTCCTCTAATTTATGCTCCAAAAATATCTTATCCATATTACTTATAACCATAAATTGGTACCACATTTTTATAAATATTTTTATTGTCATCAACTACCCATTTTAATTCTTGTTCATTTATGTCCTAATTTATCACTAATCCTAGACTAGTAATGTAAAAAAAAATGTATTTGTGTCCTCTCTCCATCCATTTTGATCCTAACAATTTTTATTTATGTGATTCATCATTAACTATGTTACCTATTTTATGCTTGCCTTATAATCATATAACTAAGCATCTTAATCACTTGGCATATGTATCTTCTATTCATCCTTAAATTTATCTAACTTTATTAAAAGCTTAAGATGTTACAAGATGCCAGTTATATGGGATGTTATTTGCCTTCCCTTGCTGTGTGTTTGGGAAAAGACCCACATAGAGTCCATTTGCGTGTCCTCTTGAATGGTAGTAAGGCCTTAGCAAGAGGCTGAGTTTAGGCAAATCCTATACCACCAAAATACGGAAGGGGATTAGACTCTGATGTGGTGGTTCTGATATGGGATCCTCCGAATATTTTATGAGACATGTTTTGATGCATAACATATTTTGATTAATAATTTTACAGTATTGAATACGATTATGAACTTGATATGAGCATTGTTTATATAGTACCACATATAATTTGAAAGACCTAATTATGATTTTTGAACAGAGAATATTTGAAAATGCGAGTCCCATGTGGATGTACTTCTGAAATATAATTTTTGAAAACTTAATTTTTATTAGATGAGTACATCCAAATGTTGATCTGAGAGGTCTTAGGAGGTATTATCTGCTCACTGAGTTGTAAAACTCACTACACGTGGTTGACATATTTTTCAGATAAAGACCCAGAGTCTGGTCTTACGGCATCTTGATCGATTGGGTGTCGTATTTCAATGGTGAGCCTAAATTGTTTCTGGGCTCTCAGTATGTAAACTTGTAATATATTTGTACTCTAGAGTTGCTCTGAACGTCACAGGCAGGATCCTTATTTCCGCTGTAAACTTGTTATATATATAGACTTGGCATGTATAATTTTTAGTTTTGTAAATTTGTAAACGTTTGATAATACTCGGATATGTCATATTGTGAGACTATTTGCAAATGTGTAATAATAAAGTTTATCGGATATTAAAGGTATTCGCGTTCCTAAAGTAGGGATGTGACAAGTTGATATTAGAGCATTAGGTTTCCCTGTGACAATTGGAGCAAAGGATTCTTTAGTAGGACCTTTAGTATCGATATGAGCCAGACATATTTATACTTTAGGTGCTGCTGAACATGGCAGGTTATTTGAAATGATGATTATTTGTGAAAACTGTTAAACCTATTGAGAACTTTAGTTCTCACGTTTGTTTCTTGTTATGTTCAAATCAATAAAGCATTATACCAGTCTACATCATGACATTGATGTTTATAGTCTAGTCGGTAAAGCTGCCCCACCTAAGGCTGATACCTGTAGTGCAAAATTTAGTAGTAGTAAATGTGTTTGAGCTCTCAGTATATGTGCTGCCACCATCACCTGTATCACCAAGAGGATCAGATGGTAGTGTAACATCCCCCTATTTATTTCCATTCAATAACTTATAATTCTATGTTTGAAGGGTGGGAAAGAGAATAATTCTTATTTTTGAAGAAAAACTAGAATGGGGTAATAATATATTTTCTAACCTCTTATAGTCAGTTTGAGTATTAAGAAACAGACTAGAGACACGTGGAGAAAGTGTTTCTAAAGTACACTAAGGTTTTCATTAGGAAAAGATTAATGGGTTTGGAAATTTTTTGGAAAGCCAAACATGGCCCTAGTTGAGGAATAGTTGGAATATAATAGAATGACATTCTTGTAAATAATTTCTAGTTAAGGGATATAGTTGGAAGGGGATTAGGAGCATTCGTGGGTGGTGGTTTTTGTGTTTGTGGAGTTGTATGAAAGTGAGAAAACAAGGGGAAAGTAGGACGTGCATCAAGCATGACCGTGCTGCAAGGCACGACTAAGTCATGCTCAACACTGGCAATTCCAAAGTAGTCGTACTACAGAATATGGCTAATACGTGCATTGTGTAGGAAACCTAGGATGGTCGTGTTACAGGACATAGCTTGGCTGTACTGTGCTGTGCCTGAGTGGGAAATTGTGTGCAACTAGGACACGTTCGTGTTTTGGGACACGACTAGGCTGTGCTTAGTGTAACATCCCTAATTTTGTTTCTTTTATTAATAAAGTACATAAATCTTTAATTAAGAAAATAAAATCTATTAAACAATTTTTAGATATCTAAGGAAATATAAGTCTTAGAAATTCTTTACCTTAAAATTTCAAGAAGATTGGATTAGGGTAATTTTTCCAAATTCAAGAGTTAAAGTTACTAAGTTTAACATCTCCACCCATACATTGGGCCTTCCCCTATTGACACTTCATATAGAGTTTTTCCACTTCACATGAGTTTCTAACAAGCCAATTGGATAGCCCCATCATCTAAGTAGAAAATATTGTAAATTTCATCTAAGTAGAAAATTTTGCATGCTCATAAATCATAATTTTCTCATTATAAGGTTGTTTATCTTGTTTTAGTTGATTTACTGGTTCTGAAGTTAAGTGAGGATTAACTCACTCCTGAATGAGGTTAAATAAGTATCAACTCATTCCTAAACATGTTTTCCTCACACTATCTAGGCATGGAAAAATTTCATATTTTCTCTGTTATCTATGAATAGGGCATCCCCTATCTAGTACCAACATGGAGGCTTTGAGACATAAGGTCACCTTGTACTACTAAGGGCCATACCCTTCTATATCTTTTATTTTATTTTCTTGAAAATAGCCAAGGTATGATATTGATTCTTTCAACTAATATGCATCATCATAATATATATATGTACTTGCCACTGATATAATGCATAATATATGTTTATTTAAAACACTTTAGATCATGCATATGCATATATAACTACAATGTAAAAATTGTCATGGAATATCAATCAAAATTATTAACAATTATGGATAACATCAATAGTATCATATTTACTACATGCCTTGAATGGAAAGAATTAATGTACATGAAAATGGCTAGGTCTCACATGTCTTTAATTAATCCCAAATTTTGTAATTATTTACTTACTTTTGATTATTTTCTTCCTTTATGTCCCTTATGTCCTTCTATCGAAGGATTTTAGGATTTCACTTACTAATGTACCTAATTAAATATTTCATTCATGTAATTTATGTTTAAATTATCAAGTATATGAAAAATTGTTAAAATGTCCCTATGTATCTAGTATATCCATTTATGCCTAAAAAGTTCTTTAGGTTTCCACTTACCACAATTAATTCCTTATATATTCCTTATGCAAATTAAATTTGTCTTAATCTTATATTCTTCAAGTGAATATTTTTGCTATATATATACAAGAGAAAATATTAATTAAGCTTAAGTAATTTCATCTTATAATTTTCTTAGAAATTATTTTCTAATTACTTATTTCTCCTTACTAGCTAATATTACACTCACTTTATTTTTACTTTATTTTGGAGCTTAAATCCTTGTTTAAGTCCTAGGATCATCATTTAATAAGAAATTGAGCTTATTTTAGTTTTTCTAACTAAGGCATTTACTATTCATTGGTAAGGGTTATTATTCATTTGGTAACTTCATTTCTTTCATCACATATCCTAGTTCACTTAAATATCTTTTAATTCTTGCTTATACATTAATAATGTCCTTGTTTTTAAGTCATTGATGATTTCATTTAGACTAGGGTACTTATAATACTAAAATAAAATAATCATCATGGTTTATACTATGTGCATGCATTCCTACTTTCAACCCTTCCAAAGTGAGAATATTAAAAGTCCCCCTTATTTCCTTTTCAACTTGACCTTCAGAGATTGCTAAACCATCATATTATCTTAACTTATATGTATCATATCTTACTTAATTCTATTATCAACCTCTCATTTATTTCTTCACAAACTCATCTTTAACCTCTTAATTAGTTAGTTTGCATCTACATTTTATTTATTCACCTTCTTTATCTTCTTAAATTTTATGTAGCAGATTTACTCCTATATCATCCATTTTCTTAACAACTACCACCCCATTCATTTCCAATACTAACTTATATATATTACTTAGCTTAATTAATGATTCCTTCCATTATATCTTCACTCTTTACACTAATTCCATAATACTTAATCAATTTTCTAATTCTCCTAAACAAAGCCACAGTTTCCCATCCAAAACCTTAAAAAAATGAAAAAACTCATTCTTATGCTTACTAGGTTTTAAATCTTCATGTAATTCCTTCAATTGATCTATCACTTGCAACCAATTATCTTCTATCATGATACACAAATAAGCCTACATAATTTTGACCAAAATAGAATACCATACTAGCCAATTTTCATCCATAAATCCAAAACCATTCAAGCAAAAATTCATCCATAACATACATAATACATATACACTAAGACATAGTTGTTGTGTATGTTTTACTAAATAACCATAAGTGCACGGTGTAGCTGTAGTTAGTCTGGTGAGTACGTGTCATATCCTACAAAGACCAAAGATCAATTTTTAGAATTCTACAAAACAAGCTATCTAAATCAATATAATTTGATTGGTATGAACTCACAATTAAGTAAATAAGGTATTTAACTAACAAAAGCTTAGGGTTAGGGTTTACCACACTTATGATATTCAACAATCAATATATACCTCTAATTGCAATTATTTAGGTAATCGGGGATGGTTTAGCCTTAATTAATTAATAACCTCTTTCAAGCATTACTAATTTTACCTAGGTCAATCCAATTGCCTACTTTCATGGTTCTTAATTTAACCTAAGCCCACTAAGTTCTATGCTAACGATGTGATTCAATTCCTAGGGGTTCTCGTGCCTACCAATTCATTCAATTCCTAAAGAACCTTAAATTACTTTTGTGATTAAGATATCCCTAATTAACTATTAAGTTTTAGTATTAACTTTCAACTTTCAATTCATCAGTCAATAACCTAAGATGTGATAAAATGGTGATCAAGTATTCTATCAACTCGTATAATGCATAAT
Organism: Gleditsia sinensis; assembly: GCA_037074535.1. NCBI lineage: Eukaryota > Viridiplantae > Streptophyta > Magnoliopsida > Fabales > Fabaceae > Gleditsia > Gleditsia sinensis. The sequence goes on from CM073466.1 coordinate 24,585,946, forward strand.
AGTTAATCCTAATTAACCATAGCTAATACAATTAGGGTTTCACAATTCTTAATTAATGTAGTATCATCATATCATAAGTGGGTTTATCAAAACCCTAGATTAAATCTACTCACACATGATTGAAAGATAAATCATAATCCAATTCATTAAGAAATTCATAAATGTTCAATACAATCTAAGAGAAATGAGTAGAAATAGAAATAGGTGTAGAGATAGAAAGAAAAAAATTGATTTGTAGAAAGTAATGAATAATAGATACAAAGATTGAATCAATCTCAATTATAGTCTAAGAACATAAAGTAAACAACGATCCCACTCTAAACCTATTCTAAGAGTGTTTCCTAAGCCTAAACTAAGTCTGTCTCCATTTCTATATCTTTCTCCACGTTTCCCCTTTTTATATATATCACTTTTGCTACTAAAAATACTTAAAATCATATATTGTATAGACTAGAAGCACAATCATTTTCCAAGACACGGCCTGACCATACTTTTAGCTAGAATTTGGGATTTTACTTCACTACTTCCACAGCACACAGACTGGCCATGTTCCAGGTACACCAAACACGGCTTGGCCGTGTTGGAGGATATTAAGGTCTATTCTTGCCAATATCTTTAGTGTTTCCTCCTTGCATCTTCCTCAGCTTGTTTAAAGTCCACATAACTCTTCACATAAGTGTTTTCCCTTGATTCTTGGCCTTTTTTGCTCAACTACACATAGAAAACAAAGCCAAGCAATATCTAGAGCAAGCAAAACAAAATAGAACCAAAGCAAGAAAATAATCACAAGTTCACTATGAAATAATGGATGAGTTATAGCAATAAAATATACAATTTTTCCTTTATCAATAGCTCACTTATGGCTAACATTAGGAGCTCAAAACCAAAAATTTCCATGAAAATACAAGGAGAAAACTTCATGAAAAACACCCAGGAAATTTTTTTAGCTTTACAATAAAATAGTTTTGTATGTCAAATCACCATTAAACCTACCCTAAAACACTTCCTACAAACTTCCTTTCCTTGCCTTGCTTTGATTCTTCTTTTCTCCTATTTTCTTTCCCTTCTTCACATCACTCTCCCTTTCTAAAATTGTTGTTGTTCTGCACTTTTCATTAACAGAATAAAGCTTACAAACCAAAAGGAAGAAGAATGAATACAAGGTTAGAAAGGAAAGGAACCTACCTACCTTCGGTGGCAAGTTTTTCTTCCACTTTCTTCCTTCTTTTTCCTCCTTTCCCTTACGTTCTTTTTGTAGGCTTTGCTACTCTTTTTCCCTAGTTTACTTTGGTTAACCAAGAGCTTGATGTATTAGCTCTTCCACAGCCATCCATTAATGCCAACTTATATATTTTCTAATTGTAATGATTAAAAAATGATGTGTCCCTAAGCATATACTTAGGTTATGTTTAGATCTTGATTAAATTCTTATTCCCATTATTTCTTTTCTAGGACCTAATTAGTTAGGTTTATATCTCTAATTAAGATGATTTACATAATTTAGCTTCTCATATTCTATCCTACATTTAATTATCTTAATATTCCATTATATGGCAGTTTTTCCCTAAAAATACAAATTCACATGTTCTTCTTTTAAATTTTTGTCCAAAAATATTTAGATTAATACCTCTTATCCTAATTTCCTAAAAATAAAATAACCCTTGCTCATTTTAATCTTTTTCCTTAAGCTTAGTGCCACACTAACACTTATGTATTCCATCATCAATTTTAATAAAAATGTTTCTTTAATCTTCTTTGTACAACTTCTACTTTTTTCTACACTTTTAGAATATATTTTTTGGTAAGTTTAGGATAAATAAAAATTTGAGGATGTTACAAAACTTGAGCAAATGGATATGAAGACAGCCTGCCTAGGGTTGTTTGAACTCTTATATATGGATGACATTCTAATAGTGACAAGGGAGAAGTATAGAATTTAAAGTTATAGCTAGCTAGAGAATTTGAAATGAAACATCTAGATCTAGTAAAGAACGTAATAGGAATGGAGATCACTTAAGACAAAAAGCAAGGCAAATTGCTAGTATCCTATGGTGCTTACATTTACAAAATCCTAGAGAAATTTGGCATAACAAAAGTAAATTCATTTTAAAATTCATTAACAACACATTTTTAACTATCTACTAATTTTGCCCCAAAGATAGAGGAAAAGAAAGCTGATGTAGAGAAAATACCTTATACTAGTGCCTTAGGTAGCCTTATGTATGCATGGTCTACACTAGACTTGACCGTGCATGTTTTGTCATCCTTATAAGCAATATATGTCAAATTTAGGCAAGTAGTACTGAAAGGTAGTGAAGTGGGTGTTCAGATACCTAAATGAGGCAATGCACCTAGGATATATTACTACACAAAAGGTCTAAAAATGAAGAAGAAAAGTTGAAAAGATATATGGAAGTAGACTTTGCAAAAGACTTAGACATAAGGTAGTTATTAATTAGGCATATCTTCACTTTATTTAGTTATTTTGTTAGCTAGAAAGCACAACTGTAACCTTTAGTGGCTTTGTCAACAAAAGAGGAAAACACATTGCAACAACTAAATGAATGAGATAAGCATTGTAATACCGCTAGGTTTTAAACAATCATGTTTTGCTTTAACATATATATTTTGTCTAATTTGATTTATGTTTTGGTCTAAAATAGTTATGTTTATAAAATTTCATTCTATTATTAACAAACCATATTTTTATCATTAATGTGTTCCTTATTTTGTTTTGTGGGTTATATTTTTGTTTCAAACAAAAGCTAGTTGAAAATTTTGAAGTTTTTAGCCTAAAAACCACCGGCAACATCATTATCACGACAACATGCATATAAGCAAGTATTTCAGAGGTCCAGAAACATTGGACGACACTTGGGTAGCATCACCACGATAGTAGCAAAGCATGCGCGGATTGGTCTATAAGAGGCTTAATGTCGTGATGGCAGAAGACTTGCATTGTGAAGGTAAGTGAAAAGATGAAAATGCCCTTATACCTATAAAAGTTTTCATTGTTGTTTTTTTTCCCATTTTTCTCTTCTTCCATGAGCTCCCATTTTGTGTGTCGAAGTTACCATTGGACTCGTGGATATAAAAGCTTCAACTTTCACTTATTGGTTTCAATAGAGGATGCTAGAACTTTGCTAGAGATTTTGAATAGTAAACCCGAAAGAGGTGATCTTCAAATAATGCTTTGGGCTATATGATTGATTTCACTTATTGGTTTCACTTAAAGTTTTATAACCAAAAAATTGATTTTTGTCTGGCATGAATAGTGCTTTGGGCTAGTGTGAATAGTGATTTTGGCAAGTGAATAGTACCTAACATGTTAAACTTTTTTTCAATGTATTCAACTATCCTAATTTTTATTTCAATGAGCCTAAGTCTTGTAAGTAGATAATATATACTATAGCTTGTTTTGAATATAAGTCTCAATTGCAAAATTAGGTTTCATGTGCTCTATGATCATTTTTCATAAAATTTGAAAGGTTATATGATTGTTGCCTAGGATGGATGCTCTATTTGATATTGAATTTTTGATGAATCATTAGTAGATCTTCTAAGATATGGGATAAACATCATGTGTTAGTGTTTTGTTGTGATTTGGAGTATAGTCAATTGGTTGGTGTATGAATTATGAATTCATATGAATAGGATTTTCAGCTCAATTTTAAGGTTATGTGGAAATTTGACTTTCCTATGAACTTTGGTTATTTAAGCTTCTTTTCAAAAACATGATTAAGCCATTGAATTTTCATATGAATATTTTTATATATGTATATAAGAGTATATTTTTATGTACTGGTATGATTATTCAACTAAGACAAGTATTTGTTATACGTATTTGAAATTTTGAAATTTTATGTAAGTATTTGAAAGGCTATCTAAAATACATTTTGATCAGAAAAGAAAGTATGAAGCCTCTTTGGCATAACAATGGTTTTGGTTGGTTGGACTTAGGCACTTGTGATGGCTTAAGGGATATGTTTAAAAAGATTGGATATGGATATGATATAAGTACTTTGCTAGAAGGAATGGTTTTTATTGTGAATAGTTTTTAAACCTTTATTTTAGTATAAATTTATTTTAGTAAGCAATTTATTCGAGGAGGAATTTATTCAAAAAAAAATGTTAGCTAGCTTTAGTGAAAGTTAGCCTTGGTGCACCTTATGACTGATATGCTATAAATTAAGCATGTTTTAAGTTACTGTTTATTTAATTTAAGTAGGGAATAAATAGGATTTAATTGAGTTTTGTGTTTTATGTTTTTGGAATAATAAAGAAGAAAAGAAGAGGAAAATAGAGAGAAAATATGGAAAAATATTGATTTTCGACCCTCCGTCACTAATTGAGGCATATCTTTCTCATTTGAACTCTGATTGAGGTAATTCTAGTGGCTATGGAAAGAAGAGCTACAACTATTGTGTTTGGCACTTCAATAGAATTTAGAAGTTTTTGGGCGCCGCGGTGCCCCATTACTAGAATTCTGAAGTGCAATGGTGCTCGCTGCCGTACCAAAATGCTAAATTCGCGATTTTTAGGTCTTTTTGGCTCCAATTGAAGCCCAACGAGCTAGGTTTTAATCTAGAAACAATTGTACTTCAATGAGGAAAATCCAATCTATAGAAAGGGAAGAAATAAAGCATCAAAGATCATTCAAACTCTTAATTACCTTCTTTAATTCTTCTTTAGATTTTCTTATGGCCCTATGCGGCTGATTTATTTTAAGTTGCTAGAGGAAGATTGAAACCTCAAGGGATCGTGATGCATTGTAAGATTTGGAATAGATTTTATTAGTTCAATCTTAACTGGGTATTAATTATTCATCTACTCTTCTCTTTTCAATGATTATTCATATAATTGCTAGGAAGGCCTATTAGTATATTGTATGTTTTGATTTACTGCTGAATTAGGTTGTAAACAAAGTTTTCCTTACTGTATTCATGAAGCAAATAGAATTAAGGATTTTGGATTATAAATCATTAACCTTATGATGAATGATCAACTAAATTAGATATAATCGATGTGTTTATATTTATTTAGCTTTATTATTTTCTCTTATTCTTCATGCGATTAACATGATAGACTTTACCGATGTGTTAAAAGATATCTTACTAATTAGGGTTTAATTGGTGCGATTGTTATCAATTTAATAGACTTAAGGAAGAACAGGGATAGAATCCCAATGGTAGATATTCGATGTAAGATTGATTATATTGTTAATGATCAATGCAATCCCTTGATGATGGATGTTGACTGAAACCAATGCCTCTCTTATTAATTTCTTTCTTAATTGCTTTCATTATTGTGTACTTTGTTATTTACAATTATCAACCCCCTTCTCCCAATCACATAAGGTAATTCCAGGCTCTGTGAAATCGATCCTTACTCCCACGACTACAAGTTAGTTGAGAGGTAAGGTTATGCACCAAATTTTGGCGCCGTTGCCGAGAACTGTGTCTATTACCCTTTTTATGATTTTTTATTTTGATTTATGCATATGACTCATTCTTCTAATTCTCAAGATTTGTAATTCAATCCAGATATTGGAAAATTTGTATACAAGCATAGAAGAGAACTTCATGAAGACATTGATCAAGAAAAGGAGAAAGTAATCATGGCTAGGCACCCTACTCTAAAGGAGCTTGCAGCTCTAGATTTGCATCAGCAACCCTTATGCATTACTTTTCCTAATCTTGATGATAATGTTAATTTTGAATCATCTCTTACCTAATTTTCATGGTCTTGTAGGTGAAGACTTGCATAAACATTTGAAGGAATCCCATATGGTATGTATCAGCATGAAGCCCCCTAGAGTAACTGAGAAACAAATAAAACTCAGGGCTTTTCCTTTTTCATTAAGAGACCTAGCCAAAGATTGGCTATATTATGTACCCTCTAACACTATCACCACATGAAATGAGATAAAGAGAATATTTCTAGAATGATATTTTCCTACATCTAGAGTTGCTAATATAAGGAAAAAATATACGATATTAGACAATAGCATGGAGAGACACTTTATGAATATTGGGAGTGATTTAAAAAGCTTTATGCAAGCTGCCCACATCATCAGATTAGTGAGCAACTACAAATCTAATATTTCTATGAAGGTCTATTGCAGGGAGACAAAAGCATGATAGATGCAACTAGTGGAGGAGTACTAGCAGACAAGACTCTTGAAGCAGCCAAAGTCCTGATATCAAATATGGTTGCCAACTCCCAACAATTTAGCATTAGGCATGATCTTCCAAGACATGCCCATGAGGTAAGTACTACTTCTCTTTAACAACAAATATCTAAACTTACCTCTATTGTGCACCAAATTGTAACAACCTTTTTTTTTCTTTATTATTATACAATATTGAGTTCACATACATGTCATGAATCAAAAACAGACATATAACATATCAAACACATAGATATTTACATTTTGTTTATTTTGGTTGACCAATTCCGGAGATACAGGTGCGGGTGGTTGTACCTTCACCGAGATCTGAGCCAATTCGACCACAAACATCTTATTTGATTCTGAAATCTACCCAACATAAAGTAACTCGATCCAATGTGCACTAAAAGCCAGAGCCTTAGAAACAAAAGCTGCATAAATAATTTTCTGAACATGATATGGAAATATAGTGAGAATTAAATCCCAGTAAGTTCAACAATAAATTATCATCAGTAAAGTTCATCACGTCATGTTCAGCTGTATAAACTACACAAAATATCTTCGGTCACATGAATGCATTATATCTATGCACATAAGAATCATACTGTAATGATATGTATGACAGGATTAACTATTTTCAAAATATCATATGATGGCCATCAAATTATTCTCATTTCAAGCTACCCCGGTCAGGGTGAGTATCCTCTACTCTCCGGTACGGGCTTTTCTCGCTCCGTCCGACATGGCCCACTTTCTCTTTCTTTTCTCATTATCATGATCATAACCGTTGGTAGGGCGTCCCCTACTGGTGCACCATACGGATTGCCATGTGACTGTGCTCATTTCTTTTCTTTTCACAATGTTAGCCAAAAATATGCTTTTAATAACAAGTATGTTCATCAAAATATAACTATTACCATAAATCATTGGTAATCATGCCATGAACATAACCATTTCAAATATCACTTTATAAAATATTTCCGTGTCAAAATTTCACACTTAAGATGGTAAGAATTTTATACAATGGCAATGGCTATGGCTATACTAGTCATTTATTAAGATTCATTTTCTTTTTAAAATACTAATTTTATTTCTTTATTTTCTTGATGCAGGTTTTCATCCTATCTAACCTTCTCTTACTAATCAGAGCATAACTCCCTCAATGTAACTCTGCTGTAGGTGATCTTGGTGTCCATTTCAAGATAAAACAATTATCTAAAACTATTATGTTGACCATTGTAGCGAAAAATTAAGAAATAAAGGTGATATTACTCCCTCAAAGTACAGGATAGTTCCTCTCGGATAGGTTCTGACCTTTACAGACTAATTAGACCATATCTCCCAAATTGGAACTTCAAATTGAGTTATTCCAGTTGGTAAAAATCTATGAGCCATATATCTATAATTTTTATGTTGGTGCGCTATTTTAATTCCCTATAGAATATTCCCAGAAATTCAAAAACTAAAACATTAATAACATACTCTTCCCTGAATAAACATTTTCTGACCTCTGCTTACTAATCGGATCATATCTACCTCATATGAACTCCAAATTGCATAATTCCAGTGGGTATATTTCCATGAGACATAGATATATAAAGTTCATGTTAACCATTTATTTTAATTCCATACAGATAATTCCCAAAAATTAAAATACAAAAGCTGTCCTAACATAATCTTCCCTGATGAACCATTTTCTGACCTTGGCTTACTAATCAGACCATATCTACCACATGTGGACTCCAAATTGAATGATTCCAGTGGCTAAAAATCCACTACACACATATATTTAATTCTTATGTTAACCATTTATTTTAATTCCCTACCAATAATTCCCAGAAATTAAATTACCGAAGCTATCCTAACATATTCTTCCCTGATAATTCATTTTCTGACCTTTGACTACTAATCAGACCATAGATACCTCATATGGACTCCAAATGGAATGATTCCAGTGGGTGAAAATCCGTGACACATATATCTTTAATTCTTATGTTAACCATTTATTTCAATTCCTTATAGATTGTTCCCAGAAATTAAAATACCGAAGCTTAAAATTCTGTCAACCATAGCCATACCCATGCAGAACTATCTACACCAACCTAAGTATTCAAACATACATCACATGCAAGATCAATATGTAACATGATATAGCAACATCCATGACCAATCATCAAAGTTCTAAGATCAAAATCTCATATAAATATTATGAGTTTCAAATGTTTTCTTCAAAAAGAAATATTGTTAAACTTACCTGGAGCACTTAGTCCCCTAGACTTCTCCTTCCTCTTTCTTCCTTTCTTCCTCTCCTTTTCTCACACTACCTTGCTTCTATTTTTTCTCTCCCTCACTTGGACGAAATTCTAATGTGGTAAGGGTGGGTTTTCTTATATAGACCACCAAATAATTCACCTTTCATGATCATGGGTCTACCTTATCACAATTAGGATACACTTTGTTGACTTTTTGGAAAACAAACAATTTATGTTCTTGTCTTCCTCTTCCTTAGTCAAGATATGCATAGAAAAAGGAGATTTGTATTTTGAAAATTATGATGATATGTTCTTAAGATATGGGGCAAGATCCCTTTGATTTAGGGATTCATTTCCTTTTTCTTTTGTCTTAATCAAGTATGATAGATTTGCCTTTTTAAGTGGCAAATTTCTAGCCCTTGAATTTTCCTTACTTAACTAAAATTATTTGTGTAGGATAATGATGTTTTGTCATAATGCTATGTATTATTAACCACTTGCTAAAGTTATGGATGTAGGATATAGATGTTTTTGTCCTAAAGCCTTGTATTATTATGCCACTTGCCAAAATGATGAATGTAGAATCACACCACTTGCTAAATTTTTGTCTTAATGCCATGTCACTTAATCTTGATTACACCAATATTTCATCACTTTAATTTTATTTTTATTTTTATTTTTCCTCTTGGGTTTGTGCTCATTCTTGCCCATTTTCCTTACTTTGGTTAAAATTCTACCTTTCATAATGGGCTTGGTCACATTTTTCATGATTTTTGGGCTACCAGTCCAATTTCTATATCCTAGTCCAAGTCTATGTTTTATTTCTTCCTTGGGCTATCCTATTGGCTTGCTAAAAATTCATGTGAAGTAGAAAAAATCTATGAAGTTTCTATAGGTTAAAGCCCAATTACGGATGGAGATACTAAACTTAGTAACTTTTGCTCTTAAATTAAGAAAAAATTACCCTAATCCGATCTTCTTGAAATTTTAAGACCTTTACTTACTTCACAAAAATTTATCTTTCTTTACCTAAGAATTTCACCTTTCTTTAACATGTTTATTTTTAATATTTCCTCTTAGATTTTCTTTCTTTACCTATTCCATTAATATTAGAACATTTCTATGCATATATGTAAGGTGAAGAATTTCTAAGGAAAATGTCTAAAAAATTACGGGATGTTACACAAATGGCTATAGGTACACCGCAACAAGTTAAAGTCTGTAGAATATGTTCAGCTATAGGGCACCAAACTAACATGTGTCCTACACTTCAATAGGAATCCACAGAACAAGCTAATGCTATAGGAGGTTTTCCTAGCCAACTAAAGAGGTATGATCCTTATGCTAATACATATATTTATAGATGGGAGGATCATTGATGTGTTTATAATTAAGCATGATTTTAATACCTTTAAGCTCACTTTTTGTTTGATTTAAGTAGAATATAAATATGAATTAACTGAGTTTTTTGTTTTGTGCTGTAGGAGCAAATGAAGAAGAAAAGAAGAGAAAAAGATAAGAAATTCATGGAAAAATGCTGAATTATAGCGATTCCAGACCTTGCAGAACTAAGTAGACCATATCTCCCTCATATGACCTCCAATCAAAGTGATTCAAGTGGCTATAAAACTATAATACAAGTATATACAACTTTTATGTTGATCACTTTGTCCAATTCGGGACATTTTAGAGTGTTATAGAGCTTGAATTTCAAAATTGCAGTGCAATAGATGAATCCTGACCTTTGATCACTCATTTGGGTATATCTCCCACATTTTAGCTTCGATTAAGGTGATTCCAGAAGCTATAGAAAATAAAAGCGATAGGGATACAATTTTTATGTTAACCACTTTTCTATATTCGAAAAAATCATAGTGCTGCGGCGCCCGAAAATTAGCACCACGATACTGCTAGAGGCTACTGCGGTGCCCATAGTCACCGCAAAAAGTAAAAAACACGATTTTTATATTATTTTGACTCCAAATAAAGCCTAGAAGTCCATGAAAAACTCTAAAATTAATCCTAATTGATTTAGGACTCTCCTAACCTATAAATAAAAGGAAAAGAAAGCATTAAAGGGGATCTAATCCATCAAAGTGATTCAAGGAGTAATTTCTTAAGTTTCTTCTTCTTCTCTAGGTTTTCTTATGGCCCTGCATGGTTAGTTTATTTTTGTTGGTTGAGGAAGATTGAAACCTCAAGAATTTTTTATGCATTGTGAGATGTGGATTTGAGTTTATTATATCAATTTTAATTGAGTATTGATTATTCATCTATTCTTATTTGCATGATTGTTTCAATTGATATCTAGGGTGCTCACTAATGATTTCATCGTTTCAATCCACAACTAAATCGTATTTTAAACAAAGTTTTCATTATTATGATTCATGAGGCAAATATGATTAATGATTTTGGATTAAGAATTGTTAAACCTATGACCAATGATTGACTAAGTCAAATATAGCCGATGTGTCTATATTTATTTAGCTCTACCAGTTTCTCTAATTCTTTATGTAGTTAATAGGTTATATTTTACCGATGTACTAAATGATTACTTGTTAATTAGGGTTAATTAAGGCGATTGTCATCAATTACTAAACTTAAGGAGGAACAGGGATATAATCTTAATGGTAGATACTCAATTTAAGATTGATTATGTTGTCAATGAACAGTATGATTCCTTGATGGTAGATATCAATCGAAACCAACACTTTTATTCTTAATCACACTCTTTTATTATTTGCACTAATTCTCTTTTTACTTTATTAATTTACTTTTAGCATTCAATCTCCCATTTCTTATTCACAAAAGGTAATACCAGTCTCTGTAGGATCGACCTTTACTCCCACTACTATAGGTTATTTGAGAGGTAAGGTATCAATTTGGGTGTACCTGCAATAGTACACACCAAATTTAACGCCATTGCCAGGGACTGTGTCTATTTACCTATTATGAATTTCTTTTCTTTTTGTTCATAACTTTGAATATGGCAACTAATTTTCAAAAATTTAGCACTAGGCTAGGTATTAATTTAGGTGTACCTACGACAGTACGCACCAATCATTCCAATTTTAGATATAGGAATGCACAAAATAGGCCTATAGGAGAAAATAGTTAGCAAAATTAACAAGCTTATTATCCTAGACAGAATGCATCTTAGGATCACCAGGTAAGTAATCCATTGGAAGATATTGTGAAAACTCTTGTGCATAACTCTCAGTAATTTTAGCAAGAGACAAGAGCTAGCATTCAGAACCTAACAACTGAAATGGGTCAGATAGCAAACACAGTGAGTTGATTGGATGCTTAAAACTTAGATAAGTTACCTTCTCAAATTATGGTGAATCCAAGAGAAAATGCTAATGCAATTGTTTTAAAGAATGGTAAGGAAATTGAAAGTTCACCAGCACCATCTTCTCCAAAGGAATATGAAAAATCAATTAAGGAGAATGAAGCACCTACAGGTAAGTCTCCATATAATTTAAATTATAAAGTGGTGCCTTCTTTTCCAGAAGCCCTTAAAGAAAACAGGCTATATGAGAAAAATTTTGATTTATATCGAACCTTTAGAAAGTGTGAAATGAATATTTCCCTTCTAGATGCTATTAAACAGGTACCAAGATATGCAAAGTTCTTAAAAGAATTATGTATTAAAAAAAGAAGGCAAAAATTGAAGAGATTTGAAAAGGTTCAAATGAGTCAGAATGTATCTACCATGATACAAAAAAAACTCCCCACTAAATGCAAGGATCCAGGTATGCTTACTATTCCATGCAAAATTAGGGATACTTGTATTGAAATAAATGTCATGATACAAATAAATGTCATGCCATATTATATATATACTTCCTTGAAATTAGGACCATTGAACTATACTAATGTGGTAATTTAATTAGCAAATAGGTCCACTACATATCCTAAGGGAGTAATTGAGGATGTCTTGGTACAAGTATATGATTTGGTTTTCCTTGAAGATTTTTATGTACTTGACATGGAAAATAAGGATTTTACCTCTCCAGTATTATTAGAGAAACCATTTTTGAAAACCTCTAAAACCAAGATAGATGTTCACAATGGCACACTCACTATAGAATTTGATGGTGAAGTAATAACATTTAATATGTATAAACCCATGAAACACCTAGGTGATGATACTCCTGTTTATTCTATTGATGTCTTTGATTCCTTAGCACATGATGTGTTTGAATTAGATGAAAAGTATAAACAAGAAGTGATTGTGAGCAAATCCATAGAAGAAGATGATGGTGAAATAGATTTGTATAAAGAAACAAAGGATGAACTGGCTGCACTCAATGGGTTTTCAGAAGGACCACCAATAGGTAATGTTGCTTATATGGAATTACTAATTTTTTATACTACTCTTTTACCTTCTATTGTGCAGGCTCCTACTCTTGAATTGAAGCCACTTTTGGATCACCTTAAATATATATTTTTGGGGGAAGGAGAAATATTTCCTATTAATATTTCCAATAAGCTTGAAGCTGATTAGGAGAAGAAATTAATCCAAGTTCTTAAAGAGCACAAAACTGCAATAGGATGGACCATAACTGATCTTAAGGGGATAAGCCCTTCCATATGTATGCATAGAATATTAATGGAGGAAGGAGCTAAACTATGTAGACAACCGCAAAGAAGGCTAAATCCACCTATGATGGATGTAGTGAAGAAGGAAATTCTTAAAATGTTAGAGGTTAAGGTAATATACCTTATTTTAGATAGTCATTGGGTGAGCTCAGTGCAAGTGGTTCCCAAGAAAATAAGAATAACTGTGATAAAAAATTAGAAGGAGGAATTGGTACCCACCCAAATTCAAAATGGGTCGAGGGTTTGTATAGATTATAGAAAATTAAATTATGTAACCTGAAAAGACCATTTTCCTTTACCTTTTATTGATCAAATGCTGGAAAGGTTATCTGGTAAATCTTAATATTGTTTTCTTGATGGCTACTCAGGCTATTTTCAAATTACAATTACTCTCGAAGACTAGGAAAAGACAACCTTCACTTGTCCATTTAGGACATTCGTATATAGGCGCATGCCGTTTGGGCTTTGTAATGCCCTTACCACTTTTCAAAGGTCTATGGTTAGGATATTCTCATATTACCTTGAAAAATTTATTGAGGTATTTATGGATATTTTTTCAGTTTATGGGGATTCATTCAATGATTGTTTGCATAACCTTTCATTAATTTTGAAAAGATGTCAAGAAACTAACCTTGTTTTAAATTCTGAAATATGACATTTTATGGTTGAACAAGGTATAGTTTTAGGCCATGTTGTCTCCAAAAGGGAAATAGAGGTAGATAAAGCAAAAATTGATATTATACAAACTCTACCTTATCCCACTCGTGTGCGGGAAGTTCATTCTTTTCTTGGCCATGCAGGTTTTTATAGAAGATTCATAAAGGACTTTTCCAAGAAAGCAGCAACCATGTGTAAATTGCTTCAAAAAGATGTCTTTTTTGAATTTGATGAAGAATGCAGGGAAGCTTTTGACAAATTGAAAGAGTCTTTAATTTCAACTCTAATCATCCAAGCACTAGATTGGAACTCCCTTTTAAAATTATGTGTGATGGTAATGATCATGCAGTTGGAACAGTACTTGGCCAAAGAGTTGGAAACGCATCCCATGTGATATATTATGCCTCCGAAATACTAAATGATGCCTAGAAAAATTCTACCACCACTGAAAAAGAGCTCTTAGATCTAGTCTTTGCAATAGAAAAATTTAGATCATATTTAATATGAACTAAAATTATTGTTTTTACTGATCATGCAGCTTTGAGGTATTTGGTGATGAAAAATGTAACATCCCTAATTTTGTTTCATTTATTAATAAAGGTACATAAATATTTAGTTAAGAAAATAAAATTTATTATACAATTTTTAAATATCTAAGGAAATATAATCCTTAGAAATTCTTCACATTATGTGTATGCATAGAAAATGTTTCTAACATTAAGGGAATAAGTAAACAGAGAAAAATCTAATAGGAAAAAATTTGAAATAACATACTAAAGAGAGGAAAAATTCTTGGTTAAGGAAGATATATTTTTGGGAAGTAAGTCAAGGTCTTAAAATTTCAAGAAGATTGGATTAGGGTAATTTTTCCTAATTCAACAGCTAGAGTTCCTAAGTTTAACATCTCCACCCATATATTGAGCTTTCACCTATGGACACTTCATATAGATTTTTTCCAATTTATATGAGTTTCTAGCAAGCGAATAGGATAGCCCAAGAAAAAAATAAAACATAGACTTGGACTGGGATATAGAAATTGGACCAATAGCCCACAAACGATGAAAATGTGACCAAGTCCTCTATGAAAGGTAGAATTTCAGCCAAAGCAAAGAAAATGGGTAATAATGAGCCCAAATCCAAGAGGAAAAAATAAGAATTATGTGAGGAAATAGTAGTGTAATAATAATCAAGATTAGGTCACATGGCAATAGGACAAAACATCTATATCCTACATTCATAATTTCAACAAGTAGGTAATAATACATGGCATTATGACAAAACATCCTTATCCTACATAAATAATTTCAACAAAGCAAGGGAGACTCGAGGGCTAAAAATTTTCCATCTAGAAGGGCAAGCCTATCATATTTGATTAAGAAAAAAGAAAAAAGAAATAAATCCCTAAATCAAAAGGACCTTGTCCCTTGTCTTAAGAACATTTTATCATAATTTTCAAAATACAAATCTCCTTTTTCTATGCATATCTTGACTATGGGAGAGGAAGACAAAAACATGAGTTGTCTTTCCACAAAAAACAACCAAGTGCATCTTAATTGTGATAAGGTAGACCCATGATTATGAAAGGTGAACCACTTGATAGTTTATTTAAGCAAAACCTACCCTTATAACATTATAATTTTGTCCAAGTGAGGGAAAGAAAAAACATAAGCACGGTAGAGTGAGGAAAGGAGAGAAAGAGAGGAAGGAAGAGGAAGGAGAAGTCGAGAGGACAAAATACTCAAGGTAAGTTATCTTAATCTCTACTTGAATCCATTTTTTCTCTTCATCCTTAGGGTTGAAAACTCACCCTCCTTCTCTTATTTAAGCTGTTAGAAAAGCTAAGGGAAAGGAGGAATCTTGCTACTTCCTTGAAAAGGAAATAAGAAAAAGAATTCACTAAGTGAGCTAGGGAGATATTTAGGTAGGTTTAATAATATCTCTTTTTGAAGAAAAGATTTGAAATCTGTAACATTTATATGGGATTTTAATCTTGAAACTTTGATGAAATTTACAATATTTGTTACTTTGATGATTGCTCATGGATGTTGCTATATCATGTTACATTTTATCTTGCATATGATGGATGTTTTGAACATTTTGGTTGGTGTGGAAAGATCTACATAGGTATGGTTATGGGTGGCAAAATTTTAGGATTTTTATGTTGCTATTTTGTATATTTGAATGTGGTGAAAAATTGATGGAAAATGATTAGATGTAAATTAGGAAGAAAATGGAAGAGGACATAATAAAATGATGAACTAAAACCTTAGGAAAGGTTTGGTTAGGAAACTTGATTTCGGAGTAACTAAGGAATCTTCTGTTTTTGAAATTTTGAGAAGAATCTGTTAGGAATTAAAAGAAATGGTTAACATGAAAAATGTAGATATATGTCTCATGGATTTTTAGCCACTCAAATCACTTAAGTTGGAGTCTAGATGAGGGAGATATTATTCGATTAGTAAGTAGTCGACAAAAAATGGTTAACCAGGGAAAAATCTGTTAGGTAAGCTTTTGTTTTTGAACTTTTAGGAAAAATCTATAGGGAACTAAAATAAATAGCTAACAAGAAAATAATGTATATATGTTTGAAGAAGTTTTAGTCCCACTAGAATCATTCAATGTGGGATCCATATTAGGAAGATATGGTTAGATTAGTTAGTAGTGGTCAGAAACTGGCTAACTAGGGAAGAATATGTGAAGTATACCTCTGGATTTGAATTTATGGTAGAATATGTGTGGATTTAAAGGAAATTTTTAACATAATAAATATATATATATATATATATATATATATATATATGTATCACGGATCTATAGGCTCTAAAATCACTTACGTTGGAGTCCATATGAGGGAGATATGGCTGATTATTCAATAGAGGTCAGAATCAGTCTAGAATCCAAGGTGGTAAATGTAAGAATTTTGGTTTTCAATTTTTTGGGAAACATTCATAAGGAATATGAATCAATGATAAACATAAAAGTTTTATATAAGTGTCTTATCTTTTTATGGGCTTTGGAATCACCTCAATTGAACTTGTTATGGGAGAGATATGGTCAAATTAGTAAGTAGAGGTCTAAACATATCTGAGAAGAAATAACATTGAATTTGAGGGAATCGTAACACTACAATTACTTAAGATTGCACTAAAATATTTAACATAAGGGTTTTAGAGGATTGTCTTATCTTTCAATTGACACTAAGATCACCTCAATCGGATTTAAAATGAGGTTGTTATGCTCTATTTAGTGAGAGAGGAAATAATATTTAAAAAAGAAGAAGAATCTTATAAATGAAAATAATAAATGACTAATGTATGCCATAGTCATTGCCATTGCATGAAATCCTTACCATCTTAAGTGTGTAATTTTGACATGGAAATATTTTATAAAGTGATATTCGAAAATGATTATGTTCATGGCAAGATTGTATTTTACCATTTATTTTTTGTAACAATTATGCTTTGATGATAAATTATGGCATGTGAGTATAATGAACATACATGTTATTAAAATCATATTTTTGGCTATTAATGTGAAAAGAAAAGAGACGAGCACGGTAACATGGCGGTCCGTGTGGTGCACCAGTAGGGGACGCTCTACTCACGGCTACGTTAATGAGAAAAGAAAGAGAAAGTGTGCTATGTCGAACGGAGTGAGAAAAACCTCTTCTGGAGATTAAAAAGTACTCACCTTGACTGGGGTAGCTTAATATGAAATTAAGTTGATAGCCATCATATGATATTCTGAAAATAGTTATTCATGCCATATATGTCATTACTGTATGATTTTCATGTGCATAGATAAAGTGCATTCATGTGACCTAAGATATTTACTATAGTTTATACAAAGGAACATGACATGATGATCTATGTTGATGATAATTATGATTTATTGTTAAACCTACTGGAATTTAATTTTCACTATATTTCCATATCATGTTTAGAGGACTAGATATGCAGATATTCCCTATGATCATCTTTTAGTGTACGTTCGGTCGTGTTGGCTAAGATCCCGGTGAAGGTGCAAACACCCGCACCTATATCCCCGAACAGGTCAATATGGATGAATAAGATGTATACATATATGTGTTTGATTTGTGTACAGATGTTGTTAATTAATTATGTGTATGTGAATCCAGAATTGTATCAATATTAATGTTATACCACAAACCTTAATTATGTTTGGTTAATTTAATTGAATATTATTATGAGTTAAATATTAAAAGTAAAGAGGTAATGACTTCATGGGATTTTAAAAATACATATATTTGTATATATGTCAAAAAATGGAGTTGTTACATAATTGGTATCAAAGCAGGTCGATCCTAGATGGCCAATGGGTGGATAGTTTTCTGAATCAATCTTATGGTATCTTGAGTATGTTGTGGTTGTGCTGTGTAGGGGATCAATGATTTCATATATGTAAGAAATTAATAGTGTTTCTTACTTATAGTCCGAGGTGTTGTTATGACTGCTGTTAAATATTTTTGAAACTAACTATTAGGCTTGATCACCTCAATAGCAGTATAACTTTATTTTTTCCACAGTAGGAATTGTCACGATTAAGGAGGAATCTAGCAAACAATGAAGAGGAAACCTTGCACAACCTTACCATGGAAATTCAAGACCAAGTCACGACCCCCAACCAAATTCTACAATACCTCTAGAATGCTAATAATCAAAATGGTGAGAATGGTGCTAATAACCGGATGGTAGGGAATGATAACGGCATATCCGAGTTCCTAAGGACTAGACCACCTTCTTTTTAAGGCAATTTTGACCTGATTATTATTAAAAGGTGGATAAGGGAATTGGAGAAAATCTTTGAAGTGATGAGTTGTACTGAGGATCAACAAGTTATCTTCACTGCATATACTGAAAGATGAAGCAGAATGCTGGTGCCATGAAGATAGAGAACTTTTAGCTCACCAGGAAAGGCAGATCACCTGTTAGGTGTTCAAATATACCTTTTTGGAAAAGTACTTCCCAAGTACTGTGCAGGCAGAGAATGAGATTGAATTTCTCCAAGTCAGGCAACACAGCATGATCGTAGACCAGTACATCGCGAGGTTGAAGGAGTTGTCTAAGTTCTCCTCTTACCTATGATTTAACCTCGATGAAGCATGGAAGGCTATTAAGTTCGAAGCGGGATTGAATATGGAGATAAGGAATGTTGTTGTAGCTATGGAGATCGAGGAGTTTGTACTTTTGATAAATAAATGCAAAATTTTGGAAAAGAGCTTGAGGGTAGTTGAGGATGAGAAACAAAGACAGAACTTCTGGAAAAGGAAAAACGGGCCACAAAACTCTAGCAAAAAAGTTAGAGGAAAAGGATAGGGTACTGGCAAGAGGCATTGATTTCATTCTAGGGTTAGACTGTATGTCTAGAAATTGGATCTTGCTAAATTATTGCACCAAGATCGTTGAATTTCTACCTCCTACTCCATAAGAGGAGATTCAGTTATTGTTACTAAATGCCAATCAAGTCAATTGAGAGTTGAAGAATAGAGTACTTGGTTACATTATCTTGTGGTTATCAAATATAGAAGTCGAAACGAAGCTTAATGAAATTCCAATAGCTAATGAGTTTCCTGAAGTATTTCCACTAGCTATTCTAAGCTTACCTCCCGAGAGATAGAGTTCTCTATTGATCTTCTTCTAGGGACAGGGTCTATCTCTATTGTACCTTATAGAATGGCCTCGAAGGAACTACAGGAACTCAAAAAATAGTTGGAGGAATTATTAGACAAGAATTCATTAGACCGAGTGTATCACCTTAGGGAGCTCCTATATTGTTTGTTAGAAGAAAGACGGGAGTCTGAGACTATGCATAGATTACAGATAGATGAATAAAGTGACTGTAAAAAATAAGTACCCTCTCTCTAGGATAAATGATTTATTGGATCAACTAAAGGGAGCCTCCATCATTTCTAAAATTGACTTGAGGTCGGGCTACCATCAGATTAGAATCAAGGAGGAAGATGTACCGAAAACAACCTTCAGGATTAGGTATAAACATTATGAGTTTCTCGTAATGCCTTTCGGGTTGACAAATGCACCTGCAATTTTCATGGATTACATGAATCTCATTTTTTTGACCTTACCTAGATCAATTTATGGTAGTTTGTATTATGCTTCAAGTGCTGAAAGAGAAAAAGTTGTATGCCAAATTGGAGAAGTGTGGATTTTGGCTGTCAGAGGTAAAAGTTTTCAGACATATCATTTCCAATAAAGAAGTACCCGTAGACCCTAGCAAGATAGAAGCAGTGATTTAGTGGGAAAGACCAAAGACGGTTACAGAAGTTAGAAGTTTCTTAGGTTTGGAAGGATGCTACAGAAGGTTTATACAAAACTTCTCTTGTATAGCCTTGCCATTGACAAAATTGACCTAGAAGGGAAGTTCTTTCAAATGGATAGATCAATGTGAAGCTAGTTTCCAAGTGATTAAGACAAGATTGACCATTCCTTCTATTTTAATTATCCCAGACTCCACAGGACATTTGAAGAGTATAGTGAAAACTACCAAAAATTGGCGGCAGTATAGTTATGGATGTTGCTATATCATGTTACATGTTATCTTCCATATGATGGATGTTTTGAACATTTCAGTTGGTATGGAAAGTTCTGCATAGGTATAATTATGGGTGGCAAAATTTTAGGATTTTTATGCTGCTATTTTGTATATTTAAATGTGGTAAAAAATTGATAGAAGATGATTAGATGTAAATTAGGAAGAAAATGGAAGAGGACATAATAAAATGATGAACTAAAACCTTATGAAAGGTTTGGTTAGGAAACTGGATTTTAGAGTAACTAGGGAAGTTTCTGTTTTTGTCATTTTGGGAAGAATCAGTTAGGAATTAAAAGAAATGGTCAACATGAAAAATGTAAATATATGTCTCACGATTTTTTAACCACTCGAATCACTTAATTTGGAGTCTAGATGTAGGAGATATTGTCTGATTAGAAAGCAACGGTCAAAAAATTATTAACCAAGGAAGAATCTGTTAGGTGAGCTTCTATTTTTGAATTTCTGGAAAAACTATATAGGGAAATAAAATAAATATTTAACACGAAAAATATGTATATATGTTTTAAGAATTTTCAACCACTGGAATCATTCAATTTGGAATCCATATTAGGAAGATATGGTCAGATTAGTAAGCAGTGGTCATAAACTTACTAACCAAGGAACAATCTGTTAAGTATGCTGTTGTGTTTGAATTTTTGGAAACAATATATAGGGAATTAAAAGAAATTGTTCACATACTAAATATAGAAATATGTATCACGGATCTATAGGCTCTAAAATCACTTAATTTGGAGTCCATATGTGGGAGATATAGCTAATTAATGAGTAGTAGTCAGAATCAGTCTAGAATCCAAGGTGGTAAATGTAAGTGTTTTGGTTTTGGATCATCTGGGAATACTTTGAAAGGCAGATGAAGAAATGATAAAAAATAAAGTTGTATATAATTGTCTTATCTTTTTATATGCTTTGGAATCACCTCAATTAGAGTTGGTATGAGGGAGATATGGGCAGAATAGTAAGTAGAGGTTTGAACCTACCCGAGAAGAAATAACATTGAATTTGAGGGAGTAGTAACACCATTATTACTTAGGATTTCACTAAAATGTTAAATATAAGGGTTTTAGAAGATTGTCTTATCTTTCAATTGATACCCAGATCAACTCAATTGGATTTAAAATGAGGGTTTTATGCTCTGTTTAGTGAGAGAGGAAATAATATTTAAAAAAGAAGAAGAATCTTAAAAATGAAAATAATAAATTACTAGTGTATGCCATAGCCATTGCCATTGCATGAACTCCTTACAATCTTAATTGTGTAATTTTGACATGGAAATATTTTATAAAGTGATATTCGAAAATGATTATGTTCATGGCAAGATTGTATTTTACTATTGATTTTTGGTAATGATTATGCTTTTATGATAAGTTATGGCATGTGAGTATAATGAACATACTTGTTATTAAAATTATATTTTTGACTATTAACGTGAAAAGAAAAGAGACGAGCACAGTCACATGGTGGTTCGTGTGGTGTAATAGTAGAGGACGCCCTACTCACGGCTATGATTATGTTATTGAGAAAAGAAAGAGAAAGTGGGCCATGTCAGATGGAGCGAGAAAAGCCCGTACCGAAGAGTAGAAAGTACTCACCCTGGCCGGGGTAGCTTAAGATGAATATAAGTTGATAACCATCGTATGATATTCTGAAACTAGTTATTCATGCCATACATGTCATTATTGTATGATTTTCATGTGCATAGATAAAGTGCATTCATGTGACCTAAGATATTTATTTTAGTTTATACAGATGAACATGACATAATGATTTATATTGATGATAATTATGATTTATTGTTAAACCTACTAGGATTTAATTCTCACTATATTTCCATATCATGTTCAGAGGACTAGATATGCAAATATTCTCTATGACTGGCTTTTAGTGTATGTTGGGTCGTGTTGGCTAAGATCCCGGTGAAGGTGCAACCACCCAATTGGTATGTCTCCATACAGAACAGCCTATAAGACCCTAATTGGTATGTCTCCATACAAGTTATTATTTGGAAAAACATGTCATCTTCCAGTTGAATTGGAACATAAAGAATTTTGGGCTATAAAGAAATTTAACATGATTTTGGAAGAAAGTGAAGAATACAGGAAATTATAGCTTCAGGAATTAAAGGAAATCAGAAATAAGGCCTGTGAAAATGCAAATATCTATAAGGCCAAAACCAAACTCCTACACGATCGCATGATTTCATGCAAGGAGTTCACTAAAGGACAGAAAGTCTTCCTCTATAGTTCTAGGCTTTGATTGTTCCCAGTTAAGTTTTGTTCTAGATGGGAGGAGCGATTTATTGTTACTAATATTTTTTCTCATGGTGCAGTTGAAATAAAAAGCATTGATAATCAAAATATCTTCATGTAACATCCCTAAGATTTAGTAATTTTCATTTATGTATGGATTATTAAAAGAAATAAAGGAGTAGGGATGTAATTGAAAGGTTTTAAGGATGAAAATGAAAACTTATTAATATTTTTGGGGTCAAAGTGTAATTTTCTAAAATTTTAGGGTCAAAATGTAAATAATAAAATTTAAAGGACTACCTCCAAAAATTAGCAAATTGCTATTTGGTCACTCTATCATTTAAAAAAAAAATCTTTCGTACGTTTATCGGGAGATCACTATTCTCTCACTCTCCTCCATTTTTTCTCTCTAGATTTGGAGTACTTTCAAGCATCTAATATTAAAACTAAGAGTACCAC
Organism: Gleditsia sinensis; assembly: GCA_037074535.1. NCBI lineage: Eukaryota > Viridiplantae > Streptophyta > Magnoliopsida > Fabales > Fabaceae > Gleditsia > Gleditsia sinensis. The sequence goes on from CM073466.1 coordinate 24,608,925, forward strand.
TGGATTAAGGACGAAGAGTACTATGATATTGGGTGAACAATTTTTCAAATCAGACGTAGAATCGCCGCAGATCAGAAGTAGAAAAGCTTAGAAAAAGGTAAACTCTGAAACTCTTATTTAGAGTCATCAAATTGAAAATCTGACATCATAAATGGACTTAGGAGGTAGATAAACTATAAGAAATGAACTTTCAAATTTTTTGACAACTTTTGGTGTCATGAACAGTAACTACGACTGGCGTAAATAGTGATTCAGCCAATGTGAATAGTATTTTCGGCCATGAACAATGACCATCATTGACTGGCATTGACCAAGATCCCAATGTCATTTCCTAGAGTTTTTGGACCCTCTAGACTTACTTCTGAGGCTATTTGGTCAAATTTAGATTGGAAAAGTGTATTTTGGGGTTGTCCAACCTAGAGTTTTATCCTGTGAGTCGATAATCTTTCTATGACTTACCCTATGCTCTTCTTGAACTTTAAATGTATAATTGGTTCTAATTACAAATTATTTATGCTATCATAAGTTTTTGAAATGTTTTAAAATATTTGCTTCACTTACTAACTGGCATATAGTTCAAGAAGGGTATGGTTTTGTAAATAGATTTTGAAACTTATTGAATATGTGGTTCTAAATGTATTTATCATTATTTGGTAAAGTGAATATTATGTGCATAAAGCATTGATCTATAAGGCTATAAAGTTACTGATTATGATTGAATGACAACAGTAAAGCTCATGGCGATGGCGAGTTGCTTGATAATTATTCATTGTATTTGTGAATATATATATATATATATATATATGGATTAATATAAACAGGTTGTATGGCTTGAGACAATACTGAGTAGGGGACACCCTATTAGCTTGAGTGAACCAAGGGAGGACAACTCCAACCAGGTGACAGTGGTAATGTGAGGGGGTAGGAGGGTTATGTACTAACATTTCCTTATCACTTATTGTGACTATAGTCGATTGGTCACTATGCATATAGCAAATGAGTGAATTGAGTATATTGAGAGCTGCGACATGCTAGAGCATTGTGTCGAAAGAGTGAATTTGTAGTCCATATATAGTATGTTAATTATGCATTAACAAAATTTATAATTTTATCTCAAAAGTTTGATATTTTTCTATAGCTTATACAGTTGAACATAACACCATCCCATGCTGTGTGCTTGTGATTATTTGATGGTTCTGATATGAGATCCTCTTAATATTTTTAGGGGAAATATTTTAATACATAACAATATTTGTTTAATGGTCATACCATACTGAATATGATTTTGGATATCTGAATATCCTTTGATTTGAGAATATTGGAAATGCAGGTCTCATATGTATGTACTTCTAAACTATATTTTCTATGTGACAAATTTTTAAATATAAGGACATCTATATGCTGACCTAAGAGATCATTGGAGGTATTATCTATTCATTGAGTTGTCAAACTCACTACACAATTTTTTCACATTTTTCATATAAGAATACAATTTGGTCCTTTCCCTTCATATAGTTGACCAGATAGACGACATAATCTCTGGGTAAGCCTATGTTGTTTCCAAGGCTCGTAGATTTTGATTTATATTATACTTGTACTTTGGAGTATGCTCTGAACACTACAAGCTGGATCCCTGTTTCTACTGTTACTTAGTTATTTACAAACTCGGTCTATATATTGTGTTTACATGGAAATACCTATATGAAACGGTTTTCAATGATAAAGGAATGTATTATGCATATTATGGCAAATATATATTTGTAAAGTATGTGTTTCACGTGCTCTTAAATTAGGGGCGTGATAAGTTGGTATCAGAGGATTAGGTTTCTCTGTGGCTATCAGAGCAAATGATTAATTAGTAGGACCTTTAGTATGGATATGAGCCGGACATATTTATACTTCAAGTCCTGCAGAAGGATTCTATAGGGTCTCAATTTTATTTCTATTCCAAGTTTGCTAAATTTCCTAGTATAAGATTGATCGAATATTGTGGCATTTTAAAAGTATCTATGGGTCAATTTCTACCTGAAAGTAAAAGGAATAGGCATGCCATATAATTTAAAGAATTGAAACATATGGCTAATATGATCGTTTCTGAAGGTGATATCCGTTTTACCCGATTGTCTTGATAGGGTAGACTTTGATGTGATATTAGGAATGGATTGGTTGGCATCATGCCATACCATTTTGGACTATCACCTTAAGGTAATTAAATTCAATATTCTTAGAAAATCTCATTTCTTGATACAAGGAGACTGTAGTGAGGTACTCAGTAATCTATTCTCTGCTCTAACAGCCCATAAGTTATTACAAAATGGTACCAAGGATATTTGGCAGTGGTGAGAGATGTTGATATAAACTATACCAGTGTAAATCAAGTTCTAGTGGTTATGAAATTTCTTGATGTGTTTCCAAAAGAATTGCCTAGATTACCCTTGAAATGAGAAATAGAATTTGATTTTGATTTACTTCCTAGAACCAAACTAGTATCTATATCCCTATATAGAATGATATCAACTGAATTTAAGGAAAAAAAATAGTGACAAGACTTGTTAGACAAGGTATTTATACATCCTAATACTCTCCTTGAGGTACTCTAGTCCTATTTATGAAAAAAAATGATGGATCACTGTCGTTATGTGTAACATCGTTAATTTCATTTCTTTTATTAATAAAGGTACATAAATATTTAATGTAACATCCCTAATTTTGTTTCTTTAAAGGTATATAAATATTTAATTAAGAAAATAAAATTTATTAGACAATTTATATATATATCTAAGGAAATATAATCCTTAGAAATTCTTCACTTTATGTGTATGTATAGAAAATGTTTCTAACATTAAGGGAACAAGTAAAGAGAGAAAACTTAATAGGAAAAATTAAAAATAACATACTAAAGATTGGCGAAATTCTTTTGTAAGGAAGATAAACTTTTGTGAAGTAAGTAAAGGTTTTAAAATTTTAAGAAGATTGGATTAGGGTAATTTTTCCTAATTCAAGAGTTAGAAATTTCTAAATTTAACATCTCTACCTATAAATTGGGCTTTCACCTATGGATACTTCATATAGAGTTTTTCCACTTTACATAAGTTTCTAGCAAGCCCATTGGATAACCTAAGCAAGAAATAAAACATAGACTTGGACTAGGAAATAGAAGTTGGACGGATAGCCAAAAAATTATGAAAATGTGACAAAGCCCTCCAAGAAAGGTAGAATTTTATCCAAAGAAAAGGAAATGGTTAGGAATGAGCCCAAATCCAAGAGGAAAAATAAAATAAAATAAATCATGTGCTGAAATAATAGTGTAATAATAATATATATTAGATTACATGGCATTAAGACAAAATTCAGCAAGTGGTGTGATATCCTACATTCATAATTTTAGCAAGTGGTATGATAATACATGGCATTAGGATAAAACATCTATATACTACACTCATAATTTTAGCAAGTGGGTAATAATACATAGCATTATGACAAAACATCCTTATCCTACACAAATAATTTCAGCTAAGTAAGGAAGATTCAAGGGTTGAAAATTTATCACCTAAAAAGGCAAACCTATCATACTTGATTAAGACAAAAGAAAAAGGAAATGAATCCCTAAATCAAAAGGAACTTTTCCCTTGTCTTAAGAACATATTATCATAATTTTCAAAATAGAAATCTCATTTTCCTATGCATATCTTGACTAAGGAAGAGGAATACAAGAACATGAGTTGTTTGTTTTCCAAAAATCAACCAAGTGCATTCTAATTGTGATAAGGTAGACCCATGATCATGAAAGGTGAATTATTTGATAGTCTATTTAAGCAAAACCCACCCTTATAACATTATAATTTCGTCCAAGTGAAGGATAGGAAAAATATAAGCAAGGTAGAGTAAGGAAAGGAGAGGAAGAGAGGAAGAAAGAGGAAGGAGAAGTCTAGAAGACTAAGTGCTCAAGGTAGGTTTAACAATATTTCTTTTTGAAAAGTTTTGAAATTTGTAACATTCATATGAGATTTGGATCTTAGAACTTTGATGATTGATCATGGATGTTGCTATATCATGTTACATATTAATCTTGCATGTGATGTATGTTTGAATACTTAGGCTGGTGTAGATAGTTTTGCATAGGTACGACTATGGTTGGCAAAATTTTACGCTTCTGTTTTTAAAATTCTGGGAGGCATCGGTAAGGAATTAAAATAAATGGTTAACATAAAACATGTGGATCTATGTTTCATAGATTTTTATCCACTGGAATCACTCAATTTAGAGTCCATGGGAGGTAGATATGTTCTGATTAGTAAGTAGTGGTCAGAAAATGGTTAACCAAGGAAGAATCTGTTAAGTATGCTTCTGTGTTTGAATTTTTGGGATAAATATGTAAGGAATTAAAAGAAATTCTTAACATAAGAAATGTATATCTATGTTTGACAGATTTGTAGCCACTGGAATCACTCCCTTTGGAGTCCATATGAGTTATATATGTTCCGATTAGTAAGCAGTGATCAGAAAATGGTTAATCAGGGAAGAATCTATTAGGAATGCTTCTATGTTTGAATTTTTGGGAACATTCTTTAGGCAAATAAAATAATTGGTTAACATAAAAATTTTAGATATATGTGTCACGGAAGTTTAGCCACTGGAATCACTAAATTTGGAATTCTTATGAGGGAGATATGGGTAAATTAGTAAGTGTAGGTCAGAACCTACCTTAGAAGAAATAACCTGTAACTTGAGGAAGTAATATCACCAAGATTCCTTAATATTTATCTAAACTATTCAACATAATAGTTGTAGATAATTGTTATATTTATAAATTGACACCAAGATCACCTAAATTGGAGTTAAAAGGAGGGAGTTATGCTCTAATTAGTGTGAGAAAGTCAGACAGGATGAAAACTTACATCAGGGAATAACTCAACATAAAGCATGGTCGTGTTTCAAGGCACAGTCAGGCCATGTTCTGGCCTGGAAATGGCATTTTGAAGCCTAAAGCATGGCTGTTTCATAGTAAATGGCCAAGCCATGTTATAAGATTCGTTTAGGCCGGTTTGGAAGTTGGTAAAACTTATTTTCAACATTTTGTCTACTCTAAATGAACCTAATTAACTAGTGGATATTAGTAGAAACCAAATTGATGAAGAATTTTGTATTAAATTTATGAAATGATTTAAGTAGGAGAAAAGTGACTAGAGGCCATGCATAAAGAAAATGAAGAGATAAAAATAATATTTAAAAAAGAAGAATCTTATAAATGACTAGTATATGCCATAGCCATTACTATTGTATGAACTCTTTACCATCTTAAGTGTGTAATTTTGACATGGAAACATTTTTTTATGAAACATTATGGCATGTGAGTATAATGAACATACTTGTTATTGAAATCATATTTTTGGCTATTAATGTGAAAAGAAAAGAAATAAGCACGGTCACATGGCAATCCGTGTGGTGAACCAGTAAGGGACGCACTACCAACGGTTATGACGATGATAATGAGAAAAGAAAGAGAAAGTGTGCCATGTCAGACAGAGCGAGAAAAACCCATACCGGAGAGTAGAAAATACTCACCCTGACTAGAGTAGCTTGATATGAGAATACATTGTTAGTCATCATATAATATTCTAAAAATAGTTAATTCTGTCATACATGTCATTACTGTACGATTTTTATGTGCATAGATAAAGTGCATTCATGTGACCTAAGGTATTTGCTATAGCTTATATAGATGAACATGACGTGATGAACTATATTGATTATGATTTATTGTTGAACCTACTGGGATTTAATTCTCACTATTTTTCCATATTATGTTTAGAAGATTAACTATGCAGCTATTTTTCATTACTCTTATTATTGTTGCACGTTGGATCGAGGTGCCATACCTTGGGCAAATACTAATTATATCGAATGTATGAGTAGTAGACATGATTGAGATTCCGGTGGAGATGCCGCCACCTACACCAGTGTCCCCGAAAATAGTCTGCGTGGATGATTAGGCCTCATATGTACATGTATATGTTTAACTTTTGTATGGATAATTATAAATTAATGATGTGTACGTGAACTCAGTATTATATCAATAATAATGGTAGATTTCAAACCTTAATTACGCTTGGTTAAATCAAATAAATGTTATTATGAGTTAAGAAGTAAAAAGGTAATAACTTCAGGGAATTTTACAATTATAGAAAAAAAATTTGTTACATAAATGGAGTTGTTACAATATGCATAGATTACAAATAATTGAATAAAGTGACACTGATAATAAATGCCCATTACTTCGTATAGATGATTTGTTTGACTAACTATAGTGTGCTCAATACTTTTTTTAAAAAAATAATTTGAGACATAGATATCATCATTTTATTATAAGGGAAGAGTAAATTCTAAAAAATGATTTCAGAACTCAGTATTAAGCACTATAAGTTCTTAGTGATGTCATTTAGCTCAACTAATGCCCTAGCTACTGATAAAAGGAAAAATTGTGTGTTTAATTGTTATATTTTGTCCCCTAATAAATAGTAAACTTGTGATTATTTCCTTGCTTTTGGTTATGCTTTCCTTTGGATACTACTTTGTTTTTTTTTATGTTTGTAGGTGAGCAAAAGAGGCCAAGAAGCAAGGAAAAACACTCATGTGAGGAGCCATATGGACTTCAAACATGCTAAGGAGGAAGCAAGGAGGCAACCCTAAATAAATTGGGAAGAAAAGAGCTTGGCAGCCTCAAACACGGCCAGGCCGTACTCTGTGCAAAGAATTTATTTTCTCCTAGTTTTCTAGCACGAAGCACGGCCAGGCTGTGTCATGTAGCACGACCGTGCTTCGTGACCGTACATTCCATAATTTTTAGGGTTTTGAGCAACCAAAGGGATATAAATACATAGGGAAGCACAACCAAGAAGATGGAGACACATTCAGACTTACTATTACTCAGTTTTAGGCTTAGGAAATACCATCATATTAGGTTTAGAGTAGAATTAGTGATTAATTCATGTTTTTAGAGTAGAATTTACTGCAATTCAAGAATTGTATTTCAGTTTTACATTCTTAAAACTAGGTTTTATCTTTCTATTTTACTTCCATCTCTACTTCTACTCTTCTATCTTGTTTTATATTAAACTATTATGATTTACTTAATAAAAATGATTTTGGTTTCTGTTTCTATTATGCTTTAGTAAATTTCATCTAGGGTTTCGGTAAATCCACTTCTGGTATAATGATACTGAATTATTGAATTGAATTATTGGAACCCTAATTGTATTATCCATGGTTAACTAGGATTGACTATTATGTATTTGATTATATGAGTTGATGAATGTCTAGCCAATATTTATCACATCTTAGGATATTAATTGATGAATTGAAAGGTGAAAGTTAATACCGGAACCTAATAGTTAATTAGAGATATCTTAATCACGAAAGTAATTTAAGGTTCTTTAGGAATGAATCAATTAGTGGGAAGGAGAAAACTGATTAATTGTATTCCATGGTTGGCATAGAACTTAATGGACCTAGGTTGAACTAAGAACTACGAAAGTAGGCAATTGGATTAACCTAGGTACAATTAGTAACACTTGAAAGAGGTTGCTAGTTAATTAAGGATAAACCATCCCAAATTACCAAGATAATTACAATTATAGGTACATATTGGTTATTGAATATCATAAGTGTGGTAAACCCTAAACCTAGGCTTTTATTAATTGAATTACTTATTTACTTAATTGTGACACAGTCTCTTATAGCGTTACATTGATTTAGATAGCATACTTCGTAAAGTCTAGTAATTGATAATCATTCTCTGTGGGATACAACTCGTACTCGTCAGACTAGCTACAGCTATGCCGTGCGCTTGCGGTTATTTATAAAACACACACAACAAGTTTTTGGTGTCGTTGCCGGGGACCAATACTCAATATTAGATATTTTTCAAAATAGCTAGACTAGATCTTTTTCTTTTTCTGCATATTTTATCTTGTTGATTTTTGCCTCTTTTCTTCCTTTATAGATGTGTTTCTCTTTTATGCAAAGAGAACGTCAGTTCTTTAATAAATTTGATCTAGAAATTGAACGCACACTATGAAGGAGAAGAAGAAGACAACAGCAGGATCTCGCTGCACCTACCATGGCGAAAAGAGATAATAGATCTATTAAAGATTTCACTGCCCCAGATACTTATGGCCTGAATATAAGCATAGTAAGACCAGTTGTTGAGGCAAACAATTTTGAGCTGAAGCCTTCTCTTCTGCAAATGGTTTAGCATAATTAATTTGGAGGGTCACCTAGGGAAGACCCTGATCTCCATCTTTCAGTCTTTCTGGAGTATTGTGACACCTTGAAGCTGAATGAAGTATCTTCTGATGCCATCAAACTAAGACTGTTCCCATTCTCTCTGCAGGACAAGGCCCGTGCATGGTTTCATTCCTTTCTATCAGGGTTAATAACTACATAGTAGCAACTTTCTCAAGCTTTCTTGGCCAAATATTTTCCATCGAGTAAGACAGCTCATCTTAGGAATCAAATTACTACCTTTGCTTAGAAAGATCTTGATTCTTTATATGAAGCTTGGGAGATATTTAAAGAGCTCCTCAGAATATGCCCACACTATGGGTTAGAGAAGTGGCTTATAGTCTATACATTTTACAATGGACTAATCTACAACACCCGAATGTCTGTAGATGCTACAGTAGGAGGGGCCATTATGAATAAAACAGTTGATGAGGCATATGAGCTGATTGAAGATATGGCTTAGAATCATTACTCATCATTTAGTGAGACAAGAAAACCATCAGGTATGTATGAAGTAGATGCATTTAATCATCTAACTTCTAAAGTTGATGCATTATTTTAGAAATTAGATAAGTTAAGCATCAATGCTGTTGGTTTATCTCTATCTTCTACATGTGAGATTTGTGGAGGTGTTGGTCATGTGGCCAATGAATGTCAGCTTGGAAACTCTACACCTCAAGATTGTGAGTAAGTAAGTTTTGTAAACAATAATCAGAGAAGCAATCCTTACTGCAACACCTATAACCCAGGCTGGAGAAATCACCATAATCTCTCATACAAGCCAAATACAAATCATCCTCAGAACAATTTTAGGAAACCTCCTGGATTTCAGAATCAAAGGCCATTTAATCCTCCTCCTTAGCTAAAGTCAAATCTAGAGGCTCTGATGGAAAATATCATCACTACTAAAGACGAAACACAATGATGAGTTCAGAGCCCAACACCACTCAATAAATGAGGCTATAAAAGATTTAGCCTCTAAGGTTGACTCGCTTGCTACCTATAGTAAGATGCTGGAAACTTAGGTAGCACAACAAGCAAGCCTATCTAACAAAAACTTTGGCAGACTTCCAGGTTAGACTGAGAACCCTAATGAGCATTGTAATGCCATTACCCTTAGAATTAATAAACAATTGGCTGAATCAGAGAGAAGATGAGAGATAAAAGAAGATAAACCTCAGGCTGCATTTGAGAAGAGAAGAGAAGAGGAGCCAAAAGAAGAGGAAAAGAAGGAAGAAGAGCCCAAATGCCAAGATATTTTGGGAGGTTTCTAGATATTTTGAAGAAGTTAAACATTATCATTCCATTCCTAGAATCCATCTCCCAAATGTTTTCCTATGCGAAGTTTCTGAAGGAAATCCTCTTAAACAAGAGGAAAATTGAAGAGCATGCTGTTGTGGTATTAAAAGAGGGATCAAGTGAATCAATCCAAAATAAGCTACCACAAAAGCTTAAGGATCCTGGAAGCTTCTCAATTCCTTGCTCTGTTGGTGATATGAAAATTGATAAAGCCCTATGTGATCATGGAGTAAGTATGAGTCTCATGCCTTTTTCAGTTTACAAGAAGCTTTAGATGGGTGACTTGAAGCCTACCACCCTTTCTCTTTATTTGGCTAACCGATCCATCAAGCATCTGGTAGGTATATTAAAGGATGTTTCTCTAAAGGTGGGTAAGTTTTATATACCTATTGATTTTGTGATTTTAGAGATGGAGTAAGATGACAAGATCCCCATCATTCTGGGAAGACCTTTCCTAGCCACAACCGGTGCAAACATTAATGTAAAAGATGGAAAGATTTCTTTGAATGTAGGGGATGAAAAAGTAGAATTTAATTTGAATGATACTATGAACCCTCCTTATCTAAATGAATCTTGTTGTATGATTGACTTACCTGAACTAAAAAAGAATCCAAATGTTGTGAACTTTTCTCCTTCTGTCCCACTTGAGTTATTCTCTGTGGAAAGTTCTTGTGTTTATGTTAAATAGGGGGTCAAAAGGCAAGAAATTGAGAAAGTTAAATATATGAAAGTAGAACCTAAGCAACCCCCTCTCAACCTCAATGGAGCTAAGGAGGAAAAGAATGAGCCAACAAGATCTTTGAAGGCTATTAGGCAAAGCCTCAAGCACCATACTAAGAGGCAATGAATAGCAAAGAAAGTTATTCAAACTCTCTTAAAGCCTCCTTGAGTGGAAAGCATGAAAAGGAGTCGAGCTAATGACTTTAAACAAGTGCTTGGTGGGAGACAACCCATATTTTAATTTTTAAGTTTTTTTTTTGTTTTTTTTTCTTGCTTTTTGTTTTTGTTTTTATCTTTAATTTAGTTAATTTCTTAGGTTAGAAGTTTAATGATTGTTTCCATATGTTTTATAGGTAAATTTCCATGTCCCCAAGGTTGGAGAAAGGATGATAATCAAAAGAAATTCAAGAGGATAAAAAAACTACAGCAAATTTCAAAGAAATAGGAATTCTATCATTAAACACGGGCTACCTGTGTCATGTAGCACGCTCGTGCTTCAATCACAGGCTAAAATTTGCAAAATTTGGAGTTTTCAATGCAGAACACGGGCAAGCCGTGCCTCATGACACGGCCGTGCCCCAGGCCTAGTGCAAACACACCTTGCCCATGTTGCTCAACACAGGCCAAATCTAGGGATTTTGGTTTTCCGGTGCCAAGCACGACCGTGCTATGTCTCAAACCATAACTATGCTGGGTTCCAGTAAACACAGCCCTTTCGTGCCAACCAACACGGGCCATTCTCCAGGAATTTTTGAAGGTCCAGTCGAAGCATAGGTGTGTCGTGCTTCGTGCCGAAGTAACTATTTTTCCCTTTTTTTTCTTCTTTTCTTATCCTGTGTATCATTATATTCTCATGTGCCCTAGCCCATGCCTCACCCAGTTGCTTTGTTCTCTCCTCCCTTCCTTTCCTAAGTCTATCTCCTTCCTTAACCTTCACCCTCAATCCCATGCCCGTGCCCTAATCTCTTTCCCTCTCGGTTCCCTCATAACCAGAAATTCCCATTCCAGCACTCCCCTTCTCCTCCACTCCCTCACCCGAATCCTTCTCTGCACCCACACCTCACTTTTTCCTTTTCCCTCTCGGTCTCCCCACACCTAACCATTCTCGTAGCCTACCATTCCTTCCTCTTTCAACTCCCTCTCCTAGCCAACTTGAAGCCACACACCAAGAAATTCCCATGTACCAAAATTCTCCCATAACCCAAAAATCTCATCCCCTCCATTAACCCGTGTTCCCCTTCTACCTGTGCCTTCAGCAATCTCATCCAACTGTGCCTAGCCCAAAAACCATACCACTTCCCATTCTCCTGTGTACTCTCCCCCTCAACCAGAAATTCTCATGCTCACCCACTCCCTTTCCCATTATTCCCCTATATCACCCGTGAGCCCCATACTTCCCTGCACTTGACTCTATTCCCTGCTATTGGCATCACCAACATGGCTTCCCTCCAAGTATAATTTTAACCTTTCTTTGCGCTTAATTTCTTTGATCTAAATTGGACTTCCCTGATGGTTAGACTAGATTATTCCTCTGGATTGAACTAGATTGGTTTATATATTTGAATTTTTTCTGCAACTGGGTTTAATTGGACTAGTTTTGAGAATTTATGCACACTGTGATTTTCATTATTACTAAATTCTCTAGTTTCTATTTCTCTGAGTTAGTTTAGTCTGCATGTGAATCTCCTGGTAGCTCTTACTTGTTGGTTTGCTGACCTTGCATTATATATGGTTTGCACTATTTAGTTTGATTTAGCATTACATTGTATTGGAATCTTTTGAATTAAAATTCCCTTCCCATTGTTAGACTTGCCAGATGGTTTATCTACATGGGGTTAGTTAGACTATTTTTGGCAAGAACTTCTACCGAATTTGAATTGCATTATTATTGAATTTTCTAGTTGCTGCTGGATTGAAATTTGCTACCCTTTGCTTCTCTTGGATATATCACTGGTTTTTCTAAGCATTTGCTGCAAAAATTGGCATGCATGTGTGCTTAAAGTTCTAATTTTTTCATTTCCTGATTATTCTAAAGTTTGGATCCAAAACTTTTTTACTTTGCACAAAGAATTGTCAAGTATTTGCTGGCAAACGTTAATATAATATATTGTGATTGCTTATGTAACATCCCCGATTTTTTTTTCTTATGTTACTAATTGAAATTTATTTCTTTCAGAGAGGAGAATGGATTTTGGATCTCATGGGAGGATTAAATTATTTTTACATAAGTCAAATAAGTTAGTAAGAATGGTTAAAATGACATTTAATTTATGTAATTAATAGGGATGATATTAGTGTAATTATGGATGATGGCAAGGGCATTTTGGAGATAAAGAGGTGGTAGGTAGGGGGTAAGTAGGGAAAAATAAAATAAAATAAAATAATGGGAAGATAAGAAGGAGAAGGGGAGGGAGTGACGGAGGGAAAGAGAAGAAAAAGAAAAGGAGAAAGAGAAAGGGGAAGAAGAAGAAGAGAAAGAGGAAGAAGAGAAAAAGGAAGAAGAAGAAGAGAAAGAGGAAGAAGGAGAAGGAAGACTAAAGAGAAATCAAGGAATCAAGCACCAAGTTTAAAGGAATTTGAGGTAGGTTTAACATCTTCTAATAAATTTTTGTACAAAATTATATATATGCTTTTAGATTTTTTAGATGTGATTTTGAATAACATGTGGTCTGGAAATTTACATAGAATTCTATTTTGAATGTTTGGACATGCATATGGGTGCATGGGATTATATAAAAGGAAATCAAAGGAGAAGATAAATTAAGCTGAATTTCGGAATAATTGGGGAAGCTTCGGTTTTTGGAATTCTGGGAATATTCGTTAAGGATTTTAAAGAAATGGTTAACATATGAATTGTAGATATATGTCTCACGGATCTATATCCTTTAGAATTACTTAATTTGGAGTTCATATGAGGAAGATATGACTGGTTAATTTAACAGAGGACAAAATTCAGGATAGTAAAAATAAGCGTTTTTATTTTAATTTTTGACGAATAATCTGTAAAGAATATGAAGAAATGATAAACCCAAACGTTGTAGATAATTGTCTTAGCTTTCTATAGGATTTGAAATTACCTCTATCGGAGTTCGTATGAGGAAGATATAATTGAATAAGTGAAAAAAAATCACAGAACACGGCCAGGCCATGTTCTGGGTTGTTTCAACACGGATAAGCCGTGTTCAGGGCTATTTTTAAGCATGTTTGAAGTATTTTTCAAGCATGGCCGTGTTGGGTGCTGGATTATCATACTTTTCACTATTTTATGCCTAAAAATAATCTTGTTTGTTGTAATATTTTTAGGAAACATATATTCAAGAAAAATACTTTTAAATGATGATTTTGGTGTCACAAATTACTCTTTTTCTTAAAATGAATTATATTGAATATTGGTATGTGATGAATGATTATTAATCATTTGGTATAAAAATGATACATCATATTATGAAAGTAATTAAATGGCAAGCTTAAAGCTCATGACAAGTTGCTTGATAGTTATATATTGTATTTGATGAATATGAATTTATATATATACATTTATATGTATGGATAAATATCGACAGATTGTATGGCTTGAGACGGTACCGAGTAGGAGATGCCTTATTAGCCTGAGTGAGCCAAGGGAGGGCCGCTCCAACCGGGTGTCAGTGGTAATGTGAGGAGGCAGGAGGGTGATGTACTCACATTTCCTGATCACTTATTATGACTGTAGTCGATTGATCATTAAGCATATAGCAAATGAGTAAATTAAAAGCCGTGATAGGGTTGAGCATTATAAAAAAAATTGACTTTCAGTGCATTTGTAGTATGATAATTATGGATAAACAAAAATTATGATTTTCTCTCTGAATTTTGATATTTCTCTGTAGCTTATACAACTGAACATAACTCCTATTTTTTCATCATTTTTTTATATATGTTAAGTCTACTGGGAACCTTTGTTCTCACTATTATTGTGGTGTTATGTTCAAATAAAAAGAATTGAGATGCAACACAAAATGGCGTTACTGATAGAGATCTAGATGTCAGCAACACCTCCTCACCCTTTGTATTTCAAGGGTGAAGTGCTGTATAAAGACTCTTATTTATGTATTGAAATGTTGTATTGTATAAATATAATATGTGTGAGATTTGTAATATATATGTAAACATGTATATTGTATTTTGAAATGTTTGTATGGTATAATTATAACATGTATGAGGTTTGTAATAAATATGTATATATATATATACATATGGTGTATTTAACATGCGTATTGTGAAAAAAAAACCCCGGACGTTACATCTTACATCCCTAGAAAACTTCTGCCTAAATTTCACATTGGATAATATTTTTTGATTAGGTAGCTAATGTTCATATTGCTTACATTAAATTAGCTATGTACTTCCTGGAAAACAAAGACAACATTTGGGCTATTTGAGTACTAAACTTTTCTTATTCTTTTCTCTGATTAGTGCATTACTCTTAGATTGTTTTGATTCTGACTTACACTCTGCTGGCTGAGATATAAATTAGCATTAACTTTAGCTATGGTTCATCTGCTTTAGTATATATTTAGCTAGGAAAAACTCATTGAGAGTAGACACTTTGCAAGCCAAAACCTTTCCTGAATGCTCCTTGTTAATCTGATGAAAGATAATTCGGGTCATTACTCTACTTGATGCAATTTATGGCTTGGTTGTTAACTTAAATTATTTTACCCTATATATTCCATTTGCCTTGAGCTGAATTGAAAATCCCATGCTCTTTTACTTTGGGACTTGTTGACCATGCTTTGAGCTCCAATTTCAAATTACTGCATTGCTTAAATTTGGCATACCTTTTGCTAACGCAAGCCAAGTACACCATGCATTTAAGTCAAATCCTCCACCTCCTCCTCTAGACGAATAGTAAGCAAGTGAGTATTACTTTTTCCTTTGTCTGCACTTTCATTATTATTGACATTGAGGACAATGTCAAATTTAAGCATGGGGGAATAGACTTTAGGCTTTTGGTTTAACTAGTTAAATTTTTTGTCTTGCGTGTATATATTGCATATCTCTTGTTTCATTGAAAAATCACATAGTTTGATGTTTTAGAGATAGATTGATGTATTGTAGGTTAATTTTAACTCATGAACATGTGATGCACAATAGAATATGAAATAGGTAGTTATCATCTTAGTCTCTCTTTTCTAGTATTGAACCACTAATTTTTGAAAAATATCTCTCATATTGTGCTATGAATTATATGCCTTGTTTGATTTTAACACTGAGAGTATGAAGGTAAGGAGAGGTGAAAAATGAGGAAATATGGATCCCAAATTTTTTTCACACTAAGTACCCCTTCAAGGCACCAAAAAGAATTTGAGTGAGAAAAAGAGTGAGAAAAATAAAAATAAGGGATAAGGCAACCTAAGGAGATCTAAAGGATAGGTGACCTACTCGAGTGTTTAAAAATCAATTTGATGCATACAACCAATGGTAACAATGAAAGTATATGTATAATAGGAGAATTTGGGTTTAGTTTTAGAAGAGTATAGACTATCTGGTAAATGTCTATTCATATATCTATTGTGTGCACATTGATTGAGTGGAAAAATTATCTCTACTACATTTCTCTATCATCTGAAATTTGTATGCATCATCTCCCTTCCTTTTGATATGTCAAGTTATTTGCTTGAGGACAAACAAAGATTTAAGCATGGGGGAGTTGATAAAGGGGAAAATTGAGTGTTTAATGGTTATATTTTATCCCCTAATAAATAGTAAACTTGTGATTATTTCTCTGCTTTTGGTTATGCTTTCCTTTGGATACTGCTTTGGTTTGTTTTATGTTTGTAGGTGAGCACAAGAGGCCAAGAAGCAAGGGAAAACAATCATGTAAGGAGCCATATGGACTTGGAACATATTGAGGAGGAAGCAAGGAGGCCTGAAGAAATTGGCAAGAAAAGAGCCTGGCAGCCTCAAACATAGCCAGGCCCTACTTGGTGTTGCAAGAAGCCCGGCCAGGCCATACTATGTGCAAAGAATGTATTTTCTCCCAATTTTCCAGCACGAAGCACGGCCAGGATGTATTATAAAGCATGGTCATGCTTCATGTTCGTACACTCCATAATTTTTAAGGTTTTGAGCAACCAAAGGGATATAAATACATGGGGAAGCGTAGCCAAGAAGATGGAGACACATTCAGACTTACTTTTACTCAGTTTTAGGCTTAGGAAATACCATTAGATTAGGTTTAGAGTAGGATTAGTGATTAATTCAGTTCTTAGAGTAGAATTTGCAGCAATTCAAGTATTGTATTTCATCTTTACATTCTGAAAACCAGGTTTTATCTTTCTACTTTACTTCCATATCTACTTCTACTCTTCTATCTTGGTTTATATTGAACTATTATGATTTACTTAATAAATATGATTTTGGTTTTTGTTTCTATTATGCTTGAGTAGATTTGATCTAGGGTTTCGGTAAAACCACTTATGGTATGATGATACTGAATTATTGAATTGAATTATTGGAACACTAATTGTATTATCTATAGTTAATTAGGATTGACTATTATGCATTGATTATATGAGTTGATGAATGTCTGGCCAATATTTATCACGTCTTAGGATATTAACTGATGAATTGAAAGGTGAAAGTTAATACCAGAACCTAATAGTTAATTAGGGATATCTTAATCACGAAAGTAGTTAAAGGTTCTCTAGGAATGAATCAATTAGCGGGCACGAGAAAATCAAATAATTGTATTCCATGGTTGGTATAGAACTTAATGGACCTAGGTTGAACTAAGAACCACGAAAGTAGGCAACTGGATTAATCTAGGTACGATTAGTAACGCTTGAAAGATGTTGCTAGTTAATTATGGATAAAACATCCCCAATTACCTAGATAATTGCAATTAGAGGTACATATTGGTTGTTGAATATCATAAGTGTGGTAAACCTTAACCCTAGGCTTTTATTAATTGAATTACTTATTTACTTAATTGTGACACAGTCTTTCATCGCGTTGCATTGATTTAGATAGCATACTTCATGAAGTCTAGTAATTGATCTAGTAATTGATAATTGTTCTCTGTAGAATACGACCCGTACTCGTCAGACTAGCTATAGTTATGCCGTGCGCTTGTGGTTATTTATGAAACACACACAACAACTATATTTATGGACTTTATGAATATAGTACTTAAACTATTATGTGATCAAATGGTAAATGTATTTATTGATGATATATTAATATGTTCCAAGAGTTCAAAGAATTATAAACAACATTTGAGGATAATTTTACAAACTCAAAGAAAGTATTAGCTATATGCTAAGTTTCTAAAATGTAAATTCTAGTTTAGTAGTGTTACTTTCTTAGGGCATGTGATTAGTAAGGATGGTATTCAAATATACCCTAAGAAAGTAGAAGTGGTACAACAATGGCCATCTCTTATTACAACTATGGATGAAGATCCAAATTCAATTTATGCTTCTTACAGTTGTCTGCCAGCTAATTTATTTGAGCCATAGTTGGATGAGGTACATGAACAAATGCTTGTAAAGTGTAACACCTCTAAGATTTAGTAATTTTCATTTATGTATGGATTATTAAAAGAAATAAAAGAGTAAGGATGTAATTGAAAGGTTTTAGGGATTAAAATTAAAACTTATTAATATTCTTAGGGTCAAAGTGTAATTTCCTAAAAGTTTAGGAGTCAAAATGTAAATAATGAAATTTTGAAGGACCTCCCTCAAAAATTTAATATTTGCAGAAAGGTCCCTCCATCAATATTATAAAAAAAAAAGAAAATTTTCTGTAAATGAGGCTAATGAATAGTATTTTCTCTCTCCTCATTTTTCTCTTTAGCTCTACAGTACTTTCGAGCATCCAATCTCAAAACTAAGGGTATCACTGGATTCAGGACGAAGAGTAATACAGTATTGGCCAAATAATTTTTCAAATCAGCCACAAATCGTTACAGATCGGAAGTAGAAAATCTTAGAAAAATGTATGTTATGTGACTTTTATTTAGAGACCTCAAATTGAAAATCTGACATCGTAGATGAATTTAGAAGATAGATAAACCTTAAGATATGAAATTTTTTAGCAATCTAACAACTTTTTGTGCATCGTGAACAATAAATATAGCCAGTATAAATAATGATTATGTTAGTGAATAGTAATTCCCATCATGAATAGTACCCCTATTAGTTGACCAGTGTTAACGAAACTTCTAGAGGATAAAATTTGCGATTATTAAGTTATTTTCAGGGTTTTTAGACCCTCCAGACTCAATTTTGAGGTCTATTTAATCAAATTTAGATTGACAAAGTGCATTTTAGGGCTGTCTAACCTGAAGCATTACCTTGTGAGTAGATAATTCTTTCTATGACTTACCTTATACTCTTTTTGAACTTTAAATTTATAATTAATTCTGTTTACAAGTTATTTATACTATTATATGTCTCTAAAATGGATTAAATTACTTGATTTATTTGCGAACTAGTATATTGTTCAAGAAGAGTATGGTTTTGTATAATGATTTTAAAGCCATTAAACATGTGATTTTGCATACATTTCTCAATAGTATAGAAAGTGAATATTTTATGCACGTAGCATTGATTTGTAAAGCTATAAGATTGCCTTCGAAAAAGGGTATGTATATGTGATGAACCCTAACTAGGAAGTTTATGATAGAGGAGCTGTATTGAGAGTAAAATTTTGTAATATACTAAAAGCTCTATTTTGAATGATATGGCATATGTGTAAATGATAATTTCTGTGGAGGAATCCTATTGGAAACACTTTTCTAATAGTAGGTGATATTAGCCCTGGTGCAACTTGATACTTCAACTAGCAGGGGTGGTGTTAGCCTCGTTTGGCGACCAACATATGGGATATGATATGTGAAGGAGAGCGAGATGTCGACTATATGATATGTGATTTGCCCTCCCTTGCTGTGTGCTTAGGAAATGCCCATATTAGAGTCCCTTCTTATCTCCTCTTGAATGGTGGTAGTGCAAACCTTAGCCGAAATGCTAAGTTTAGGCAAATCCTACACCACCAAAGTATGAAAGGTTTTGAACTCTTATATGGTAGTTTTGATATGGGATCTTCCTACTATTTTCATGTGCAATATTTTGATGCATAACAACATTTGTTTCATGATCATACAGTACAATATATTGTTTTAGATATCTGAATATCCTTTGTTTTGAGAGTATTTGAAATGCGGGTCCCATATGGATATACTTTAGAACTGTATTTTCTATGTGACAAATTTTAAAATATGAGTACATCCATATGTTGACCTAAGAGGTCATATGAGGTATTATCTACTCACTGAGTTGTCAAAATCATTACACAATATTTTCATATTTTTCAGATAAGAATACAGAGTTTGGATATTTCCCTTCAGATACGTGATTAGCTAGGCAACATATTCTCTGGTGTTAGCGAGATTCATGCCCAGCTTGAATATGAGTCAAGTTAGGAGGGATAGGGCCATTTTACTTTATGCTATACTGAAGGGCTATTCTATTGATGTAAGGGAAATTATCCACATACATATGTTAGGCTGCATTAGTTCTCAAGGCGGCTCCCTCGTTGCTCCCAGTCTAAACACTAATCTATGTAGGAATGCGAGAGTAAGCTAGGATTTCATTGAGGCTCTCATTCATCCAATGAGACCTATATCCTATGTAGACATACAAAAATATAAAGGGCATAAAGAAGCAGAAGAGGAGGAGTTAAGGGTTCAGCCACTGACTGTAGAGGAACCTAGTAGCAGTTCAACCCCACCACCATCCTAGCACACTATTGAAGACTTTTGGGAGTGAACTGAGTGAAAACTAATCAGGGAAGTTCCATCGAACCACTCCTCATTTTATTACTTGTCTCTCCTATCTTTTTCTTTTCTATTTTACACTGGGGACAATGTAAGTTCTTAAGTGTGGGGGGGTCACTTTCTGATTCAGCTAAATGATTGTATAATAAATCATATACTCATGCACTATTTACTTTTCTTCTATGATCTATGCACTTTTAATTCCAGTTATTGAATGGGGTGAGCATGTGAACTTATTTCAATCTTTGCGTTAGTTTTAGTTAAATCAATAGCCAATTATATAAATGTTTAAATTACTAATAGCTCTTGAGAAACATAAGAAAGTCATTATTATGTGTAATTTTAATTTCTTTTCAATTTTTTTTTAGAATCTTAAAACTATTTTGCATAGCAACTTTGGGTATTTAATTTATTTTTTACTTAGAGAAAGTTTATATAACTCAAAATATTTTAGGATCTCATCAATTTTCTAGAACTTATTTAAATGCTACTGGAGATGAAATCCTAGGCTGATACTATTAATTAGGAGATTATTTAGGCATTATTTGATGAGGTTAATCCTTTCAAGCCAAACCCAAGCAATAAAATATCCTTAGCACCTATATTTTGAGCTTACTTAACATATTTCTTTTTTTTCCACACCCACTGCACAGCCAAGACCCAATTTTATGATTAATACCTTTATTTTTTTTCCTGATTCACTCACTCCATGATTAATGCTTATTTTGTAGAGCTACATTAATAAAAGGGTGGAGCAAGAACAAAAGAAAGGAAAAATCAAAAGGAAAGGAAAAGTCCAAAAATACTGATGAAAGTCTAGGTAGTGAAAGAAAAAGAAATAGAGAATCAAAGAAAAAAAAGGTGAATCCAATAAAGTAAGGGAATAAGTGTGGGTGGGGGGAATTCCCTAAACTTGAGAAAGCTCAAGAGAAGTATAACTAATCATGTGGTGCTAGGTGATCGAGCCTAAATTTATATGTTCTGTCTCACTTCATAACCTAGCCACATCATAAGCTAATTAAAGTCCTTTTAATCTTAAAATGTAGTCTTAGCTTACATTAGTGGAGAGTAGCATGAAAAATAAGCATATGGAAATCCAAAAAAGAGATCCGTACTAGAATTCTTGAGATATATAAACGCATTTGGGTGAGAGACGATTGAACTGCTTAAAGACACACACACACTCAGGGCCTTAGAAAATAAATCATGAATTGCATTTGAGTTAAATATTGCACATAATTATTAAATTTTCTAAAATTTCTTTAAGATCATACAATTTTCACTATGAGGCAACTTATTGGGAAGTCTTTTGCTCATCTCATATATTGAATATCGTTAACATGAATTAATTTGCTTAAGGACAAGCAAAAGAGTCAGTATGGGAGTATTTGACATGCTATAAATTAAGCATGTCTTTAGCATGTTTTAAGTTACTGTTTATTTAATTTAAATAGGATTTAATTGAGATTTCTATTTTATGTTTCAAGAATAATAAAGAAGAAAAGAAGAGGAAAATAGAGAGAAAATATGGAAAAATGCTGATTTTTGATCCTCCATCACTAATTGAGGTATATCTCTCTCATTTGACCTCCGATTGAGGAGATTCCAACAGCTATGGAAAGCAGAGACATAGAGTTACAACTCTTTTGCATGGCACTTTAGCAGAATCCAAAATTTTTTGGGTGCTGTAGCGCTTGTAAGAGAGTGGTGCGGCGCCGTGTCAAAGCGTATATAGAGACCTGTGGCGCTTCCGAACGCACTGCAACGTTGAGCTGCCAAGTACAAGAAC
Source organism: Gleditsia sinensis (assembly GCA_037074535.1). Taxonomy (NCBI): domain Eukaryota; kingdom Viridiplantae; phylum Streptophyta; class Magnoliopsida; order Fabales; family Fabaceae; genus Gleditsia; species Gleditsia sinensis. The sequence continues at coordinate 24,630,836 of CM073466.1, forward strand.
GTCGTGGCACCCGATCCAAGAAGACCAAGCGCTGTAGTTCCCCGTTAGCATGTTTTCGTAGCTCTACAGCGCTCGCCGCCGCACCAGAATGCTAAATTTGCAATTTTGGAGTCCATATGAGGTAGATATGGTCCGATTAGTAGTCAAAGGTCAGAAAATGGTTCATCAGGGAAGAATATGTTAGGATAGCTTCTGTATTTTAATTTCTGGGAATTATCTGTATGGAATTAAAATACATGGTTAACATAACAATTATAGCTATGTGTGTCACGAATTTTTAGCCACTGGAATCATTCAATTTGGAGTCCATATGAGGAAGATATGAGCTGATTAGTAGTCAAAGATCAAAAAATGGTTCATCAGGGAAGAATATGTTAGGATAGCTTCTGTATTTTAATTTCTAGGAATTATCTATATCGAATTAAAATAAATGTTTAACATAAGAATTATATATATATGTGTGAATTTGTAGCCACTGGAATCACTCAAGTTGGAGTCCATATGAGGTATATATGGTATGATTAGTAGGTAGAGGTCAGAACCTATCCGAAAAGAAATAACCTGTACATTTAGGGAGTAATATCACCTTGATTTCTTAATATTTCGCTACAATGTTCAACATAATAGTTTTAGATAATTGTTTTATATTGAAATTGACACCAAGATCACCTACATCAGAGTTCAATTGAGGGAGTTATGCTCTGATTAGTAAGAGAAGGTTAGATATGATGAAAACCTGCATTAAGAAAATAAAGAAATAAAATTAATATTTAAAAAAGAAGACGAATCTTATAATTGACTAGTATATGCCATAGCCATTGCCATTGTATGAACTTCTTACCATCTTAAGTGTAAAATTCTAACATGGAAATATTTTATAAAGTGATATTTGAAATGGTTATGTTCATGGCATGATTACCAATGATTTATGGTAATAGTTATATTTTGATGAACATACTTGTTATTAAAAGCATATTTTTGGCTATCATTGTGAAAAGAAAAGAAATGAGTACGGTCACATGGCAATCTGTGTGGTGCACCAGTAGGGGATGCCCTATCAACGGTTATGATTATGATTTTGAGAAAAGAAAGAGAAAGTGTGCCATGTCGAACGGAGTGAGAAAAGCCCGTACCGAAGAGTAGAGGATACTCACCCTGACCGGAGTAGCTTGAAATGAGAATAAGTTGATGGCCATCATATGATATTCTAAAAATAGTTAATCCTGTCATACATATCATTACTGTATGATTCTTGTGTGCATAGATATAATGCATTCATGTGACCAAAGATATTTTCTGTAGTTTATACAGCTGAACATGACATGATGAACTATATTGATGGTAAATTATGATTTATTGTTGAACCTACTAGGATTTAATTCTCACTATATTTCCATATCATGTTCAGTAGAATAATGCAGATTTTCTCAATGACACTTATTATTTCCGTACGTTGGATTGAGGTTCCCTTCCTTGGGCAACTACCAGTTATATCAGATGTATTTGTAGTTGATGTGACTAAGATTCCGGTGGAGGTGCCACCCGCACCAGTGTCCTCGGAAGTAGTCGACATAGATGATTAGAACTAATATGTAACTTTGTACAAATGTTTGTAAAATAATGGTGTGTATGGAAACTCAGTATTGGATCACTGTTAATAACAATTATGCTTGGTTAAAGTGATTATTATTACGAGTTAATTGATTAGAATTAAAGTAATAATAACTTCATGGAATTTTACAAATATATTAGGAAAAAAAATTTTCGTTACATTTACATAAATGGAGTTGTTACAGAACTCTACTAATGTGCTAATTCAATTAGCAAACAAATCCACTGCATATCTTAAGAAAGTAATTGAGGATGTCTTGGTACAAGTAGATGATTTGGTTATTCCTGTAGATTTTTATGTACTTGACATGGAAAACAAGGATTTTACCTCTCTAATATTATTAAGGAGACTATTTTTGAAAACCTCTAAAACCAGGATTGATGTTCAGAATAGCACACTCACTATAGAATTTGATGGTGAAGTAAGAAAATTTAATAAGTATGAAGCCATGAAACACCCAAGTGATGATACTCCTCTTTATTCTATTTATGTCTTTGATTCCTTAGCACATGATGTGTTTGAATTAAATGGAAAGGATAAACTAGAAGTGATTGTGAGCAAATCAATAGAAGAAAATGATGGTGAGATAGATTTGGATGAAAAAACAAAAGAGGAACTGATTGCACTCAATGGGTTTCCAGAAGGACCACCAACAGGTAATGTTGCTTATATGGAATTACCAATTTCTGATACTACTCTTTTACCTTATGTTGTGCAGGCTCTCACTCCTAAATTGAAGACACTTCCTTATCACCTAAAATATGTATTTTTGAGAGAAGGAGAAATAATTCCTGTTATTATTTCCAACAAGCTTGAAGCTAATTAGGAGGAGAAATTAATCGAAGTTCTTAAAGAGCACAAAACTGCAATAGGATGTACTATAATTGATCTTAAGGGGAGAAGCCCTTCCAAATGTATGCACAGAATATTAATGGAGGAAGGAGCTAAACCATTTAGACAACCCCAAAGAAGGCCAAATCCACCTATGATGGATGTAGTGAAGAAGGAAATTCTTAAACTGTTTGAGGTTAAGGTAATATACCCTATTTCAAACAGTTATTGGGTGAGCCCAGTGCAAGTGATTCCCAAGAAAACAGGAATAACTATGATAAAAGATTAGAAGGAGTAATTGGTACCCACCCGTATTCAAAATGGGTGGAGGGTTTGTTTAGATTATAGAAAATTCAATTATGTAACCCGAAAAGACCATTTTCCTTTACCTTTTATTGATCAAATGCTGGAAAGGTTATCTAGTAAACCTTACTATTGTTTTCTTGATGGCTATTCAACCTATTTTCAAATTACAATTGCTCCTAAAGACCAAGAAAAGACAACCTTCACTTGTCCATTTAGGATATTCGCATATAGGCGTATGCCGTTTGGGCTTTGTAATGCCCCAGCCACGTTTCAATGATGTATGGTTAGCATATTCTCAGAATCCCAAGGGTATATATTTGATTTAAGACTGATTATATTGTCAATAATCAATGCAATCTCTTGACAGTGGATGTTAACCGAAACCAACGCCTTTCTTATTAATTACTCTCTTAATTACTTTCAATATTGTTTACTTTGTTATTACAATTATCAATCCCCCTTATCTCAATCACATAAGGTAATTCTAGTCTCTGTGGGATCGACCCTTACTCTCACAACTACAGGTTAGTTGAGAGGTAAGGTATCAATTTGGTTGTACCAATTACAAGAATGGCGGGGTATAATGACAGAAACATACAACGGGCAACAAAAATCATCGCTAAATCCAGATTTTACGACAGTTTTGAAACCATCATTAAAATTTTCATTTTAACCATGGTTAATCGGAAAACATCCTTAAATAGCAACGGTTTAAGTATAACCATCATAATATGAGGCCAACAAAACTGGTTCTAGGAAATAGTGCATTTTTAGGATGGTTTTAGTTTAACCGAGGTTATTTAACAATGATTTAACCTAAACCGTGGTTATATAATGACGGTTTTGGTTAAACCGTTGTGTCTCTACAACGTCTAGAATTTTGACCATTCCTCGGGATATGTGTAGTTCAACAAAGGTTTCCATAGAATTGTCGTTAAACCTAGTTATAATGATGGTTAATTGTGAAATCGTCGTTATGTGGGTCTGATGACGGTTTATTAACCATCGTTAATGTGGTTTAACAACGGTTCTGAACTGTCATTAAACCACGCGTCTGTTTATAAATTCAAGTTCCCCTCTCATTTTCATTACGAAGAACTTGAATTATAGTTTTTCATTACAAAATATATTTGAGTGTGGCACACGAATATCAATTGACGTACTTTTGTGTAGTTTGGGAGTATTTTTATCTTGCTCAAAGTATGTCTTATAATGATATAATTATGTCTGAGTACTTTTGTTAAAATATTGTATGTTCAAAAAGTTTTACTATATTAATTTTTATTTATTTTTGTGAAGAACTTGTAGAAACCTATTGACTTTTGTGCATTCTTTCTTTAGAATCACTTTGAAGGTATGCAATTTAATTATTTTTATTTTAAAGAAATTTATTTTAAAATATTCTTTGTTAAAATAGGATAGTAATAGATAGTTTATGTACTTTATATTTATTTAAGAAAATGTAGTTTACATTGTGATGTTCATGTATGAATAAATTTGTAAATTTGTGTCACTTTTGCAATGTTCATGATGTTTATTTTTATAATATATTATGTGCGTTGAAAATATTTAGGAGGTACATTTTTTTTAGAGTAATACTAAAATATTAGATTTAATTATTTATGAAGTAAAACATACGTATTTAGTATTAGAAAAAATTTAAAATAGAGATGTTTAGGCAGAGTTGATGGAATAATATGATAAAATTATTAAATACACATAGTTAAAAATAAAATTTGTTATTAAAAAATACAAGTAGTTTAAAAAAAATGAAAACTAATATATATAATAACATAAATTTAGTAAAGGAATTAAAGTACAGTTGATGAGGTAAAATAATAAATTTCAGTAAATAGACAGAGTTAGTATTAGAAATTATTTTAAATAAACTATAACCCTAATTTAAAAATATACATATGTTTTAATATAATTTTAACAAATATATATAATAATATAAATTTAGTATAAAATGATAGAGAATTCAGTTTTAAATATAAGTTATTTAGTGTTAAAAAAAGTTAATTAAAATTGATGCAAATGAATCGGAAAAAATTATTATATTGATAAATGTATTTAAATAATATACATAAATTAGTAATTGTAAGGTTGACGTACATTTGATTCTAAAATATTAAAATATTAGCACAGTTAATGAGGTAAAATAATAAATTTTAGTAAATAGACATAATTAATATTAGGAATTATTTTTTTAAAAAAATTGAAACACTAATTTAACAATACACGTAGTTTTTAAAAGATGAAAACAAATATACATAATAACATAAATTTAATAGAAAATAATAGTAAAGTCAGTTTTAATGCACTATATTCTTATACTAGATTCTCTAGTACCTAGCAATGTCTTAGGTGTAACTGTGTACAACTATCCTTGAATATATGGTCCTTATATATATGGGCCACTCCTATTACTTTTTCAGATAAGGAATTAAAATTTCAATTCGTTATCTGAATTTCAACGAAATTTTACCATATAAAGACTATAATTGAAATTGTAGAGGCATATACAAAATCATAATTCAATCTTTTACTGCTAGTGGCTGTCCTTGCCAAGAAGATGTGATCTATCAAATTCGATCATGAAACTCAGCTTTAAATCAATAACATTAGGAGAAAGAAATAAAATTGGCATATGACCAAAAAATTTATGTCTGGATCTGTTTAAGAAGTTAGAATTTTCCTTCTTGGATTTGTAGAGAGATTTTTCAAGTGTTTTATTTCATATTATGCAATCTGATGGCAAAAACACGACTGTTTAACCCACTTTCATAAGGTGCAACAAGTCTTGCCAATGAAATATATAAATTTTATGCATTGAAGTTTGTACCATAAGATTGATAGTGTTTACAACGTAAATGAATTCAATTTTCGAACTTTAGAGCAAGACCAAGGGATGACATCTCAAAATAGTGGAGTTTACGGTACTTTCAGGATGAGGAGTTATGCAAGTAGTAGTGACATGATCATGCAATTTGGTGGCGTCTCGTATTATGGAAAACTATTGGATATTATTGAGTTGAACTACCATGGATATTTTACAGTCATATTATTTAACTGTATGTGGGCTAACACAACTACAACGAGAGGAATGGCAACTGATGATTTCGGGTGACATCGGTTGATTTTTCTTGGTTGATTCACACTGGTGAAAATGATGATGACGAGCCATACATTCAGGCATTTGAGGCTCATCAAGTGTACTATGTACAAGATGAACTGGACAAGATCTGGAGTATAGTGATGCATTTAAAACCCTGTGACTTATACGAGATGGGCGAGGAAGATGAAAATCTTACATACGAGAGCGATCTGTTACACATGCAAAATTTAGAAATATATTTTTCTCTACTTACACTTAATTTATTATTACTTTTTTATTTTTATAACTTTTATTAAGTAAAGTTCATTTTGTAATTGTTTTATGCCATGATTTATGTTGTTAATTTCATTTTGACAGGAGCGGTGATGATGAGGAAGGCTAGATCACTTTACATGGGTAGGACAAGCGCGTCTAGTGCTCATACTCCTATGGTCCGCCCAGTGATCAATGAGGGCGGATAGCCCACTACGGAGTCAGACACAGTTCCATCCACACTTCCTCATCTTGGCTCTCAAACAGTAGAGTCGGAGGTAGTCGCATCATCAGTCCCTACTAGCTCCTGAACCCTTGATTCATAGGACATCCCATGTACACTCCCCCCACCCGACGCTTAGGCACCGGACGATGATGTTTTCGGTGAGTATTGTAAAAACTTTATGCGCTAAATAAGTTTGTCATAGTAACGTACACAGAATATATATATTTATATTATGACAGACGGTACCGAGCAGGTGATGTCCAGAAAATTGACTGTCCACAACGTATAGGAGCTACCTCAGGGGTTAAAGGTGGTTTTCAAATTCAACGACAACTACCAGCCTATCGAAGATAGTGATGGTTTGCTCGGTGTCTTTCTTGGCACCATCAGGGATAACTTTCGTTTATTCCCGATCTCCTACAGGGATTGGAGGAGCATTCCTCAGCAGTCTAAGACGAACGTATTTGTAAACAACATTCAGGTATGGAAATATATATCTTTTGTAACTAATTATATTTATTTATTTATTGTGTGTAACTTATGTGTAACTAATTTTTTATTTTCGTTTGTAGACACATTTTAATGTGTCGGGCCTACACCAGAAATTGATCGTGCAGTCGCTAGGAGCAAAGTGGAGAGCTGCACGATATAATTTATTCTAGTTGGTTTATGATGGTACAAAGACTAGAGATCAGTTGTAAAATGAAGTCCCGATTAGCATCCCACCTGATCAGTAGCAAAGTGGAGATCAATGGTCTTTTTTGGGTAAGGAAGATAAATTTTGGAAAGTAAGTGAAGGTCTTAAAATTTTAAAAAGATTGAATTAGGATAATGTTTTCTAATTCAAGAGTTAGAGTTACTAAGTTTAACATCTCCACCCATACATTGGGCCTTCACCTATAGACACTTCATCGAGTTTGTTTTTTCAATTCACATGAATTTCTAGCAAGCCAATAGGATAGCCCAAGCAAGAGATATAACGTAGACTTGAACAAGGATATAAAAGGTTGACTGATAGCCCAAAAATCATTAAAATGTGACCAAACCCTCCATGAGATGTAGAATTTCAGCCAGAGAAAGGAAATGGGCAAGAATGAGCCCAAATCAAAGAGAAAAAAAAAGAACCATGTGATAAAATAGTAGTACAATAATAATCAAAATTAGATCACATGGCATTAGGACAAAATATCTATATCCTACGTTCATAATTTCAGCAATTAGGTAATATTACATGGCATTAGGACAAAACATCTATATCTTACATTCATAATTTTAGTAAGTAGGTAATAATACATGGCATTATGACCAAACATCCCTATCCTACACAAATAATTTTAGCCAAGTAAGGGAGACTCAAGGGCTGGAAATTTTTCACCTAAAATGGTAAACCTATCATACTTGAGTGAGACAAAAGAAAAAGGAAATGAATCCCAAAATCAAAGGGACCTTGTCCCTTGTCATAAGAATATTTTATCAAGAACATGAGTTGTCTTCCACCAAAAAACAACCAAGTGCATCCTAATTGTGATTAGGTAAACCTATGATTATGAGAGGTGAACCACTTGATAGTTTATTTAAGCAAAACCCACCCTTATAACATTATAATTTCGTCAAAATAAGGGAGAGGAAATATAGAAGCAAGGTAGAGTAAGGAAAGGAGAGAAAGAGAGGAGAAGAAAGGAAGGAAGAAGAACGAGAAGTATAAAGGACTAAGTACTCAAGGTAAGTTAGCTTAATCTCTACTTGAATCCATAATTTTCTCTTCATCCTTGGGATTCAAAACTCACCCTTATTTTCTTATTTAAGCTGCTGGAAAAGCTAAGGGAAGGGAAGAATTTTACCACTTTGTTCAAGAGGAAACAAGAAAAAGAATTCACTATATGAGCTAGGGAGATCTGTAGGTAGGTTTAACAATATCTCTTTTTGAAGAAAAGCTTTCAAATTTATAACATTTATATGGGATTTTTATCCAAGAACTTGGATTAAATTTACAATATTTTCTACTTTGATCATTGGCCATGAACGTTGCTATATCATATTATATGTTGATCTTGGATGTGATGTATGTTTGAATACTTAGGTTGGTGTGGAAGATTCTGCATAGGTATGGTAATGGGTGGAAAATTTTTAGAGTATTATGCTGCAGTTGTGTATATTTAAATGTGGTGAAAAATTGATGGGATATAGTTAGGTTAATAAAATGAATATGGCCTTAAACACCTAGAAGAAGACCTTGAGAAATTTTTGTTGAGAACAACCTTAATAATATATGATTTCATTTTCTGTTTTCTTGATAAGAGGATGATGGAATATGTTAAATTAAGTGTAAGGAATCTAATTAAAGTTTTGAAATGAGTATTCCTATGGTCAGATGGAAATTAGGAAGACAATGGAAGAAGATTTAATAAAATGATGAACTAGAACCTAAAGAAGGGTTTTGGTTAGAAAACTGAATTTCGAAGTTACTAAGGTAGCTTCTATTTTTGAAATTCTGGGAAGAATCTATTAGGAATTAAAAGAAATGATTAACATAAAAAATATAGATACATGTCTCAGATTTTTAGCCACTGAAATAACCCAATTTAGAGTTCAAATGAGGGAGATATGGTCTGATTAGTAAGCAGCAATCAGAAACTTATTAACCAGGATATAATATGTTAGGTAAGTTTCTGTGTTTGAATTTTTAGGCAAACTATGTTGGGAAGTAAAATAAGTGGTTAACATAAAAAATATATATATATCTATCACGAATGTTTAGCAACTAGAATAATTCAATTTGGAATCCATACGAGGGAGATATGGTTAGATTAGTCAGCAGAGGTTAGAAACTAGTTAACCAGGGAAGAATCTGTTAGGTAAGCTTCGATGTTTGAATTTATGGGCAATATATGTAGATAACTCAAAGAAATGGTTAACATAAAAAATATATATATATGTATCATAAATTTTTAACCACTAGAATCATTCAATTTTGAATCCATATGAGAGAGATATGGTCCGATTATTAAGTAGAGGTCAGAACCTACCCGAGAAGACATAACATTGAATTTGATGGAGTAATAAAACCATGATTACTTAAGATTTCACTAAAATGTTCAACATAAGGGTTTTATAGGATTGACTTGTATTTAAATTGACACCAAGATCACCTCAATCAGATTTAAAATGAGGGATTTATGCTCTGATTAGTGAGATAGAAAAATAATATTTAAGAAAGAAGAAGAATCTTATAAATGAAAATAATAAATGACTAATGTATGCCCTAGCCATTGCCATTGCAAGAACTCCTTACCTTCTTAAATGTGTAACTTTGACATAGAAATATTTTATAAAGTGGTAATTGAAAATGATTATCTCTAGGGAAAGATTTCACTTTACCAATGATTTTTGGTAATAAATATGCTTTGATGATAAATTATGGCATGTGAGTATAATTAACATTCTTGTTATTCAAATCATATTTTTTTCTATTAATGTGAAAAGCAAAGAAAGGAAAAGAGACGAGCATGGTCGCATTGAGGTCCGTGTGGTGCACCATTAAGGGATGCCCTACTCACGACTATGATTATGCTAATGAGAAAAGAAAGAGAAAGTGTGCCATGTTGGACAGAGCGAGAAAAGCCTGTAGCGAAGAGTAGAAAGTATTCACCATGCCATACATATCATTACTGTACGATTTTCATATGCCTCGATAAAGTGCATTTATGTGTCCTAAGGTATTTGCAGTAGGTTATACAGATGAACAAGATATAATGAGCTATATTGATGATAATTATTATTTATTGTTTAACCTACTGGTATTTAATTCTCACTATATTTCCATATCATGTTCGGAAGAATAAATGTATAGATATTCTCTGTGACTGGATTTCAGCATACGTTGGGTTAAGTTGGCTAAGATCCCAATGAAATTGCAACCACTCACATCCGTATCCCCAAAACTGATCAATATGGATGAATAAGATGTAGACATATATGTGTTAGATTTTTGTATGGACGTTTTTAACTAATGATGTGTATGTGAACCTAGAATTGTATCAGTGTTATGTGTATATCATAAACTTTAATTATGCTTAGTTAATTTAATTGAATTTTATTATGAGTTAAATAATTAGAAGTAAAGAGATAATGACTTCATGGTATTTTAAATATATATATATATATCTGTGTGTGTGTGTGTGTGTGTGTGTGTATGTAAAAAAAATGGAGTTGTTACAGAATTGGTATCGGAGCAGGTCGATATTAGATGTCTAGTGGGTGGATGGTTATCTAAATCGATCTTATAGTGTCTTAAGTTTGTTTGTGGTTATGTTGTGTAGGGGATCAATGATTTCATATTGGTATAAAATTACTAGTTTTTCCTATCTATATGCCGAGGTGGTGTTATGACTGTTGTAAATATTTTTGGAATAACTATTAGGGTTGATCACCTCAATAGCAACATAACTTTATTTTTGCCACAGTAGGATATGACACCACTAAGGAGGAACCTTGCAAACAATGCGGAAGAAACCCTGCACAACTTAGCTATAGCAATTTGAGACTAAGTCACTACCACTAATCAAATTCTGCAATATCTCCAAAACAGTAACAACCTAAATGAAGAACATAATGCAAACAACTGGTTGGCTGGAAATGATAATGGCCGATTTGAGTCCCTGAGAACTAGACTGCCTTCTTTCCAAGGTGGATATGACCCAACAGTAGCTGAAAGGTGGATAAGGGAATTGGAGAAGATCTTCAAGGTGATGGGCTGCACTAATGAGTAACAAGTTATCTTTACTGCATATATGCTAAAGGATGAAGCTGAGTGTTAGTGGCGAGGGGCTAGAGAGCTACTAACTAACCAGAGGAGGCAAATCAACTTGCAAATGTTTTACGATATTTTCCTGGAGAAGTACTTTCCAATTACTATGCGGGTCGAGAAGGCGATTGAATTTCTCAAACTCATATAAGGTAACATATTGGTAGACCAATACATTGCTACGTTCGAGGAGTTGCTTAAATGCTTTTCTTACCTAAGGTTTAACCTTGATGAAGCATAGAAGGCTGTCAAGTTTGAAGTAGGACTAAACCGATATCAGGAATGCAGTGATAACCTTGGAAATAGGGGAGTTTGTGCCCTTGATAAATAAATCTAGGCTTTAGGAAAAGAGTTTAAGGGTACTGGAGCTAGTAAGAGGCCATTGACTACGGCTTCCAAACCTTTTTAACAAGACCTCACCACAGTCATGTGCATTATGTGTGGCTGTATGCTTGGTAACCAGCCATGCTACATGTGACCAGATGTTTGTTTTAAAATTGAACAGAAGGGTCATTTTGCAAAGAACTATCCACAGAGTGTGGGGAAGTAGCCAAAACAGAGGCCTCAGGTGAAAGGAAGGGTTTTCAACTTAAGCAGTCAAGAGGCAACTTAATCCTTTGCAATGATTCAAGGTACGTGCTATTGATGCGAATTTTCGCAAGTGCACAAATTGTTCAAGTAATAAAGTGTACAAAAGTACGGATATCGAACCCACAAGGAATGGCGTTACTAAGTACCGAAATTAACTAATCCTAATTTTAGTTGAAACCCCAATTGTTGAAATTGTTTTAAGAGGCAAATTAACTTAAAAATAAACACAAATAACACAATTAAATGTTGTTCACAAATGATTAAAAACGCTAAGGCATTCGATTTCACTAAATTAATTCAATCCGATTTCAAGTCATGTTATATGAGAATCAAAGTTAAAAGTGATGGTTGAAAAACTCAAATTTATCTAATACTCTCTCTCTCGTGTTATATTAGAATTACTTATCTATGAAAACCAACTATATTTCTATGAAGATTTAATCACAAACAAGCACATTACGATTTATGAAATTTCTAGAATAACCACATACAACATGCATTAGGTCTCACACTCGCATTCAACATATGGTATTTATCACAAGAAGCATTCATTGCACATCTCCTCTCGGTCTCAATATAATGCAACAAATCATCTAAATTTTGGCCAGAAATTTAAAAGCATTAAGCAATGAAATAAATACTCAACTTCAAAACAATGAACTCATATAACAATAACAAAAGAAATCAGATTTTCTTGATTCAACTACATCATAGCCTTACCAAAAATGAATTAGTTCATAATGGAAATAAGAACAAACATTATCTCAATTGAATCCATGAATAACAAATCGGAATAAAATGCAGAAAATAAAAGATAAGGAGAAGAGAAGAAAAACTCTTGAAGATGAACACTTGACAGCAACAATGGTGATAATCCTTCAAGATTCTCCAAACTTTCTTTCCAAAATTGCTGTCTCTCCTCCAAAAATGTCTTAGACCCAGTCCTCTCCTCGTCCCCTCTTTCTCTATCTTATGGTATATATAGATCTAGGGTTTTGGGGGCAATTTTGGAACAAAACAACATAAAAAATTGTGTTTTTGGACGAAACTCGTCGGCGGCGAGATGCATTTGGCTGGCGGCGAGGTTTGCATCCGCCAAAACTCATGCTCTCTGTAAGATTTTCGCCGGCGGCGGGAATGCCAAATTTTGAAACTTTGTTTTTGTTTTTTTTTAATTCTCACTCAATCCCGATCATTGAAATTTGTCTCAAACTTCTCCAAAATTATGATTTTACCTAGAATTGCACTTTAAACACGAAATACCCATGAAATGACATTTGTGGATTAAATAATCAAATAAACACAATTTTCACACAAATATCAACATTTAAATCATAACAAAAATGCAATAATTTGACTTTTATCAACAACCCCCAACTAGCTTCTTGCTAGTCTCTAGCAAGAAAAGCGATCTATGAATAAATTCAAAGGAGACATTAAAAGAAAAATTCAAAGAAAATTTATTCTATTTACAAAATTACATTAAGCGTATGCAATAAGCCTTTAAACCCCTAGGCGGCCCTAGTAGGACGAGTTGTAGTCTCGTGAGGGCTTCCAGTAATGATACCCACAAACATCTTACCTAAAACTATCCTAACTCAAAACAATAAAATCACACAACAATTAATTTGCATAAATGTCTCAAAAATTGTAAATAACACACAACACATAGAATAATTAAATGTCACCTAAGCTTTAAGAAATCTCAAATGCCAATTTCACTTTTGTTATTGACTCTTAAACATCCATCAAACCACAAACCAATAGCCATAATTCCTGGATAATATTATGCACAACATCCACAAACAAAAAGGTGAAATCTCAAACTCCATAGGCTCACTTTTCAAACCTCTCTCAACTAATGAAGGAAAAATACACCAATTCGGATCAATAGGACTTTATGAGGCTTGTAATGTTAGGCTTAGGTATTTGGTTAAGAAAGAACGGGAAGTGTCAAAATACAAATAAGAGAACTTATTAGATTAAACACAACCAATTAAGTAAAAGAGTAACACCATTAAACCCAAATTGTTTCTTCCGATCATATCCCATTTTTCCAAAGATAAACAAAATTCTTCCTCAATCTTTCACCTCAGTACATCCATCACTAACACTCTTTTATTTACTAGAATGTGAAGGCTCTCTTTTTTTAAGAGAAATAACCCCAACCAATTTCTTCCAATATATGTGGAAGATATTTTTTTTTCTTTTATTTATTCCATCCTTACTCCAATTGCTCTTGAAAAGTTTGTGTTCAAAATTAAGTGCTCTTAACAAATAAGGTAGGAATTATATATATATATATATATATATATATATATATATATATATATATATATATATTTTGGCTAAATAAAAGGTCGGTTATAGAAGGCAAAAAGAAAGAAAAATAAGGCTAACAATATATTTAAATAGGCTCAAAGAGGTAACTAGTGATATAAGGATAACAAGGTAGGCTTAAAATGGCACAATCGAGCCAAAAATGGCCTACATCATATCCTAAACAGTGCAATTCCAAATTATTTTGCCTCAAGAGGTTTTCAAATGAGTTCTAGAGTTTGTTGAGATAAAAAAAAATGTCCATGAAAAATTCGCACATAAGACTTCTCTAAGCATTTAGACTAATCAACCAAGTCATACCACATACCAAAAGAGTCGCCAACTAGGTAAAATCAACATTTGAAATTATCTTTAAACCGAAGCAAAATTTAATGTCTTTTAAAAGCTACGTGTTATCACAATCACACTATTATCATCAACGTTCAAATTAAAACATGTAAAATGTAAATGAGAAAAAAAAATAAAAAATAAAAATAAGACAATAAAAGAAATTAAATCAAAATGCAGAAAAATAAATGGAAAATCAAAATTAAACACAAATAAACACACAAACAAAACTACTAAAATTGAAACTAAGAAAAATTTTACCGTTTATCGTACCCCCAACCAAAACTTTACATTGTCCTCAATGTAAGAAAGAAAAACTGCAAATGGCCATCGACATCACAAAGAGAAAGAGAGCTAGGTGCACCATCATAGTCATAGTAATTTGTTAAATCACGGGGTTAACAATAAAAGAAAGTCAATCATATAGAAACAAAACGAAAAAGGTGAAACAAAGTAAAACACTCAACAAAAGTGCACAAGATTAATATCAAAAACTAAACAGAAAATACGAAAATAAATAACAAGAAGTACTGAAAACAACTGAAAGTAAAATAAAACATCACTCCTCATCCTCATCATCATCATCTTCGGTCCCAATGTAAACAGGTGCATCGAGCATAGGGGGAAAGTCGGCATCGCAGTATAATCACTCATATGACTCCCAGATTGCAGAGACATCCTCTGAAGGTAGTTATGAAGGAACTGTGTACTCTCGGTCTGGAAGTTCCTTTGTTGTATGAGTAACTGACTCTGATAAGCAAGATGCTCCCCCTGGTAGTCCAAAATACGCTCAATCCTGCCCAAATGGTGATCAACAGTCTCAACCCTAGGCTGGGAGGAACTCGTACTAGCCCCGACAGTAGAATGAGGGCGTTTCTTGGGAGGCGATGCTATACCCAAAAACTCAGTAAGCTTTGGCCCATCAATAGGCTTCATCACACCACCAATTTCCTCATTTTTGTCCCAAGTCACTCCCTGGTTTGCACAGATAGTAGAAATCAAAGATGGGAACCCAATGCCTCCAGATGCAGCCCTCGCACTCTGCATGATATAATCAAAGATAACCCTGCCAACATCAATAGAGTCCCAAGACACAATTGCATAAAGTAGGATAGGCCGCTCTCTAGTGACATCACTAAGGTGTGCAGTAGGCAATAAATTAGCACAAATGAAAGCATACCAGGGCCGTACCACATCTAATAAAGCACTTCGGGGGAAATTTTTATACACATCCCCGACATCTTCCATACTATGCCTGGCTTACAGATCGAAGCACTAACTGTCGCCATGTCAATATCTGAAAGTAATCGGAGAAAATCCTCATCATCCCCCATTGTTGGCAAAACGTAATAGCTATTGATCACTTCTTTGGTGAAGAGTACCCATTGTCTACGCACAAAAACCTTATAATCCACCCGCTTTGGAGCATTAGCATAGAATTCCCTTACCAAAGAAAGGCAGCCCCCTCAATAGGAAGACAGAAAACCTCCCACTTCCTAGCCTGAAGATCTGGGACATAATTACCCCAACAAGGAGTCTGATCAATCAAAAACCACCTCTGAGGTATGATTGCCCTCTTAACAATCTTTTCCTCAAAACGCTTTGCAGCATCCTCAGAAATAAACAAACTCTTGTCACATAAAGAGGCACGAGCCTTCTGGGCTTTGGTCTTCTTAGGCATTTTCAGAATATAACTTCAATCCAGACAATCCAGACAATTTAAAATATCACAATGCCTCAATATATCAAAAATCAAAGCAAGAATGGCAGCAATTTAACCAAAATATCCCCAATTTCAAAAAGCCCCAAATTGCTAAATCAAATTCAAATTTAAAACCCTAGCTTGCAATTCATCTTTCACAATCCAATTTATCCTCCAACAATCTCTTACAATCTAAGAGAAATGCAAATAAACAAAACTTTGTACCAAAATTACTCACTTGTTAGAGGAAAATCAAGCTCCAATATGCTGAAATTTTTGCTCCAAAACACCCCAAAATACGCTCTAAAATGCCCAAAAATAGCCCCAAAATCGCGCATAAAACTGATGAAATTGCAATAAATCCCGATGGAAACAAGTGTATGGTGATGGATTTGGTGTTTGATGATGATGGCTGATGAAGATTTGGAGTTGGGATGAGAGAAAATGGAGAAACTTGAGAGAAAAGTGGAAAAAAAATTGTAACATCCCTAATTTTGTTTCTTTTATTGATAAAAGCACATAAATATTTAATTAAGGAAATAAAATTTATTAGACAATATTTTAGATATCTAAGGAAATATAATCCTTATAAATTCTTCACCTTATGTATATGCATAGAAAATGATTCTAACATTAAGAGAACAAATAAAGAGGGAAAACCTAATAGGAAAAAAAAATTGAAATAACATACTTAAGAGATGCAAAATTCTTGGATAAGGAAAGTAAATTTTTAGAAACAAGTAAAGGTCTTAAAATTTCAAGAACATCGGATTAGGGTAATTTTTTCTAATTCAAGAACTAGAGTTACTAGGTTTAAAATATTTACCCATACATTGGGCTTTTACCTATGGACACTTCATATAGAGTTTTTCCACTTCACATAAGTTTCTAGCAAGCCCATTGGATAACCTAAGCAAAAAATAAAACATAGACTTGGACTAGGATATAGTAATTGGACCAATAGCCCAAAAATTATGAAAATGTGACCAAGCCCTCCAAGAAAGGTAGAATTTTATCCAAAGCAAAGAAAATGGGTAGGAATAACCCATAATGGGTAGGAATAAACCCAAATCCAAGAGCAAAATTAAAATAAAATAAATTAGGTGATGATATAATAATGTAATAATAATAAAGATTAGGTTACATGGCATTAAGACAAAAATTTAGCAAGTGGTGTGATTCTACATTCATAATTTTGGCAAGTGGCATGATAATACAAGGCTTTAAGACAAAAACATCTATATCCTACACTCATAATTTTAGCAAGTGGTATGATAATACATGGCATTAGGACAAAAAATTCCTATCCCACACAAATAATATCAACCAAATAATGGAGATTCAAGGGCTAGAAATTTGCCACCTAAAAAGGCAAACCTATCATACTTGTTTAAGACAAAAGAAAATGGAAATGAATCCCTAAATCAAAGGGACCTTGTCCCTTATCTTAAGAACATATCATCATAATTTTCAAAATACAAATCTCCTTTTCCTATGCATATCTTGACTAAGGAAGAGGAAGACAAGAACATAAGTTGTTTGTTTTCCAAAAGTTCAACAAAGTGTATCCTAATTGTGATAAGGTAGACCCATGATCATGAAAGGTGTATTATTTGGTGGTCTATTTAAGCAAAACCCACCCCTACAACATTTTAATTTCATCCAAGTGAGGAAGAGAGAGAAATAGAAGCAAGGTAGAGTGAGGAAAGGAGAGAAATAGAGGAGAAGAAAGGAAGGAAGAAGAAGGAGAAGTTTAGAAGGCTAAGTACTCAAGGTAAGTTACCTTAATCTCCACTTGAATCCATTTTTCTTCTTCATCCTTGACATTCAAAAAATCACCCTCCTTCTCTTACCTAAGCTGCTAGAAAAGCTAAGGGAAGGGAGGAATCTTGCTACTTCTTTCAAGAGGAAACAAGAAAACCAATTCACTAAGTGAGCTAAGAAGATTCTTAGGTAAGTTTAACAATATTTCTTTTTGAAGAAAACTTTTGAAACTTATAATATTTATATGAGATTTTGATTTTAGAAATTTGATAATTGGTCATGGATGTTGCTATATCATGTTACATATTGATGTTGCATGTGATGTATGTTTGAATACTTAGGTTGGTGTAGATAGGTATGGCTATGAGTGGCAAAATTTTAAGCTTCTGTGTTTTAATTTCTAGGAATTATCTGTAAGGAATTAAAATAAATGGTTAACATAAGAATTACAGATATATGTGTCACGGAGTTTTAGCCACTGAAACCATTCAATTTGGAGTCCATATGGGGTAGATATGGTCTGACTAGTAATCAAAGGTCAGAAAATGGTTCATCAGGGAAGAATATGTTAGGATAGCTTCTGTGTTTTAATTTCTGGGAATTATCTGTAGGGAATTAAAATAAATGGTTAACATAAGAATTAAAGATATATATGTCACGGATTTTAAGCCATAAGAATCATTCAAGTTAGAGTTCATATGAGGTAGATGTGTTCCGATTAGTCAAAAAAGGTCAGAAAATGGTTAATCAGGGAATAATATGTTAGGATAGCTTCGATATTTTAATTTCTAGGAAAATTATTTAAGGAATTAAAATAAATGGTTAACATATGAATTATATATTTATGTGTCACGGATGTTTAGCCACTGGAATCACTTAATTTGGAATTCTTATGTGGGAGATATAGTCAGATTAGTAAGTGAAGGTTAGAACCTACCCGAGAAGAAATAATATTGAATTTAAGGGAGTAATAACACCAAGAGCTGATATGATTAACATAATAGTTTTAGATAATTGTCTTAGCTTTCCATAGACACCAAGAGCACCTCAATCGGAGTTAAAATGAGGGAGTTATGCTTTGATTAGTGAGCAAAGGTCACAGAACACGGCTAAGCCATGTTCTGGTTGCTTCAAGCACGGGTTATCCGTGTTCAGGGCTTTTTTTGAGTACATTTGAAGTATTTTTAAAGCATGGCCGTGTCTTGGAACATGGCCAGACCGTGTTGGAAGCTGGTGAAGCCTATTTTCAACATTTTTCTACCCTAGATGAACCTCTTTAACTATAGGGTAATAGTAGAAATCAAATTGGAGAAAAATGCTTTATAAATTTGTAAGAACATGTGTGAGAAATTGAGAACTGTATTTCACTATAGTTTCTATGCGTTGCCCATAATTGTTTACTGAATCTTTCTGGTGTTTTAAGCACTTTTTACCCTCTGATTTAATTGAATGGGATGATTTTTTTGGACATAGCGTAGCTACCGCATTGCTGCAGCATTTCAGTGAGCATGAATAGCAATGATAGTAAAACCCCGGTTGATAGTGGGGAAAGTTGTTTTCTCTCCCCCCTGCAATATGATGATTTTGCTTGATTTGGTGCAGGTGGCAGAGCTGCGCAGCAGGAGTAGCCACCAGTGAGCAGGAGACAACAGCAGGGACATAGCAGGTTGCTGGTACAGGACCGTTTCCACTACTAAAGGTGGAAAGGAAAAAGAAGTGCAACAAAGGGCGCCTGCTGCAGAGCAGAAGGAATGGTAGCAATCCAAGGCGCTTTACTGGGACCATAAGGGCTGCCTATAAAAGGCCGAAAAGTAGCCAATGAAAAAAAAAGCCAGCCGGGGAGAAAGAGGAAAGAACTTGGAGGAAAATAACACCATAGCCTAGAGTATTGCTAACACCGGAAGGTGCAGCACGCAGGGGATAGTGTGCTAGTATAGAAGGGAGCTTTGTCTCCTGTTGTTGTTTCTTAACTGCTTTATCAAAAAAAAAAAAAAAGAACTACATTCTGTAATTTGGTTTTTATCTCTTAAAAAATGCACACCAGTGTTTCTGGAGTTTTTGTAACTAGTGCACCCATGAGGCTTGGCTAGTTTCCAGCTGGGGTTGCACAAGGGTTGTAATGGACCGAAGCACATTTTTATTATCAATACATTTTGCTGCAGTTATGTTACCATTCAGCTGTATATCCTGTAGTTTTTCTTTCCTTAATAACGGAAGTTTGGAGGGAGGAAACCGAGGCCACCATTTACCTGGAAGGGTAATGGAGGCTGGACAAAAAAGCTGAGTGTAAAGGGGTACCTCATGTAGGGATACACGGGTACCTCATTAGTCCCATAATGTATTGCTTGCGCAACTCAGAGGTAAGGACTTGTGCAGGAATGCGTGTCCGCACCTTACAGTTGTGAGGAATGGTAGTTTGGGAAGACTCCATTTAGAACTGCTTTGGCACCAGGGACTTTCGTTGCAGCAAAGTCTACGGCATATCTGATTGCTGAAGTCCATAGCAACCCTGAGCACCCCAGTTCTCCCCAATTAGTTTCCTTTCTATTCCCTAATACTTTTCAGTTTAGTTACAGTAAAGATCAGTCAACCCATGTCTATTCCAATTTTGTGGACAACTTGACGTTGCTACAGCATTCATATAGCAAAAGTATCTAAGCAGTTTTAGTTCACTCCTCGTGGGACGATACTCACTCATCACTTTATTACTTGGTCACGATACATGCACTTGCGTTATGACATTGTATTCATCTTTGTATGAACTACACACAAACATTACCAACAAGTTTTTGGCGCCGTTGCCGGAGAGTGTAAACTTTAAAAATTGCTTTTAGATACTCCACTGTGTGAAGGATCATTTTGCTTCTACTCTGGTGTCTTGTTGAGCAGGTAACACAGTGCATGAGCAGGGTTGACAAAGAGCTTCTGCCCCTTGATCCAGAGATAGAAGGAATGCTTTTAAGAAGAAGAAGAAGACAACAAACACACCAGCAGCAGGTAGAGATGGCTAATCAAAATGGAGCAGACAACATGGACGACAGAGATAGGGTCTTAAATGCTTATGTTCAACCGAATCTGAATGGGTTGAACCGAAGTATTGTAAGACCAGAGATTGAGGCTCTACATTTTAAGCTTAAACCAGTAATGTTTCAGATGCTGTAAACTGCTGGCAAGTCAGTGGCATGCCCACTGAGGACCCTCACCTTCATTTAAGAGTGTTCATGGAAGTCACGGATGCTTTCAAAATTAATGGGGAAACGGAGGAAGTGCTCAGGCTAAAGCTGTTCCCTTATTCATTAAGAGACCGAGGAAGAGCCTGGTTGAACTCTCTGCCACCTGACTCTA
Source organism: Gleditsia sinensis (assembly GCA_037074535.1). Lineage (NCBI taxonomy): Eukaryota > Viridiplantae > Streptophyta > Magnoliopsida > Fabales > Fabaceae > Gleditsia > Gleditsia sinensis. The sequence goes on from CM073466.1 coordinate 24,652,054, forward strand.
TCGCTAACTGGAGTGATTTGGCAGAAAAATTTCTGTTGAAATACTTTCCGCCCACCAAGAATGCCAGGTTAAGAAATGACATCACCTCCTTCCAGCAATTAGAAGGTGAATCTTTGTATGAGACCTGGGAGAGGTATAAAGAGCTATTATGGAGATGCCCACACCATGGAATTCCTTACTGCATTCAAATGGAGACCTTTTATAATGGCCTCAATGCCCAAACTCAGACCATAGTGGATGCAGTAGCTAATGGGGCACTCTTGTCCAAAACATATAATGAAGCATATGAGTTGCTTGAAAGAATGGCCAGTAACAACTATCAATGGCCAATGGACAGAGTTTCAACTGGAAAGAAAGCAGCAGGCATGCACGAAGTGAGTGAAGTGACTTCTCTCACAGCTCAACTAGCCTCACTAGTTAATGTTCTGAAGAGCCAGCAAGTTACCCGCCCTCAAGCAGCCAATGCAGTTCAGGAAACTGGACCATCCTGTGTACTATGTGTAACATCCCTCAATTAATTCTAATGGAGTTGCAATCTCGTAATAATTAGAGAAATTAGGGGCAAAGTCATAGGCGTAAGTGGCTGTCACAACCTTGAAAGGATGAGGACATGTGCCATGTGAGCATCTAGAAGGTTCTAGAACCTTCTAGAACATTCTATATAATTCCGGTACATTCTAGAAGTTTCTAGATAATGGTATGGTAATCTCGTAATTAGTAAAGAAATAAGGGGTAAAGTCATATTCTCATAGTATGGCATTTATGTAATTTCATTAAAATAGCATTTCATTTATGTAATTTTATGGAGGATGGCATTTGTGTAAATAATGGTTGATGGCATGGGCATTTTGGAGATAAAGAGGTGATAAGGTAGGGGTAGGAAGGGAAGCAAATAAAATGAAATAAACTAATGGAAGATAAGAAGGAGAAGGGGGATAAGACTCAATAAGTGATCAAAGGGGGAGAGGGTTCAGAAAACAAAAGAAAAAAACGTAGGCAAGAAGGAGAAGAGGAAGAAGGAGGAAGGAGAGAGAGAAAGAAGAGAGAAAGGGATCAAAAAGAAGGAATCCAAGGAGTTTAGGTAGGTTTAACATTAACTTACTATGAAGATTGTAATTTTGATGACATATATGTGTATGAATACTTGTAAGCTTTTGTTGATGGAGGTATCTTATGCATGTATTGGATTGATCATATGAATATTCATGTAGAGCAAAGGTTTGGAAGCATATGTTTTGCTTGTTTTGTGCTGAAAATTGACTTTGGATGGATGAAATTCGATGGTCTGTATGAATGAATCTGTACTTCCAGATTTAGGTCGAATTAGACGATGTATCCAACATAACAGTTGTAGATCTCTGTCCTATGGTTAAAACCCCTCTGGAATCACGTTAATCCGACCTAATATGAGAGAGTTATGTCATAACGAGTGAAGGAAGGTCAGATTTAACGCACAGAATGGTGATTCTATTTTCCGTCACGTTTTTGACCAGTTTATGTTTCTAATATGTTAAAGTAGTAAACATCAAAGTTGTAGATAATTTTATTATATTTCTAACGACACCATAATCACCTTAATCCGAGTAATATTGAGAGAGTTATGGTATTTTTCGTAAAGGAAGGTCTGACAGGATAGAAATCGGGGCTGTAGAGAAAACCCGAAGCACGGCCGTGGTTGGGGGCACGGCCAGGCCGTACTTCTGGCTCTTTTGTGAGTTTTCAACATGGTTTACACTGTTTGAAGCATGGCCATGCTTGGGGACATGGCCAGGCCGTGCTTGAGGCTGTTTATGCTCTGTTTTGCATTTTTAATGCTCTAAATGCACTCCAATGAATGGATGATGTTAAGGGAAACTAAAATACAAATAAATACCTTTTCAATGATGCATTGTAGTGTGGATTCCATCCTTTTATTATGAGAAATTAAATCACATATTGCATATAGATAAGATGTATGTGAGATGGATGCATGATGCATTGATGAGAACCATATAGATGAGATGTATGTGAGATGGATGCATGATGCATTGATGAGAATCATATAGATGAGATGTATGTGAGATGAATGCATGATGCATTGACAATATTCATATAGATAAGATGTGTGTGAGATGTATACAAGATGAATTGATGAGATGCATATGAATGAGAAGTGTGTGCATGTGTGAAATACTTGCATTGTAAATGGATGAGGTGTATGCAACTGAGGCATGTGTGTGTGTTGTATATATATGTTGCATTAAAGAAAATATGAGAGTGCATGACCTAGTGAAAGGCATGTATGATATATGGGAACATTGTATATTCATGCGATGCATGATCTCAAAGGTGTATGTGATGCATATGAAGTGAATGCTTAAAAGCATAAGTGGCATATGTGATGGTGTGTTGTGTGAGTGATACACCTATATCTTAAAATGAAATATTGGGATGATCCTTATGGTGGCAAGGTAACTCGGCGACATGCGGTACCTTGTGGTGGTAAGGTGACCTGAGATATCTTAAAATGAAATATTGGGATGATCCTTATGGTAGCAAGGTGACCCGGCGACATGCGGCACCTTGTGGTGGTAAGGTGACTTGAGAGGTCGTAATGGCTGTGAAACGGTACCGGATAGGGGACGCCCTATTAGCCTTGAGTGAGCCATGTGTTATGGCCACTCCGACCAAGTGATATTGACCTATTAACAACCAAGAAATTAATGGTGTATGCATTTCAATAATTTCATATTATATGCACTTATTATGGCTTTAAATAATGTTTTCTGTAGCCTATACAGCTGAACACGTCACTTGTTTTACTTTTATTATAAATTGTTAATGTTAGACCTATTAAGATTTTATTCTCATTAATTTTGGTGATATGTTCAGATAATAGCAACTGAGATGCCTACACTGATGGTAAAGGTACAAGTAGAGGACGTGCCCTCCTGGGCTAGTTCACCGTCTTACAAGATGTAATAATAATGAATGTAATAGAGATCCCGGCATCGGCACCACCCCCTCTATCACCCCATGCACCCTAGGGGTGTGGTGCTAGGCCAGGGCCTAGTCAGTAGGATGTATGTAATATAACCAGTGTATATGTTTGGAAGAATAATTCCTAGTGTGTTACTCTTGTATAACTCTAATAATGATGTAATCTCTTGTGGAGTGATTATATAAATATGTGGTATTTATTGTAATGGCTTAATGAGATTCAGGAAACTCACTTGCATAAACCAAGATAAAATTGAACGCATATAAAAAAAAAATCTGGCTCTTACATAGTTGGTATCAGAGCAAGTCGGTCCTAGGCGACCATGTGGGGTGGGTGGTCACCTATGTTGACTTATGGAGGACCCGAATAGGCATGTGGTGTTTGTGTAGGGTCACATGAATTTATGATTAGGAAATTACTAGTGTTTCCTAACTATATGTTTTGGTGGTGTGATTACTACTTTAAGGTTTTAATCCGCTGTTGGGCTTGATCACCTCAATAGTAACTCATTATTTTTTTTATTACTACAGTAAGTGATGGCACCACCAAGGCAAAATCTGACCAGCAGTGCGGAAACGACCCTACATGACCTAGCCACTGCTATTCGAGACCAAGTAGTTGCCACAAATCAAATTTTACAACACATGCAAAATAACAACAACCATAGTGATGAGCATGGAAACCCACGAGCAGTAGGGAATGAGAATGGATGGACAGAGTTCATAAGGATTTGGCCTCATTCTTTTATGGGTGGATATGATCCAAATACTGCTGAGAGATGGTTGGCGGAACTGGAGAAGATTTTTGATGTCCTAGACTGCCCTAATGAGCAGAAGGTGACTTTTGCAGTTTATATGCTTAAGGCTGAAGCTGAATATTGGTGGAGGGGAGCCAAAGAACTGCTAGTCCACCAGGGGAGACATATTATATGGCTGGTTTTCCGAGAAACATTCTTGGGCAAGTATTTTCCTAGCAGTGTGAGGGCTGAAAAGGAAGTAGAATTTCTTCAACTTAGGCAGGGCAACTGTACCATTGACCAATATGTGGCTAAATTTGAAGAACTGTCTAAGTTTTCCACTTATCTGCAGTTTAATCCAGATGAAGCGTGGAAGGCAGTTAGATTTGAAATTGGATTAAATCCAGAAATTCGGAGTTCCGTGGTTGCTCTGGAGATTCGAGAGTTCTCCTCCCTAGTCAACAAATGTAGACTACTGGAAAAGAGTTTGAGAGCGGTAGGGGAAGAGAGGGAACGCCAAGCTATATGGAAGAGGAAGAGGGAAGCTTCTACATATAGTAGGGATCTCAGGGTCAAGAACCATGCAAGAGGTAAACAGCATGTAGCTACTGGACCTAGACCCTTCCCACAAAGACTAGCAGTGAGTACATGTGAAAGATGTGGACGAGTTCATAGGGATAGGCGATGTTACTCTACTCAAGCCACTTGTTTCCATTGTGGCCAAAAGGGGCATCTACAGAGACGTTGCCCAATGAATAATGGAAAAGGGCCTGAACGAACTCCACAAGCAGTAGGGAGAGTCTTTACCTTGAGTGGAGCTGAGGCGAGACAAAACCCCGACTTGATTCAAGGTATGTGTTATGTCAATAAAATGCCCTTGACAGCACTCTTTGATTCGGGTGCTAGTCATTCTTTTATAGCATGGGATAGTGTTGAGAAGTTGCAACATCGCATTTCTAATCTTCCTTATGAGTTAACGGTGATGACTCCTACGGGGGGGAAGGTGATTACTTCCTCGATGTGTTCAAATTGTTCTATAATGGTGCGTGATAGGTTGTTTGTAATGGATCTGATTTGCTTACCTTTAGATAGTGTAGATGTTATTTAAGGGATGGATTGGTTGAGTCGAAATCGAGTACTTCTCAATTGTTGTGATAAGACTATAGAATTCCTTCCTGTTGTTTTTGGGGAAACACAAGGCAATATTATCAGTACACATAAAGCTATTAAGGGACTGGAGAGTATTGATTTAAGTTGTATTTTCTTGTATTCTATCAATCCGGAGTTGAGCCAAGATCTATATGGGATTCTAATAATCTGTGAATTTCCAGAGGTCTTTCCCTCAGAAATTTCAAAACTGCCACCAAGGAGAGAGATAGAATTTTCCATTGACCTGGCACCAGAAGCAAAACTTATTTCCATTACTCCATATAGAATGTCTCCGGTAGAATTAAAGGAGCTTAAAAAGTAGATTGAAGACCTACTGGAGAAGAATTTCATCCGACCTAGTGTGTCACCCTGGGGAGCACCGGTACTATTCGTGAGGAAGAACGATGGCAGTATGAGATTGTGCATTGACTATAGACAACTCAATAAAGCAACTGTTAAGAATAAATATCCGCTACCCCGAATAGATGATTTGCTAGATCAATTGAAAGGGGCCACAATTTTCTCGAAGATAGACTTGAGATCGGGGTACCACCAGATCAGGGTTAAAGAAGATGATATCCCGAAGACATCCTTCAGAACGAGATATGGGCATTACAAGTTTCTGGTAATGCCGTTCGGAGTCACAAATGCACCTGCAATTTTCATGGATTATATGAACCGTATCTTCAGGCCCTACTTGGACCAGTTTGTAGTGGTCTTTATAGATGATATTTTGATATACTCGAAGAGTGAAGAGGAGCATAGTCAGCATCTTCGGCTAATACTTCAAATCTTAAAGGAGAAGAAACTCTTTGCGAAGCTAGAAAAGTGTGAATTCTGGTTAAAAGAGGTAAAATTCTTGGGTCATGTCATTTCCAAATATGGTATATTAGTAGACCCCAGCAAGACTGAAGCAGTATTAAAGTGGGAGAGGCCTAAGACGGTGACAAAAATTAGAAGTTTCCTGGGTTTAGCCAGGTATTACAGGAGATTTATACAGGGATTTTCTCGGATAGCATTGCCTCTGACTCGATTAACCAGGAAGGGAAGTCTTTTCAAATGGACTCAAGAGTGTGAGGATAGTTTTCAGGAGCTAAAGAATCGATTAACTACTCCTCCTGTTTTAATCATTCCTAATTCTTCTGGACATTTTGAAGTTTATACGGATGCTTCTAAGAAGGGACTAGGCTGTGTTCTGATGCAAGAAGGTAGAGTGGTTGCTTATGCTTCCTGGCAATTACGATCACATGAGGAAAGTTACCCCACACATGACTTAGAGCTAGCAGCAATAGTTTTTGCTCTGAAAATCTGGAGGCACTTCTTATATGGAGCTGTGTTTGAAGTTTATAGTGATCATAAGAGTTTAAAATACCTTTTTGATCAGAAGGAGTTGAACATGAGACAGAGGAGGTGGATGGAGTTTATTGATGATTATAAGTTTGAGCTGAAGTACCATCCGGGAAAAGCTAATGTAGTAGCTGATGCATTAAGTCAGAAGTCACTACACGTGAGTCAAATGTTAGTGAAAGGGATGAAGTTATTAGAGGATTTTAGAAATCTGAACTTATTGGTTACAAGAAATCCTAAAAGCTTAAGACTTAGCGCGCTATGAATCGAATGTGACTTAAAGACGCAAATAAAGGAAGCACAATCACGGGATGAAATTTTACAAGACCGGAGGGAACAACCAGACTTTGCAATTTCAAGGGATGGGATTCTTAAATATTGAGGGCGAATATGTGTACCAAAGGAAGGGGCTTTAAGGGATAAGATTCTAGAAGAAGCTCATCAAAGTAAATATACTATTCACCCGGGATCCACTAAAATGTACCAAGAATTGAAAAAGAGGTACTGGTGGCCAGGGATGAAGAAGGACATTGCAGAATATGTTACTAGATGCCTAATTTTCCAGAAGGTGAAGATAGAACATCAGAAACCCGGGGGACTACTACAACCCTTGGAGATACCGGAGTGGAAGTGGGATAGTATTTCGATGGATTTCATTGTGGGGTTGCCTAAAACTCAAACTGGGTTTGATTCAATATGGGTAATAGTGGACAGATTGACAAAGTCTGCTCATTTCTTGCCCATTAGAATCAATTATCCATTAGAGAGACTAGCCCAACTATATGTAAGGGAAGTTGTGAGGTTGCATGGAATCCCTAATAGTATTATTTCAGATAGAGATCTCAGATTTACTTCTAGATTTTGGAAGGCTTTACAAGAAGCTTTTGGCACCAAACTACATTTTAGTACAGCCTACCACCCCCAGACTGATGGTCAAACTGAGAGGACCATACAGACTCTGGAGGATATGCTCAGAGCATGCACTTTGGAACAAGGAAAAGGATGGGACAACTATTTGCCACTAGCTGAGTTCGCTTATAATAACAGCTACCACTTCAGCATTGGGATGGCACCTTATGAAGCCTTGTATGGTCAGAAATGCAGATCCCCTTTGTGTTGGTATGAAGTGGGGGAAAGAAATTTGTTGGGCCCAGACTTGGTCCGACACACCACTGAACAAATAAAAATGGTTCGAGAAAATATGCGAGTAGCCCGAAGCCGGTAGAAGAGTTATTATGACAAAAGAAGAAAGCCATTGCAGTTTCAGGAAGGGGACCATGTGTTTTTGAAAATCTCTCCTACCACAGGCATCGGGCGGGCAATGAAGGTCAAAAAGCTAAGTCCACGGTTCTTGGGTCCTTATCAAATTCTTAAGAGAGTGGGACCATCTGCTTATCAAATTGCACTTCCTCCACACTTATCGAACCTTCACAATGTGTTCCATGTCTCTCAACTTCGTAAGTACCTTCCGGATCCTGTGCACTTAATCCAAGATGACTCAGTGACTGTAAATGAGAAGTTAACTTTTAAAGCCGAACCGGTCTCAGTACTGGATAGAGAGGTAAAGCAATTACGTAACAAGACTATTCCTTTGGTGAAGATAGCTTGGAATGGATTTGATGAAGGGGATGCTACTTGGGAAAGAGAAGATGAAATGAGACAGAGATATCCACAACTTTTTAGAGACAGGTAAAACTCTAAATTTTGAGGACAAAATGCTTTCTTAGGGGGAGAGAAATGTAACATCCCTCAATTAATTCTAATGGAGTGGCAATCTCGTAATAATTAGAGAAATTAGGGGCAAAGTCATAGGCGTAAGTGGTTGTGTCACAACCTTGAAAGGATGAGGACATGTGCCATGTGAGCATCTAGAAGGTTCTAGAACCTTCTAGAACATTCTAGATAATTTCGGTACATTCTAGAAGTTTCTAGATAATGGTATGGCAATCTTGTAATTAGTAAAGAAATAAGGGGTAAAGTCATATTCTCATAGTATGGCATTTATGTGATTTCATTAAAATAGCATTTCAGTTATGTAATTTTATGGAGGATGGCATTTGTGTAAATAATGGTTGATGGCATGGGCATTTTGGAGATAAAGAGGTGATAAGGTAGGGGTAGGAAGGGAAGCAAATAAAATGAAATAAACTAATGGAAGATAAGAAGGAGAAGGGGGATAAGACTCAATAAGTGATCAAAGGGGGAGAGGGTTCAGAAAACAAAAGAAAAAAACGTAGGCAAGAAGGAGAAGAGGAAGAAGGAGGAAGGAGAGAGAGAAAGAAGAGAGAAAGGGATCACAAAGAAGGAATCCAAGGAGTTAAGGTAGGTTTAACATTAACTTACTATGAAGATTGTAATTTTGATGACATATATGTGTATGAATACTTGTAAGTTTTTGTTGATGGAGGTATCTTATGCATGTATTGGATTGATCATATGAATATGCATGTAGAGCAAAGGTTTGGAAGCATATGTTTTGCTTGTTTTGCGCTGAAAATTGACTTTGGATGGATGAAATTCGATGGTCAGAATGAATGAATCTGTACTTCCAGATTTAGGTCGAATTAGAAGATGTATCCAACATAAAAGTTGTAGATCTCTGTCCTATGGTTAAAACCCCTCTATAATTACATTAATCCGACCTAATATGAGAGAGTTATGCCATAACGAGTGAAGGAAGGTCAGATTTAACGCATAGAATGGTGATTCTATTTTCGGTCACGTTTTTTACCAGTTTATGTTTCTAATATGGTAAAGTAGTAAACATGAAAGTTTTAGATAATTTTATTAGATTTCTAACGACACCAAAATCACCTTAATCCGAGTTATATTGAGAGAGTTATGATATTTTTAGTAAAGGAAGGTCTGACAGGATGGAAATCGAGGCTGTAGAGAAAACCCGAAGCACGGCCGTGGTTGGGGGCACGGCCAGGCCATGCTTTTGGCTGTTTTGTGGGTTTTCAGCATGGTTTACACTGTTTGAAGCATGGCTGTGCTTGGGGACATGGCCAGGCCGTGCTTGAGGCTGTTTTTGCTCTGTTTTGCATTTTTAATGCTCTAAATGCACTCCAATGAATGGATGATGTTAAGGGAAACTAAAATACAAATAAATACATTTTCAATGATGCATTGTAGTGTGGATTCCATCCTTTTATTATGAGAAATTAAATCACATATTGCATATAGATAAGATGTATGTGAGATGGATGCATGATGCATTGACAATATTCATATAGATAAGATGTGTGTGAGATGTATACAAGACGAATTGATGAGATGCATATGAATGAGAAGTGTGTGCATGTGTGAAATACTTGCATTGTAAATGGATGAGGTGTATGCAATTGAGGCATGTGTGTGTGTTGTATATATATGTTGCATTAAAGAAAATATGAGAGTGCATGACCTAGTGAAAGGCATGTATGATATATGGGAACATTGTATATTCATGCGATGCATGATCTCAAAGGTGTATGTGATGCATATGAAGTGAATGCTTAAAAGCATAAGTGGCATATGTGATGGTGTGTTGTGTGAGTGATACACCTATATCTTAAAATGAAATATTGGGATGATCCTTATGGTGGCAAGGTATCCCAGCGACATGCGGTACCTTGTGGTGGTAAGGTGACCTGAGATATCTTAAAATAAAATATTGGGATGATCCTTATGGTGGCAAGGTGACCCAGCGACATGCGGCACCTTGTGGTGGTAAGGTGACCTGAGAGGTCGTAATGGTTGTGAAACGGTACTGGATAGGGGACGCCCTATTAGCCTTGAGTGAGCCATGGGTTATGGCCACTCCGTCCAAGTGATATTGACCTATTAACAACCAAGAAATTAATGGTGTATGAATTTCAATAATTTTATATTATATGCATTGATTATGGATTTAAATAATGTTTTCTGTAGCCTATACAGCTGAACACGTCACTTGTTTTACTTTTATTATAAATTGTTAATGTTAGACCTATTGAGATTTTATTCTCATTAATTTTGGTGATGTGTTCAGATAATAGCAACTGAGATGCCTACACTGATGGTAAAGGTACAGGTAGTGGACGTGCCCTCCTAGGCCAGTTCACCGTCTTACAAGATGTAATAATAATGAATGTAATAGAGATTCCGGCATCGGCACCACCCCCTCTATCACCCCATGCACCCTAGGAGCGTGGTGCTAGGCCAGGGCCTAGTCAGTAGGATGTATGTAATATAACCAGTGTATATGTTTGGAAGAATAATTCCTAGTGTGTTACTCTTGTATAACTCTAATAATGATGTAATCTCTTGTGGAGTGATTATATAAATATGTGGTATTTATTGTAATGGCTTAATTAGATTAAGGAAACTCACTTGCATAAACCAAGATAAAACTAAACGCATATAAAAAAAAAATCTGGCTCTTACATAGTGGTATCAGCGGGGGGGAATGGCTCACATGATCCTGTGATGTTGTTGGGCGATATGAGCAGCGGGGGGAATGGCTCATATTGCTGTGTTGTGGGTGATATGTGAGCAGCACAGGGGGAAATGCTCACATGATCCTGTGAAGTTGTACTATGTACTTTTCGAAAAGCGGGTAAACTCTGAATTTTGTGGACAAAATTCTTTATTAGGGGGAGAGAAATGTAACATCCATTAATTCTAATGGAGTGGCAATCTCGTAATAATTAGAGAAATTAAGGGCAAATTCATAGGCGTAAGTGGCTGTGTCACAACTTCGAAAGGATGTGGACATGTGTCATGTGAGCATCTAGAAAGTTCTAGAACCTTCTAGAACATTCTAGATAATTCCGGTATATTCTAGAAGTTTCTAGATAATGGTATGGCAATCTCGTAATTAGTAAAGAAATAAGGGGTAAAGTCATATTCTCATAGTATGGCATTTATGTAATTTCATTAAAATAGCATTTCATTTATGTAATTTTATGGAGGATGGCATTTGTGTAAATAATGGTTGATGGCATGGGCATTTTGGAGATAAAGAGGTGATAAGGTAGGGGTAGGAAGGGAAGAAAATAAAATGAAATAAAATATTGGAAGATAAGAAGGAGAAGGGGGATATGACTCAATAAGTGATCAAAGGGGGAGAGGTTTCAGAAAACAAAAGAAAAAAAATGTAGGCAAGAAGGAGAAGAGGAAGAAGGAGGAAGGAGAGAGAGAAAGAAGAGAGAAAGGGATCAAAAAGAAGGAATCCAAGGAGTTAAGGTAGGTTTAACATTAACTTACTATGAAGATTGTAATTTTGATGACATATATGTGTGTGAATACTTGTAAGCTTTTGTTGATGGAGGTATCTTATGCATGTATTGGATGGATCATATGAATATGCATGTAGAGCAAAGGTTTGGAAGCATATGTTTTGCTTGTTTTGTGCTGAAAATTGACTTTGGATGGATGAAATTCGATGGTCTGTATGAATGAATCTGTACTTCTAGATTTAGGTCAAATTAGAAGATGTATCCAACATAAGAGTTGTAGATCTCTTTCCTATGGTTAAAACTGTTCTGGAATCACGTTAATCCGACCCAATATGAGAGAGTTATTCCTTAACGAGTGAAGGAATGTCAGAATTAACGCACAGAATGGTGATTCTATTTTCGGTCACATTTTTGACAGGTTTATGTTTCTAATCGGTTAAAGTAGTAAACATAAAAGTTGTAGATAATTTGATTGGCTTCCAAAAGACACCAAAATCACCTTAATCCGAGTTAAATTGGGAGAGTTATTATATTTTTAGTAAAGGAAGGTCTGACAGGACGAAAATCGGGGCTGTAGAGAAAACCTGAAGCACGGCCGTGGTTGGAGACACGGCCAGGCCATGCTTCTGGCTGTTTTGTGAGTTTTCAGCATGGTTTACACTGTTTGAAGCGTGGCCGTGCTTGGGGACACGGCCAGGCCGTGCTTGAGGCTGTTTTTGCTCTATTTTGCATTTTTAATGCTCTAAATGAACCCCAATAAATGGATGATGTTAAGAGAAACTAAAATACAAATAAATAAAATTTCAATGATGCATTGTAGTGTGGATTTCATCCTTTTATTATGAGAAATTAAATCACATATTACATATAGATAAGATGTATGTGAGATGGATGCATGATGTATTGATGAGAATCATATAGATGTGATGTAAGTGAGATGGATGCATGATGTGGTGATGATATTATGCATAATAGTAGTGATGTGTTAGTTAATGCATAATCCTATTGCGATGATGGTCATGATGATTAAAGAGTATGACGTATACATTATTATATGACGATAAAGGGGTTATTACATAGTGATTGTATGAAGAGAGGAAGTTGATTGTGGATGACAAGCATGAAGTTAAAGGTGAGTTGTTGATGTATACATGGTCATATCATGTTGATGTACATGGTTGAGATGTGGCTATAGACGATGTGGAGATGTGGCTACAGACGATTAGTCACCGAGTGTTGTGATGTGGCTGCAGACGATCAGTCACCCTGCATGAAAGTACTACAAAGATAAATACAAAAGCATATTATTGAAGTATAACCTGGTTATTATTCATGCTTGATATTGATGCATAACCTGTCTGTTGAATAAGAAAGCATGTTGTACATTCTTGTTATTTTATCATATACAAAGAGAAAATGTTTTCTGTAGTTTATACAGCTGGACATAACACTGTGTTTTCCTTATTTACCGTATAATGCTTTGAATGTTAAATCTATTGGGAACCTTCGTTCTCATTATTTTTGATGTTATGTTCAGATAAGAGCAAATGATACGTTAGCTGCTTTCGTGCACATGATCATGGAAGATCCGGTGGATGGCGACACTTTGTACAGATCCCAATGCTAGCACTACCTCCTCCACCCTTTACACCCAGGGGAGATGTGTGGTATAGGGTTCATTGTTTAATTGATGTAGTTATGTGACTCAGTGTCACTGGTGTATAAATAATAATCTCTGATGTAGTTCGAATATTATGATAATGAAATATTAGCGGTTTAAATAAATGTGTATGGTTCGTTGCTTGGAATCCGTTATCAGTCACTATGTATATAAAACAGAAAAAAAAACCGGTCGTTACAGTAACCTTCTAGAACATTCTAGATAATTCCGGTACATTCTAGAAGTTTCTAGATATTCTAATGGTATGGAATTCTCGTATTTAGTAAAGAAATAAGGGGTAAAGTCATATTCTCATAGTATGGCATTTATGTAATTTCATTAAAATAGCATTTCATTTATGTAATTTTATGGAGGATGGCATTTGTGTAAATAATGGTTGATGGCATGGGCATTTTGGAGATAAAGAGGTGATAAGGTAGGGGTAGGAAGGGAAGCAAATAAAATGAAATAAAATATTGTAAGATAAGAAGGAGAAGGGGGATAAGACTCAATAAGTGATCAAAGGGGGAGAGGGTTCAGAAAACAAAAGAAAAATACGTAGGCAAGAAGGAGAAGAGGAAGAAGGAGGAAGGAGAGAGAGAAAGAAGAGAGAAAGGGATCAAAAAGAAGGAATCCAAGGAGTTAAGGTAGGTTTAACATTAACTTACTATGAAGATTGTAATTTTGATGACATATATGTGTATGAATACTTGTAAGTTTTTGTTGATGGAGGTATCTTATGCATGTATTGGATTGATCATATGAATATGCATGTAGAGCAAAGGTTTGGAAGCATATGTTTTGCTTGTTTTGCGCTGAAAATTGACTTTGGATGGATGAAATTCGATGGTCAGAATGAATGAATCTGTACTTCCAAATTTAGGTCGAATTAGAAGATGTATCCAACATAAAAGTTGTAGATTTCTGTCCTATAGTTAAAACCCCTCTAGAATTACGTTAATCCGACCTAATATGAGAGAGTTATGCCATAACGAGTGAAGGAAGGTCAGATTTAACGCACAGAATGGTGATTCTATTTTCGGTCACGTTGTTTACCGGTTTATGTTTCTAATATGTTAAAGTAGTAAACATGAAAGTTTTAGATAATTTTATTAGATTTCTAACGACACCAACATCACCTTAATCCGAGTTAATTGGAGAGATTTATATATTTTTAGTAAAGGAAGGTCTGACAGGACGGAAATCAGGGCTGTAGAGAAAACCTGAAGCACGGCCGTGGTTGGGGACATGGCCAGGCAGTGCTTCTGGCTGTTTTGTGAGTTTTCAGCATGGTCTACACTGTTTGAAGCATGGCCGTGCTTGGGGACACGGCCAGGCCATGCTTGAGGCTGTTTTTGCTCTGTTTTTCATTTTTAATGCTCTAAATGAACCCAAATGAATGGATAATGGTAAGGGAAACTAAAATACAAATAAATAACTTTTCAATGATGCATTGTAGTGTGGATTTCATCCTTTTATTATGAGAAATTAAATCACATATTACATATAGAAAAGATGTATGTGAGATGGATGCATGATGCATTGATGAGAATCATATAGATGTGATGTAAGTGAGATGGATGCATGATGTGGTGATGATATTATGCATAATAATAGTGATGTGTTAGTTAATGCATAATCCTATTGCGATGATGGTCATGATGATTAAAGAGTATGACGTATACATTATTATATGACGATAAAGGGGTTATTACATAGTGATTGTATGAAGAGACGAAGTTGATTGTGGATGGCAAGCATGATGTTAAAGGTGAGTTGTTGATGTATACATGGTCATATCATGTTGATGTACATGGTTGAGATGTGGCTATAGATGATGTGGAGATGTGGCTACAGACGATTAGTCACCGAGTGTTGTGATGTGGCTGCAGACGATCAGTCACCCTGCATGAAAGTACTACAAAGATAAATACAAAAGCATATTATTGAAGTATAACCTGGTTATTATTCATGCTTGATATTGATGCATAACCTATCTATTGAATAGGAAAGGATGCTGTACATTCTTGTTATTTTCTCAGATACAAAGAGAAAATGTTTTCTGTAGTTTATACAGCTGGACATAACACTGTGTTTTCCTTATTTACCGTATAATGCTTTGAATGTTAAATCTATTGGGAACCTTCGTTCTCATTATTGTTGATGTTATGTTCAGATAAGAGAAAACGATACGCTAGCTGCTTCCGTGCACTTGATCATGGAAGATCCAGTGGATGGCGACGCTTTGTACAGATCCCAACAATGGACCTCATTTATTTGAAGCTTGTCGCTCAAACCCAGAGTCAGTGTGTTTTGTGCGTAATATGAATCGCAGTAACAACCCTTACTCCAACATATATAACCCAGGATGGAGGCAACACCCCAACTTCTCCTGGAGCAACTATGGTGCAGGACAAGGAAACAACTCTACCCCACAAAGACCACAGGGTCCACCAGGCTTCCAGCAGCAAAGACAATAGCCTCAGGAAGCCCACACTTCACTGGAATCCCTGCTGAAGGAATATATGGCAAGAAATGATGCTTTAATCTAGAGTCAAGCAGCCTCACTGAGGAATCTGGAAACTCAAGTGGGACAACTTGCCAATGAGCTAAAAAGCAGACCCCCAAGAACACTTCCTAGTAATACTGAAGTCCCTAAGAGAGAGGGGAAAGAGCATTGCAAGGCTATAGCCCTGAGGAGTGGGAAGATGGTGGAAACACCAAAAACAAGAGGGCAAGACCAGACAGACTCCACTGTACCCCTAGAGAACAAAAATGATAAGAAGAAGCAAGAGGAGGAGATAAGCATGGAGGAAGCCATCTCGGGAGGAAATGTTGCAGTTATGCCACAGCAAAAGTTGGCAACTTTGCCGCAGCAAAGCATGCAGCAAACCAAGCTACCCCCCCTTTCCCTCAAAAATTTCAGAAGCAGCAGAATGACCAGCAATTTAGAAGGTTCCTAGATGTCCTGAAACAGCTCCACGTCAACATTCCTCTGGTGGAAGCACTGGAGCAGATGCCCAATTATGTGAAGTTCATGAAGGACATCCTGACCAAGAAGAGGAGATTTGGTGAATTTGAGACCGTTGCCCTCACAAGAGAATGCAGTGTTGTACTGCAAAATAAGTTGCCACCCAAACTTAAGGATCTGGGCAGCTTCACCATACCTTGTTCAATCGGGAACCAGTATTTTGGCAAAGCACTGTGTGATTTAAGAGCAAGCATCAACCTTATGCCAATGGCTATCTTTAAAAAGTTAGGAATTGGAGAAGCTAGGCCTACCACAGTCACACTGCAATTGGCAGACAGATCCATTGCTCACCCAGAAGGAAAAATAGAAGATGTCCTGGTTAAGGTGGATAAGTTCATCTTCCCAGTAGACTTCATAATTCTGGATTATGAAGCTGATGCAGAAGTACCCATTATATTAGGCAGACCGTTCCTAGCAACTGGCCGGACACTCATTGATGTTCAGAAAGGTGAGTTAACCATGAGAGTCCAGGATGAGCAAGTTACATTCAATGTGCTCCAGACCATGAAGTTTGCCAATGAAGATGAAGAATGTGTAGTGGTGTCTATGATAGACACATTAGCATCAGAACAACTGGAAAGATGCTGCAAAGAGCCACCACCAGCAGCATGGACAGACCACTCAGATTCTGAAGGAGAAGATGAAAAGGAATGGGCCTGGATTGATGTCAGACAAGGGTTTAGGAAACAGGAGTCGATAAAAGAGCCGTTATATGAGACCACGCCAGATTCCAGGATGCCGAAAGCATCAGTAGAAGAACCACTAGCTTTGGAGATGAAGCCCCTGCCAGCACACCTTAAGTATGCATATTTAGGAGAAACAGCCACTCTTCCTGTGGTTATCTCAGCACTTCTGACAGAGGAGAAAGAGGAGAAATTGGTTCTGACACTAAAGAAATTCAGAAAAGCCATTGGCTGGACACTTGCTGACATTAAGGGAATCAGCCCCTCATTCTGCATGCATAAGATCCTCTTGGAAAGCAACGAAAAAGGGTCCATAGAGCCCCAATGAAGGCTTAACCCAATAATGAAAGAGGTGCTGAAGAAGGAGATCATCAAATGGCTGGATGCTGGAATCATTTACCCCATATCAGATAGCTCTTGGGTGAGTCCGGTCCAGTGCGTTCCTAAGAAAGGAGGCATGACTGTGGTGGAAATTGAGAGCAATGAGCTCATCCCCACTAAGGTTGTAACCGGTTGGAGAATTTCCATGGACTATAGGAAGCTGAATAAGAGCACTAGGAAGGATCACTTCCCTCTGCCATTTATTGATCAAATGTTAGATAGACTTGCTGGAAGGGAATACTATTGCTTCCTGGATGGATACTCAAGGTATAACCAGATTGCTATAGCACCAGAGGATCAGCACAAGACCACATTCACATGTCCTTATGGTACCTTTGCATTTCGAAGGATTCCATTTGGGCTGTGTAATGCTCCAACAACGTTCCAACGATGCATGATGGCAATATTCACAGAAATGGCTGAGCAGTTTGTGGAAATCTTCATGGATGATTTCTCAGTCTTTGGGGACTCCTTTGACCTATGCTTGGGAAACCTTGCCAAAGTCTTGCAAAGGTGTGAGGAAACAAACTTAGTGCTAAACTGGGAGAAGTGCCAGTTTATGGTAAAGGAAGGAATTGTGCTGGGGCATAAGGTATCCCAAAAAGGACTTGAGGTGGATAAGGCCAAGGTAGAAGTTATTGAGAAACTGCCTCCTCCCACCTCGGTCAAGGGCATTCGAAGCTTCTTAGGACATGCAGAATTTTATAGAAGGTTCATTAAGGACTTCTCTAAGGTTTCCAAACCATTATGCAGCTTGCTAGAGAAGGACAGAACATTTTGTTTTGATGAGAGCTGCATGACAGTATTCTGCGATCTCAAGCAAAAATTAAGTATAGCTCCGGTGATTGTGGCACCAGACTGGACCTCCCCATTTGAGCTGATGTGTGATGCTAGTGAAACAGCATTGGGAGCCGTCCTTGGGTAGTGCAGAAACAAGCTATTTCACTCTATTTACTATGCTAGCAAAACGCTGCAAGGTGCCCAGCTGAACTACACCGTGACAGAGAAGGAACTGCTTGATGTAGTGTTTGCCTTTGAGAAATTCAGAGCATATTTGGTAGGAGCAAAGGTGATAGTGCACACAGACCACTCTGCCATCAAACACTTGGTCAGAAAGAAGGATTCCAAACCAAGGTTCATTCGGTGGGTGCTTTTGCTTCAAGAGTTTGATCTAGAGATCAGAGACAGGAAGGGGATTGAAAACCAAGTGGCAGACCATCTCTCCAGGTTGGAAGAGCACAGCTCTGGAGCAGAGGACATTAATGAAAGATTCCCAGATGACCAACTCTATCTCCTGTCTCAAGATGATGTGCCATGGTATGCTGACTATGTAAATTACCTCGTGAGTGGAATGCTCCCACCGGACCTGACATGGCAGCAGAAGAAAAAATTTCTGCATGAAGTCAACTCATACTACTGGGATGAACCCTATCTTTACAAGCAATGTGCTGACCAGATGATAAGGAGGTGCATACCCAGTGAAGAAACGGAGCAAATATTGTAACAATGCCATGCTTCCCCTTATGGAGGTCATTTTGGAGGAGTTAGGACCGCAAACAAAGTGCTGCAGGCAGGTTTCTATTGGCCCTCCTTATTCAAGGACTCCCACTCTCATGCAAGGCAATGTGACCGGTGCCAGAGAACAGGGAATATATCTCGTAGGCATGAAATGCCACTAAGCAACATCTTAGAGGTGGAATTATTTGATGTCTGGGGCATAGATTTTATGGGACCCTTTCCCTCAAGTTTTGGCAACCAATACATCCTTGTAGCTGTATACTATGTCTCAAAGTGGGTGGAAGCCAGTGCATCCCAAACCAATGACGCCAGAGTCGTGACCAGATTCTTGAAGAGGAATATCTTTACAAGGTTTGGAACACCCAGAGCCATCATCAGTGATGGAGGGACCCATTTCTGCAATAGGCAGTTCAAGTCACTACTTGCCAAATATGGAGTCAGACACAAGGTAGCAACCCCTTATCACCCACAAATGAGTGGGCAGGCTGAGGTCTCCAACAGAGAGATCAAGAGAATCTTGGAGAAAACAGTAGGCCCCACGAGGAAGGATTGGTCCTCAAGGTTGGATGATGCCCTTTGGGCATATAGAACAGCTTATAAGACACCTCTGGGCATGTCACTATACAGGTTGGTATTCGGGAAGGCTTGTCATCTCCTAGTAGAGTTGGAACATCGAGCATATTGGGCAGTGAAGAAGCTAAACTGGAACCTAGATGCTGTGGGTGAGAAGAGGATGCTACAGCTAAATGAGTTGGACGAATTTCGGGGGCAGGCCTATGAAAATGCCAAA
This sequence comes from Gleditsia sinensis, assembly GCA_037074535.1. Taxonomy (NCBI): domain Eukaryota; kingdom Viridiplantae; phylum Streptophyta; class Magnoliopsida; order Fabales; family Fabaceae; genus Gleditsia; species Gleditsia sinensis. The sequence continues at coordinate 24,671,530 of CM073466.1, forward strand.
CTATACAAGGAGAAAGCAAAGAAATGGCATGACAAGAAGATACAACCCAGAAACTTCGAAGTGGGACAGAGAGTGCTACTGTACAACTCTAGGCTAACCTTGTTTCCTGGGAAGTTGAAATCACGATGGTCTGGACCCTTTCGCATAAGCAAGGTCTTCCCATTTTGGACTATTGAATTGGAAGAAGAGAAGGAAGGGAGGACATTCAGGGTTAATGGGCAAAGAGTCAACCATTATCTGGGGGGTGATGTGGATAGACAGCACACTTCCATTCAGCTGCAAGAGGATTGAACAGAGGGGAAGTCAGGCTAAAGACTCTAAAACAAGCGCTCCTGGGAGGCAACCCATGTTCAAATTTGTTATTATTCAAGTTAATAGTTTTAAGTTAGTTTAGATCATGAATTTGATAGCTTTTGTGGTTGTTACGTAGGTTAGGAAGCAAGAAGTTGTAGAACCAGTTTTTGTTTTGCTGCAGCAACATAACACCAAAGATAGTCCCTGATTTGATATAGCAGAATTGTTAACAAGCACTCTCTACTGCAGCAGAAATCTTTGGCACCCAGTTTTGCTGAAGCATTGCTCCAGTATTGCTGCAGCAAAACAGTCAACTCTAAGCCAAGGGTTCCCCTCTGCTATGCTTCGAAAGTTTGAAAAAAAAAATGGTGGGCGAGAAAACTGGCAGAAGGCCATAAGACACCTACGATCTTTAAACCTCTGCAACTTCCAACCCCCTTTTCCTAGTGTTAACACACCCACGTTTTCACCTCTGCAACTTCCCTCCTCATCTCACCTCTCCCGAGTCTCAAGCCCTGCAACCCTCTCACCTCCTTCGTCCCAGAAAACCCCAACCTACAACCCCTTAAACCAAAAATGCCGAGAATCAAGACAGTGGCCAGGAAGGCGAGCAAGGTGAAAAAATTCACCACTGAAGAAAATCGGAAGAGGCACGACGACAAAATCGTGCCCAGAAACTTCTGCACCGAGAAAGGATTCACCTTCACCTCCACTGACGATTTGGGAATGCCAATGTACATTGGCACGGTGGTAAAGCAGAGGGCTTGGGAAAATTTTGCAAGCCATCGGCAACCAGCCCTCATCCCACTGGTTCGAGAGTTCTATGCGAACTTCTCACCAGAAACTGACAAATTGGTGAGAGTTCGGGAAACAAAGGTACGTTTTGACCAAGCTGCAATCAACAGGGCCTACAATTTGCCCAACGAGGAGGACAATTATGAGGACTATCTACAGAGTCTGCAGGATGAAGACTGGGAAGCAATGCTCACCTGGGTGTGCCTTCCTGGCACCACCTGGGATAAATCTCTCCAGGGCTCCACCACTGTAAATCGAATCTCCTTGGCACCAGCAGCATAGGTCTGGTATCATTTTCTCAAGACCCGTCTTCTACCTTCCACCCACAGGCAGACTGTGAGCAGAGAAAGACTAGCAATGGTGGACACGCTTATCCTCGGCAGGCCACTCAACATTGGCCGCATTATAAGTGGCCAAATCCGAGCATGTGCCGGCCGCAAGAAGGGAAACCTACTCTTTCCTTCCCTCATCACCATCCTGTGCAAGACTCATAGAGTACCAGTCTCCATTGACGAAGAGGTTTTGAAGGACATTACTCCCATCACCCCTACCACCATTGCTCGCATTGTTCTAGAGAAAACAGCCCCGCATCCACCAGCTGCCTCCCAAGACCCCTCACCAACTGCTGGCCCATCTGCTTCCTCCTCTGCCACTCAGCCAGCTGACAAGGCCATTCAGTATCTGCTGCAGCAACAATCCACCCTCCTCAGACAGCAAGCACAGTTGTTGTAGCACCAGCAAACCTTCTGGCAATATGCACAGAAGAAGGACTTTGCCTTCCACACTACCTTGGAGCAAAATTTTAAGCAGTTTTTCCCATTCCCAGAATTTCCAACTGCCCTGCTCCATGTCACCTTTGAGGAGTTAGCCCCAGCACCAGAAGCATAAGCAGAGCAACCCAAGGACTCTGAAGGATCCTCCTCCACCAAGGAGCCCTATCCCGAACCCCACCAGCCACCGGAAGAAATGGTGTCCTCTGATGACGATGAGCCCATTGCCAAAAGGTCAGCAGTATTGCGCAAAGGAAAGGCCCCACAACAAACAACACAGAGGAGGAGTGGGCTCAGAAGTTCATCAAGATCTTCTGGGGGTCAATGACCCTAGGGTGCTGGAACATGCCTGCAAGCACCCTCAGGAAAGTTCCCTCAACCCTTATTTGTGTTTCTGTTTCTGTTTCTGTTTGTGGGTGTATTTTGTTTTCTGGCCATTGCATCAGCAGTGAGGACACTGCTCAATTTAAGTTTGGGGGGTGTGTGATATAATGTATAATGTCTGCTGAGAATAATATTGCTGGAGCATATCACTTTTGTGTTTTGATTCCTTGCTGTAGCATCGCTGGAGCATTTTGCATAGTTAGGGTGATTGTTTATATTGCTGTCCACTTGTGTTTTTATCTACCTGTGTTGAATGAGTCTGTCCTAGTAATCACTGATTTTGTTTGAATTGAATACAGTTATAATTGTTTGATAAAAAGTGTAAAAAAAAAGAGAGAGAAAAGGAAGAAAAGAGGGTGGAATAGCTGCATAGCCTGCTGAAAGTTTTGGGACACTCCATGAGGAGGATTTGTTAAAAATCAGAATAGAAAACCTACAGCCTCACCTCATCACACAGCACCCTCTTCCTATGAGCACTAGATCAAGGGCAGTTTTCCTAACAGAGAATTTGATGATCTTTCAGAAAGTGGTCCTTAGTCTTAGAGCTAGTATTGAGAGCTTCCTGTAGAATTATAAAAGAGGCAGTCACATAGGGGCATAAAGGTTTAAGTTTGGAGGGAAGGGAGTAGAAAACCAAAAAAAAAAAGTGGACAATGCTCTGTAATTCCTTAGTAACCAGGGGTATGCATGAGTCCCATGTGTGCCTTTGCGTAAAACAGGGATGTGGAGTATGAGTGGGGAGCGGTTGAAAGGTGATAAGGCTGAGTAACCAGGTGCCTGCATTGAACATGTTGGCATTCGCGTCAAAAGGTCGTAATGACCTCTGCTAGAATAAGATCCATGCCAAAAACAACAGTAAAGGAAGAAATTCAGTAAACTGCCGCATTTCCCTATATCTACTGCCCTGACTGTACCTATGATGAATGCCAGCTTGACCTAGCAAAGGAAGCTCGAAATATTAGCATAAAAGTTTTAGGAACTCTGGCTGTTTTTGACCCGAATAACTCCTGGACATATCACACACACACAAATTCAGAGAAGTTGTTTGCTGTGATTAAGAGTAAGATTTGTGGTATCCTTTATATGAAAGCAATCCTGAGAGTTGAGAGCTATCAGCAGAGCTATGGAGTCTAACTTGAGGAAAATCTGGAACTTCTGAGTGGTAAGCAGAGTAGGATGCTTGGGGACAAGCAATCCTTTAAGTTTGGGGGGATTTGATAACTGCATTTCACTATAGTTTCTATGCGTTGCCCATGATTGTTTACTGAATCTTTCTGGTGTTTTAAGCACTTTTTACCCTCTGATTTAATTGAATTAGATGATTTTTCTGGACATACCGTAGCTACCGCATTGCTGTAGCATTTTCAGTGAGCATGTATAGCAATGATAGCAAAACCCCGGTTGATAGTGGGGAAAGTTGTTTTCTCTCCTCGCTGCAATATGACGATTCTGCTTGATTTAGTGTAGGTGGCAGAGCTGCGTAGCAGGACTAGCCACCAGTGAGCAGGAGACAGCAGCAGGGACATAGCAGGTTGCTGGTACAGGACCGTTTCCACTACTGAAGGTGGAAAGGAAAAAGCAGTGCAACAAAGGGCGCCTGCTGCAGAGCAGAAGGAATGGCAGCAATCCAGGGCGCTTTACTGGGACCACAAGGGCTGCCTATAAAAGTCCGAAAAGTAGCCAATGGAAAAAAAAGCTAGCCGAGGAGAAAGAGGAAATAATTGGGAGGAAAATAACACCATAGCCTAGAGTGTTGCTAACACCGGAAGGTGCAGTACGCAGGGGATAGTGTGCTAGTATAGAAGGGAGCTTTGTCTCCTGTTGTTGTTTTTTTACTGCTTTATCAAAAAAAAAAAGAACTACATTCTGTAATTTAGTTTTTATCTCTTAAAAAATGCACACCAGTGTTTCTAGAGTTTCTGTAACCAGTGCACCCATGAGGCTTGGCTAGTTTCCAGCTGGGGTTGCACAAGGGTTGTAATTGACCGAAGCACATTTTTATTATCAATACATTTTGCTGCAGTTATGTTACCATTCAGCTGTATATCCTGTAGTTTTTCTTTCCTTAATAACGGAAGTTTGGAGGGAGGAAACCGAGGCCACCATTCACCTGGAAGGGTAATGGAGGCCGGACAAAAAAGCTGAGTGTAAAGGGGTACCTCATGTAGGGATACACGGGTACCTCATTAGTCCCATAATGTATTGCTTGCGTAACTCAGAGGTAAGGACTTGTGCAGGAATGCGTGTCCACACCTTGGAGTTGTGAGGAAAGGTAGTCTGGGAAGACTCCATTCAGAACTTCTTTGGCACCAGGGACTTTTGGTGCAGCAAAGTCTACGGCATATCTGAGTGCTGAAGTCCATAGCAACCCTGAGCACCCCAGTTCTCCCCAATTAGTTTCCTTTCTATTCCCTAATACTTTTCAGTTTAGTTACAGTAAAGATCAGTCAACCCATGTCTATTCCAATTTTGTGGACAACTTGATGTTGCTACAGCATTCATACAACAAAAGTATCTAAGCAGTTTTAGTTCACTCCTCGTGGGACGATACTCACTCATCACTTTATTACTTGGTCACGATACGTGCACTTGCGTTCTGACATTGTATTCATCTTTGCATGAACTACACACAAACATTACCAACAGAAATGATATAAATAAGAAGAAATTGACTAAAGGCCAAGCATAAAGAAAATGAAGAGATGAAATTAATATTAAAAAAAGAAGATGAATCTTAAAAATGAAAATAATAAATGACATCTATATGCCATAGCCATTGCCATTGTATGAACTTCTTACCATCTTAAATGTAAAATTCTGACATGGAAATATTTTATAAAGTGATATTTGAAATGGTTATATTCATGGCATGATTACCAATGATTTTTGCTAATAGTTATATTTTGACGAACATACTTGTTATTGAAAGCATATTTTTGGCTATCATTGTGAAAAGAAAAGAAATGAGCAGGGTCACATGGCAATCCGTGTGGTGCACCAGTAGGGGACGCCCTACCAACGGTTATGATTATGATTATGAGAAAAGAAAGAGAAAGTGTGCCATGTCGGACGGAGCGAGAAAAGCCCGTATCGGAGAGTAGAAGATACTCACCGTGACCGGGGTAGCTTGAAATGAGAATAAGTTGATGGCCATCATATGATATTCTGAAAATAGTTAATCATGTCCTACATATCATTACTGTATGATTCTTATGTGCATAGATATAATGCATTCATGTGACCAAAGATATTTTCTGTAGTTTATACAACTGAACATGACAAGATGAACTATATTGATGGTAAATTATGATTTATTACTGAACCTACTGGGATTTAATTCTCACTATATTTCCATATCGTGTTCAGAAGAATAATGCAGATTTTCTCAATGACACTTATTATTTCTGTACGTTGGATCGAGGTGCCCTACCTTGGTCAACTACCAATTATATCAGATGTATCTGTAGTAGATATGACTGAGATTCCGGTGGAGGTGCAACCCGCACCAATGTCCCCGGAAGTAGTCGACATAGATAATTAGAACTAATATGTATTTTTGTACAAATGTTTGAAAAATAATGGTGTGTAGTTTGTAAAATAATAGTGTGTATGGAAACTCAGTATTATATCACTGTTAATAACAATTATGGTTGGTTAAAGTGATTATTATTACGAGTTAAGTGGTTAAAATTAAAGTAGTAATAACTTTATGGAATTTTACAAATATAAAAAAAAAATTTGTTACATTTACATAAATGGAGTTGTTACAAAAATTGTGTGAAAACTAACCTGGCCGTGGCGAAAATCCCTTTTAAATCGATTCTCGCCGGTGGTGAAAATAATCCCGCCATAGCGAGATCTCCTTTCCGCCGGAGCTGAAAATGTCCTCGCCGGTAGCGAACATAGGTTTTTTTTTTAAACCTGCTAAACAAATAAAACAAATAAATTTAATTAAAAATAAAATTATCATTGAATGAAGTGCAGAATTGAAAATCTAACTTATAATTCCCCAAAACTGAAAATTAATTTAAAATTTTAAAATTTAAAATTGCTAAAATAAAATGAGATAAAAGATGAGAAAACAAATCTGATGGGTTGCCTCCCATTAAGTGCTTTAAGTTATAGTCATTAGCTAGACTTTTTGTCATTCTTTACTGCGGTTGTTGTAACTCTAGAGAATCCTTCTGCTTGCTGAATTCTCCGTCAAAATATGGCTTCAACCGTTGTCCATTCACCTTGAAATTTCCCTTTGTTTCATGACTGATCTCAACTGCTCCATAAGGAAACACCTTGGTTACTAGAAAAGGTCCTGACCAACGAGATCTTAGCTTTCCCGGAAAAAGTCTAAGATGGGAATTATAAAGCAGCACTTTCTGTCCCACCTCAAAGTTTCTCCTCAAAATGTGCTTATCATGCCAAACCTTCGTCTTGTCCTTGTATATTTGGGCATTCTCATAAGCATCATTCCTCATTTCATCCATCTCATTCAATTGCAACACCCTCTTTTCACTTGCTGCCTTAAGATCAAAATTTAAAATTTTAATTGCCCAATGTTCCAATTCAACTAGAAGGTGACAAGCTTTTCCATACACCAATCGGTATGGAGACATGACGATAGGTGTCTTGAAAGCTATCCTATAGGCCAAAAATGCATCATCTAGTTTCCTTAACCAATCCTTGCGTGAGTTATTTACGGTCTTTTCAAGGATCCTCTTCAACTCTCGGTTTAACACTTCAACTTGTCCACTAGTTTGAGGATGGTAAGGTGTTGCTATCCGGTGTGTTACTCCATACTTTTGTAACAAAGTTTCAAATTGGTTCTTGCAAAAATGCTTATGTCCATCACTTATAATTGCTCTAGGTGTGCCAAATCTGAAAAATATGTTCTTCTTGAGGAAATTGATCACAACCCTAGCATCATTGGTAGGTAAGGCAACTGCTTTCACCCATTTAGAGACATAATCTACACCAACAAGAATGTATTTATTAAAATAAGATGAAGGAAAAGGCCCCATAAAATCAATACCCTAAACATCAAATAAATCAATTATCAAAATATTATTTAAGGGCATTTCATGTCTCTGTGAAATATTACTGCTCCTTTGGCAATCATCACACATTGAAAGAAACTTGAAAGCATCTTTAAACAATGAAGGCCAATAGAATCCGGATTGCAAAATTTTTTTCCTGCAGTTTTTGTTCCACCAAAATGTCCTCCAACTTCCTTCGAATGGAAATGATGAAGAATGCTTTCCATTTCTTTCTCTGGCACACATCTTCTAATGATTTGATCTGCACAATGTTTATACAAGTAAGGTTCATCCCAAAAATAATGTTTCAAATCAAAAAAGAATTTCTTTCTTTGTTGATAAGACATGTCAGGAGGTAAAATTTTCTTGAGCAAATAATTTGCATAATCAGCAAATCATGGAGCCGTTCGGATAGCAAGCAATTGCTCATTAGGAAATGTTTCATTAATTTGTTCTTCAACCTCAAGGTAATCTTCCTCCAACCTGGACAAATGGTCAGCAACCAAATTTTCGGTCCCCTTTTTGTCCCGGATTTCTAAGTCAAATTCTTGCAAGAGAAGATTCCATCTTAGTAATCGCGGTTTGGCATCTTTCATGGCTAGCAAATACTTAAGAGCATAATGATCAGTATAAAAAATGATTTTAGACCCAATTAAATAAGATCTAAACTTATCAAATGCAAACACTATTGCCAAAAGTTCTTTCTCAGTTGTTGCATAATTAAGTTGTGCATCTGTCAATGTCCTGCTTGCATAATAAATCACATGCAGTAACTTATTCTTCCTTTGACCCAAAACAGCACCTATAGCATAGTCACTAGCATCACACATTACCTCAAATGGAAGACTCCAATCCTGTGCACAAATTATAGGGGTAAAAGTAAGCTTTTCCTTCAAAAGGTTTAAAGCCTGCAAATAATCAGAAGAGAAATCAAACTGTGCATTTTTAACTAACAAACTGCAAAGAGGTTTTTTTATTTTTGAAAAATCTTTAATAAATCTTCTATAAAACCCAGCATCTCCCAAGAAACTTCTAACGCCCTTTACAGTTGTTGGAGGTGGTAATTTTTCGATCACTTCTACCTTTGCACGGTCCACTTCTATTCCCTTTGCTGAAATCCGATGGCCAAGAACAATTCCTTCTTGAACCATGAAGTGACATTTCTCCCAATTTAGCACTAAATTTGTGTCTTTACAATGCTGCAAGACTAAAGAGAGATTATGCAAGCAATTATCAAAAGAATGGCCAAAAATAGAAAAATCATCCATAAAAACCTCAATAAAATTTTCTACCATATCAGAGAAAATTGCTATCATGTATCTTTGGAAAGTTGCAGGTGCATTACATAAACCGAATGGCATCCTTCTGTATGTAAAATTACCATAAGGGCATGTAAATGTTGTCTTATCTTGATCATCTGGTGCAATTGCAATTTGGTTGTAGCCCGAATATCCAACAAGAAAATAATAATAAGCATGTCTAGCCAATCTTTCCAACATCTGATCAATAAATGGCAAAGGAAAATGATCTTTTCGAGTAGCGTCGTTTAACTTTCGGTAATCAATACACACTCTCCACCCAGTCACTGTCCTTGTTGGAATAAGCTCATTGTTTTCATTTTCTACAATTGTGATTCCTCCTTTCTTTGGTACACAATGAATTGGGCTTACCCAAACACTGTCTAAAATCGGATAAATTACCCCGGCATCCAAAAGCTTAATCACCTCAGCCTTGACCACTTTTGCATTGTTGGGTTTAAGTGCCTTTGTGGCTGAATTGTGGACTTGTAATCCTCATTCATCAAGATTTTATGCATGCAAACAGAGTTGCTAATCCCTTTGATGTCCGCCATTGTCCATCCAATTGCTGCTTTGTGAGTCCGAAGAACTCCTAATAGCTTGTTTTACTCTTCATCATTCAAAGAATTGTTAATAATAATAGGAAAAGATTCAAAGTCTTCAAGATATGCATACCTTAGATGGGATGGCAGTGGCTTTAGCTCAATCTTGTTGGCTTCCTTCTTTACCACTGAGGTTGGAGTTTCATTTGTTCCTAACTCTTTGAATGTTTCATCACAGAACAAATATTCATCAAGTGCTGCCAGTAATTCTGAACATTGTCTCACTCCCTCATCTTCCTCCTCAATTGTTGCAGATTTCACAAGGCAAGCTTCTAGTGGTAGCAATGGAGTTCTCTCCTCAAAAGTTTCCGAGATGAACCTGTCAAGAGTGTTAATTTGAAAACAAGAATGTACTTCACTCAGAAATTTCATTGCTTTAAAAACATTGAAAGTCACTTGTTCATCTTTCACCCTTAGAATGAGTTTTCCTTGTTGAACATCAACCAATATTCTTCTAGTTGCAAGGAACGGTGTCCCCAATATCAACGGTATCTCTCTATCTTCCTCCATGTCAAGCACCACAAAATCTGCAGGAAAAATAAATTTGTCAACTTCAATTAAAACATCCTCAATTACCCCTCGAGGATATTTCACCGATCGATATGCTAATTGTAGAGAAATTAAAGTAGGCTTCACTTCTCCCTGGCCTAGTTTCCTGAAAACAGAAAGTGGCATCAAATTAATGCTTGCTCCTAAATCAAATAGGAATTTATCAAAATTGCAACTTCCTATAGTACAAGGTATAGTAAAACTCCCTGGATCTTTCAATTTCTATGGCAGTTTCTTTGAAGAATTGCACTGCACTCCTCATTTAGCATGACAGTTTCATAATCTCCCAGCTTCCTCTTCTTTGATAGAATTTCCTTCATGAATTTTGTATACTTGGGCATTTGTTCCAACATCTCTGCAAAAGGAATGTTAATATGCAATTTCTTAAAAATTTCCAGAAATTTATCAAATTGATTATCAAGCTTTTTCTTATTCAATCTTTGAGGATATGTGATAGGAGGCTCATATTTTGCATTTGGGGAAGGTTGAACATCTTGGGATGTTGATGGCTTTTCTTTAGATTCTTCCATCTTTTTCTCCGATTTCCTCTGCCATTCAAGTTCTTTACCACTTCTCAATGTGATAGCCTTTGCATGCTCTTTGGGATTTATTGTGTCACTTAGCAACGATCCTTGAGACCTTTCTGCAATTTGCTTTGAAAGCTACCCTAGTTGGTTTTGGATGTCCCTGTTGATTGCCTCTTGATTTCTGAAATTTGTTCTTGACTCCTCAATGAACTTCCCCAAAATTCCTTCCAAATCTATTTGTTTCTTCTCTTGGGGTTGGTAAGAAGATGATGATGGTTTGAATCCCCCTTGGTTATTTCCCCATGACAAATTTGGATGATTGCTCTAACCTGGATTGTAGGTGTTCGAATATGGGTTATGTTGAGGTCTTTGGAAATTTGAAACATAATTGGCTTGCTCAGCATTTGGTGAAGCAAATGGATTTCCAACTTGGCACTCGATACTAGCATGATTTCCACCACATAAATCACATCCTGCAGTTGGTTTGGATTCGAACTTGGATGACAAAAAATCCATCTTTCTTGAAAGAGCAGCAACTTGAGCCGAAAAAGCATTCATTGAATCAATTTCATGCACTACTGCTGGTCTTTTTGCAGTTACCCGCTTTTAATGCCACTGATTATTATTTTCTGCCATAATCTCTAACAACTCATGAGCCTCCTCCGGTGTTTTTCCCATTAAAGACCCTCTAGCTGCAGCATCAATCATTGCCCGATAGTTTGAAACCAACCCATTATAAAATGTAGAGACTTGCAGCCAAATCGGTATACCATAATGTGGGCACTTCCTTAACATTTCTTTGAATCTCTCCCAAGCTTCATACAATGATTCTTGGTCATACTGTGTAAAAGATGTGATTTCATTTTGCAATTTTTCTGTCTTAGCAGGAGGAAAGAACTTGGACAAGAACTTCTGAACCAACTCATTCCATGTTGTAATTGATCCCGGTGGTAATGAGTTTAGCCACTCCTTGGCATTATCCTAAAGTGAAAAAGAAAAAACCCTTAATCTTACGGCATCTTCAGACACACCATTTATCTTGTAAAGATCACACACCTCCAGAAAGTAAGCAATATGTGCATTTGGATCATCCTTTGACATTCCTCAAAACTGATTTGATTGAACCATTTGGATAAAGGATGGTTTTATCTCAAAGTTATTGGCTTGAACAGTTGGCCTCCTTATACCTAAAGTGGTTCCAGCAACATTAGGCGCAGCATAATTCCTCAAAGCTCTACGATTTCCACCTCCCTCGACAAATGGTGGATCTATGGCTAATTGTCTATTAGGAGCTGAGGTTGAACGCCTTCTCTCTCGGTTTAGACGCCTATATGTTTGATCAATCTTCGGATCAAATGGAAGAAGGTTAAGGCTTCTTCCACATCTCATACAAAAATCCTACAACCTAAAAATCAACAAGCACACAAACAACACAAAGTTACCCTTTTTTTATGATAAATAAAATAAAAGAGAAAAATAAACAAACTGAAAAATTGCAAGAAATGACTAAAATAAATAATGCAAATGAGCAGTAACAACTTTAAATGTACAAACAATTAACACAACTCAACAAAATCAATTTAAAAAAAAATTAAAAATGAAACAATGATAAAGAAAATTAACTTCAAATTAAAACTAAGATTGGGTAGTATCGATATTAATAAAATCAAACGACTCCCCGACAACGGTGCCAAAAACTTGATGTGAATTTTCGCAAGTGCACGAATCGTTCAAGTAATAAAGTGTACAAAAGTACGGATATCGAACCCACAAGGAATGGCATTACTAAGTACCGAAATTGACTAATCCTAATTTTAGTTGAAAACCCAATTGTTGAAATTGTTTAAGAGGCAAATTAACTTAAAAATAAACGCAAATAACACAGTTGAATGTTGTTCACAAATGATTAAAAAAGCTAAGGCATTTGATTTCGCTAAATCAATTCAATCCGATTTCAAGTCATGTTATATGAGAATCAAAGCTAAAAGTGATGGTTGAAAAACCCAAATTTATCTAATACTCTCTCTCGAGTTATATTAGAATTACTTATCTATGAAAACCAACTATATTTCTATGAAGATTTAATCACAAACAAGCACATTACAATTTATGGAATTTCTAGAATAACCACATATATCATGCATTAGGTCTCACACTCCCATTCAACATACTGTATTTATCACAAGAAGCATTCATTACACATCTCCTCTCGGTCTCAATATAATGCAACAAATCATCTAAATCTTGGCCAGAAATTTAAAAGCATTAAGCAATGAAATAAATACTCAACTTGAAAACAATGAACTCATATAACAATAACAAAAGAAATCAGATTTTCTTGATTCAACTACATCATAGCCTTAGCCAAAATGAATTAGTTCATAATGGAAATAAGGACAAACATTATCTCAATTGAATCCATGAATAACAAATCGGAATAAAATGCAGACAATAAAAGCTAAGGAGAAGAGATGAAAAACTCTTGAAGATGAACACTTGGCAGCAACAATGGTGATAATCCTTCAAGATTCTCTAAACTTTCTCTTCAAAATTGCTTTCTCTCCTCCAAAAATGTCTTAGACCCAGTCCTCTCCATCCTCCCTTCTTTCTTTATCTTATGGTATATATAGATCTAGGGTTTTTGGGCAATTTTGGAACAAAACAACATAAAAAATGTGTTTTCGGATGAAACTCGCCAGCGGCGAGATTTCTGGAAAAAAATAAAATATTGGATCTCAGGTTCTCACCAGCCGCGAGATGCATTTGGCTAGCGGCGAGGTTTGCATCCGCCAAAACTCTTGCTCTCTGTAAGATTTTCGCTGGCGGCGGTGGGAATTCCAAATTTTGAAACTTTTTTTTTTATTCTCACTCAATCCCGATCATTGAAATTTGTCCCAAACTTTTCCAAAATTATGATTTTACCTAAAATTGCACTTTAAACACGAAATACCCGTGAAATGACATTTGTAGATTAAATAATCAAATAAACACAATTTTCACACAAATATCAACATTTAAATCATAACAAAAATGTAATAATTTGACTCTTATCAGCTATATATATGGATTTGCTCTTATAGTGTTGTTTGACTCTGAAGCTAATCATTCATTTATATTGAAAGAATGTATTAAGGAGCTTTAGTATCCTATCTAAAACCCCCTATCTGCTATCTATATAACCCTCACAGGGAAAAATGTTTTAACTTCTTGTGTAGGTAAAGACTTCTAGGTTACCATCTAGAAGAAAACTTTTTCTATAGACGTCGTCTGTCTACCATTAAGAGTTATTGATGCTATTCTAGGGTTAGACTGGATGTCTAGCAATCGGGTCTTGCTAAATTGTTTCACCAAAAATTTTGAATTTCTACCTCCTATTCCCAAGAGGAGATGCAGTTATTGATGCTAAATACCAATCAAGTCAATCAAGAGTTAAAAAGTGGAGTACTTGGTTACATTCTCCTGTGTTTATCAAACCTATAAGTCGAATCGAATTTTAATGAAATCCTAATAGTTAATGATTTTCCTGAAGTATTTCCACCAAATATTCTAGGATTACCTCTGAAGAAAGAGATAGAGTTCTCTATTGATCTTACTCGGGACAGGCCCTATCTCTTTTGCACCTTAAAGAATGGCCCCGAAGGAATAGTAGGAACTCAAGAAACAATTGAAGGAATTGTTAGGCAAGAAATTCATTAGACCAAGTGTAACACCTTGGGGAGCTCTAGTATTGTTTGTTAAGAAAAAAGACATGAGTCTTAAACTATGCATAGACTATAAACAACTAAATAAGGTGACTGTCAAAAATAAGTACCCTATCTATAAGATAGATGACTTATTGGATCAACTGAAAGGAGCTTCCATATTTTCTAAAATTGATTTGAGATCGGGATACCATCAGATTAGGATCAAGGAGGAGCATGTACCAAAAAAAGCCTTCAACACTAAGTATAGGCAATATGAGTTTCTTGTAATGCCCTTCAGGTTGACAAATGCACCTGCAATTTTCATAGATTACATGAATCGCATTTTTTGACCTTACCTAAATCAATTTGTCATGGTGTTCATTGATGACATCTTGATATATTCTAAGAATGAGAAAGAACACGAACAATATCTCTGAATCGTGCTGTAAGTGCTAAAAGAGAAAAATTTGTATGCCAAATTGGAGAAGTGTGGAATTTGGCTGATTTATCAGATATGTCATCTCTAATAGAGGGGTAGCCGTAGACCCTAGCAAGACGAAAGCAATGATTCAATGAGAAATACCAAAGACGGTTACAGAAGTCAAAATTTTCTTTGGTATGGTAAGATACTATAGGAGGTTTATACAAAAATTCTCTTGTATAGCCTTGCCATTGACTAAATTGACCAGGAAGGGAAGTCTTTTCAAATGGACTAATCAATGTGAAGTTAGTTTCCTAGAGTTTAAGACAAGATTGACCACTCCACTTGTTTTAATTATTCCAGACCCCACAGGATATTTTGAAGTGTATAGTGATGCTTCAAAGAAAGGGTTGGGGTGTGTACTGATATAAGACAAGAGAGTAGTTGCTTATGCCTCTAGGAAAATAAGACCCTATGAAGGAAATTATCTAATCCATGATCTTGAATTGGTAGTGGTGGTGTTTGCCTTAAAGATTTGGCGACACTATTTGTACGGGGCAACATTTGAAGTATACTGTGATCACAAAAGTCTTAAGTACCTTTTTGATATGAAGGATTTAAATATGATGCAACGAAGATGGGTAGAATTTCTCAATGACTACAAGTTTAAGATAAAGTATCATCCAGGAAAGGTGAATGTTGTAGCTAATGCCTTGAGTTAGAAATCTCTACACATGGGTCAGATGATGGTGTATGAGATCCAGATGCTAAAAGAGTTTCGAAATTTAACGCTGGTCACTATTCTTACCCCAAAGAAGCTAATCATCAATGGGTTGAGTATAGAGTGTGATCTTAGAACCAATATTAAAGAGGCTCAAGCTCAAGATCAATACTTACAGGATCAAAAAGATCAAGATAATTTTTCTGTCATGGAAGATAGATCCATCATGTATTAAAGAAGCGTTTGTGTCCCTCAAGAATAAGAGTTGAAGACTAAGATCCTGCAGGAAGCACATCAGAGTAAGTACACAGTTCATCCAAGATCCACTAAAATTTATCAAGACTTAAAAAAGATGTACTAGTGGCTAGGGATGAAAAATGACACTGCTGAGTTTGTGGCGAAATGTTTAATTTGTCAGAAGGTGAAGGTAGAGCATAAAAATCAATGGGATTTTTACAACCTCTTGAGACCCTAAATGGAAATGGGACAATATTTCGATGGACTTTGTGGTGAGCTTACTTAAGACTTCAGTTATACATAACTCTATCTAGGTAATAGTAGACAGATTAACTGTAACATCCTGTAATTTTTAATTTTAAATAATAATGTTTTGTTATGAACAAATATATTTTTATTTGTTTAAAAACTAGTATTTTTTGCTAAAAGTAATTCTACTTTTAATTTAAGTAATTATTGTTTTGTTTAAAGTAATTATATTGGCCTTTACTAAATTTTTGTTGTATTTTTAGCAATATTCTTTCTTTTATTATGTATAAAGATATTTATTTTGTGATTTGTTTTATTAAGATTTTTATCAAGAAAAATCATGATTTAAGAGTTTAACTAAAGGTTTTTGAGAATATAAATTTTTAGAAATTTTTGGAATGTTTTAGGGTGAAAAACGGTATTTCTATGAATATATATGAAATAAAATGAAAATAAATCTAAATATTTAATTATTAAATAATAATTATTATTATAAAAAAAAATAAAAGAAAAAGGGGAAAGGGGAAATAGAGATAAAGACAAAAACGAAGCATGCACAAATTCTGAAATCGATGAATAATGAACTAGTGTGAATAGTAACCTCCATTTTTCTCTCTAAATCTGGAGTGTTTATAGGCCTCCAATCTCAAAATTAATGGTACCAATGGATTCAGGACGGAGAGTACTATGATTTTGACCGAACAATTTTTTAAATTAGTCGTTGAATCGCTGTAGATCTGAAGTAGAAAATCTTAGAAAAAGGTAAACTCTGAAACTCTTACTTAGAGATCTCGAGTTGAAAATCTGACACCGTAGATAGATTCAGGAGCTAGATAAACCTTAGGATATGAATTTTTTCAGCTATTTGACAATTTTTTGTTCTTGGTGAATAGTATTTTCTGACAATGAATAATATTTATCAGCGATGAATAGATTTTTTCGGTGGTGAATAGTGTTTTTCGATTGTGAATAGTGACCAAGTTTCCAGAGTCATTTTTTAAGTCTTTGGACCCTCCGAACACGTTTTTGAGGTCTAATTGGTCAAATTTGGATTAGAAAAGTACATTTTAGGGCTCTCCAACTAAGAGTCCTACTCTGTGAGTAGATAATTCTTTCTATGACTTGCCCCATGCTCTTTTTGAACTATAAATGCATTATTGTTTCTATTTATAAATTATTTATGCTATTATAAGTTTATTAAATGTGTTAAAATATCTGTTATACTTACAAACTGGCACATAGTTCAAGAAGAGTATGGTTTTAGAAATAGATTTTGGAACTCATTGAATATGTGGTTCTAAATATATTTATCATTATTTGATAAAGTGAATATTATGTGCATGATGCATTGATTTGGCAGCTATATACTTGTGAAAATGATGCATGTCATATTATAATGACATTGAATGACAAGCGTAAAGCTTATGGCGAGTTGCTTGATAAATATGATAAGCGTAAAGCTCATGGCGAGTTGCTTAATAATTTTACATGTATTTATATGTATGGATGAATATCAACTGGTTGTATGGCTTGTGATGATACCGAATAGGGGACGCCCTATTAGCCTGAGTGAGTCAGGGGAGGGCCACTCCAACCAGGTGACAGTGGTAATGTGGGGGGGGCAGGAGGGTGATGTACTCACATTCCCTGTTCACTTATTGTGACTGTAGTCGAGGTCATTATGCATATAGCAAATGAGTTATGTTTTCATTGCACTTACCAGATTGCCGAGTGAGGCAGGTTCATTAAAAGTGATGATTTGATCTCCAAATCTTAATATTTTACTATAGCTTATACAGTTGAGCATAACAATATTTGTTTAATGATCATACCGTGCAGCATATGGTTTTGGATATCTGAATATCCTTTGATTTGAGAATATTTAAAATATGGGTCCCATATGAATGTACTTCTGAACTATATTTTCTATGTGACACATTTTAAAATATAAGTACATCCATATGCTGACCTAAGAAGTCATAGGAGGAATTATTTGCTCACTTAGTTGTCAAACTCACTACACGATATTTCTACATTTTTCAGATAAGAATATCAGAGTCTGATTTGGCAGATAGGTGATTTATTCTCTAGGTGAGTCTACGTTGCTTCTAAGGCTCACGGTTTTTGAATTATACCGTGTTTGTATTCTAGAGTGTGCTCTAAATGCTATAGGTAGGATCCCTGTTTCTGTTGTACTTTGATGTTTATAAACTTGGTCTGTATATTATGTATACATGAGAGAGATGACAAAGAATTGAATTGTGCATATTTATGGAGATTATCCTATTATGGGAAAAAATGTTTATTTTACGTAACGTAAATTGGGGGCGTTACATTAACCAAATCTTCTCACTTTCTACCTATAAAGATTAACTATTCACTGAACAAATTTGCCAAGTTGTACGTCCAGAAATAGTTAGACTACATAAAATTCCCTTAAATATCGTTTCTAATAGAGATCTGAGGTTCACGTCGAGGTTTTGGAAGGCATTGTAAGAAGTTTTTAGAACCCAGTTGCGGTTCAGTACTGCCTACCATCTTCAGATTGACAAGCAAACAGAACATACCATTTAAATCTTAGAAGATAAGTTGAGGGCCTATGTTAAAGAGCAAGGTCAATGCTGAGATAAGTACCTACATTTAGTGGAGTTTTCTTATTATAATAGCTATCACTCGAGTATTAAGATGGTCCCCTATGAAGCTTTTTATAGTAGGAAGTGCCAATCTCCATTATGTTGATTTGAGGTTGGAAAAAGAACTTGCTTGGTCTTGATCGAGTTCAACAAACCACTGAGCAAATCAAGATGATACGAGACAAATACTTATAGCTCAAAGTCGGCAAAAGAGTTACTATGATAAAAGACATAAACATCTGGATTTTGAGGAAAGAGACCATGTATTTCTAAAGCTTTCCCTGACTACTGGAGTTGGTAGGTTTCTCAAGACTGGAAAGCTAAGTTCCCGATTTTTGGGACTCTACAAAATTCTGAAGAAAGTAGGGACGTCAGCATATCAAGTTGCCTTCCCACCTAATTTGTCCAACATGCATGCTATTTTCCATGTATCATAGCTTCGGATGTATCTTCTAGATTCCTCACATGTAATATGGGATAAACCAATCCAAATAAAGGACAACATGACATACCAGCTAGTACCGGCATCCATATTGGATAGTGACATGAAGTAATTGAGGAATAAAGTCATTTCCCTGGTTAAGGTGTTATGGGAAGGTTTGACTCCGGAAGAATCAGTTTGGGAGCTGGAAAAAGTCATAAGTAAGAAATATTCGCAATTGTTCTTATTAGGTAATTTCTAAAATTTAGAGGACCAAATTTGTTTTTGGGAGAGAGAAATGTAACATCCCTAATTTCATTTTTTTATTAATAAAGGTACATAAATATTTAATTAAGGAAATAAAACTTAATAAACCATTTTTTTTATCTCAGAAAAAGTATAAGCCTTAGAAAATCTTCGCCTTATGTGTATGCATAGAAAATATTTCTAAGATTAAGGGAATATGTAAAGAGAAAAAATTTAATAGGAAAAATTAGACCTAAAGAGAGGTGAAATACTTGGGTAAGGATGATAAATTTTTGGAAGTAAGTAAAGGTCTTAAAATTTCAAGAAGATTGGATTAGGGTAATTTTTCCTAATTCAAGAGCTAGAGTTACTAAGTTTAACATCTCCACTGATACATTGGGCCTTCTGTAACAACCTTTTTTTTCCTTTATTATTATACAATATTGAGTTCACATACATGTCATTAATCAAAACAGACGTATAACATATCAAACACATAGATATTTACATCTTGTTTATTTTGGTTAACCAATTCCGAAGATATAGGTGCGGGTGGTTGCACCTTCACCGGGATCTGAGCCAACTCGACCACAAACATCTTATTTGATTTTGACATCTGCCCAACATAAAGTAACTCGATCCAATGTGCACTAAAAGCCAGAGCCTTAGAAACAAAAGCTGCATAAATAATTTTCTGAACATGATATGGAAATATAGTGAGAATTAAATCCCAGTAAATTCAACAATAAATTATCATCAGTAAAGCTCATCACATCATGTTCAGCTGTATAAACTACAGAAAATATCTTTGGTCACATGAATGCATTATATCTATGCACATAAGAATCATACTGTAATGATATGTATGACAGGATTAACTATTTTCAAAATATCATATGATGGCTATCAACTTATTCTCATCTCAAGCTACCCCGGTCAGGGTCAGTATCCTCTACTCTCCGGTACGGGCTTTTCTCGCTTCGACCGACATGGCCCACTTTCTATTTCTTTTCTCATTATCATGATCATAACCGTTGGTAGGGCGTCCCCTACTGGTGCACCACACAGATTGCCATGTGACCGTGCTCATTTCTTTTCTTTTCACAATGTAGCCAAAAATATGCATTCAATAACAAGTATGTTCATCAAAATATAACTATTACCATAAATCATTGGTAATCATGCCATGAACATAACCATTTCAAATATCACTTTATAAAATATTTCCATGTCAAAATTTCACACTTAAGATGGTAAGAAGTTCATACAATGGCAATGGCTATGGCTATACTAGTCATTTATTAAGATTCATCTTCTTTTTAAAATACTAATTTTATTTCTTTATTTTCTTGATACAAGTTTTCATCCTATCTAACCTTCTCTTACTAATCAGAGCATAACTCCCTCAATTTAACTCTGATGTAGGTGATCTTGGTATCCATTTCAAGATAAAACAATTATCTAAAACTATTATGTTGAACATTGTAGCGAAAAATTAAAAAACAAAGGTGATATTACTCCCTCAAAGTACAGGATAGTTCCTCTCAGATAGGTTCTGACATTTACTGACTAATTAGACCATATCTCCCAAATTGGAACTCCAAATTGCGTTATTCCAGTTGGTAAAAATCCATGATCCATATATCTATAATTGTTATGCTGGCGTGCTATTTTAATTCCCTACAGAATATTCCCAGAAATTCAAAAACTAAAACATTAATAATATACTCTTCCCTGAATAAACATTTTCTGACCTCTGCTTACTAATCAAATCATATCTACCTCATGAACTCTAAATTGCATAATTCCAGTGGGTATATTTCCATGAGACATAGATATATAACTTTCATGTTAACCATTTATTTTAATTCCATACAGATAATACCCAGAAATTAAAATACAAAAGCTGTCCTAACATAATCTTCCCTGATGAACCATTTTCTGACCTTGGCTTACTAATCGGACCATATCTACCACATGTGGACTCCAAATTGAATGATTCCAGTGGCTAAAAATCCATAGCATACATATCTTGAATTCTTATGTTAACCATTTATTTTAATTCCCTACCAATAATTCCCAGAAATTAAATTACCGAAACTATCCTAACATATTCTTCCCTGATGATTCATTTTCTGACCTTTGACTACTAATCAGACCATAGCTACCTCATATGGACTCAAAATGGAATGATTCCAGTGGGTGAAAATCCGTGACACATATATCTTTAATTCTTATGTTAACCATTTATTTTAATTCCTTATAGATTGTTCCCAGAAATTAAAATACCGAAGCTTAAAATTCTGTCAACCATAGCCATACCCATGCAGAACTATCTACACCAACCTAAGTATTCAAACATACATCACATGCAAGATCAATATGTAACATGATATAGCAACATCCATGACCAATCATCAAAGTTCTAAGATCAAAATCTCATATAAATATTATGAGTTTCAAAGGTTTTCTTCAAAAAGAAATATTGTTAAACTTACCTGGAGCACTTAGACCCCTAGACTTCTCTTTCCTCTTTCTTCCTTTCTTCCTCTCCTTTCCTCACACTACCTTGCTTCTATTTTTGCTCTCCCTCACTTGGACGAAATTCTAATGTTGTAAGGGTGGGTTTTCTTATATAGACCACCAAATAATTCACCTTTCATGATCATGGGTCTACCTTATCACAATTAGGATACACTTTTTTGAATTTTTGGAAAACAAACAACTTATGTTCTTGTCTTCCTCTTCCTTAGTCAAGATATGCATAGAAAAAGGAGATTTGTATTTTGAAAATTATGATGATATGTTCTTAAGATATGGGGCAAGATCCCTTTGATTTAGGGATTCATTTCCTTTTTCTTTTGTCTTAATCAAGTATAATAGATTTGCCTTTTTAAGTGGCAAATTTCTAGCCCTTGAATTTTCCTTACTTAACTAAAATTATTTGTGTAGGAAAATGATGTTTTGTCATAATGCTATGTATTATTACCCACTTGCTAAAGTTATGAATGTATGATATAGATGTTTTTGTCCTAAAGCCTTGTATTATTATGCCACTTGCCAAAATGATGAATGTAGAATCACACCACTTGCTAAATTTTTGTCTTAATGCCATGCCACTTAATCTTGATTACACCAATATTTCATCACTTTAATTTTATTTTTATTTTTATTTTTCCTCTTGGGTTTGGGCTCATTCTTGCCCATTTTCCTTACTTTGGTTAAAATTCTACCTTTCATAATGGGCTTGGTCACATTTTGATGATTTTTGGGCTATCGGTCCAATTTCTATATCCTAGTCCAAGTCTATATTTTATTTCTTCCTTGGGCTATCCTATTCGCTTGCTAAAAATTCATGTGAAGTAGAAAAACTCTATATGAAGTGTCCATAGGTTAAAGCCCAATTATGGGTGGAGATACTAAACTTAGTAACTTTTGCTCTTAAATTAAGAAAAATTACCCTAATCCGATCTTCTTGAAATTTTAAGACCTTTACTTACTTCACAAAAATTTATCTTTCTTTACCTAAGAATTTCACCTTTCTTTAGCATGTTTATTTCTAATATTTCCTCTTTGGTTTTCTTTCTTTACCTATCCCATTAATATTAGAACATTTCTATGCATATATGTAAGGTGAAGAATTTCTAAGGAAAATATCTAAAAATTACGGGATGTTACACCTTCACCTATGGACACATCATAGAGTTTTTTTTCCACTGCATATGAGTTTCTAGCAAGCCAATTGGATAGCCCAATCAAGAGATAAAACATAGACATGGATTAGGAAATTAAAGTTGAACCGATAGCTCAAAAATCATTAAAATGTGACCAAGCCCTCCATGAGATGTAGAATTTCAGCCAAAACAAGGGAAATGGGCAAGAATGAGCTCAAATCCAATAGAAAAAAAATAAGAACCATGTAATGAAATAGTAGTGTAATAATAATCAAGATTAGGTCACATGGCAATAGGACAAAACATCTATATCCTATGTTTATAATTTCAGCAAGTAGGTAATAATACAAGGCATTAGGACAAAACATCTATATCCTACATTCATAATTTCAGCAAGTAGGTAATAATACATGGCATTATGACAAAATATCCCTATCCTACACAAATAATTTCAGCCAAGTAAGGGAGACTCAAGGGCTGGAAATTTTCCACTTAGAAAGGCAAACCTATCATATTTGATTAAGACAAAAGAAAAAGAAAAAGAATCCCTAAATCAAAGGGAACTTGTCCCTCATCTTAAGAACATTTTATCATGATTTTCAAATACAAATCTCCTTTTTTTATGAATATCTTGGCTGAGGGAGAGAAAGACAAGAACATGAGTTGTCTTCCAAAAAAAACAACTAAGTGCATCCTAATTGTGATAAGGTAGACCCATAATTATGAGAGGTGAACCACTTGATAGTTTATTTAAGCAAAACCCACCCTTATAATTATTATTTAGTCCAAATGAGGGAGAAGAAAAATAAAACCAAGGTAGACTAAGGAAAGGAGAGAAAGAGAGGAGAAGAAAGGAAGGAAGAAGTCTAGAGAACTAAGTACTCAAACTAAGTTAGCTTAATCTCCACTTGAATCCATCCGTATTCTTTATCCTTGGGGTTCAAAACTCACCCTCATTCTCTTATTTAAGCTGTTGGAAAAGCTAAGGAAAGGGTGAAATCTTACCACTTCCTTCCAGAAGAAACAAGAAAAAGCATTCATTGGGTAAGCTAGGGAGATTTTTAGGTAGGTTTAACAATATCTCTTTTTGAAGAAAACTTTGAAATTTATAACATTTATATAGGGTTTTGATCCTAGAAGTTAGATGAAATTTACAATATTTACTACTTTGATAATTGGTCATGAATGTTACTATATCATGTTACATGTTGATCTTGTAAGTGATGTATGTTTGAATACATAGGTTGGTGTGGATGGTTCTGCATAGGTATGGCTATGGGTTGCAAAATTTTAGAGTATTGTTATAACATACCTATTTTCATTTCTTTTATTAATAAATTTACATATATATTTAATTATGGAAATAAAATGTATTAAATAATTTTTTATTATATAAGAAAAATATAACCCTTACAAATTCTTCACCTTAAGTGTATGCATAGAAAATGTTTCTAACATTAAGGGAATAGGTAAAGAGAGAAAACCTAATAGAAAAAATTACAAATAATATCCTGAAGAGGTGAAACTCTTTCGTAAGGCAGCTAAATTTTTGGAAGTAAGTAATGTAACATCGCTAATTTCATTTCTTTTATTGATAAAAGTACATAAAATAAAATTTATTAGAAAATATTTTAGATATCTAAGAAAACATAATCCTTAGAAATTCTTCACCTTATGTATATGCATAGAAAATGTTTCTAACATTAAGAGAACAAATAAAGAGAGAAAACCTAATAGGAAAAAAAAAATTAGAAATAACATACTAAAGAGATGCAAAATTCTTGGATAAGGAAGATAAATTTTTAGAAACAAATAAAGGTCTTAAAATTTCAAGAACAATGGATTAGGATAATTTTTCCTAATTCAAGAACTAGAGTTACTAAGTTTAACATCTTTACCTATACATTGGGCTTTTACCTATGGACACTTCATATAGAGTTTTCCACTTCATATAAGTTTCTAGCAAGCCCATTGAATAACCTAAGCAAGAAATAAAACATAGACTTGGACTAGGATATAGTAATTTGATCGATAGCCCAAAAATTATGAAAATGTGACCAAGCCCTCCAAGAAAGGTAGAATTTTATCCAAAGAAAAGAAAATGGGTAAGAATAAGCCCAAATCCAAGAGGAAAAATAAAATAAAATAAATTAGGTGATGATATAACAATGTAATAATAACAAAGATTAGGTTACATGGCATTAAGACAAAAATTTAGCAAGTGGTGTGATTCTACATTCATAATTTTGGCAAGTGGCATGATAATACAAGGCTTTAGGACAAAAACATCTATATCCTACACTCATAATTTTAGCACGTGGTATGATAATACATGGCATTAGGACAAAAAATTCCTATCCTACACAAATAATATCAACCAAATAATGGAGATTCAAGGGCTTGAAATTTTCCACCTAAAAAGGCAAACCTACCATACTTGTTTAAGTCAAAAGAAAATGGAAATGAATCCCTAAATAAAAGGGACCTTGTCCTAAAGCCTATCATATCTTGACTAAGGAAGAGGAAGACTAGAACATAAGTTGTTTGTTTTCCAAAAATTCAACAAAGTGTATCCTAATTGTGATAAGGTAGACCCATGATCATGAAAGGTGTATTATTTAGTGGTCTATTTAAGTAAAACCCACTCCTACAACATTTTAATTTTGTCTAAGTGAGGAAGAGAGAGAAATAGAAACAAGGTAGAGTGAGGAAAGAAGAGAAAGAGGGGAGAAGAAAGGAAGGAAGAAGAAGGAGAAGTTTAAAAGGCTAAGTACTCTAGGTAAGTTACCTTAATCTCCCCTTGAATCCATTTTTCTTCTTCATCCTTGAGGTTCAAAAACTCACCATCCTTCTCGTACTTAAGCTGCTAGAAAAGCTAAGGGAATGGAGGAATCTTGCTACTTCTTTCAAGAGGAAACAAGAAAACCAATTCACTAAGTGAGCTAGGGAGATTCTTAGGTAAGTTTAACAATATTTCTTTTTGAAAAAAACTTTTGAAACTTAAAATATTTATATGAGATTTTGATCGTAGAACTTTGATGATTGGTCATGGATGTTGCTATATCATGTTACATATTGATCTTGCATGTGATGTATGTTTGAATACTTAGACTGGTATAGAAAATTCTGCATAGGTATGGCTATGGGTGGCAAAATTTTAAGCTTCTGTGTTTTAATTTCTCATAATTATCTGTAGGGAATTAAAATAAATGGTTAACATAAGAATTAAAGATATATGTGTCACAGAGTTTTAGCACTGGAATCGTTCAATTTGGAGTCCATATGAGGTAGATATGATTCGATTAGTAAGCAAAGGTCAGAAAATGGTTGATCTGGGAAGAATATGTTAGGATAGCTTCTATGTTTTAATTTTTGGGAATTATCTGTAGGGAATTAAATTAAATAGTTAACATAAGAATTAAATATATATGTGTCACGGATTTTAAGCCACTAGAATCATTCAATTTGGAGTCCATATGAGGAAGATATGAGTCGATTACTAGTCAATGGTTAGAAAATGGTTCATCAGGGAAGAATATGTTAGGATAGATTATGTGTTTTAATTTCTTGGAATTATTTGTAGGGAATTAAAATAAATGGTTAACATAATAATTAAAGATATATGTGTCACAGATTTTTAGCCACTGGAATCATTCAATTTGGAGTCAATATGAGGAAGATATGAGTCGATTACTAGTCAAAGGTCAGAAAATGGTTCATCAGGGAAGAATATGTTAGGATATCTTCTGTGTTTTAATTTTTGGGAATTATCTGTAGGCAATTAAAATAAATGGTTAACATAAGAATTATAGATATATGTGTCGCAGATTTTTAGCCACTAGAACCATTCAATTTGGAGTCCATATGAGGAAGATATGAGTTGATTTCTAGTCAAAGGTCAGAAAATGGTTTATCAAGGAAGAATATATTAATGATATCTTCTGTCTTTTAGTTTCTGGGAATTATTTGTGGGGAATTAAAATAAATGGTTAACATAAGAATTAAAGATATATGTGTCATGGATTTTTTTGCCACTGGAAGCATTTAATTTGGAGTGCATATGAGGAATATATGAGTCGATTACTAGTCAAAGGTCAGAAAATGGTTCATTAGGGAAGAATATGTTAGGATAGCTTTTGTTTTAATTTCTGGTAATTATCTGTAGGGAATTAAAATAAACGGTTAACATAAGAATTATAGATTTGTGTGTCATAGATTTTTAACCACTGGAATCACTCAAGTTGGAGTCCATATGAGATAGATATGGTCCGATTAGTTGGTGGAGGTCAGAACCTATCCAAGAAAAAATTACCTGTATATTGAGGGAGCAATATCACCTTGATTTATTAATATTTCGCTACAACGTTCAACGTAATAGTTTTTGTTAATTGTTTTATCTTGAAATTAACACCAAGATCACCTACATTGGAGTTCAATTGAGGGAGTTATGCTCTGATTAGTAAGAGAAGGTTAGATATGATGAAAACCTGCATCAAGAAAATAAAGAAATAAAATTAATATTTAAAAAAGAAGACGAATCTTATAAATGACTAGTATATGCCATAGCCATTGCCATTGTATGAACTTCTTACCATCTTAAGTGTAAAATTCTGACATGAAAATATTTTATAAAGTGATATTTGAAATGGTTATGTTCATGGCATGATTACCAATGATTTATGGTAATAGTTATATTTTGATGAATATACTTGTTATTGAAAGCATATTTTTGGCTATCATTGTGAAAAGAAAAGAAATGAGCACGGTCACATGGCAATCCGTGTGGTGCACCAGTAGGGGATGCCCTACCAACGATTATGATTATGATTATGAGAAAAGAAAGAGAAAGTGTGCCATGTCGGACGGAGGGAGAAAAGCCCGTATCAGAGAGTAGAGGATACTCACCCTGACCGGGGTAGCTTGAAATAAGAATAAGTTGATGGCCATCATATGATATTCTGAAGATATTTAATCCTGTCATACATATCATTACTGTATGATTCTTATGTGCATAGATATAATGCATTCATGTGACCAAAGATATTTTCTGTAGTTTATACAGCTGAACATGACATGATGAACTATATTGGTGGTAAATTATGATTTATTGTTGAACCTACTGAGATTTAATTCTCACTATATTTCCATATCATATTCAGAAGAATAGTTATGCAGATTTTCTCAATGACACTTAATATTTCCCTACGTTGGATCGAGGTGCCCTACCTTAGGTAATTACCAGTTATATCAGATGTATTTGTAGTAGATGTAACTGAGATTTCGGTGGAGGTGCCACCCGCACTAGTGTTCCCGAAAGTAGTCGACATAGATGATTAGAGCTAATATGTATCTTTGTACAAATGTTTGTAAAATAATGGTGTGTATGGAAAGTCAGTATTGTATCACTGTTAATAACAATTATGCTTGGTTAAAGTGATTATTATTACGAGTTAAGTGGTTAGAATTAATAACTTCATGGAATTTTACAAATATAAAAAAAAAATTGTTACATTTAAATAAATGGAATTGTTACATAATTGGTATCAGAGCAGGTCGATCCTAGATGGCCAGCGGGTGGATGGTTATCTGAATCGATCTTATAGGTAAGAAATTACTAGTGTTTCCTACCTACATGCCAAGGTTGTGTTATGACTGCTGATAAATATTTTTGAACTAACTATTGAGCTTAATCACCTCAATAGCAGCATAACTTTGTTTTTGCCACAATAGGAAATGGCACCACCAAGGAGGAATCTGGCAAACAATGCAGAGGAAACCCTACACAACCTGGCGATGGCAATTCGAGACCAAGTCATGACCACTAATCAAATTCTACAATACCTCCAGAATGCTAATAACTCGAATGGTGTGAATGGTGCTAACAATCGGATGGCTAGAAATGATAATGCCATATCTGAGTTCCTGAGGACTTGGCCACCTTGTTTGCAAGGTGGCTTTGACCCGATTGTAGCTAAAAGATGGATAAGGGAGTTAGAGAAAGTCTTTGAAGTGATGGGCTGTACTGAGGAGCAGTAAGTAATCTTTACTGCATATATGCTAAAAGATGAAGCAAAATACTGGTGGTGTGGAGTTAGAGAACTGTTAGCTCACTAGAGAAGGTAGATCACTTGGTAGGTGTTCAAAGACACCTTTTTGGAAAAGTACTTTCCAAGTACTGTGCGGGTAGAGAAAGAGATCTAATTTCTCCAACTCCGGCAGGGTAGCATGACTATAGACCAATACATCGCGAGGTTCGAGGAATTGTCTAAGTTCTCTTATCTGCGATTTAACCCTGATGAAGCATGAAAGGCTTTTAAGTTCGAAGCGGGACTGAACCCGGACATAAAGAATGCTGTTGTAGCTATGGAGATTAGGGAGTTTGTGCCTCTGATCAATAAATGCAGACTCTTGGAGAAAAGTTTAAGGGCAGTGGAGGACGAGAAGCAAAGGCGAAACCTGTGGAAGAGGAAGAAAAATTTTTCCAACCCTAGAAAGAACATAAGAAGAAGTGGATATAGAGTTGGTAAGAGGCCATTGACTGCGGGTCCTAGACCTTTTCAACAAGACCTCGCCCTAGTCAAGTGCGCTAAGTACAGACGCATGCATGGTAACTGGCCATGCTATATAGGACAAGATTCTGCTTCAATTGCGGACAGAAGGGACATTTTGCGAAAAACTGTCTACAGAATGTGGGGAAGCAGCCAGAACAGAGACCTCAGGTGAAAGGAAGGGTTTTCACCCTGAGCTGCCAAGAGGCAGCTCAATCTTCTGAAATGATTCAAGGTACATGCTATATCTATGGATTTGCTCTTATGGTGTTATTTGACTCTGGTGCTAGTCATTCATTTATATCGGAAGAATGTATTAGGAAGTTTCAGTTTCCTATTTCTGAAACTCCCTATGAGCTATCCGTAGTAACCCCCACAGGGGAAATGGTATTAACTTCCTCTGTATGTAAGGACTGTTAAGTCACCATCCAGGAGAAAACTTTTTCTGTAGACCTCGTCTGTTTACCTTTAAGAGGTATTGAGGTCATTCCAGGGTTGGACTGGATGTCTAGAAATCGAGTCTTGCTGAATTGTTGTAACAAGACCGTTGAATTTCTACCTCCTACTCCGAAAGAGGAGGTCCAGTTATTGATGCTAAATGCCAATCAAGTTAATAGAGAGTTGAAGAATGGAGTACTTGGATACATTCTCTTGTATTTATCAAACCTAGAAGTCGAATCGAAGCTTGATGAAATCCCAATAGCCAATGAGTTTCCTGAAGTATTTCCATCAGATATTCTAGGCTTACCTCCCAAGAGAGAGATAGAGTTCTCTATTGATCTCCTACCTGGGATAGGGCCTATCTCTATTGCACCATATCGAATGGCCTCGAAGGAACTACAAGAACTAAAGAAGCAGTTGGAGGAACTATTAGACAAGCAATTCATTAGACCGAGTGTATCACCTTAGGGAGCTCCTATATTGTTTGTTAAGAAGAAAGACGGGAGCTTGAGACTATGCATAGATTACAGAAAGCTGAATAAGGTGACTATAAAAAACAAGTACCCTCTCCCTAGGATAGATGACTTATTGGATCAATTGAAGGGAGCCTCCATGTTTTCTAAAAGTGACTTGAGGTCAGGATATCATCAGATTAGGATCAAGGAGGAGGACGTACCAAAAACTGCCTTCAGGACTAGGTATGGGCACTATGAGTTTCTCGTAATGCCCTTCGGGTTGACGAATGCACCTGCAATTTTCATGGATTACATGAATCGCATTTTTTGACCTTACCTAGATTAATTTTTTGTAATGTTCATTAATGACATCTTGATATATTCTAAGAGTGAGAAAGAACTTGAACAGTATCTCTGAATCGTGCTGCAAGTGCTAAAAGAGAAAAAGTTATATGCCAAATTGGAGAAGTGTGAATTTTAGCTGTCAGAGGTGAAGTTTCTCGGACATGTCATCTCTAATAGAGGGGTAGCCGTAGATCCTAGCAAGATGAAAGCAGTGATTAAGTGGGAGAGACCAAAGACGGTTACGAAAGTCAGAAGTTTCCTGGGTTTGGCAGGATACTACAAGAGGTTTATACAAAATTTCTCTCGTATTGCCTTGCCATTGACTAAATTGACCAGGAAGGGAAGTCCTTTCAAATGGACTAATCAAAGTGAAGCTAGTTTTCAGGAGCTGAAGACAAGACTAACCACTCCTCCTATTTTAATTATTCTAGACCCCACAGGACATTTTGAAGTGTATAGTGACTCTTCAAAGAAAGGGCTAGGATGTGTACTGATGTAAGATAAGAAAGTAGTTGCTTACGGCTCTAGGCAACTGAGACTCCACGAAGGAAACTGTCAAACCCATGATCTTGAATTGGCAGCAGTGGTGTTTGCCTTAAAGATTTGGTGACACTTTTTGTACGGGGCAACCTTTGAAGTATTTTGTGATCATAAGAGTCTTAAATACCTCTTTGATAAGAAGGAGTTAAATATGAGGCAACGAAGATGGGTAGAATTCCTCAATGACTAGAATTTTGAGATAAAGTATCATCCCAGAAAGGTGAATGTTGTAGCAGATGCCTTGAGTCGAAAATCTCTGCACATGGGTCAGATGATGGTGTATGAGATGCAGATGCTAAAGGAGTTTCGAAATTTAAAGCTAGCCACTACTCTTACTCCAAAGAATCTAGTCATTAATGGTTTAAGTATAGGGTGTGACCTTAGAGCCTAGATCAAAGAGGCTCAAGCTCACGACCAATACTTATAGGATCATAAAGACCAAGGTAATTTTTCTGTCATGAAAGATGGAGCAATCATGTATCAGGGAAGGATTTGTGTCCCTCAAGAACGAGAGTTGAGGACTAAGATCCTACAGTAAGCACATCAGAGTAAATACACAGTCCATCCTAGATGCACTAAAATGTACCAGGATTTAAAGAGGATGTATTGGTGGCCAGGGATGAAAAAGGACATTGCCAAGTTTATGGCGAAATGTCTCATTTGTCAAAAGTTGAAGGTGGAGCATCAAAAGCCAGCGGGATTTCTACAACCTCTTGAGATCCCTAAATGGAAATGGGACAGTATCTCAATGGACTTATTGTGGGATTACCTAAAACTTCAGTGGGATATGACTCTATCTGGGTAATAATTCACAGATTAACCAAATATGCTCACTTTTTGCCCATAAAAATTAACTATTCACTGGAAAAATTAGCCTAATTATACGTCCAGGAAATAGTTAGACTGCATGGAATTCCCTTAAATATCATTTCTAATAAAGATCCGAAGTTCACATCGAGGTTTTGGAAGGCATTGCAGGAAGCTTTTGGTACTCAGTTGAGGTTCAATACTGCCTACCATCCTCAGACTGATGGGCAGACAAAACGAACCATTCAAACCCAAGAAGATATGTTGAGGGCCTGTGTGAAAGAGCAAGGTAAAGGATGGGATAAGTAGCTACCTTTAGTAGAGTTTGCTTATAATAATAGCTATCACTCTAGTATTAAGATGGCCCCCTATGAAGCTTTATACGGTAGAAAGTGCCGATCTCCACTATGTTGGTTTAAGGTAGGAGAAAAGAACTTGTTGGGTCCTGATCTAGTTCAACAAACCACTAAACAAATCAGGATGATACGAAACAAAATACTTACAGCTCAGAGTCGACAAAAGAGTTACTACGATAAGAGACATAGACCTCTAGAGTTTGAGGAAGGAGACCATGTCTTTCTGAAACTTTCCTCGACTACTGGAGTTGGTAGGTCTCTTAAAACAAGAAAGCTAAGTCCGCGATTTTTTAGACCCTACCAAATTCTGAAGAAAGTAGGGACATCATCATATCAAGTTGCTCTCCCACCTAATTTGTCTAACCTGCATAATGTTTTCCACGTATCACAGCTGCGGAAGTATCTTCCAGATTCATCACATGTAATACAGGATGAACCAATCCAAATAAAGGAGAACATGACATACCAGCTAGTACCTGCATCCATATTGGATACTGACGTGAAGCAACTGAGAAATAAAACCATTCCCCTTGTTAAGGTGTTATGGGAAGGTTTGACTCTGGAAGAAGCAACTTAAGAGCTGAAAGAAGTCATAAGGAAGAAATATCCGCAATTGTTCTTATTAGGTAATTTCTGAAATTTTGAGGACAAATTTTCTTTTAAGGGGAGAGAAATGTAACATCCCTAAATTCATTTCTTTTATTGATAAAAGTACATAAAATAAAATTTAGACAATATTTTAGATATCTAAGGAAATATAATCCTTAGAAATTATTCTCCTCATGTATATGCATAGAAAATGTTTCTAACATTAAGAGAACAAATAAAGAGGGAAAACCTAATAGGAAAAAAAAATTAGAAATAATATACTAAAGAGATGCAAAATTCTTGGATAAGGAAGATAAATTTTTAGAAACAAATAAAGGTCTTAAAATTTCAAGAACATTGGATTAGGGTAATTTTTCCTAATTCAAGAACCAGAGTTACTAAGTTTAACATCTTTAACCATACATTGGACTTTTACCTATGCACACTTCATCTAGAGTTTTTCCACTTCACAAAGTTTCTAGCAAGCCCATTGGATAACCTAAGCAAGAAATAAAACATAGACTTGGACTAGGATATAGTAATTGGACCGATAGCCCAAAAATTATGAAAATGTGACCAAGCCCTCCAAGAAAGGTAGAATTTTATCCAAAGCAAAGAAAATGGGTAGGAATAAGCCCATAATGGGTAGGAATAAGCACAAATCCAAGAGGAAAAATAAAATAAAATAAATTAGGTGACGATATAACAATGTAATAATAATAAAGATTAGGTTACTTGGCATTAAGACAAAAATTTAGCAAGTGGTGTGATTCTATATTCATAATTTTGGCAAGTGGCATGATAATACAAGGTTTTAGGACAAAAACATCTATATCCTACACTCATAAGTTTAGCAAGTGGTATGATAATACATGGCATTAGGACGAAACATTCCTATCCCACACAAATAATATCAACCAAATAATGGAGATTCAAGGGCTAGAAATTAGCCACCTAAAATGGCAAACCTATCATACTTGTTTAAGACAAAAGAAAATGGAAATGAATCCCTAAATCAAAGGGACCTTGTCCCTTATCTTAAGAACATATCATCATAATTTTTAAAATACAAATCTCCTTTTCCTTTGCATATCTTGACTAAGGAAGAGGAAGACTAGAACATAAGTTGTTTGTTTTCCAAAAATTCAACAAAGTGTATCCTAATTGTGATAAGGTAGACCCATGATCATGAAAGTTGTATTATTTGGTGGTCTATTTAAGCAAAACCCACCCCTACAAAATTTTAATTTCGTCCAAGTGAGGAAGAGAGAGAAATAGAAGCATGGTAGAGTGAGGAAAGGAGAGAAAGAGAGGAGAAGAAAGGAAGGAAGAAGAGGGAGAAGTTTAGAAGGCTAAGTACTCAAGGTAAGTTACCTTAGTCTCCACTTGAATCCATTTTTCTTCTTCATCCTTGAGGTTCAAAAACTCACCCTCCTTCTCTTACCTCAGCTGCTAGAAAAGCTAAGGGAAGGGAGGAATCTTGCTACTTCTTTCAAGAGGAAACAAGAAAACCAATTCACTAAGTGAGCTAGGGAGATTCTTAGGTAAGTTTAACAATATTTCTTTTTGAAGAAAACTTTTGAAACTTATAATATTTATATGAGATTTTGATCTTAGAACATTGATGATTGGTCATAGATGTTGCTATATCATGTTACATATTTATCTTGCATATGATGTCAGTTTGAATACTTAGACTGGTATAGAAAGTTCTGCATAGGTATGGCTATGGGTGGCAAAATTTTAAGCTTTGGTGTTTTAATTTCTGGGAATTATCTGTAGGGAATTAAAATAAATGGTTAACATAAGAATTAAAGATATATGTGTCACGGAATTTTAGCCACTGGAATCATTCAATTTGGAGTCCATATGAGGTAGATATTGTCCGATTTGTGAGCAAAGGTCAGAAAATGGTTCATCAGGTAAGAATATGCTAGGATACCTTATGTGTTTTAATTTCTAGGAATTATCTGTAGGGAATTAAAATAAATGGTTAACATAAGAATTAAATATATATGTGTCGCGGATTTTTAACCACTGGAATCATTCAGTTTAGAGTCCATATGAGGAAGATATGAGTCGATTACTAGTCAAAGCTCAGAAAATGGTTCATCAGGGAAGAATATGTTATGATAGATTTTGTGTTTTTATTTCTGGGAATTATCTATAGGGAATTAAAATAAATGGTTAACATGAGAATTAGAGATATATGTGTCACGGATTTTTAACCACTAGAGTCATTCAATTTGGAGTCCATATGAGGAAGATATGAGTCAATTACTAGTCAAAGGTCAGAAAATGGTTAATCAGTGAAGAATATGTTAGGATAGCTTCTGTATTTTAATTGGTGGGAATTATCTGTATGGAATTAAAATAAATGGTTAACATACGAATTATTGATTTGTGTGTGACGGATTTTTAACCCTTAGAATCAGTCACATTGGAGTCCATATGAGGTAGATACGGTCCGATTAGTTGGTAGAGGTCAAAACCTATCCGACAAGAAATAACCTGTACATTGAGGGCATAATATCACCTTGCTTTCTTAATATTTCGCTACTATGTTCAAGATAATAGTTTTAGATAATTGTTTTATCTTGAAATGGAGATGAAGATCACCTACATCGGAGTTCAATTGAGGGAGTTATGCTCTGATTAGTAAGAGAAGGTTAGATATGATGAAAACCTGCATCAAGAAAATAAAGAAATAAAATTAATATTTAAAAAAGAAGATGAATCTTATAAATGACTAGTATATGCCATAGCCATTGCCATTGTATGAACTTCTTACCATCTTAAGTGTAAAATTCTGACATGGAAATATTTTATAAAGTGATATTTGAAATGGTTATGTTTATGGCATGATTATCAATGATTTATGGTAATAGTTATATTTTGATGAATATACTTGTTATTGAAAGCATATTTTTGGCTATTATTGTGAAAAGAAAAGAAATGAGCATGGTCACATGGCAATCCATGTGGTGTACCAGTAGGGGATGCCCTACCAACGGTTATGATTATGAATGGAGTTGTTACATTTACATAAATGGAGTTGTTACAAGTAAAGGTCTTAAAATCTCAAGAAGATTGGATTAGGATAATTTTTCTTAATTCAAGAGCTAGAGTTACTATGTTTAACATCTCCACCGATACATTGGGCCTTCACCTATGGAGACTTCATAGAGTTTGTTTTTCCACTTCACATGAGTTTCTAGCAAGCCAATTTGATAGCCCAAGCAAGAGATATGACATAGACTTGGACTGGGATATAGAAGTTGGACCGATAGCCCAAAAATCATTAAAATGTTACATATCCCTCCATGAGATGTAGAATTTTAGCCAAAGCAAAGGAAATGGGCAAGAATGAGACCAAATCCAAGAGAGAAAAATAAGAACCATGTGATGAAATAGTAGTGTAATAATAATCAAGATTAGGTCACTTGGCATTAGGACAAAACACCTATATCCTACATTCATAATTTCAAAAAGTAGGTAATAATACATGGCATTAAGACAAAACATCTATATCCTACATTCATAATTTCAGTAAGTAAGTAATAATACATGGCATTATGACAAAACAACCCTGTCCTACACAAATAATTTTAGCAAAGTAATAGAGACTCAAGGGTTGAAAATTTTACACCTAGAAAGGAAAACCTATCATACTTGAGTGACACAAAAGAAAAAGGAAATGAATCCATAAATCGATGGGACCTTGTCCCTTGTCTTAAGAACATTTTATCATGATTTTCAAATACAAATCTCCTTTTGCTATGCATATCTTGGCTAAGGGAGAGGAAGACAAGAACATGAGTTATCTTCCAAAAAAAACCAACCAAGTGCATAATAATTGTGATGAGGTAAACCCATGATTATGAGAGGTGAACCACTTGATAGTTTATTTAAGCAAAACCCACCCTTATAACCTTATAATTTCATCCGAGTGAGGGAGAGGAAAAATAAAAGCAAATTAAAGTGAGGAAAAGACAGAAAGAGAAGAGAAGAAAGGAAGGAAGAAGAAGGAGAAGTCTAGAGGACTAAGTACTCAAGATAATCTTAATCTTGAATTGAATCCATCTATTCTCTCATCCTTGGGGTTCAAAAATCACCCTCCCTCGCTTATTCAAGTTACTGGAAAAGATAAGGGAAGGGAGGAATCTTGCCACTTCCTTCAAAGGGAAACAAGAAAAGGAATTCACTAAGTGAGTTAGGGAGATCTTTAGGTAGGTTTAACAATATCTCTTTTTGAAGAAAAGCTTTGTTTGTAACAGTTATATGGGATTTTGATCTTAAAACTTTGATGAAATTTACAATATTTGGCTGTTTGATGATTGGCCATGGATGTTGCTTTATCATGTTACATGTTGATCTTGCATGTGATAGATGTTTTAAATACTTTGATTGGTATGGAAAGTTTTGCATAGATATGGATGGCAAAAATTTATGGCTTTTATGTTGCTATTATGTAGTGAAATATTGATGGAATATGATTAGATTAATAAAATAAGTATGGCCTTAAAACTTTAGAAGAAAACCATGAGAAATTTCTATTGGGAAACAACACCCTTAGTGATGCATGATTTGGTTCTATTTTTCTTTTGATAAAAGGATGAACTAGAACTTTAGAAAAGCCTAGGCTAAGAAAATTGGATTTTTGGAGTAACTAGGGAAGCTTCTATTTTTGGAATTTTAGGAAGAATAGGTTGGAAACTAAAAGAAATGGCTAACATAAAAAATGTAGATATATGTCTCACATAATTTTTGGCACTAAAATCACTCAATTTGGATTCCATATAAGGGATATATGGTTAAATTATTAAGTAATGGTCATAAACTAGCTAACCAAGGAAGAATATATTTAGTATACTTCTGTGTTTGAATTTCTGCGCAAAATCTATAGGGAATTAAAGGAAATTTTGAACATAATAAATATAGATATATGTCTCCCAAATCTATGGACTCTGAAATGACTTAATTTGGAGTCGAGATGAGGGAGATATGGCTGATTAAGTAGTAGAAGTCAGAATTAGTCTAGAATCAAGGTTGGTAATTGTAAGCGTTTTTTTATTTGTTTGGAATAATTTGTAAGGAATCTGAAGAAATTATAAATATAAAAGTTGTAGATACGTGTCTTACCTTTTTATATGATTTGTAATCACCTCAATTGGAGTTTATATGAGGGAGATATGGTTGCATAAGTGAGGAAATGTCACAGAACAAGGCCAGGCCGTGTTCTGGGTTGCTTAAGAACGGGTAGCCATGTTCAGGGCTATTTTTAGTACGTTTGAAGTATTTTTCAAGCATGACCGTGCCTTGAAACATGGCCAGGCCATGTTGAGAGCTAGTAAAGCTTATTTTCAACATTTTTATACCCTAAATAAACCTTATTAACTATAGGGTAATAATAAAAACCAAATTAGAGAAGAACGCCCGATAAAATTTATGAGAACATGTTTTAGAAATGATATAAGTAGGAGGAAAGTAACTAGAGGCCATGAATAAAGAAAATGAAAAGATGAAAATAATATAAGAAATAGGAAGAATCTTATAAACGGAAATAATAAATAACTAGTGTTTGTCCTAACCATTGCCATTGCTTGAACTCTTTACCGTCTTAAGTGTGTAATTTTGATATGAAAATATTTTATAAAGTGATATTTAAAAATGATTGTGTTCATCGCATGATTACCGATGAGTTTTGGAAATGATTATACTTTGATGATAAATTATGACATGTGAATATAATGAGCATACTTGTTATTGAAATCATATTTTTGGCTATTATTGTGAAAAGAAAAGAAACGAGCACGGTCACATGGCGGTCTGTGTGGTGCACCAGTAAGGGATGCCCTACTCAAGGCTATGATTATGCTAATGAGAAAAGAAAGAGAAAGTGTGCCATGTCGGACAGAGCGAGACACGCTCGTATTGGAGAGTAGAAAGTATTCACCCTGACCGGGGTAGCTTGAAATAAACATAAGTTGATAGCCATCATATGATATTCTAAAAATAGTTATTCATGCCATACATGTCATTACTATACGATTGTCATGTTCATAGATAAAGTGTAATCATGTGACCTAAGAAATTTGTTGTAGCTTATACAGATGAACATGACATGATGAGCTATATTAATGATAATTATTATTTATTGTTGAACGTACTGAGATTTAATTTTCATTATATTTCCATATCATGTTCAAAAGACTAAATATGCAGATATTCTGTATGATTGGCTTTTAGCGTACATTAGGTCGAGTTGGCTAAGATCCTAGAGAAGGTAAAACCACCCGCACCCGTATCCCCAAAACTGGTCAATATGGATGAATAAGATATAGACATATATGTGTTTCATTTTTGTATAGATGTTTTTAATTAATGATGTGTATGTGAACCCAGAATTGTATCAGTGTTATGTGTTATATGTATATTTTAAACCTTAATTATGGTTAGTTAATTGAATTGAATGTTATTATGAGTTAAATAGTTAAAAGTAAAAAAGTAATGACTTCATAGGATCTCACAAATATATATATATACATATGTATATACATATATATATATACATATATATATATATATATATATATATATATATATATATATGTACATATATCTAGATAGCCAATGGGTGAATGGTTATCTGAATTGATCTTATAGTGTTTTTAGTATGTTTGAGATTATATTGTGTAAGTGATCAGTAATTTTGTATAGGTAAGAAATTATTAATGTTTCCTATCTATATGTCGAGGTGGTGTTATGACTGCTGTAAAATTTTTTGAACTGACTATTGGGCTTAATCAACTAAATAGCAGCATAACTATGCTTTTTGCCATAGTAGGATATGGAACCACTGAGGAAGAACCTTGCAAACAATGCGGAAGAAACCCTGCACAATTTGGATATAGTAATTTGAGATCAAGTCACTGCCACCAATCAAATTCTACAACATCTACAAAATAGTAACAACCTAAATAGAGAAAATAATGCAAACAACCGGATGAATGGAAATGATAATGGCCTATCTGAGTTCCTTAGAACCAGACCACCTTCTTTATAAGGTGGCTTTGACCTAATAGTAGCCAAAAGGTGGATAAGGGAATTGAAGAAGATCTTGAAGGTGATGGGCTACACTAATGAGCAGCAAGTTATCTTTGCTGCATATATGCTGAAGGATGAAGCTGAGTGTTGGTGGCGAAGGGCCAGTGTGCTGCTAACTTGATGTGATCTTAATTAAGCATGATATTAATACCTTTAAACCTACTTTTTGTTTGATTTAAGTAAAATATGATTAGGTATTAGCTTAGTTTTGTGTTTTGTGTTGTAGGAACAAAGGAAGAAGAAAAGAGAAGAAAAAGATAAGAAAATCATTGACAAAAGCTAATTTCTAACCTTTCATCAGTAATTGAGGTATATCTCACTCATTTGGACTCCAATTAAGGTGATTCAAGCGGCTATGGAAAGAAGAGACATAGTAATACAACTATGCTATTTGGCACTTCAGCAAATTCTAGGGATTTCTATGCGCCATGGTGCTCACAAGAAAACGTTGTGGCATTGTGTCTTCGCCATTAGAGCACCGCGATGGGGAGTTCCCAGAAGCATCGAGCGTCGCGGCGCCCCATCAAAAGAAATTCATAGTACTGTGACACCCGTCGTCGCACCAAAAATCTGAAGTTGCGATTTTGAATTAATTTTTGCTTTAATTAAAGCCCGGTGGGCCGAAATTTGACCAAGAAACACTTCTACTTCGATTAGGAGGAGTGAATCTGTAAAAAGGGAAGAAAGCAAGCAGAGAAGGCATCAATTGAAATCAATCAAAGTTCTGTATTATCTTCTTTAATTCTTGTTTAGATTATTTTATGGCCCTGCGCAGCTGAATTACTTTTAGTTGGTAGAGGAATATTGAAACCTCAAGGGATCGATATGCATTGTGAGATTTGGAATTGATTTCATTAATTCAATCTTAATCGAGTATTGATTATTCATCTTCTTTTCTTTTCTTAATGGTTATTCATATGATTGCTAGGGAGGCCTACTAATATATTGTATGTCTTCATCTACTGCTAAATTAGGTTTTGAACAAAGTTTTCATTACTTTATTCATGAAGCAAATAGGATTAAGGATTTTGGATTATAAATCATTAACCCTATGATGAATGATCAACTAAATTAAATATAACCGATGTGCTTATATTTGTTTAACTCTACCTGTTTCTCTTGTTCTTCATGCGATTAATAGGTTAGACTTTACTTATTTGTTAAATGATATCTTATTAATTAGTATTTAATTGATGCGATTGTTATCAATTTACTAAGCTTAAGGAGGAATAGGGATATAATCCTAATGATAGATATTTGGTTTAAGGTTGATGATTTTGTCAATGATCAATGCAATCCCTTGATGGTGGGTATCAACCGAAACCAACGTCTCTCTTAATAATCACTCTCTTAATTATTTTCATTATTGTTTACTTTACTTTAATTACGATTATCGATCCTCCCTTTTCTCAATCACATAAGGTAAGACCAGTCTCTGTGGGCTCGACTCTTACTCCCACTACTACAGATTAGTTGAGAGGTAAGGTATCAATTTGGGTGTACCTACGATAGTACGCACCATAACTCACCAAAGGAGGTAGATCACCTGGCAAGTGTTTAAGGATATTTTCTTGGAGAAGTACTTTCCAAGTTCTGTGCAGGCTGAAAAATCGGGAATATGGTGATAGCCTTAGAAATAAGGGAGTTTGTACCCTTGATAAATAAATCTAGACTTTTAGAGAAGAGTTTAAGGGCAGTGGAGGACGAGAAGCTGAGACAAAACCTGTGGAAGAGAAAGAAAAGTTTCCTCAACCTTGGCAAAACTGTGAGGGGAAGAGGATATGGAGCTGGTAAGAACTCATTCATTGCGGCTCCCCAACATTTTCAACAAGATCTCGCCACAATCAAGTGCACTAAGTACAGACGTATGCCATGTGTAATGCCCAAAAATTTGTTAATTATATGCACAAAATAGAATATTAATAAAGGATTAAAAATAATTGAATGTGGTAATTATAAGGAAATAATTGTGAATAATTAATAAGAAATTTCTCATTTCTGGAATAGATGTTTAAGGAGGAGGTAATAATTTCTTTATCTGCAGGACCACAAATGGCCAATAAGAATAAAGATGAGGAACTATGAAGAAAGTTGCACAAAAATCCATTGGAATATGTCTCAAGAAGTGTTGTTGTTTTAATTAAAACTCGCAAGTGCACGAATCTATTGGAGTATAGATTTAGTGGTATGCAAGGTCGATCCCACAGAGATTGCCAATTGAGAGAAAATTCTAATATAGATCCGAAATAAATACTTCTAACCTAGTTCCCGATGTCTTGTTTTGTGAGAGGAATATTGAACAAATTACACAAAGAACTAATATACTGAAATTAAATGAAGATGTAATCAAAGTAAAGAAGCATGCTAAGGTTAGGGGATCCGCTCTTGGTATATCGAATAAAAATAAATTTAACTCTTTAATTACTCAATTAGAATCTTTACACGAATAAAGTTCTAATTGGATAATATGTTAATTTAAGCTCAACTTTGTTTATACATGAATTATATTGACCTCCTTTCTAATAATTAAAACATTCTTGTAAAATGGATTCAAGCGTACATTGTGCCAATCACCATATTGTCTACAATAAATCAAGAGTGATTCAAGTATTTATTGTGCCAAAAATTGTCTACAATGTATCAAGGTTCACACTTTACAAGATTAAAAATACAAAGATGCAAAAGATAACTTGTAAATGGATTCAAGCATAAATTGTGCCAATCATTATATTGTCTACAATATATCAAAATTCACATTTTACAAGATTAACTTATGCAAAAAAATGAAAGGTAGAAAATTAATTAACATAACAAAATAAAATGAAATAGAAACGGTGGCAAAGCCAACCAATAGTAAAATAAAATAAAGTAGGCGGCAAAGCCAACCATGAAAATAATAAGAGATAGGAGGTCTAATAAAACCATCCAATAACATAACAAGAAATCGGCGGTATGATAAAACCAGCCATTAAGAAATAATTATGAAAAAAGAAATAGGAAGGTAAATACAATATCAAAGATAAACATTAAGATTAAGAGTTAGATAAATTATTATTCTCATACCAAGAGTTTCACCCTTTCACCTTAGCATTAGGAGATTAGTTCTCCATAATCAAGGCAAGAAAGTGAAATGAAAGATGAAGAAACATGATAATATTACGAAAGGAAATGAAAAAAAATACAAGATGTCTAAAGAGAGAATAACATTACAAGTTCGTAGAATTCCAACAAAGCTTTCCCAAGCTCTCTCCAAAGCTCTCCAAAAACTCCCCTTAACTCACCTCTCAAGCCCTCTATTTATAGATACAATTAAGTGTGGTTGGTGTGGTAATTGTCAAAATTGTTAGGTAGGAAGTTGTACAAAGTTGACAATTTGAATTCCATCATATGCACCGAAATTGATACTTGAATATCGTCTTGAAAACCGCCGAATTTTCTGACTTCATCAACACGAAAGTTGTAAAAAATTTCATTAGCTTTCCGTCAAGACAAATTGTGGACAAATTGGATACGTAATGTGGGAGTTATGGTCAAAATACTAGAGCAAAGTCGGGCTGGACTGCAGCAGTAGTCAGATTCTCTTCTAGCCCACTTTTGGCCCTTTTAATGTCCGTATTTTCTGACCACTTGAACATGAAAGTTGTACCCAATTATGTCAGCTACACACCTACCAAATTTCATACATATTGGATATGTATTTTCAGAGATATGGCCCAAGAACTACAGCAAGGTTGGGCTGGACTGCAACCAGCAAACATATTCTCAACATTGGGTGCTTTGCCTTGAATCTTTATGTTTTAGTTCTTTTGGAAATGTGATCATAAATCAAGAATAAATTTGTGCATATATCCATTAGGATGCGTCTCAAGAGACAATATGATAATGCTCCTTACTCAGCCATCCTTAATGAATTTGTTTTATCTGCTTGATTTATAGACATCATTTCTAAAGAACCACAATTTAACTCTGATTCCTCCAATTAAGTCCATTTTCTACTCTTCTCTCCATCTGTAAGAAAGACACAAAACTAAAGACAAGTAAGGGAGATTTATGCTTAATTATGGCAAAAGATAAGATGAAAATATTTAATTTATGAGTATAAAACTCACTCATCAGGAATTAAACACTGGGTAAGCTTTCCTTTCACCCAAACAAGGCCTTAACTAACCATATAGTCCCATTGTAATAGAGTGACATTTTGGAAATTCTTAGAGAAAGTAAGGGTTTTGGTTAAGGGGTAAGGAGGCTTCTTGGAGAAGCTAGCAATTTTTAATTCCTTTCCCCTTGACTTGGTGAAAAAGTCGCCCAGTCTTCAACTTAAGGAAGAGAAACTCATGGCAAAGAGTGATAACTCTAATTCATTAGAATTTCTCTATACTTTTCCGAGGTCATTTACTCTGCATTTTGATGTATTATCATGCATACCCCTTGATTTAATAGAATT
The DNA here is from genome assembly GCA_037074535.1 of Gleditsia sinensis. Classification (NCBI taxonomy): domain Eukaryota; kingdom Viridiplantae; phylum Streptophyta; class Magnoliopsida; order Fabales; family Fabaceae; genus Gleditsia; species Gleditsia sinensis. The sequence goes on from CM073466.1 coordinate 24,715,695, forward strand.
TTTTCCTCCCATGAATATAAGACCACCCATTATATTTGTTGTGAAAATTTAGTATGCACACATAGCAAAATAGGCAGCAAACTGAGTGATTTTGGTTGGTCTTGGTCCTTTTAATATGATGCATAAGATGGAAGCTGGCCGTTTGTGATATGGTGCAGGTGGCAGTGAGTCAGGGCTGCTGCAGCAGGCACGACCACTACCCAGCATGGAAAAAGGGAGCACCCATATGACACAACAGAGTGCTAGGAGGCGCAGGGACTGTCTCTACTACTAGAAGTGGAGAGAAAGCTACTGGTAGAGGTGCTGGCTGAAAAGTAAAGAGAAGTGTAGCAGACCAGGCCACTTTACTGGGACCATAAGGCTTGCTTATAAAAGCCAAAAAATAGAAGAGAGGATGCTGGGTGGACAGAAAAAGAAAAAACCAGAAAGGAGAGCCCAGAATCCTAGAAAGGAGGAGGCCGTAGGGAGACGCTGTCCATCAGGAACCATCCTTGCTTGGTGAAGACTGGACGTGAAGAAAGAGACCCCTACTGAGGATTTTCTTCCTCTATTTTTGTGCTTAATTATTTTAGCTTTGAATTGTATTTTTTTCCCTTTAGTTGTATTACTCTTGACTGCATGATGGTTATCCTTATGAGTGTAACCAGTTTGGATATGAGGCTGGGCTAAGTTTCCAGCTAGAGTTGTAGACGGGTTGTAGTGAACACATGCACATTTTAATTTATAAATGATTTTGCTGCAGCATTGCTTTCGTCATTCAGCTGCTTTTGCATTTCTTACACTTCTTCTGTTAACCAAAATGTAATAGTAGAAGGTTGAGGCTAACATTGACCTAGAAGGTTGGTGAAAGCTGGAAAAAGGGTTGGATGTATGGGCATAACTAATACAGGAATATATGGTTGTCCCATTTTACCCAATAGTTGGGACTTCAAGCACAACTCTGGGGCTAGGATTTATGCAGGAATGTATATCTGAACCCCAGGAGTGCATGGAATGGAAGATTGGAAAGACCCTATCCTAGAGTAAACTAGGCATTAGAGCAATTGTTATAGCAATTTCTAGAGCAAAATGAGTGCAAAAGTTCATGGCAACCCTGAAGCAACCTTAGTTCATCTAATACCTTCCTCTTCGTCACCTAGTGTCCCTCAACTTATTTAAAGTCCTGTTATTTTTTATAACCTTATTTGCACCTGAACATTAAATTTTGTGAACCAACAAAATTTTGCTACAGCATTTCACAAATCATAGCATTCTATAGTATTTTCTAGTACACTTCCTTGTGGGACAATACTCACTCATCATTATATTACTTGGTCACGACACGTGCACTTGCGTACTGACATTGCATATATACTTTTACAACCAACAAGTTTTTGGCACTGTTGCCAGGTTGTGTCAACTTTAAAATTATTATTAGATATTTGACTGTGTGAAGGACTGGTATCTTTTAGTCACTGGTGTTATTTTGGGTAGGTAAACTCAATTCATGAGCAGGTCCAATAGAGAACTATTGCCTCTAGATCATGGGATAGAGAGGACACTTCTAAGAAGAAGGAGAGGGCTATTTAGACCTCAGCAAGAAGCAGAAATGGCCAACCAGAGAGGCGCTGACAACATGGATGACCGAGATAGATTCTTGAATGCTTACGTTCAGCCAAATCTGAATGGGTTGAACCTGAGCATTGTAAAACCAGAAATTGAAGCTCTTCATTTCGAGCTTAAGCATGTGATGTTCCATATGTTACAGACTGTAGGCCAATTCAGTAGGATGCCTACAGAGGACCCTTACCTTCACCTGAGAGTATTCATTGAAGTCACATATGAATTCAAAATGAATGGGGTAACAGATAAAGTTCTGAGGCTGAAACTATTCCCCTATTCATTAAGAGATCGAGCTAAAGCGTGGCTGAACTCTCTGCCACCTAATTCTATTGCCAACTGGAGTGATTTGGCAGAGAAGTTTCTATTAAAATACTTCATACCTACCAAGAATGCAAGATTAACGAATGATATCACATCCTTCCAGCAACTAGACGAAGAATCTCTATATGACACTTGGGAGAGGTACAAAGAACTGCTGTAGCGATGTCCCCATCATGGAATCTCGTACTGCATTCAGATGGAGACCTTTTATAATGGCCTTAATGCTCAAACATAAACAATAGTGGATGCAGTAGCTAATGGGGCACTTCTGTCCAAAACATACAATGAGGCACATGAGCTGCTCGAAAGGATGGCCAGTAATAATTATCAATGTCCTATGGACAGAGTCTCAACTGGAAAAAAACTACGGGTATGCATGAAGTGTGCGAGGTCACTTCTCTCACAGCCCAGCTAGCTTTATTAGTGAACGCCTTGAAAAACCAGCAACTGATTCGTCCTCAAGCAGCTAATGTAGTCCAGGAAAATGGAGTATTGTGTGTTCTGTGCAATGGGCCTCATTTATTCGAAAGTTGTCCTTCAAATCTGGAGTCAATATGCTATTTGGGAAATATGCATCGTAACAACAATCCCTAATCAAAACACATATAACCCGGGTTGAAGACAGATCCCAATTTTTCTTGGAGTAACTATGGTATTGGACAGGGAAACAACTCTGCCCCACAGAGACCACAAGCCCCCCCAAGATTTCAGTAGTAAAGGCATTAGCCTAATAAAATTTTCACTTCATTAGAGTCCCTACTTAAAGAATACATAGTAAGAAATGCTGCCGTGACAAGCTGCATCATTGAGGAATCTGGAGACCCAAGTTGGGCAGCTTGCTAATGAATTAAAAAGTATAACTCCAGGGACAATTCCAAGCAACATTGAAGTCCCTAGGAAAGAAGGGAAAGAGCACTGCAAGGCTATAGCACTGCAAGGCTATAGCTCTTAAGAAGGTTCAGAGGAATCTCAATGGTTTCACTTAAAACCCATACTCCTTAGGCACTTTTAGCCTTGTTGACAGAACCCACCAATTTTATACACCTAAATTACTACACCAATTTTTAAGAAACAATTCTAAAGAAAAATTTCTATACACAAAATAAACAAATGTTCTGATTATAACTAGTGGAAGAAAAGTACTTAGCTGGATCCAAATAGCTTTTCCGTCGAAATCCCCAGCAACGGCGCCAAAAACTTCTTGTTGTTTTAATTAAAACTCGCAAGTGCACAAATCTATTGGAATATAGATTTAGTGGTATGCAAGGTCGATCCCACAGAGATTGCCAATTCAGAGAAAATTCTAATATAGATCCGAAATAAATACTTCTAACCTAGTTCTCGACGTCTTGTTTTGTAAGAGGAATATTGAACAAATTACACAAAGAACTAATATACTAAAATTAAATGAAGATGTATTCAAAGTAAAGAAGCATGCTAAGGTTAGTGGATCCACTCTTGGTATATCGAATAAAGATAAATTTAACTCTTTTGTTACTTAATTAGAATCCTTACATGAATGAAGTTCTAATCGGATGATATGTTAATTTAAGCTCAACTTTGTTTATACATGAATTATATTTACCTCCTTACTAATAATTAAAACATTCTTGTAAAATGGATTCAAGTATATATTGTGCCAATTGTCATGTTGTCTACAATATATCAAGATTCACACTTTGCAAGATTAAAAATACAAAGATGCAAAAGATAACTTGTACTTAAAGTCGAGCGTATATTGTGACAATCATTATATTGTCTACAACAAATCAAGATTGATTCAAGCATTCATTGAGCCAAAGATTGTCTACAATGTATTAAGATTCCAAGTTTAAAAGATTAGAATGAAAAGAGGTAAGAAGAAGAAACATAACAAGAGATAGGTGGCGAAGCTAACCATAAAAATAATAAGAGATAGGCGGTATGATAAAATCAGCCAATAAAATAACAAGAAATCAGTGGTAAGATAAAACCAACTATTAAGAAATAATCATGAGAAAAGAAATAAGAAGGTAAATACAATCAAAGATAAACATTAAGATTAAGAGTTAGATAAATTATTATTCTCATACCAAGAGTTTCACCTTTTCACCTTAGCATTAGGAGATTAGTTCTCCATAATTAAAGCAAGAAAGTAAAATGATAGATGAAGGAACATGATAATATTACAGAAGAAAATGAAAAATACAAAATGTCTAAAGAGAGAATAACATTACAAGTATGTAGAATTCCAACAAAGTTTTCCCAAGCTTTCTCCAAAATATCCCTCACTCACCCCTCAAGCCCTCTATTTATAGATACAATTAGGTGTGGTAGGTGTGATAATTGTCAAAATTGTTAGGTAGGAAGTTATACAAAGTTGACAATTTGGATTCCATCATGTACACCAAAATTGATCCTCTTCAAGACAAATTGTGGACAAATTGGATACATAATGTGTGACTTATGGTCAAAATACTAGAGCAAATTCGGGCTGGACTGTAGCAATAGTCAGATTCTATTCTAGCACACTTTTGGCCCTTTTAATGTCCGAATTTTCTGACCACTTGAACATGAAAGTTGTACCCAATTGTGTCAGATACACACCTACCAAATTGCATACATATTGGATATGTATTTTCGGAGATATGGCCCATGTACTACAGCAAGGTTGGGCTGGACTGCAAACAACAAACATATTCTCAACATTGGGTGCTTTGCCGTGAATCTTTATGTTTTAGTTCTTTTGGAAATGTGATCATAAATCAAGAATAAATTTGTGCATATCTCCATTAGGATGCGTCTAAAGTGTCGATATGATAATGCTCCTTACTCAGCCATCCTTAATGAATTTGTTTTATCTGCTTGATTTATAGACATCATTCCCAAAGAACTACAATTTAGCTCTGATTCCTCCAATTAAGTCCATTTTCTACACTTCTCTCCATCTGTAAGAAATACACAAACTAAAGACAAGTAAGGGAGATTTATGCTTAATTATGGCAAAAAGATAAGATGAAAATATTTAATTTATGAGTATAAAACTCACTCATCGAATACCCCCCAACTTAATCTTTTGCTTGTCCTCAAGCAAAACACATAAACTTCAAAATTCAAATGATGAGTGAGTGATGAATTGGTTTTGACTTACTAAGTATTCCTCAAGGATCTAAAATGTGCAACTAAGAAAAATATCAGAATCCCAAGGTTATGTAGAAATTTTATTCAAATGCAACATATGGTTTACTCTTGAATCCCAAGTGTGTGTGTGTGTAGTAGTCTTATGACATTAGACTTTTCGCATTCAAATAAATTTATGTAATCAAATATTTTAAAACAGATCTCTAGATATATGCATTTGAGACTCCATAAGCTTATTTTTCATGTCACTCTCTACTAATGTAGACTAATCATAACATTTAAGATCTTTAGGACTTTCATTAGGCTTGCAATGTATGGCATAGGTCAAAGGTGGATAAAATGATATGAATGAAAGCTCAATTCACTCTTCAACATGCATGATCATTTAAAGCCTCCCAAATACTTGTGATATTATACTGTGAATTCTATTTCCAACCTTTTCATCAGCCTTACATTATTTGCTCATACTATTTTTTTTAAGATAAACAGCCCCAAACTTATTTATTTAGGGAGTATTAACTTTCTTTTTATCTTTTCTTTTCTTTTCTTTTTTTAAAAAAACTTCTACCATCCACCCCTGAACCATAGCTTGTCAAATGATCATTCCTGTGAGTGAAAGGTAAGAGTTAGAAATATTTTTATTTAAAGGCTAGAAAATAATATAGGTGTTCAAGAAAGGATGAATATAGGCTCAAAATAGGTTGCTAGGGATAACATCATGTAAAGGTTGGTTTGAAAGGCTCAAACGATTCCAACAATGCCTAATTCATTTCTTAAATGGAGAGTAGTCTAGGATTTCACCTCAAGTGACAATTGAATAAGTTCTAGAGTCTTATGAGATCAATTTACATATCTGAATCACATAAATCTTTTCTGAATAAACAATTAGTCAAATGTAAAAGATTAAGTGCACAAGATATTAGAATTCTCAAAGAAAACATAAGTTACATTAGAGTTCAAGTTCACACATAACAATCAAAACTCATCAATTTTTCAAAGGTTACAAGCATTTTAAACCATTTTCATCATTGGTGCTAGCTTTGCCTAATCCCAAAACATCACTCAATTTGTTTTTGTTTTTTGTGTTTTTTTAGATGAAGAAACACCAAATAAACAATAAAGATTAAAAGAGATATTACTTGGAAGGAGATATAAGAAAAGATGAACCTATAGCAAACTAAACAGAAAATAAAAATTTATTCAAGCAAGTAAAAGGTGTTACAAATGAAGATCCAAGTCCAGTTTGTGCTTTCTGCAATTTTCTGTTGTCCAATCTATTTGAGCTATAATTGGATCAGGTACATGAACAAATGCTTGTAACGCATCAATCAGCTCGTTAGCATTTGAGGCTAAGATGAGAATCTGACGTGCTGAGTGTGAGATAAACCTTTGTTCTACAGCATGATCAAGAAAAGACAACAAACCATCAAAGAAATTGTTAACATTCAACAAACCTATGGGTTTATGGTGCATGTTCAGTTGTGCCCAAGAGACGACTTGAAAACTTTTCTCTAGAGTACCAAAACCTCCAGGTAAGGTAATGAAGGCGTCAGCGTTGCGCATCATTTTAGCAATTTGTTCATGCATGGAGGATACCCTACATTCTTCCCCAATTATTTTTCCTACGATGTTTGATGCAGCTAGATCCATAGGAATAATACCTAGAACTTGACATCCTCCTAGATATGCAGATCCAGACACACTCCCCATTAACCCACGACAACCTCCACCATAAACTAAATGAATCTTTCTCCTGGCTAGTACCATACCTAAAGTTTGTGCTGCTTTTACATACTCTCCATTTTTCCCAAGACTGGAACCGCAAAAAACACAAATATTTAAAAAGTGACGAATTGCGGTTCCTTCCATATCTGTACTCACCTTAACGTTGCGTACGAAGATGAAGATAATGAGGTATTCATTTATAAGACTCAAATAAGGGCATACTTGTATTAGCTATGTGAATAGGCCAATGGCATAATTTCAATAGCTATAAGAGTAGGCCGGCGAATGTCAGCTAAATTAAAGGTGCAAAATTCAAAAATGACAACACACATGTATATGTACAGTAGTTGTGATTGTGGCTCACATCTTCCTCTAGTTTTACGTCCAGTAACGGCTTTAAATGCCCTCTATGGGTCGAGGATATGCTTCCCATCCAATGTTCTTATAAATTGGCAAATAGGGTCTTTTAACGTCAGATTCCCAAGACTATACCGTTTATGTTCTTTTTTGAAATGGGGCCAAAAACCGACAATACCAATATGCACAAATCCACTAGGATATATCTCAAGAGACGTTGGATGAAAGTCATCATCGAATGACTCCTTACTCAATCCATCCTTAATGAACTTAATTTTTTCTTCCCAATTTACAGACAACCAACCCAAAGAACAGTAACGTTTGTTACAAGTTTCACGTCCACATTTGTAACAAACACCTAGTCGTTTAGCTCTGCACTTTTTAGCAAAATTTCTTTTTCCTAAACCAAGCATGTGAGAGATGAAATCATTTGCAGACTCACCTAATAACCGTACCTTAGCTTCAATTAGCCAATGAATATTCCCATGATCATCATTAACCTCAATCTTTCAGCCCGTGCTTTGTAAATTTTTGTCAATGCATTGGGTGGAAGAGAAGGAAAATGATTTTTCATTTGTGCGAGAATGTCCTCCATTATCGACTGAAAATATTTTCTTTTTTTTTTTGAAAGATGAAGAAGCAAGAAAAACAAGAAAACAATATAAATTCAAAAGAAAATAATAATGAGGAAACCAATTAATGCAAGTTAAATAAAGAAAGATCTTACCTAGATAACGTGCACACCAACCTTTAACAACAGAAGCAAATCAATCTTGGTAAACAGGATCACGTAAAGGTGTCTCTTCTACCTCTGGGTTATGTAATTCCAAAAATGCTTTCAATCTTTGACCATTCACTTTAAACACATCACCGTTCTTGGGGTTTTCGATCTCTACTACACCATGTGGATAAACAGTACGAACAATGAATGGGCCTGTCCACCGAGAACGTAGTTTTCCTAGAAATAAGTGCAAACGAGAGTTATATAGAAGGACCTTTTCACCTACATTAAATGATTTTCTTAAAATATGTTTGTGATAAAAAAAATTCATTTGATCCTTATACAACTTTGCATTTTCATATGCATCATTCTGTATTTCTTCCAATTCATTGAGTTGAAGCTTCCTGTGAGAACCTGCTTTGTCAAGAGCAAAGTTAAACTGTTTGATGGCCCAATAAGCTTTATGCTATATTTCAACAGGTAAATGACAGGCCTTGCCATACACAAGCCGGTAAGGAGACATTCCAATAGGGGTTTTAAAAGCAGTACGATAAGCCCATAAAGCATCAGAAAGTTTCAAAGACCAATCTTTCCTATTTGTGTTAATCATTTTTTCCAAAAATATTTTAACTTCCCTATTTGAAATCTCAACTTGACCACTAGTCTGTGGGTGCTATGGTGTTGCCACTTTGTGTGTGATGCCATATTTCTTCATCAAATGCTCAAAATGCCTATTACAAAAATTTTTCCCCCCATCATTAATGATCGCTTGTGGTGTTCCAAACCTTGAAAAAATGTTTTCTTTCAAGAATTTCACCACAATCTTGTGATAATTTGTTTTACATGCAATAGCCTCTACCCATTTTGACACATAATCCACAACAGCAAGGATGTATAAATTTCCAAAAGAATTAGGAAAAGGACCCATGAAATCAACTCCCTAGACATCGAATATCTCAACAATAAGAATCGGAGTCAGAGGTATCATATTCCTACGTGAGATACTACCCAATTTTTGGCAACGCTCACAAGAACTACAGTACAAATGGGCACTTTGAATAATGATGGCCAATAAAAACCACATTGCAAAACCTTTGTAGCAATTTTTTTAGCACTAAAATGACCTCCACAAGCATGATCATGACAAAAATGAATAACAATAGATTGCTCACTCTCAAGAACACATCTCCTAATGATTTGATCAGGGCAGTACTTAAACAAGTATGGATCTTCCCAAAAGAATTTTTTTACTTCAGCTAAAAATTTTGTCCGATCTTGCTTACTCCAATGTGTAGGTATTTGACCTGTGACAAGATAATTAGTAATATCAGCAAACCAAGGTAACTGAGAAATTGACATGAGTTACTCATATTGAAATGAGTCTTTGATAGGCAAGTTATTTTCAACCGATTCAACTACCAGCCTAGGCAAGTGATCAGCCACAACATTTTCAGATCCTTTCTTATCTTGAATTTCTAAATCAAATTCTTGCAACAGAAGAATCAATCTTATCAATCGTGCTTTAGTATCTTTCTTAGAAAGAAGATACTTAAGTGCAGCATGATCTGTAAAAATTACAACCTTAGATCCTAATAAATAAGATCTAAACTTGTCTAAAGCAAATACTACAGCTATTAACTCTTTTTTGTTGTAGAATAATTCAATTGAGCATCATTAAGAGTTTTACTAGCGTAGTATATTACATAAGGAAACTTATCAAGACACTGACCCAAAACAGCTCCAATTGCATAATCAGAAGCATCACACATGATTTCAAAGGGAAGATTCCAATTAGGTGGTCTAATGATATGTGCAGAGGTGAGTAAGAATTTGAGCTTCTCAAAAGATTGACAGCAATCTTCATGAAAGATAAAAGATGCATCTTTGGAAAGTAAACTACACAAAGGTTTGGAGATTTTGCTAAAATCTTTGATGAATCTGCGATAAAACCCTGCATGGTCTAAAAAAAACGTACCTCTTTTACTGTTCGAGGAGGTGGAAGACTAGAAATTAATTCAATTTTGGCTCTATCCACCTCAATACTTTGATGTGATACAATATGCCCCAAAACAATCCCCTTTTTAACCATAAAATGACATTTTTCCCAATTCAAAACAAGGTTCTTTTCTTTACACCTAATTAAGACTAATCTTAAATGGTGTAGGCAATCCTCAAAACTAGACCCATGCACAAAAAAATCATCCATGAATACTTCCAGAAATCGCTTTACCATGTCAGAAAATATGCTTATCATGCAACGTTGAAATGTACCAAGTGCATTGCACAATCCAAATGTCATTCGACGATAGGCAAAGTGTAACATCCCTAATTTCGTTTCTTTTATTGATAAAAGTACATAAAAATTTAATTAAGGAAATAAAATTTATTAGACAATATTTTAGATATCTAAGGAAATATAATCCTTAGAAATTCTTCACCTTATGTATATGCATAGAAAATGTTTTTAACATTAAGAGAACAAATAAAGAGGAAAAACTTAATAGGAAAGAAATTAGAAATAACATACTAAAGAGATGCAAAATTCTTGGATAAGGAAGATAAATTTTTAGAAACAAGTAAAGGTCTTAAAATTTCAAGAACATTGAATTTGGGTAATTTTTCCTAATTCAAGAACTAGAGTTACTAAGTTTAAAATCTTTATCCATACATTGGGCTTTTACCTATGGACACTTCATATAGAGTTTTTCCACTTCACATAAGTTTCTAGCAAGCCATTGGATAACCTAAGCAAGAAATAAAACATAGACTTGGACTAGGATATAGTAATTGGACCAATAGCCCAAAAATTATGAAAATGTGACCAAGCCCTCCAAGAAAGGTAGAATTTTATCCAAAGCAAAGAAAATGGGTAGGAATAAGCCCATAATGGGTAGGAATAAGCCTAAATCCAAGAGGAAAAATAAAATAAAATAAAATAGGTGATGATATAATAATGTAATAATAAAGATTAGGTTACATGGCATTAAGACACAAATTTAGCAAGTGGTGTGATTCTACATTCATCATTTTGGCAAGTGGCATGATAATACAAGGCTTTAAGACAGAAACATCTATATCCTCCACTCATAATTCTAGCAAGTGGTATGATAATACATGGCATTTTGACAAAACATTCCTATCCCACACAAATAATATCAACCAAATAATGGAAATTCAAGGGCTAGAAATTTGCCACCTAAAAAGGCAAACCTATCATACTTGTTTAAGATAAAAGAAAATGGAAAAGAATCCCTAAATCAAAGGGACCTTGTCCCTTATCTTAAGAACATATCATCATAATTTTCAAAATACAAATCTCCTTTTCCTATGCATATCTTGACTAAGGAAGAGGAAGACAAGAACATAAGTTGTTTGTTTTCCAAAAATTCAACAAAGTGTATCCTAATTGTGATAAGGTAGACCCATGATCATGAAAGGTGAATTATTTGGTGGTCTATATAAGAAAACCCACCCTTACAACATTATAATTTCGTCCAAGTGAGGGAGAGAAAAAATAGAAGCAAGGTAGAGTGAGGAAAGGAGAGGAAGAAAGGAAGAAAGAGGAAGGAGAAGTCTAGGGGACTAAGTGCTCCAGGTAAGTCTAACAATATTTCTTTTTGAAGAAAAATTTTGAAACTTATAATATTTATATGAGATTTTGATCGTAGAACTTTGATGATTGGTCATGATGTTGCTATATCATGTTACATATTGATCTTGCATGTGATATATGTTTGAATACTTAGGTTGGTGTAGATAGTTCTACAAGGGTATGGCTATGGTTGGTAGAATTTTAAGCTTCGGTGTTTTACTTTCTGGGAACAATCTATATGGAATAAAAATAAATGGTTAACATAAGTATTAAAGTTATATGTGTCACGAATTTTTAGGCACTGGAATCATTCAATTTCGATTCTATATGAGGTAGATATGGTCTGATTAGTAGTCAAAGGTCAGAAAATGGATCATCAGGGAAGAATATGTGAGGATAGTTTCTGTAATTTAATTTCTGGGAATTATCTGTATGGAATTAAAAAAAATGGTTAACATAAGAATTATAGCTATGTGTGTCATGGATTTGTAGCCACTAAAAGCATTCAATTTAGAGTTCATATGAGGTAGATATGTTTCGATTAGTAAACAAAGGTCAGAAAATGGTTAATCAGGGAAGAATATGTTAGGATAGCTTCGGTGTTTTAATTTATGGGAATATTCTATAAGGAATTAAAATAAATGGTTAGCATGTGAATTATATATTTATGTGTCACGGATGTTTAGCCACTGGAATCACTTAATTTGGAATTCGTATGTGGGAGATATAGTCAGATTAGTAAGTAAAGGTTAGAACCTACCCGAGAAGAAATAATATTGACTTTAAGAGAGTAATAACACCATGATTTATTACTATTTGGCTAATATGATTAACATAAGAGTTTTAGATAAGTGTCTTCTCTTTCCATAGACACCAAGAGCACCTCAATCAGAGTTAAAATGAGGGAGTTATGCTCTGATTAGTGAGAAAAGGTCACAGAGCACATCCAGGCCGTGTTCTGGTTGCTTCAAGCACGGGCTAGCCGTGTTCGGGGCTATTTTTGAGTACATTTAAAGTATTTTTAAAGCATGGCTGTGTCCTGGAATATGGCCAGACTGTGTTGGAAGCTGGTTAGGCCTATTTTCAACAATTTTCTACCCTAGATGAACCTCTTTAACTATAGGGTAATAGTATAAATCAAATTGGGGAACAATGGTCTATAAATTTGTACGAACATGTGTTGGAAATGATATAAATAAGAAGAAAATGACTAAAGCCAAGCATAAATAGAAGGTTAGATATGATGAAAACCTGCATCAAGAAAATAAAGAAATAAAATAAATATTTAAAAAAGAAGTCAAATCTTTTAAATGACTAGTATATGTCATAGCCATTGCCATTGTATGAACTTCTTACCATCTTAAGTGTGAAATTCTGACATGGAAATATTTTATAAAGTGATATTTGAAATGGTTATGTTCATGGCATGATTACCAATGATTTATGGTAATAGTTATATTTTGATGAACATACTTGTTATTGAAAGATTATTTTTGGCTATCATTGTGAAAAAAAAAGAAATGAGCACGGTCACATGGAAATCCGTGTGGTGCACCAGTAGGGGACGCCCTACCAACGGTTATGATCATGTTAATGAGAAAAGAAAGAGAAAATGGGCCATGTCGGACGGAGCGAGAAAAGCCCGTACCGGAGAATTGAAGATACTCACCCTGACTGGGGTAGCTTGAAATGAGAATAAGTCAATGGCCATCTTATGATATTCTGAAAATATTTAATCATGTCATACATATCATTATGATTCTTATGTGCATAGATATAATGCATTCATGTGACCAAAGATATTTTCTATAGTTTATACAGCTGAACATGACATGATGAACTATATTGATGGTAAATTATGATTTATTGTTGAACTTACTGGAATTTAATTCTCACTATATTTCCATATTATGTTCAGAAGAATAAATATGCAGATTTTCTCTATGACACTTATTATTTCTGTACGTTGGATCGAGGTGCCCTACCTTGGGCAACTTCCAGTTATTTCAGATGTATCTGTCGTTGATGTGACTGAGATTCCGGTGGACGTGCCACCTGCACCAGTGTCCCCGGAAGTAGTCGACATAGATGATTAGAACTAATATGTGTCTTTGTACAAATTTTTGTAAAATAATGGTGTGTAGTTTGTAAAATAATAGTGTGTATGGAAACTCAGTATTGTATCACTGTGAATAACAATTATGCTTGGTTAAAGTGATTATTATTACGAGTTAAGTGGTTAGAATTAAAGTAGTAATAACTTCATGGAATTTTACAAATATAAAAAAAAATTTTACATTTACATAAATGGAGTTGTTACATAATTGGTATCAGAAGAGGTCGATCCTAGATGGCTAGTGGGTGGATGGTTGTCTGAATCGATCTTATAGTGTCTTGAGTATGTTTGTGGTTATGCTGTGTAGGGATCAGTAAATTCATATAGGTAAAAAATTACTAGTGTTTCCTACCTACATGCCGAGGTGGTGTTATGACTGTTGTTAAATATTTTTGAACTAACTATTGGGCTTGATCACCTCAATAGCAGTATAACTTTGTTTTTGCCACAGTAGAAAATGGCACCACCAAGGAGGAATCCGGCAAACAATGCGGAGGAAACCCTGCACAACCTTGCCACGGCAATTCGAGACCAAGTCATGACCACCAACCAAATTTTACAATATCTCCAGAATGCTAATAACCCAAATGGTGAGAATATTGCTAACAACCGGATGGCTGGAAAAGATAATGGCATATCCGAGTTCCTGAAGACTAGACCACCTTGTTTCCAAGGTGGCTATGACCCAACGGTAGCCGAGAGGTGGATAAGGGAACTAAAGAAGATCTTTGAAGTAATGGACTGTACTGAAGAGCAGCAAGTTATTTTTGCTGCATATATGTTAAAGGATGAAGCAAAATACTGATGGCGTGGAGCTAGAGAACTTTTAGCTCATTAAGGAAGACAGATCACCTGGCAAGTGTTCAAGGACATTTTTTTTGAAAAGTACTTTCCAAGTACTGTACGTGCAGAGAAAGAGGTCGAATTTCTCCAACTCAGGCAAGGCAGCATGACCGTGGACTAGTATATTGCAAGGTTCAAGGAGCTGTCTAAGTTCTCCTCTTATCTGCAATATAACCCAGATGAAGCATGAAAGGCGGTTAAGTTTGAAGCGGGACTAAACTCGAAGTTAAAGAATGCTGTTGTAGCTATAGAGATCAGGTAATTTGTACCTCTGATAAATAAATGTAGACTCCTGGAAAAGAGTTTAAGGGCAGTGGAGGATGAGAAGCAATGGCGAAACCTATGGAAAAGGAAGAAAATTTTCCCAACCCTGGAAAGAACGTGAGAAGAAGTGGATATGGAGCTTGTAAGAGGCCATTGATTGCGGGTCCTAGGCCTTTTCAACAAGACCTTGCCCCAATCAAGTGCGCTAAGTGTGAACACATGCATGGTAACCGGCCATGCTACATGGGACAAGATGTCTGCTTCAATTGCAGACAGAAGGGACATTTTGAGAAAAACTGCCCACAGAATGTGGGGAAGCAGCCAGAACAGAGGCCTCAGGTGAAAGGAAGGGTTTTCACCCTGAGCGGCCAAGAGGCAGCCCAATCTTCTGAAATGATTCAAGGTACATGCTATGTATATGGATTTGCTCTTATGGTGTTATTTGACTCTGTTGCTAGTCATTCATTTATATCGGAAGAATGTATTAGGAAGTTTTAGTTCCCTATTTCTGAAACTCCCTATGAGCTATCCGTAGTAACCCCTACAGGGGAACGGGTATTAACTTTCTTTGTATGTAAGGACTGTCAAGTCACCATCCAGGAGAGAACTTTTTCTGTAGACCTCGTCTGTTTACCTTTAAGAGGTATTGAGGTCATTCTAGGGTTGGACTGGATGTCTAGAAATCGAGTCTTGTTGAATTGTTGTAACAAGACCGTTGAATTTCTACCTCCTACGCCGAAAGAGGAGGTCCAGTTATTGATGTTAAATACCAATCAAGTTAATAGGGAGTTAAAGAATGGAGTACTTGGATACATTCTCTTGTATTTATCAAACCTAGAAGTCGAACCAAAGATTGATGAAATCCCAAAAGCCAATGAGTTTCCTGAAGTATTTTTATCAGATATTCCAGGCTTACCTCCGAAGAGAGAGATAGAGTTCTCTATTGATCTCTTACCTGGGATAGGGCCTATCTCTATTGCACCATATCGAATGGCCTCGAAGGAACTACAAGAACTAAAGAAGCAGTTGGAGGAACTATTAGACAAGCAATTCATTAGACCGAGTGTATCACCTTGGGGAGCTCCTGTATTGTTTGTTAAGAAGAAAGATAGGAGCTTGAGACTATGCATAGATTACAGACAGTTGAATAAGGTGACTATCAAAAGCAAGTACCCTCTCCCTAGGATAGATGACTTATTGGATCAATTGAAGGGTGCCTCCATCTTTTCTAAAATTGACTTGAGGTCAGGATATCATCAGATTAGGATTAAGGAGGAGGACGTACCAAAAACTGCTTTCAGGACTAGGTATGGGCACTATGAGTTTCTCATAATGCCCTTCAGGTTGACGAATGCACCTGCAATTTTCATGGATTACATGAATCACATTTTTCAACCCTACCTAGATCAATTTGTTGTAGTGTTCATTGATGATATCTTGATATATTCTAAGAGTGAGAAAGAACATGAACAACATCTCTGAATCGTGCTGCAAGTGCTGAAAGAGAAAAAGTTATATGCCAAATTGGAGAAGTGTGAATTTTGGCTGTCAGAGGTGAAGTTTCTCGAACATGTCATGTCTAATAGAGGGGTAGCCGTAGATCCTAGCAAGACGGAAGCAGTGATTAAGTGGGAGAGACCAAAGACGGTTACGGAAATCAGAAGTTTCCTGGGTTTGGCAGGATACTATAAGAGATTTATACAAAACTTCTCTCATATAGCCTTGCCATTGACTAAATTGACCAGGAAGGGAAGTACTTTCAAATGGACTGATCAATGTGAAGCTAGTTTTCAGGAGCTAAAGACAAGACTGACCACTCCTCCTATTTTAATTATTCCAGACCCCACAGGATATTTTGAAGTGTATAGTGACGCTTCAAAGAAAGGGCTAGTATGTGTGCTGATGCAAGATAAGAGAGTAGTTGCTTACGCCTTTAGGCAACTGAGACCCCACGAAGGAAATTATCCAACCCATGATCTTGAATTAGTGGCAGTAGTGTTTGCCTTAAAGATTTGGTGACACTATTTGTACGGGGCAACCTTTGAAGTATATTGTGATCATAAGAGTCTTAAATACCTCTTTGATCAGAAGGAGTTAAATATGAGGCAACGAAGATGGGTAGAATTCCTCAATGACTACAAGTTTGAGATAAAGTATCATCCTGGAAAGGCGAATGTTGTAGCAGATGCCTTGAGTCGAAAATCTCTGCACATGGGTCAGATGATGGTGTATGAGATGCATATGCTAGAGGAGTTTCGAAATTTGAAGCTAGCCACTACTCTTACTCCAAAGAATCTAGTCATTAATGGTTTAAGTATAGGGTGTGACCTTAGAGCCCAGATTAAAGAGGCTCAAGCTCACGACCAATACTTACAGGATCATAAAGACCAAGGTAATTTTTCTGTCATGGAAGATAGAGCAATCATGTATCAGGGAAGGATTTGTGTCCCTCGAGAACAAGAGTTGAGGACTGAGATATTGTAGGAAGCGCATCAAAGTAAACACACAGTCCATCCTGGATGTACTAAAATGTACCAAGATTTAAAAGGGATGTATTGGTGGCCAGGGATGAAAAAGGACATTGCTGAGTTTGTGGCGAAATGTCTCATTTGTCAAAAGTTGAAGGTAGAGCATCAAAAGCCAGCGAGATTTCTACAACCTCTTGAGATCCCTAAATGGAAATGGGATAGTATCTCAATGGACTTTGTTGTGGGATTACCTAAGACTTCAGTGGGACATGACTCTATCTGGGTAATAATTGACAGATTAACCAAATCTGCTCACTTTTTGCCCATAAAAATTAACTATTCACTGGATAAATTAGCCCAATTGTACGTCCAGGAAATAGTTAGACTGCATGGAATTCCCTTAAATGTCATTTTTGATAGAGATCTGAGGTTCACATCGAGGTTTTGGAAGGCGTTACAGGAAGCTTTTAGTACTCAATTGCGGTTCAGTACTGCCTACCATCCTCAAACTGATGGGCAGACAGAACACACCATTCAAACCTTAGAAGATATGTTAAGGACCTGTGTGATAGAGCAAGGTAAAGGATGGGATAAGTGCCTACCTTTAGTAGAGTTTGCTTATAATAATAGTTATCACTCAAGTATTAAGATGGCCCCCTATGAAGCTTTATACGGTAGAAAGTGCCGATCTCCACTATGTTGGTTCGAGGTAGGAGAAAAGAACTTGTTAGGTCCTGATCTAGTTCAACAAACCACTTAACAAATTAGGATGATACGAAACAAAATACTTACAGCTCAGAGTCGGCAAAAGAGTTACTACGATAAGAGACATAGACCTCTAGAGTTTGAGGAAGGAGACCATGTATTTTTGAAACTTTCCCTGACTACTGGAGTTGGTAGATCTCTCAAAATAAGAAAGCTAAGTCCGCGATTTTTGGGACCCTACCAAATTTTGAAGAAAGTAGGGACATCAGCATATCAAGTTGCTCTCCCACCTAATTTGTCCAACCTGCATAATGTTTTCCACATATCACAGCTGCGGAAGTATCTTCCAAATTCATCACATGTAATACAGGATGAACCAATCCAAATAAAGGAGAACATGACATACCAGCTAGTACCTGTATCCATATTGGACACTGACATAAAGCAACTGAGAAATAAAACCATTCCCCTAGTTAAGATGTTATGGGAAGGTTTGAATCTGGAAGAAGCAACTTGGGAGCTGGAAGAAGTCATGAGGAAGAAATATCCGCAATTGTTTTTATAAGGTAATTTCTGAAATTTTGAGGACAAAATTTCTTTTAGGGGGAGAGAAATGTAACATCCCTAATTTCGTTTCTTTTATTGATAAAAGTACATAAAAATTTAATTAAGGAAATAAAATTTATTAGACAATATTTTAGATATGTAAGGAAATATAATCCTTAGAAATTCTTGGCCTTATGTATATGCATAGAAAATGTTTCTAACATTAAGAGAACAAATAAAGAGGGAAAACCTAATAGGAAAGAAATTAGAAATAACATACTAAAGAAATGTAAAATTCTTGGAAAAGGAAGATAAATTTTTAGAAACAAGTAAAGGTCTTAAAATTACAAGAACATTGAATTAGGGTAATTTTTTCTAATTCAAGAACTAGAGTTACTAAGTTTAAAATCTTTACCCATACATTGGGCTTTCACCTATGGACACTTCATATAGAGTTTTTCCACTTAACATAAGTTTCTAGCAAGCCATTGGATAGCCTAAGCAAGAAATAAAACATAGACTTGGACTAGGATAGAGTAATTGGACCAATAGCCCAAAAATTATGAAAATATGACCAAGCCCTCCAAGAAAGGTAGAATTTTATCCAAAGCAAAGAAAATGGGTAGGAATAAGCCCAAATCCAAGAGGAAAAATAAAATAAAATAAATTAGGTGATGATATAATAATGCAATAATAAAGATTAGGTTACATGGCATTAAGACAAAAATTTAGCAAGTGGTGTGATTCTACATTCATCATTTTGGCAAGTGGCATGATAATACAAGGCTTTAGGACAAAAACACCTATATCCTACACTCATAATTCTAGCAAGTGGTATGATAATACATGGAATTAGGACAAAACATTCATATCCCACACAAATATTATCAACCAAATAATGGAGATTCAAGGGCTAGAAATTTTCCACCTAAAAAGGCAAACCTATCATACTTGTTTAAGACAAAAGAAAATTGAAAAAAATCCCTAAATCAAAGGGACCTTGTCCCTTATCTTAAGAACATATCATCATAATTTTGAAAATACAAATCTCCTTTTCCTATGCATATCTTGACTAAGGAAGAGGAAGACAAGAACATAAGTTGTTTGTTTTCCAAAAATTCAACAAAGTGTATCCTAATTGTGATAAGGTAGACCTGTGATCATGAATGGTGAATTATTTGGTGGTCTATATAAGAAAATCCACCCTTACAACATTATAATTTTGACCAAGTGAGGGAGAGGAAAAATAGAAGCAAGGTAGAGTGAGGAAAGGAGAGGAAGAAAGGAAGAAAGAGGAAGGAGAAGTCTAGGGGACTTAGTGCTCCAGGTAAGTTTAACAATATTTCTTTTTGAAGAAAACTTTTAAAACTTATAATATTTATATGAGATTTTGATCTTAGAACTTTGATGATTGGTCATGATGTTGCCATACCATGTTACATATTAATCTTGCATGTGATGTTTGTTTGAATACTTAGGTTGGTGTAGATAGTTCTGTATAGGTATGGCTATGGTTGGCAGAATTTTGAGCTTCGGTGTTTTAAAGATATATGTGTCACGGGTTTTTATCCACTGGAATCATTCAATTTGGAGTCCATATGAGGTAGATATGGTCTAATTAGTAGTCAAAGATCAGAAAATGGTTCATCAGGGAAGAATATGTTAGGATAGTTTCTGTATTTTAATTTCTGGTAATTATCTGTATGGAATTAAAATAAATGGTTAACATAAGAATTATAGTTATGTGTGTCCCAGATTTTTACCCACTGAAATCATGCAATTTAGAGTTCATATGAGGTAGATATGTTCCAATTAGTAAACAAAGGTCAGAAAATGGTTAATCAGGGAAGAATATGTTAGGATAGCTTCGGTGTTTTAATTTTTGGGAATATTCTATAAGGAATTAAAATAAATGGTTACCATATGAATTATATATTTATGTGTCATGGATGTTTAGCCACTGGAATCACTTAATTTGGAATTCGTATGTGGGAGATATAGTCAGATTAGT
Organism: Gleditsia sinensis; assembly: GCA_037074535.1. Lineage (NCBI taxonomy): Eukaryota > Viridiplantae > Streptophyta > Magnoliopsida > Fabales > Fabaceae > Gleditsia > Gleditsia sinensis. The sequence goes on from CM073466.1 coordinate 24,736,086, forward strand.
AAGTAAATGTTAGAACCAACCCGAGAAGAAATAATATTGACTTTAAGGGAGTAATAACACCACAATTTATTACTATTTGGTTGATAGGATTAACATAAGAGTTTTAGATAATTGTCTTTGATTTCCATAGACACCAACATCACCTCAATCAGAGTTTAAATGAGGGAGTTATGCTCTGATTAGTGAGCAAAGGTCACAGAGCACGTCCAGGCCGTGTTCTGGCTGCTTCAAGCACGGGCTAGCCGTGTTCGGGGCTATTTTTGAGTACATTTGAAGTATTTTTAAAGCATGGCCATGTCTTGGAACATGGCCAGACCGTGTTGGAAGCTGGTTAGGCCTATTTTCAACATTTTTCTACCCTAGATGAACCTCTTTAACTATAGGGTAATAGTTAAATCAAATTGGGGAACAATACTCTATAAATTTGTAAGAACATGTGTTAGAAATGATATAAATAAGAAGAAAATGACTAAAGCCAAGCATAAAGAGAAGGTTAGATATGATGAAAACCTGCATCAAGAAAATAAAGAAATAAAATTAATATTTAAAAACAAGACGAATCTTTTAAATGACTAGTATATGCCATAGCCATTACCATTGTATGAACTTCTTACCATCTTAAGTGTGAAATTCTGACATGGAAATATTTTATAAAGTGATATTTGAAATGGTTATGTTCATGTCATGATTACGAATGATTTATGGTAATAGTTATATTTTGATGAACATACTTGTTATTGAAAGCTTATTTTTGGCTATCATTGTGAAAAGAAAAGAAATGAGCACGGTCACATGGCAATTTATATGGTGCACCAGTAGGGGACGCCCTACCAACGGTTATGATCATGTTAATGAGAAAAGAAAGAGAAAGTGGGTCATGTTGGACGGAGCGAGAAAAGCCCGTACCATAGAATAGAAGATACTCACCCTGACCGGGGTAGCTTGAAATGAGAATAAGTCAATGGCCATCATATGATATTCTGAAAATAGTTAATCTTGTGATACATATCATTATGATTCTTATGTGCATAGATATAATGCATTCATGTGACCAAAGATATTTTTTGTAGTTTATACAGCTGAACATGACATGATGAACTATATTGATGATGATTTATTGTTGAACTTACTGGGATTTAATTCTCACTATTTTTCCATATCATGTTCAAAAGAATAAATATGCAGATTTTCTCTATGACACTTATTATTTCTGTACGTTGGATCGAGGTGCCCTACCTTGGGCAACTTCCAGTTATTTCAGATGTATCTATCGTAGATATGACTGAGATTTCGGTGGACATGCCACCCGCACCAGTGTCCCCGAAAGTAGTCGACATGGATGATTAGAACTAATATGTATCTTTGTACAAATGTTTGTAAAATAATGGTGTGTAGTTTGTAAAATAATAGTGTGTATGGAAACTCAGTATTGTATCACTATGAATAACAATTATGGTTGGTTAAAGTGATTATTATTACAAGTTATGTGGTTAGAATTAAAGTAGTAATAACTTCATGGAATTTTACAAATATAAAAAAAAAATTACATTTACATAAATGGAGTTGTTACACAAAGGTTCCGAAAGGACAAGTGAATGTAGTTTTCTCTTGATCCTCAGGTGCAATAGGAATTTGATTTTAACCAGATTATCCATAAAGAAAGCAGTAATATGCATGTCCAGCTAACCTTTCTAGCATTTGATCTATAAAGGGAAGTGGAAAATGGTCTTTTCTTGTAACAGCATTCAACTTACGATAGTCAATGCAAAGACGCCAACCAGTTTGTACTCTAGTGGGAATCAATTCATTATTCTCATTCTTGACTACAGTAATGCCAGATTTCTTAGGAACTACCTGAACAGGACTAACCCATGCACTATCAAAAATTGGGTAAATGACACCCACATAAAGAAGTTTAATCACTTCAGCTCTCACAACTTCTTTCATGTTTGGATTCAGACGTCTTTGTGGATCCCTTGAGGTTTTGGCATTGTCCTCCAAATGTATCCTGTGCATGCAAATTGATGGACTAATACCTTTAATGTCTGCTATTGTCCACCCTATGGCTTCACTATATTCACTGAAGACTTTTATGAGTTCAGCTTCCTATTCTTTATCTAAGTCAGATGCTATAATAACAGGAAAGGTCTCAGAAGGTCCTAGAAACACATATTTCAGCAAACTTGGCAAAGGTTTTAACTCTACCTTGGGAGGTTTCTCTATGGATGATAATAGAACAGACTCAGAAGGTATAAGTATCTCTGTTTTACCTTTCCATTCATTGGTATCCATCAATGGAGTGGTCTCTAACATGGAATTTACTTCACTGATCAAATAGTCCTCATCTAAGTCCTTATTAAAGTGAGCCAAACATTTTTTCAAAGGGTCATCATCAAAAGAACTTACAAATGAGTCATCAATCATGTTGACCTCACATACATCATCCATGTCCACAGGTTGATGAGAGACATTAAAAAAATTTAGTTCCACAGTCATATTTCCAAAAGATAAATTCAAAATTCCATTTGGACAATTAATAATTGCATTGGATGTTGCCAGAAATAGTCTACCCAAAATGACTAGAATTTGTGTCTCTATATTCTCAACTGGTTCAGTGTTAAGAACAATAAAATCTACTAGAAAGTAGAATTTATCAACCTTAATGAGCACATCTTCTATGACACCTCTAGGAATTTTTGTGGACCTATCAATTAACTGAAGGGTCACTGATGTAGGTTTCAGCTTTCCCAACACAAGTTTCTTATACACAGAGTAAGGCAGCAGATTCACACTTGCTCCTAGATCAAGTATGGCTCGGTTAATCACATGGTCACCTATAGTACAAGAAATTGTAGGACAACCTAGATCTTTGTACTTGATAGGAGCTTTTTGCTGAATTACAGAACTCACTTGTTCAGTCAAAAATGTCTTTTTTGGAACATTAGTTTTCCTTTTCACCGTACAAAGATCTTTCAAAAATTTTCAATAAGCAGGTACTTGTTTGGTAGCGTCCAAAAAAGGGATGTTAATGCTTACTTGCTTAAACACCTCTAAAATGTCACTATACTGAGTACCTTTCTTGACTGATGTAAGTCTTTGTGGGAAAGGAGCTTTGGGGGTACAAGAAGTCTGTTCACTTTTCTTTTCACTTGAGTCATTAGTTTGGGATTCATGTTGACTTTGTTCCTCATTTTCTGGCATGTGAACATGATTATCAATGACCTTTCCAGATCTAAGGGTTGTCACAGACTTTACTTCTTTCTTAGGATTTGCTGATGATCCTACTTCATATTGAACCTTAGGATTAGGAATAGGTTGACTAGGGAATTTTCCTTTTTCTCTCTCTCCTACAGCACTGGCTAATTGACCCAATTGTGTTTCAATCTTTGAAATGGATTGAGTGTGAGATTGTAAAACTTGTTGGGTTGATTGCATGAATTGCTGTAGAGTATCTTCCAAAGAAGGTTTTCTTTGTTGTGGTACCCCGAAAGGAGGAGCATGTTGAGGAACTTGAGGGTATGAATTGGAAGAGGCAAATTGTTGCCCACTTTGATTCATTGCAGGTTGATTTTGCCTCTATGGAAAATTTGGATGATTCCTTCAATTTGGATTATATGTGGGTGCAAATGGGCTGTCTGATGACTTCCCATAAGATTGAAGAGAATTAGCTTACTCAGAGAATTCCTCTTGGTAAGCTGGTATGGATGGACAAGATTGTGCAATGTGAGATGTACTAGAACATAAGGCACATGCCTCTATCCTAGTATTGGTAGAAGGGTTTAAAGTGTGGCTTAAAGTTAAAGCTTCTACCTTTCTAATCAGGCTAGCTAAGGCAATTCTCACATCTGTGTCATCACTCACTTCATAAAGTCCTCCCTTTTTTTTGTGTTTGAGACTTTTTATCCCTAAGATCTATGCAGTTCCAATGTTGAGAATTTTCAAATAAAGATCCTAAGGATTCCCAAGCTTCCCCCTCATTCAATTGTAAAAATGTCCCACCATGCATGCTTTGGATCATTTGACGGTTTGATGAAGTTAAACCATCATAGAAATATTTCACCAATCTCCAAGTTTCAAAACTATGATGAGGACATTTCAGAAGAAGATCATTAAATCTTTCCCAACATTCAAAAAAATTGTTCACCCTCTTTTTAACAACAATCAGAAATTTCTCTCCTAAGGGCATCAGTTTTAGACATAGGGAAAATTTTTGCCACAAACTTATTTACTAATTGGTTCCAACTAGTTATAGTTCCTGTAGGAAGGGAGTTCAACTAGGCTTTAGCTTTATCTTTTAATGAAAATGGAAACATTCTAAGCCTGATTGATTCATCATTAAAATTCTGGAAGCGAAAAGTCGAGCAGATTTTAAGAAACTCTTTAATGTGCATGTATAGATTTTCTCTTTTCATACCATAAAATGATGGTAAAAGTTGGAGTATGGCCGGTTTGAGTTCAAAATGAGTTGCAGTAGTTTGTGGTAAAACTATACAAGATGGAGTATTGGCTATGACAGGAGAGAAGTACTCCATAAGAGTTTTATTATGCACAACTTGTTCTTCCATTTTTAATGGTGATCCAGTAGAATCTAATGTCTCTATTGTACACTCAATGGTTGACCCTAAATTTTTCCTAACCAACCGCTTATCTTTATCACATTTCAAAGCACGCATAAACTAAAAAAAATTGCTTCCTAATTATGAAAAAGAATCTAACTACACAACGGCTACAACATGCAAATACACAAAAAAAATCACAAAATTATACAAACTCTTTTTTTTTTCAAAGTGTTAGTAATAATGGGTAGTATTTAATTGGTAGACTTCCTAGGAAAATATGGAGGAATCTCAATGGTTTCACTTAAAACCCATCCTCCTTAGGCACTTTTAGCCTTGTTGACAGAATCCACCAATTTTATACACCCAAATTACTACACCAATTTTTAAGAAACAATTCTAAAGAAAAATTTCTATACACAAAATAAACAAATGTTCTAATTATAACTAGTGGAAGAAAAGTACTTACCTGGATCCAAATAGCTTTTCTGTCGTAATCTCCGGCAACAGTGCCAAAAACTTGTTGTTTTAATTAAAACTCGCAAGTGCACAAATCTATTGGAGTATAGAATTAGTGGTATGCAAGGTCGATCCTATAGAGATTGCCAATTGAGATAAAATTCTAATATAGATCAGAAATAAATACTTCTAACATAGTTCTCGATGTCTTGTTTTGTAAGAGGAATATTGAACAAATTACACAAAGAACTAATATGCCGAAATTAAATGAAGATGTATTCAAAGTAAAGAAGCATGCTAAGGTTAGTGGATCCACTATTGGTATATCAAATAAAGATAAATTTAACTCTTTTGTTGCTCAATTAGAATCCTTACACGAATGAAGTTCTAATCGGATGATATGTTAATTTAAGCTCAACTTTGTTTATACATGAATTATATTTACCTCATCACTAATAATTAAAACATTCTTGTAAAATAGATTCAAGTATATATTGTGCCAATTGTCATGTTGTCTACAATATATCAAGATTCACACTTTGCAAGATTAAAAATACAAAGATGCAAAAGATAACTTGTACTTAAAGTCGAGCGTATATTGTGCCAATCATTATATTGTCTACAACAAATCAAGATTGATTCAAGCATTCATTGTGCCAAAGATTTTCTACAATGTATCAAGATTCCAACTTTAAAAGATTAGAATGAAAAGAGGTAAGAAGAAGAAACATAACAAGAGATAGGTGGCGAAGCCAACCATAAAAATAATAAGAGATAGGCGGTATGATAAAACCAGCCAATAAAATAACAAGAAATCAACGGTAAGATAAAACCAGCCATTAAGAAATAATCATGAGAAAAGAAATAAGAAGGTAAATACAATATCAAAGATAAACATTAAGATTAAGAGTTAGATAAATTATTATTCTTGTACCAAGAGTTTCAACCTTTCACCTTAGCATTAGGAGATTAGTTCTCCATAATTAAAGAGAGAAAGTAAAATGATAGATGAAGGAACATGATAATATTACAGAAGAAAATGAAAAATACAAAATGTCTAAAGAGAGAATAACATTACAAGTACGTAAAATTCTAACAAAGTTTTCCTAAGCTCTCTCCGAAAGCTCCCTCACTCACCCCTCAAGCCCTCTATTTATAGATACAATTAGGTGTGGTAGGTGTGATAATTGTCAAAATTGTTAGGTAGGAAGTTGTACAAAGTTGACAATTTGGATTCCATCATGTGCACCGAAATTTATCTTTGAATATCATCTTGAAATCCGCCGAATTTGCTGTCTTCATCAACACATAACTTGTAGACAATTTCATTAGCTTTCCATCAAGACAAATTGTGGACAAATTGGATACGTAATGTGTGACTTATGGTCAGAATACTAGAGCAAAGTCGGGCTGGACTGCAGCAGTAGTCAGATTCTCTTCTTGCCCACTTTTGGCCCTTTTATTTTTTGATTTTTCTGACCACTTGAACATGAAAGTTGTATCCAATTGTGTCAGCTACAAACCTACCAAATTGGATACATAGTGGATATGTAGTTTTGGAGATATGGCCCAACTACTACAGCAAGGTTGGGCTGGACTGCAAACAACAAACATATTCTCAACATTGGGTGCTTTGCCGTGAATCTTTATGTTTTAGTTCTTTTGGAAATGTGATCATAAATCAAGAATAAATTTGTGCATATCTCCATTAGGATGCGTCTCAAGAGTCGATATGATAATGCTCCTTACTCAGCCATCCTTAATGAATTTTTTTTATCTGCTTGATTTATAGGCATCATTCCCAAAGAACCACAATTTAGCTCTGATTCCTCCATTTAAGTCCATTTTCTACTGTTCTCTCCATTTGTAAGAAATACACAAACTAAAGACAAGTAAGGGAGATTTATGCTTAATTATGGCAAAAAGATAAGATGAAAATATTTAATTTATGAGTATAAAACTCACTCATCAGTGGCTCTAACACGGGAATGTAGTGCTGTGCTGCAGAATAAGCTACCTCCCAAACTCAAGGATCCAGGTAGCTTCACCATTCCTTGCTCCATTGGAAACCATTACTTTGGCAAAGCCCTCTGTGACTTAGGGTAAGCATCAACCTCATGCCAATGGCAATATTCAAGAAGCTGGGGATTGGAGAAGCAAGGCCTACCACAGTTTCACTACAGTTGGCAGACAGATCTATTGCACATCCAGAAGGAAAAATTGAGGATGTCTTAGTTAAGGTGGACAAATTAATTTTTCCAGTAGATTTCATAATACTGGACTATGAAGCTGATGCAGATGTGCCAATCATTTTGGGTAGGCCATTCCTAGCAACTGGCTGAACCTTAATTGATGTTCAAAAAGGAGAACTAACCATGAGAGTTCAAGACGAACAGGTTACATTCAATGTATTTCAGACCATGAAATTTCCCAACGAAGTAGAGGAATGTTCAGTCGTTTCTATGATAGACACATTAACATCAGAGCAGTTCAAAAAATGCTGTAAGGGCCCATCACCAGTTGTATGACCGGATAGGTCAGATTCAGAGGGGGAAAACGAGAAAGAATGGGCCTAGATAGAAGCTAAACATGGCACTAGGAAACAGGGGCCGATGAATGAGCCATTAGACATGTCCTCATAGGAAGAAAAGTTGTCCAAGGCATCAGTAGAGGAACCACCAATCTTAGAGTTGAAGTCATTACCTGCGCATCTCAAATATGCTTATTTAGGTGAAACAACCACTCTTCCTGTGATCATTTCAGCACTCTTGACAAAAGAGCAAAAGGAGAAACTAGTCATGACATTGAAAAGATTTAGAAAAGCTATTGGTTAGACCCTTGCTAATATTAAGGGTATCAGTCCCTCATTTTGTATGCATAAGATCCTATTGGAGAGTAATGAAAAAGGGTCCATTGAACCCCAACGGAGACTCAACCCAATAATGAAGGAGGTGGTAAAGAAGGAAATCATCAAGTGGTGAGATGCTGGGATTATTTACCCTATATCAGACAGTTCCTGGGTTAGTCCAGTCCAATGTGTTCCTAAGAAATGGGGCATGACTGTGGTGGAAAATGAAAACAATGAGCTCATCCCTACCAAGGTTGTGACTGGTTGGAGGATTTGCATGGACTATAGGAGACTGAACAAAAGCACCAAAAAAGACCATTTTCCACTGCCATTCATTGACCAGAAGCTAGACAGACTTGCGGGAAGGGAATACTGTTGTTTCCTAGATGGGTATTCAAGCTACAATCAATTGCTATAGCACTCGAAGACCAACACAAGACCACATTCACATGCCCTTATGGCACCTTTGCATTTCGAAGGATGCCATTTGGGTTATGCAATGCTCTAGCAACTTTTTAACGATGCATGATTGCAATTTTCACAGAAATGGCTGAGCAATTTGTGGAAATTTTGATGGATGACTTTTCAGTTTTCGGTGATTCCTTCGACTTATGTTTGGGAAATCTTGCTAAGGTTCTTCAAAGGTACGAGGAAATAAACCTGGTGTTGAACTGGGAAAAGTGTTAGTTTATGGTGAAAGAGAGGATTGTGTTGGGACATAAAGTTTCCCAAGATAGACTAGAGGTTGGTAAGGCCAAAGTAGAAATCATAGAGAAGCTGCCTCCTCCCACTTCAGTCAAAGGCATCAGAAGCTTCCTTGGCCATGCAGGATTTTACAAGAGGTTCATCAAGGAGTTCTCTAAGATTGCTAAACCTCTATGCAGTTTGCTAGAGAAAGACATAATTTTTTACTTCGATGAGAACTGCATGACAGCATTATGTGACCTCAAGAAGAAATTAAGTATAGCACCGATTATTGTGACACCAGATTGGACTTCCCCATTTAAGATAATGTGTGACGCGAGTGAAGCAGCATTAGGAGCCATCCTTGGGCAGCACAGGAACAAAGTTTTTCATTCTATATATTATGCAAGCAAGACGCTACAAGAAGCCCAGCTCAACTACACAGTAACAGAGAAGGAGCTGCTTGCTGTGGTATTTGCTTTTGAAAATTTCAGATTTACTTGGTAGGTGCAAAAGTAATTTGCACACAGACCATTATGCCATCAAACACCTGGTTAAGAAGAAGGATTCCAAGTCTAGACTCATTCGATGGGTGCTCTTTCTCTAAGAATTTGATCTGGAGATCAGGGATAGAAAGGGAATTGAGAATCAGGTGGTGGACCATCTCTCTAGACTGGAATAGGACAAACCAGATGCAGAAGAAATTAATGAGAAGTTCTCAAATGAGCAACTCTTCCTCATGTCCCAAGCCAATATGCCATAGTATGCTGACTCTGTGAACTACCTAGTAAGTGGGCTGATCCCACCGGATTTGATAACGCAGCAGAAGAAGAAATTCTTTCATGATGTAAATTCATATTTCTGGGATGAACCACACCTCTTCAAGCAGTGTGCTAATCATATGATAAGAAGATGGTTTCCCAGCGAAGAGATGGAGCAAATCCTGCAGCAATGTCATGCTTCACCCTATGGGGGCCACTTTGGAGGAGTGAGGATTGTAAACAAAGTACTGCAAGCAGGGTTCTATTGACCTTCTCTATTCATGGACTCCCACTCTTTTGTGTTGTAATGCTACTGGTGCCAGAGAGTAGGAAACATATCTAGAAGACATGAAATGCCACTAAACAACATTGTAGAAGTGGAATTGTTTGATGTATGGGGAATAGATTTCGGGGGCCCATTTCCCTTCGAGTTTTGGGAACCAATACATCCTGGTAACTATTGACTACGTCTCAAAATGGGTAGAAGCAAGCGCGTCTCCAACTAATGAGGCAAAGGTGGTAACCAGATTTATGAAAAAGAACATTTTTACAAGATTTAGAACTCCTAGAGCCATCATCAGTTATGGAGGATCCCACTTCTACAACAGGAAATTCAGAGTATTGCTTGCCAAATATAGAGTAAAGCACAAGGTGGCAACACCAAATCACCCCCAAACCAGCGGGCAAGCTGAAATCTCCAATAGAGAAATCAAGAGGATATTGGAAAAAATCGTTGGCCCAACTAGGAAGGACTGGTCCTCAAGGTTGGATGATGCATTGTGGGCCTATAAAATAGGCTACAAAACACCATTGGGGATGTCACCATACAAGTTGGTGTTTGGTAAGGCTTTCCATCTGCCAGTAGAGCTAGAGCATCGGGCATATTGGGCAGTAAAGGAATTAAATCGGAATTTAGAGTTGGATGAATTTTGTGGTCAAGCTTATGAGAATGCCAAGCTATACAAGGAAAAAGGGAAGAAATGGCATGACAAGAAGATACAACCCAGGGACTTCGAAGTAGGACAGAAAGTGTTGCTGTACAACTCCAGATTAGCCTTGTTCCTTGGGAAACTGAAATCTTGCTGGTCTGGTCCCTTCCGCATCAGCAAGGTCTTCCCGTTTGGAGCTGTTGAATTGGAAGAAGAACAGGCAGGGAGAATGTAACATCCCTAATTTCGTTTCTATTATTGATAAAATTAAATAAAAATTTAATTAAGGAAATAAAATTTATTAGATAATATTTTAGATATCTAAGGAAATATAATCCTTAGAAATTCTTCACCTTATGTATATACATAGAAAATGTTTCTAACATTAAGAGAACAAATAAAGAGGGAAAACCTAATAGGAAAAAATTAGAAATAACATACTAAAGAGATGCAAAATTCTTGGATAAGGAAGATAAATTTTTAGAAACAAGTAAATGTCTTAAAATTTCAAGAACATTGAATTAGGGTAATTTTTCCTAATTCAAGAACTAGAGTTACTATGTTTAAAATCTTTACCCATACATTGGGCTTTTACCTATGGACACTTCATATAGAGTTTTTCCACTTCACATAAGTTTCTAGCAAGCATTGGATAACCTAAGTAAGAAATAAAACATAGACTTGGACTATGATATAGTAATTGGACCAATAGCCCAAAAATTATGAAAATGTGACCAAGCCCTCCAAGAAAGGTAGAATTTTATCCAAAGCAAAGAAAATGGGTAGGAATAAGCCCATAATGGGTAGGAATAAGCCCAAATCCAAGAGGAAAAATAAAATAAAATAAATTAGGTAATGATATAATAATGTAATAATAATAAAAGTTAGGTTACATAGCATTAAGACAAAAATTTAGCAAGTGGTGTGATTCTACATTCATCATTTTGGCAAGTGGCATGATAATACAAGGCTTTAGGACAAAAACATCTATATCCTACACTCATAATTTTAGCAAGTGGTATGATAATACATGGCATTAGGACAAAACATTCCTATCCCATACAAATAATATCAACCAAATAATGGAGATTCAAGGGCTAGAAATTTGCCACCTAAAAAGGTAAACCTATCATACTTGTTTAAGACAAAAGAAAATGGAAATGAATCCCTAAATCAAAGGGACCTTGTCCCTTATCTTAAGAACATATCATCATAATTTTCAAAATCCAAATCTCCTTTTCCTATGCATATCTTGACTAAGGAAGAGGAAGACAAGAACATAAGTTGTTTGTTTTCCAAAAATTCAACAAAGTGTAACCTAATTGTGATAAGGTAGACCCATGATCATGAAAGGTGTATTATTTGGTGGTCTATATAAGCAAAACCCACCCCTACAACATTTTAATTTCGTCCAAGTTAGGAAGAGAGAGAAATAGAAGCAAGGTAGAGTGAGGAAAGGAGAGAAAGAGAGGAGATGAAAGGAAGGAAGAAGAAGGAAAAGTTTAGAAGGCTAAGTACTCAAGGTAAGTTACCTTAATCTCCACTTGAATCCATTTTTCTTCTTCATCCTTGAGGTTCAAAAATTCACCCTCCTTCTCTTACCTAAGCTGCTAGAAAAGCTAAGGGAAGGGAGGAATCTTGCTACTTCTTTCAAGAGGAAACAAGAAAACCAATTCACTAAGTAAACTAGGGAGATTCTTAGGTAAGTTTAACAATATTTCTTTTTGAAGAAAACTTTTGAAACATATAATATTTATATGAGATTTTGATCATAGAACTTTGATGATTGGTCATGGATGTTGCTATATCATGTTACATATTGATCTTGCATGTGATGTATGTTTGAATACTTAGGTTGGTGTAGATAGTTCTGCATGGTTATGGCTATGGGTGGCAGAATTTTTAGCTTCGGTGTTTTAATTTCTAGGAACAACCTATAAGGAATTAAAATAAATGGTTAACATATGAATTATAGACATATGTCTCATGGATTTTTAACCACTGGAATCATTCCATTTGGAGTCCATATGAGGTAGATATGGTCCGATTAGTAAGCAAATGTCAGAAAATGGTTCATCAGAGAACAATATGTTAGGATAGCTTCAGTATTTTAATTTTTGAGAATTATCTGTATGGAATTAAAATAAATGGTTAACATAAGAATTATAGCTATGTGTGCCACGGAGTTTTAGCCACTAGAAGTATTCAATTTGGAGTCCATATGAGGCAGATATTGTCTAATTAGTAAGAAAAGGTCAGAAAATGGTTCATCAGGGAAGAATATGTTAGGATTGCTTCAGTATTTTAATTTTTTGGACTTATCTGTAGGGAATTAAAATAAATGGTTAACATAAGAATTAAATATATATGTGTCAAGGATTTTTAGCCAATGAAATCATTCAATTTGGACTCTATATGAGGTAGATATCGTCTAATTAGTAAGCAAAGGTCATAAACTGGTTCATCAAGGAAGAATATGTTAGGATAGCTTCTGTATTTTAATTTATAGAAATTATCTGTATAGAATTAAAATAAATGGTTTACATAATAATTATAGATATGTGTGTCATGGATTTTTAGCCACTGGAATCACTCAAGTTGGAGTCCATATGAGGTAGATATGGTCCGATTAGTTGGTAGCGGTCAGAACCTATCCGAGAAGAAATAACCTGTAATTTGAGGGAGTACTATCACCATGATATCTGAATATTTCGTTCAACTATTAAACATAATAGTTTTAGATAATTGTTTTATCTTTTAATTGACATCAAGATCACCTACATCGGAGTTAAATTGAGGGAGTTATGCTCCGATTAGTAAGAGAAGGTTAGATAGGATGAAAACCTGCATCAAGAAAATAAAGAAATAGAATTAATATTTAAAAAATAAGATGAATCTTATAAATGAAAATAATAAATGAGTAGTATAGCCACAGCCATTGCCATTGTATGAACTTCTTACCATCTTAAGTGCGAAATTCTAACATGGACATATTTTATAAAGTGATATTTGAAATAGTTATGTTCATGGCATGATTACCAATGATTTATGGTAATAGTTATATTTTGATGAACATACTTGTTATTGAAAGCATATTTTAGCTATCATTGTGAGAAGAAAAGAAATGAGCACAGTCACATGGAAATCCGTGTGGTGCACCAGTAGGGGACGCCCTACCAACAGTTATGATCATGTTAATGAGAAAAGAAAGAGAAAGTGGGCCATGTCGAACGGAGCGAGAAAAGCCCGTACAGGAGAGTAGAGGATACTCACCCTGACCAGGGTAGCTTGAAATGACAATAAGTTGATGGCCACCATATGATAGTCTGAAAATAGTTAATCCTGTCATACATATCATTATTGTATGATTCTTTTGTGCATAGATATAATGCATTCATTTGACCAAATATATTTTCTGTAGTTTATACAGCTGAACATGACATGATGAACTAAATTGATGGTAAATTATGATTTATTGTTGAACTTACTGGGATTTAATTCTCACTATATTTCCATATCATGTTTAGAAGAATAAATATGCAGATTTTCTCTATGACACTTATTATTTCTGTACGTTGGATCGAGGTGCCCTACCTTGGGCAACTTCCAGTTATTTCAGATGTATCTGTCGTAAATGTGACTGAGATTCTGGTGGACGTGCCACCCGCACCAGTGTCCCCGAAAGTAGTCGACATAGAAGATTAGAGCTAATATGTATCTTTGTACAAATGTTTGTAAAATAATGGTGTGTAGTTTGTAAAATAATGGTGTGTATGGAAACTCAGTATTGTATCATTGTTAAAAACAATTACGCTTGATTAAAGTGATTATTATTACGAGTTAAGTGGTTAGAATTAAAGTAGTAATAACTTCATGGAATTTTATAAATATAAAAAAAATTGTTACATTTACATAAATGGATTTGTTACATAATTGGTATTAGAGCAGGTTGATCCTAGATTGCCAGTGGGTGGATGGTTATCTGAATTGATCTTATAGTGTCTTGAGTATGTTGTGGTTGTGCTGTGTAGGGGATCAGTGATTCATATAGGTAAGAAATTACTAGTGTTTCCTATCTATATGCCGAGGTGGTGTTATGACCGCTATTAAATATTTTTGAACTAACTATTGGGATTGATCACCTCAATAGCAGCATAACTTTGTTTTTGCCATAGTAGGAAATGGCACCACCAAGGAGGAATCTAGCAACCAATGCAGAGGAAACCCTGCACAACCTGGCCCCGGCAATTCGAGACCAAGTCATGACCACCAACCAAATTTTACAATATCTCAAAAATGCTAATAACACATATGTTGAGAATGGTGCTAACAACTGGATGGCTGGAAAAGATAATGGCATATCCGAGTTCCTGAGGACCAGACCACCTTGTTTCCAGGTGGCTATGACCCAACGGTAGCCAAAAGGTGGATTAGGGAATTAGAGAAAATCTTTGAAATGATGGGCTGTACTGAAGAGCAGCAAATTATTTTTGCTGCATATATGTTAAAGGATGAAGCAGACTACTGGTGGCGTGGGGCTAGAGAACTTTTAGTTCATCAGGGAAGACAGATCACCTGGCAAGTGTTCAAGGACATTTTTTTTGAAAATTACTTTCTAAGTACTGTACGAGCAGAGAAAGAGATCGAATTTCTCCAACTTAGGTAAGGCAACATGACTGTGGACCAGTATATCGCAAGGTTCGAGGAGCTGTCTAAGTTCTCTTCTTATCTGCGATATAATCCAGATGAAGCATGGAAGGCGGTTAAGTTTGAAGCGGGACTAATCCCAGAGATAAAGAATGCTGTTATAGCTATGGAGATCAGGGAGTTTGTACCTCTGATAAATAAATGCAGACTCTTGGAAAAGAGTTTAAAGGCAGTGGAGGACGAAAAGCAAAGGCGAAACCTATGGAAAAGGAAGAAAAATTTTCCCAACCCTGGAAAGAACGTGAGAAGAAGTGGATATAGAGCAGGTAATAGGCCATTGATTGCGGGTCCTAGGCCTTTTCAACAAGACCTCGCCTCAGTCAAGTGCGCTAAGTGCTGACGCATGCATGGTAACCAGCCATGCTACATGGGACAAGATGTCTGCTTCAATTGCAGACAGAAGGGACATTTTGCGAAAAACTGCCCACAGAATGTGGGGAAGCAGCCAGAACAGAGACCTCAGGTGAAAGAAAGGGTTTTCACCCTGAGCGGCTAAGAGGCAGCCCAATCTTCTGAAATAATTCAAGGTACATACTATATCTATGGATTTGCTCGTATGGTGTTATTTGACTCTGGTGCTAGTCATTCATTTGTATCGGAAGAATGTATTAGGAAGTTTCAGTTCCCTATTTCTAAAACTTCCTATGAGCTATCCGTAGTAACCCCTACAGGGGAACGAGTATTAACTTCCTTTGTATGTAAGGACTGTCAAGTCACCATCCAGGAGAGAACTTTTTCTGTAGACTTCGTCTGTTTACCTTTAAGAGGTATTGAGGTCATTCTAGGGTTAGACTGGATGTCTAGAAATCGAGTCTTGTTGAATTGTTGTAACAAGACCGTTGAATTTCTACCTCTTACTCCGAAAGACAAGGTCCAATTATTGATGCTAAATGCCAATCAAGTTAATAGGGAGTTGAAGAATGGAGTACTTGGATACATTCTCTTGTATTTATCAAACCTAGAAGTCGAATCGAAGCTTGATGAAATCCCAATAGCCAATGAGTTTCCTGAAGTATTTCCATAAGATATTCCAGGCTTACCTCCCAAGAGAGAGATAGAGTTCTCTATTGATCTCCTACCTGGGATAGGGCCTATCTCTATTGCACCATATCGAATGGCCTCGAAGGAACTACAAGAACTAAAGAAGCAGTTGGAGAAACTATTAGACAAGCAATTCATTAGACTGAGTGTATCACCTTGGGGAGCTCCTGTATTGTTTGTTAAGAAGAAAGACGGGAGACGGGAGCTTAAGACTATGCATAGATTATAGACAGCTGAATAAGGTGACTATCAAAAACAAGTACCCTCTCCCTAGGATAGATGACTTATTGGATCAATTGAAGGTTGCCTCCATCTTTTCTAAAATTGACTTGAGGTCAGGTTATCATCAGATTAGGATTAAGGAGGAGGACGTACCAAAAACTGCCTTCAGGACTAGGTATGGGCACTATGAGTTTCTCGTAATGCCCTTCGGGTTGACGAATGCACCTGCAATTTTCATGGATGACATGAATCATATTTTTCGACCCTACCTAGATCAATTTGTTGTAGTGTTCATTGATGACATCTTGATATACTCTAAGAGTGAGAAAGAACATGAAAAACATCTGCAAATCATGCTACAAGTGCTGAAAGAGAAAAAGTTATATGCCAAATTGGAGAAGTGTGAATTTTGGCTGTCAGTGGTGAAGTTTCTTGGACATGTCATCTCTAATAGTGGGGTAGCCATAGATCCTAGTAAGACGAAAGCAGTGATTCAGTAGGAGAGACCAAAGACGGTTACGGAAGTTAGAAGTTTCCTGCGTTTGGCAGGATACTACAGGAGGTTTATACAAAACTTCTCTCGTATAGCCTTGCCATTGACTAAATTGACCAGGAAGGGAAGTCCTTTCAACTGGACTGATCAATGTGAAGCTAGTTTTCAGGAGCTTAAGATAAGACTGACCACTCCTCCAGTTTGAATTATTCCAGACCCCACAGGACATTTTGAAGTGTATAGTGATGCTTCAAAGAAAGGGCTAGGGTGTTTTCTAATGCAAGACAAGAGAGTAGTTGCTTACGCCTCTAGACAACTAAGACCCCACGAAGGAAACTATCCAACCCATGATCTTGAATTGGCGGCGGTGGTGTTTGCTTTAAAGATTTGGCGACATTACTTATACGGAGCAACCTTTGAAGTATATTATTGCGATCACAAGAGTGTTAAATATCTCTTTGATCAAAAGGAGTTAAATATGAGGCAACGAAGATGGGTGGAATTTCTCAATGACTACAAGTTTGAGATAAAGTATCATCCAGGAAAGGCGAATATTGTAGCTGATGCCTTAAGTTGAACATCTCTACACATAGGCCAGATGATGTTGTATGAGATGCAAATGCTAGAGGAGTTTTGGAATTTGAAGTTGGACACTATTTTTTCCTCAAAGAACCTAACCATTAATGGTTTAAGTATAGGGTGTGACCTTAGAGCCTTAATCAAAGAGGCTCAAGCTCACGACCAATACTTACAGGATCATAAAGACTAAGGTAATTTTTCTGTCATGGAAGATGGAGCAATCATGTATCAGGGAAGGATTTATGTCCCTCAAGAACGAGAGTTGAGGACTAAGATCCTGCAGGAAGCGCATGAAAGTAAATACACAGTCTATCCTGGATGCATTAAAATGTACCAGGATTTAAAAAGGATGTATTGGTGGCCAGGGATGAAAAAGGACATTGCCGAGTTTGTGGCGAAATGTCTCATTTGTCAAAAGGTGAAGGTGGAGCATCAAAAGCCAGCGGGATTTCTACAACTCTTGAGATTCCTAAATCGAAATCGGATAGTATCTCGATGGAATTTTTTGTTGGTTTACCTAAGAATTCAGTGGGACATGACTCTATCTGGGTAATAGTTGATAGATTAACCAAATTTGCTCACTTTTTGCCCATAAAAATTAACTTTTCACTGGATAAATTGGCCCAATTGTACGTCAAGGAAATAGTTAGACTCCATGGGATTCCCTTAAATATTATTTCTGATAGAGATCCGAGGTTCACATCGAGGTTTTGGAAGGCGTTGTAGGAAGCTTTTGGTACTAAGTTACGGTTCAGTATTGCCTACCATCCTCAGACTGACGGGCAGACAGAACGAACCATTCAAACCCTAGAAGATATGTTAAGGGCCTGTGTGATAGAGCAAGGTAAAGGATGGAATTATCTGTATGGAATTAAAATAAATGGTTAACATAAGAATTATAGCTATGTGTGTTACGGATTTTTAGCCACTGGAAGCATTCAATTTGGAGTCCATATGAGGTAGATATGGTCTGATTAGTAAGCAAAGGTCAGAAAATGGTTCATCAGGGAAGAATATGTTAGGATTGCTTCCGTATTTTAATTTCTTGGACTTATCTGTAGGGAATTAAAATAAATGGTTAACATAAGAATTAAAGATATATGTGTCACGGATTTTTGGCCATTGGAATAATTCAATTTGGAGTCCATATGGGATAGATATCGTCTGATTAGTAAGCAAAGGTCAGAAAATGGTTCATGAGGAAAGAATATGTTAGGATAGCTTCTGTATTTTAATTTCTGGGAATTATCAGTATAGAATTAAAATAAATGGTTAACATAAGAATTATAGATATATGTGTCACGGATTTTTAGCCATTGGAATCACTCAAGTTGGAGTCCATATGAGGTAGATATGGTTTGATTAGTTGGTAGAGGTCAGAACTTATCCGAGAAGAAATAACCTGTACTTTGAGGGAGTAATATCACCATGATATCTTAATATTTCGTTCCACTATACAACATAATAGTTTTAGATAATTGTTTTATCTTTAAAGTGACATCAAGATCACTTACATTGGAGTTAAATTGAGGGAGTTATGCTCTGATTAGTAAGAGAAGGTTAGATAGGATGAAAACCTGCATCAAGAAAATAAAGAAATAGAATTAATATTTAAAAAATAAGATGAATCTTATAAATGAAAATAATAAATGAGTAGTATAGCCATAGCCATTGCCATTGTATGAACTTCTTACCATCTTAAGTGTGAAATTCTGACATGGAAATATTTTATAAAGTGATATTTGAAATAGTTATGTTCATGGCATGATTACTAATGATTTATGGTAATAGTTATATTTTGATGAACATACTTGTTATTGAAAGCATATTTTTGGCTATCATTGTGAAAAGAAAAGAAATCAGCACGGTCACATGGCAATCCGTGTGGTGCACCTGTAGGGGATGCCCTACCAACGGTTATGATCATGTTAATGAGAAAAGAAAGAGAAAGTGGGCCATGTCGGACGGAGCGAGAAAAGCCCGTACCGGAGAGTAGAAGATACTCACCCTGACCGGGGTAGCTTGAAATGAGAATAAGTTGATGTCTATCATATGATAGTCTGAAAATAGTTAATCCTGTCATACATATCATTATTGTATGATTCTTATGTGCATAGATATAATGCATTCATGTGACCAAAGATGTTTTCTGTAGTTTATACAGCTGAACATGACATGATGAACTAAATTGATGGTAAATTATGGTTTATTGTTGAACTTACTGGGATTTAATTCTCACTATATTTCCATATTATGTTCAGAAGAATAAATATGCAGATTTTCTCTATGACACTTATTATTTCTGTACGTTGGATCGAGTTGCCCTACCTTGGGCCACTTCCAATTATTTCAGATGTATCCGTCATAGATGTGACTGAGATTTCGGTGGACGTGTCACCCGCACCAGTGTCCCCGGAAGTAGTCGACATAGAAGATTAGAGCTAATATGTATCTTTGTACAAATGTTTGTAAAATAATGGTGTGTAGTTTGTAAAATAATGGTGTGTATGGAAACTCAGTATTGTATCATTGTTAAAAACAATTACGCTTGATTAAAGTGATTATGATTACAAGTTAAGTGGTTAGAATTAAAGTAGTAATAACTTCATGGAATTTTATAAATATAAAAAAAATTTGTTACATTTACATAAATGGAGTTGTTACAGAGATCCTTCAGAGTTAATGGACAATGGATCAAGCACTACCTGGGAAGTGATGTGGAGCGCCAGCGCACCTCAATCCAATTACATTAATGACCAGATTAGGAGGAAATGCTAATATGGGTGTGCATACCAAGCACCACCTGGGATAAATCTTCTCAGGGTGCTGCAACCATAAATCGGATTTCTTTAGTGCCTGCAGCTAAAGTATGGTATCACTTTCTGAAGACTCGCTTGTTTCCCTCCACTCACGGGAAAACTGTCAGCCGAGATAGGGTGGCCATGGTTGATGCCATCATTTCGGGGAGGTCATTAATGTAGGAATGGTCATTAATGAGCAAATACGAGTATGCGCTAGCCAAAAAAAAGGCAGTCTGCTCTTTCCCTGCCTTATCACCTTGCTATGCTGCGATAGCAAGGTACCCATCGTAATGGATGAAGAAAAACTCAGGATGGAAGACTCCATAAGCACCATCACCATAGCTCGCATTGTGCAAGACAAGGGAGAGCGAGAGCCACCAGCCACCACAAAAGCCCCTCCACACTACGAAGGCCAAGCAGCATCAACCTCAGCCCCTCAGCCGGCAGATAAGACCTTCCAACTACTCCTACAGCAATAAGCCACCATGCTGCAGTAGCAACCATTGTTCCTGAAACACCAGCAACAATTCTAGCAATACCAATAAAAGAAGGATATTGCCCACTAGAAAATACTTGAGCATAATTTTAAGCAATTCTTCCCATTCCCTAAATTCTCCACGAACTTATTCTATACCTCATCTAGGGAAGAATAGAGAGCACCAAAGCCCCAGACTGAAGAGGGTGAGGAATCCCAAGACTCCTCCTACAGCAACGAGTAGAGAACTAGCCCACGGAGGACTCAAGAGGAAAATGCGTCCTCTGAGGATGAAGAGCCACTTGCTAAAAGGGTAGCAGCCATGCAGAAGGGAAAGGCCAAACTCCAGAGCCCACAAGATCAACTCAATGAAGGAGTGGGCTCTGCAACTCCTCAAAATCTTAATGGAGTCCATGCCACTAGGGTGCTGCAGCAATCTCGCAAGCATCCTAAGGAAGTCCCCTTCCTCTCTATTTCCTTTCTATCAATTTCTTTTATACTTAACTAGCTCTCCATGCCTGCTGTTCCTGTCTTAGCATACATTTTTCTTTTTCCTCTTCTGTTGGGTATGCAATCTAATAAGTAGTGGGGACACTACTTCTCTTTAAGTTTTGGGGGATGGAATTAGGTCTGCTGTAGTGTTTGCTGTGCTTGATTAAATGAGTTTGTTTCAATCTGTGTTAGGTCTTGTGTTTGTTTCCTGTTTGTTTTTGTAAGAATATAGGTTTATGTCTGTTGAGTAATTAGCTTTTAGCAATTAGGAAGCTTTTGTAATCAATCTTTTAAATAAAAAAAAAAAGAGATGAGTCTATCATGTGTATTTCATGGCTTGCTATTAGTACTAGGAAGCTCCATGAGGAGGGTTGGACTTGACTGATAATAAAAATAGGAATTCTACATGTCAACCCTACACAACCAAAACCTTCCTCTATGAACACTAGTCTATGGTCAGTCTTAGCAAGAGAAACTTAGTGATTTTTCTGGAATTGGACCTAGGATTTTAGAGTTAATGTTGTGAGCCCCCTACTGAATGACAAAAGGAGGCATGAGCTATTGTCAAAAAAGCTAAAGTTCGGGGGAAAAGAAAAAAAAAGAAAAAAAGGGGAGAAAAGTGAAGTAGTTGCCACTCCAATGCCTCTATTATCCCTTAGTAACCAGGGGTACGCATGAACCCCATGTGGGCTTTTGTGTAAAATAGTAACATCAGGGTATGAGTAGAATAGCGCTTAAAGGTGATAATGCTAAGTAACCGGGTGCCTTCATCTCAAATGTTGGAATTCGCATCAAAAGGCACCAATGACCTATGTTGCAGCAAAGTAAAGTAAAAAAAAAGAAAAGAAAGAAAGTTGATCCACCCCCTTAATTGCTACTATAGTTGTGCCTCTAATGTGTGCCATCTTGCTCTAATCATAAGGGATCTTGATATATTAGCATGTAAAATCATAGGACCTTGACTGACCCTGATCCAAGTAGTTCCTGAAGGACTAACTATATCACACACCCAATCACAAAGGAGGTTTCAGGTGAGGTTAAGAAAAGGAGAAGACAGACAATGTTTTCTAAACAACTCTGAGAGAGTGGAGGCTAACAGTAGTGCAACATTGAACTAGACAAAGGAGTGGGGGCTGGAGCTCAACAGAAGTGGTTTAGTGGATAGAGTTATTGCTTGAGGACAAGCAAGACTTTAAGTTTGGGGGGAATTGATAACTCTAATTCACTAGAATTTCTCTATACTTTTCCGAGGTCATTTACTTTGCATTTTGATGTATTATAATGCATATCCCCTGATTTAATAGTATGTTTTGCCTCCCATAAATATAAGACCACCCATTATATTTTCTGTGAAAATTTAGTATACACCCATAGTAAAACAGGCAACAAACTGAGTGATTTTGGGTGGTCTTGGTCCTTTTAATATGATGCATAAGATAGAAGCTGGCCGTTTGTGATATGGTGCAGGTGGCAGTGAGTCAGGGCTGCTGCAGCAGGCATGACCACTACCCAGCATGGAAAAAGGGAGCACTCATCTGACACAACAGAGTGCTGGGAGGTGCAGGGACTGTCTCTACTACTGGAAGTGGAGAGAAAGCTACTGGCAGAGGTGCTGGCCAAAAAGTAAAGAGAAGTGCAGCAGATCAGGCCACTTTACTGGGACCACAAGGCTTGCCTATAAAAGCTAGAAAATAAAAAACAGAAGAGAGGATGCTGTGCTGACAAAAAAAGAAAAAAACAAAAGGGAGAGCCAAGAATCCTAGAAAGAAGGAGGTCGTAAGGAGACGCTGTCCATTAGAAACCATCCCTGCATGGTGAAGCATTGGACGTGAAGAAAGGGACCCCTGTTGAGGATTTTCTTCCTCTCTTTTTGTGCTTAATTGTTTTAGCTCTGAATTGTATTCTTTTCCTTTAGTTGTATTACTCTTCACTGCATGATGGTTATCTTGATGAGTGGAACCAGTTTGGATATGAGGCTAGGCTAAGTTTCAAGCTAAGGTTGTAGATGGATTGTAGTGAACACATGTACATTTTAATTTATAAATGATTTTGCTACAGCATTGCTCTCGTCATTCAGCTGCTTTTGCATTTCTTACACTGTTTCTGTTAACCGAAATTTAATAGTAGAAGGCTGTGTCTAACATTGACCTGGAAGGGTGGTGAAAGCTAGAAAAAGGGTTGGATGTATGAGAACAACTAATATAGGAATATATGGTTATCCCATTTGACCCAATAGTTAGGACTTCAAGCACAACTCTGGGGCCAAGATTTATGCAGGAATGTATGTCTGAACCCCAGGAGTGCATGGAATGGTAGCTGGAAAGACCTCATCCTACAGTAAACTAGGCACTAGAGCAATTGCTATAGTAATTTTAAAAGCAAAATGAGTGCAGAAGTTCATGGCAACCCTAGTTCATCTAATACCTTCCTCTTCGTAACCTAGTGTCCCTCAACTTGTTTAATGTCCTGTTAGTTTTGATAACCTTATTTGCACCTGAACATTAAATCTTGTGAACCAACAAAAGTTTGCTATAACATTTAACCAGTTAAAGCATTCTATAGTAATTTCTAGTACACTTCCTTGTGGGACGATACTCACTCATCATTATATTACTTGGTCACGACACGTGCACTTGCATACTAACATTGCATATATACTTTTGCAACCAACAAGGAGAAATAGAGAGAAGGAAAAAGGGAAGAAAGAAAGAAAAGGAGAAAGAAGAAGAAGTGGAGTGAGAAAGTGAAGTAGAAGAAGGAAAGAGGTAAGCAATCTCCCTTAATCTTGCATTTGAGTCGTGGAAATCTCTTAGGGCTCATGATGGTGGGGAAAATCTACAGATTGGTAAAGATTTCTAGAGAGAGAAACCAAGCTGAACCTAGAGAGAGAACCTTTTTGGGAAGAACGAAAAGTAAGATCAACATCCTCTTTTATAAATTTTGGTTGGATGACCTAATGGCCGACTTGTATGTGTGCATTAAAGTATGTTAGAAGGTAGATAGAGCTTTTTTTGAAGCATTTATGGCTGTGGTTCATTTATATACATGAGATAGTGATTTGGAAAAATTTTGTGTAGTTGGTTTTGAAGTTAAATCCATGTTTTGGTGGTCATATACTCTAGAAAAATTGTATTTTTCATACTTAAAACATTGATACAATTATTGTTGGATTTTCTTGGCTAGTTTAAGAGAAAAAGAGAAAGATTGGTGAGTTTTGCACTTAGAGCATGACCGTGTTTAGAGACACAGCTAGGCCGTGCTTTGGGCTAGAAGTGGAAAAAATGAAGAACACAGCCCAAAGCATGGTCGTGCTTGGTGCAGGTCTGTGTATAACACAGCCATGTTGTGAGGAAGCACGGGGGAGAAAATACGGGCGTGAAGCACGGCCATGCTTGGTGACACAGCTAGGCCATGCTTTATGTTGTCTTACCTTTTTTTAGCGTTTGTTGTTTCCTTTTTATTTCCTAATTAATCATCAATGTTGATAGAATGATAATGAGAGTTTTATGAGTCATGTATGTTAAAAGAAATATGTAATATCCAATTGATTATGTATGCTCATTGAATTAATTATGTAAAGCATGAAGGAATGATGCCTGAACATGAGATAGATCATTTGTATGAGTAGCCATAAGCAATTAAATGATGGATGAGTAGTATTAAAGAATGTAAGAGCATTGTATGTTTAATATATGATGAAATTGTTATGGCTTGCAGGTGAATGAATGTGGCTTTTGTTCATGATGGATATCAATATGTATGTTTTTTAAAAAAAATTAATTGGCTGGAAAAACAGGTAAAAGTCATAAACTTCGTCAGGAGGACCCTCTCTGAAATAGGGTGGCCTAGCAACTGGTGTCTCCCATACTGTATTGAGGTGACTGATTGGTTAGAATGATCCTCTCTGATGTAGGGTGGCCTGGCAACAGATATCTCCCTTATTGTACTGAGGAGACTAACAAGTCCAGGATGACCCTTATCCATTAAGGTGACCCGGTGGCATGTGGTACCTTACAAGTAAGGCGACTAAAGGGTTGTCGCTTGGATACGGTATCGGGATAGGGGATGCCCTATAGCTTAGAGTGGTCAATGTGGGAAAGACTACTCTGACCAAAGGCCCTCAATAGTGGGTGAGTAGCTGTAGGGGTAAGGTACACGCCACATTGAGGTTTGCAATTGAGATAGATTGTAAGATGATATGCCACTATGAGCGATGTATAAGCCATGAACGGTTGTACAAGTATCCTATTAACATATATTACATTTATCATGCGTGATATCGATGCATAACCTATAAAAGGCTTGTATGTATTTTACTATACTTTTATTGTAAGAAAGAGAAAATGTTTTTTGTAGCTTATACAGTTGGACATAACATGTAAGTATTTCATTATGCTTGTAGTTTTTATGTTGACCTTGCTGTGATTTTATATCTTATTATGTTATTAATGTTATGTTCAGATCAGTAGAGATGTCGTTTGTGGTGTTGACCATCCTATTAGAGCTCCAAACCGTGGGTGTCCCTTACTTAGGACAGTTCGCTATTATAGTGAACCTCCTAGTTATAAACATGGTAGAAATCCCTTCTCCTGGCTTGCCTCCTCCACTAGTAGTACCCTAGGGGTGACAGCCATGGGGAGGGAATAACAGATCAGTGTTATGTAGATAGTTCTAATGATGTAAATGGGCTAACCCCATGGTACTTTTCCTTTTGTGATGTATGCTTAGTACATTTGTTTACATATGTATGTATGCTACTAATTTCTAATGTATGTAACTTTTGTATGTATATAAATACAAGATGCACATCTTTTGATAAAATACGTAACCAACTAAAAAAAATTAGACGTTACATATGGTAATAGGCTATGCTACATGGGACTAGATGTCTGTTTCAAATGTAGATAGAAGGGTCATTTTGCAAAGAACTACCCACAGAATGTGGGAAATTAGCTAGAATAGAGGCCTCAGGTGAAAAGAAGGGATTTCACCTTGAGCGGCCAAGAGGCAACTCAATCCTCTAAAATGATTCAAGATACATGCTACATCTATGGATTTTCTTTTATGGTTGAGAAAGATGGAAATTGAGTGTTTAATGGTTATATTTTATCCCCTAATTAATAGTAAAGTTATGGTTATTTCCTTGCTTTTGGTTATGCTTTGCTCTAGATACTACTTTTCTTTGTTTTATATTTGTAGGTGAGCAAAAGAGGCTAAGAAGGAAGGGAAAACACTAATGTGAAAGGCCATATAGACTTGGAACAAGCTCAGGAGGATGTAAGGAGGCAACAAATAAGAAATTGCAAAAATTTGAGCTTGGCAGGCCTTAACACGGCTAGGTTGTGCTTCGTGCTGTATAAAGCACGGCCAGACCGTGCTCTGTGCAAAGAGTAAACGAATTCCCAGATTTCCAACAGGAAGTACTGCCAAACCGACGGGCGTGCTTCGTGTCATTACACTCTGTATTTTTAAGGTTTTGAGCAGCCAAACTGATATATATATATATATACATATATATATGTATATATACATATATATATGTACATATATATATGTATATATATATACATATATATATGTACATATATATATGTATATATATATACATATATATATGTACATATATATATGTATATATACATATATATATGTATATATACATATATATATGTATATATATATATATATGGGGAAACACAGAGAAAGACATCCAGACTCATACAAACTTATTTTTACTCAATTTAGGCTTAGGAAACACTATTATATTAGAACCATTCTTTGATTTATGTTCTTAGAGTAGAATTTGAGATTGATTCAAGCTTGTATTCTTAATTCATCTTTTGCAATCCAAGTTTTATCCTTCTACTTTACTTCTCTACTTTTACTTCTACTATTTCTCTTAATTTGTATTGAACATTGATGAGTGATTTAATGAATTTGATTATGAATTTACTTTTAATTATGTTTGAGTAGATATTGATCTAGGGTTTCGGTAAACCCACTTAGGATGTGATGATACATTATTGAATTGAATTATAGAACCCTAATTGTGATTACTTGTGGATTAATTAGGATTAACTATTATGCGTATATATAAGAGTTGATAGAATGCCTGATCATCAATCTATCACGTCTTAGGCTATTAACCAATGAATTGAAAAGTAAAAGTTAATACTAGAACCTAATAGTTAATTAGGGATATGTTAATCACGAAAGTAGTTTAAGGTTCATTACGAATTGAAACAATTACTGGGCACGAGAAAACCTATTAATTGAATCACATAGTTGGCATAGAACTTAATGGATTTAAGTTGAACTGAGAACAACGAAATTAGGCAATTGGATTAATCCAGGTACAATTAGTAACGCTTAAAAGAGGTTATTAATTAATTAAGGCTAAACCATCCTCAATTACTCAGATAATTGCAATTAAAGGTATATATTTATTATTGAATATCATAAGTGTGGTAAACCCTAAACATAGGTTTTGTTAATTGAATTCCTTATTTACTTAATTGTGAGTCCATCTCTATTGAATTACATTGATCTAGATAACATATTTCATAAAACTATAGTAATTGATCTTTGTTCTCTATGGGTTACGACATGTACTCGTTGGACTAACTACAGCTACACTGTGCACTTGCGGTTAACTAGTAAAACATACACAACAAGTTTTTAGTGCCATTGCTGGGAAATGAAAGTGTCAATATTAGATATTTTGAGAAATAGCTTGACTAGATCCTTTTTATTTTAATTTTTTTGCTTATTTTTCTTGCTGATTTTTATCTCTTTTCTTCCTTTATAGGTGTATTTCTATTTTATACGAAGGGATCATGAATTCTTTGCAGAATTTGACCTAGAAATTAAACACACCTTACGAAGGAGAATAAGAAAACAACAGCAAGACCTTGCACCACCTACCATGGCAGACGTAGATAACCAATCTCTTAAGGATTTCACTGCCTCGGATACTCGTGGCCTGAATCTGAGTATTATTAGACCAGTTGTTAAGGCCAACAACTTTGAGTTAAAGCCTTTTCTTCTATAGATGCTTCAGTAAAATGAATTTGGAAGGTCACCTACTGAAGACCCCAATCTTTATCTATCAGTCTTTTTGGAATATTATGACACCTTAAAGCTAAATGGAGTATCATATAATGCCATTAAACTGAGATTGTTCCTTTTCTCTTTACGGGACAAGACCCGTGCATGGTTGCATTCTCTTCCATCAGGGCCCATCACTACTTGGCAGCAATTATCTCAAGCCTTTTTAGGCAAGTACTTTCCCCGAAGTAAGACAACCCATCTTAGGTACTAAATCACTACCTTTGCTCAGAAGGATGTTGAGTCATTGTATGAACTTGGGAGAGATTTAAAAAACTTCTCAGACTATGCCCACACCATAGGTTAGAAAAATAGCTCATAGTCCATACATTGTACAATGGACTAATTTACAGCACTTGTATGTCTGCGGATGCTGCAGCTAAAGGAGCTTTGATGAACAAAACAATTGATGAGGCTTATGGACTTATTGAAGATATGGTTCTAAATAATTACTCATGGTCTAGTGAGAGGTAGCAATCTAGAAAAACAGAATATATGTATGAAGTTGATGCATTTAATCATCTAACTTTTAAAGTTGATTCATTGTTTCAAAAATTAGATAAATTAAGCATTAATCTGTTAGTTCCTCTCCATGTTCTACATGTGAGATCTGTGGATGTGTTGGCCATGTGACCAATGAATTCTAGTTTGGAAACTCTACACCTCAGGATTGTGAATAGGTAAATTTTGTGAATAAGAAAAACTAGAGAAATAATCCCTACAGTAACACCTATAATCTAGCCTGAAGAAATCACATAAATCTCTCATACAAGCCTAATGCGAATTAGCCTCAGAATAATTTTAGGTAACCTTATGGATTTCAGAACTAGAGGCCATTCAATTCTCATATACAGCCAAAGTCAAATCTAGAGGCTCTAATGGAAAATTTCATTTCTAATAAGAGTAAACAAAATGATGAATTTAGATCCTAGAACCACTCAATGAATAAGGCCATAAAAGACTTAGCCTCTAAGTTTGACTCGCTTGCTACTCATAATAAAATGCTAGAAACACAGTTAGCACAGCAAGGCAACTCTTTAAACTAAAATTTTGGCAAAACCCTAGCCAACTTGAGAATCCAAGAGAAAATTTCAAGGCTATCACTTTAAGAAGTGGTAAGTAGTTGGGTGAGTCAGTCAAACAAGAGGAAGATAAGGAGGAAGAATTGAAAGATTTGCCTGAAAAAGGAACTGTTGAAGAAGAGTAAATTAGTGAAAGGAAAGAGGAAGAAGAGCCTAAATATGTGACTCTTAAACCATACAAGCCACCAATTCCTTTCCCCCAGAGACTTGCTAAAGCCAAATTAGAAAAGCAGTATGGAAAATTCCTTGATGTGCTGAAAAAGCTGCACATTAATATTCCACTTTTGGAAGTTGTCTCTTAGATGCCTTCTTTTGCTAAATTTCAGAAGGAAATCCTCTCAAACAAGAGGAAGATTGAAGAGTATGCCATAGTAACATTAACTGAAGAATGCAGTGCATTGATCCAGAATAAATTACCTCCGAAACTCAAGGTCCCTAGAAGCTTCTCTATACCTTGTTCCATTAGTGATGTGCACATTAATAGAGCTTTATGTGATCTTGGAGCAAGTGTGAGTCTCATGCCATTATCTATATACAAGAAGATCCAGATAGGTGATTTGAAGCCTACCAATCTTTCCCTTTAGTTTGCGGATTGATCCGTTACGCATTCAGTAGGTATATTAAAGGATGTTCCTCTAATGGTAGGTAAATTTTTCATACCTATTGATTTTGTTATTTTAGAGACAGAAGAAGATAACGAAATCCCATCATTCCTGGAAGGCCTTTCCTAGCCATTATAGGTGCAATTATTAATGTAAAAGATGGAAAGCTTTCCTTGAATGTATGGGATAAAAAGATTGAATTCAAATTAAATGAAGCAATGAAATGCCCATCTTTAGGTGATTCTTGTTGTATGATTGATGTAATTGAGTAGAATATGGTTGATAATGTAGTAAGTTTTTGTTCTACTGACCCACTTGAGCTTTGCCTTATGGATAGTCATATTTCATATGTTGAATAGGTCAAAAATAAGTAAAAGATGAAAAGCTAGAATTGGATCTCAATAAAAAATAAGTAACTGTTGAGGAAATTAAGGCACCTAAGGTAGAACTCAAACCACTTCCATCCAATTTAAGGTATGAAATTCTGGACCCTGACTCTTTATATCTAGTAATTCTGAATGCTTAGTTAAATGCTAAAGAAAATGATAAGTTATTGGATGTACTCAGAAAGTTTAAGAAAGTGATTGGATATAGCATTGATGACATAAAAGGGATTAGTCCATTTGTTTGCATGCATCGCATTATACTTGATAATGATCATAAACCTTTTAGAGAGCACCAAAGGAGACTATATCCAAACATGAAAGAAGTAGTCAAGAAGGAGGTGCTCAAATTACTTGATGTAGGTATTATCTATCCTATTTCAAATAGTGAGTGGGTAAGCCCTATTCATGTAGTTCCTAAGAAGGGAAGTATGACTGTTATTAAGAATGACAATGCTGAATTAATTCCTACTAGAGTTGTTACGGGATAGCGTATGTGCATGGATTATAGAAAACTGAATAAGGCCACCCATAAAGATCACTTCCCTTTGCCCTATATTGATCAATTATTGGAAAGGTTAGCTAAACATTCACATTTTTATTATCTAAATGGATATTTAGGATTCTTTATGACAAAACATCCTTATCTTACACAAATAATTCTAGCTAAGCAAGGAAGATTCAAGGGTTGGAAATTTTCCACCTAAAAAGGCAAACCTATCATACTTGATTAAGACAAAAGAAAAAGGAAATGAATCCCTAAATCAAAGGGACCTTGTCCCTTATCTTAAGAACATATTATCATAATTGTTAAAATACAAATCTCATTTTCCTATGCATATCTTGACTAAGGAAGAGGAAGACAAGAACATGAGTTGTTTGTTTTCAAAAAAACAACCAAGTGCATCCTAATTGTGATAAGGTAGACCCATGATCATGAAAGGTGAATTATTTGATAGTCTATTTAAGTAAAACCCACCCTTATAACATTAGAATTTCGTCCAAGTGAGGGAGAGGAAAAAATAGAAGCAAGGTATTATGTATGTTTGAATACTTAGGTTGGTGTAGATAGTTCTGCATTGGTATGGCTATGGGTGGCAAAATTTTAAACTTTTTTTTAAAAATTATGGGGAGACTCAGTAAAGCATTTAAACAAATGGTTAACATGAAAAATGTAGATCTATGTCTCACAGATTTTAGCCACTGGAATCACTCAATTTGGAATCCATATAAGGTAGATATGGTCCGATTAGTAAGCAGTGGTCAGAAAATGGTTAATCAGGGAAGAATATGTTAGGATAACTTCTATGTTTAACTTTTTGGGAACATTCTGTATGGAATTAAATTAAATGGTTAACCTAAAAATTATATCTATATGTGTCACGGATGTTTAGCCACTGGAATCACTCAATTTGGAATTCGTATGATGGTGATATGGACAAATTAGTAAGTAGAGGTCAGAACCTACTCGAGAAGAAATAACCTATACGTTGAGGGAGTATTATCACCATGATTCCTTAATTTTTAGCTAAATGTTTAAACATAATCGTTTTAAATAATTGTCTTATCTTTAAATAGACACCAAGATCACATACAGCAGAGTTGAAATGGGGGAGTTATACTCAAATTCGTGAGAGAAGGTTAGACAAGATGAAAACCTGCATCAGAAAATAACACAACATAAAGCATGGCCGTGTTTCAAGGCATGACCAGGTTGTTTTCTGTGCTGGAAATGGCATTTTTAGGCCTAAAGCATGGTTGTTTTATAGTAAATGACCAAGCCATGTTATATGATACGTTTAGGGCGGTTCGGAAGCTAGTAAAACTTATTTTCAACATTTTGTTTACGCTAAATGAACTTAATTACTTATAGAATATTAGTAGAAACCAAATTGATGAAGAATGTTGTATTAAATTTGTGAGAACATATGTTGGAAATGATATAAGTAGGAGAAAAGTGACTAAAGGCCATGCATAAAGAAAATGAAGAGATAAATATAATGTTTAAAAAAGAAGAAGAATCTTATAAATGAAAATAATAAATGACTAGTATATGCCATAGCCATTCCTTTGCATGAACTTCTTACCATCCTAAGTGTGTAATTTTGACATGGAAATTGCTGGGATACGTTTGTGTGTTATTCATACAAAGATGAATACAATATCGGTACGCAAGTGCACGTATCGTGACCAAGTAATAAAGTGATGAGTGAGTATCGTCCCACGAGGAGTGAACTGAAACTGTCTAGATACCTTGCTGTATGAATGCTGTAGCAATGTCAAGTTGTTTCACAAAATTGGAATACGCTTGGTTTATCTGATTTTTACTGTGACTAAAGTGAAGAGTATTAGGGAATAGAAAAGGAAATATGTAAGGGGATCTGGGGTGCTCGGGGTTGCCATGGACTTCAGCATTCAGAGATGCTGTAGACTTTGCTGCAGCAAGGTCCCTGGTGCTAAACTTAGTCCTGAATGGAGTCTTCCCAGACTGCCATTCCTTACAACTCCAAGGTTCAGACACGCATTCCTGCCTTAGTCCTCACCTCTTAGTTGTGCATGCATTTCGTTATGGACTAATGGGGTACCCGTATATCCCTACATGAGGTAACCCCCTACAATTAGCCTCTTTTTCCAGCCTCCATTACCCTCCCAGGAGAATGGTGGCCTTGGATTTCTTCCTTCAAACTTCCGTTATTAAGGAAAGAAAAGTTACTGGAACAACAGCTGAATGTAAACAAAACTGCAGCAAATGTACTCACGTTAAAAATGTGCCTCAGTCCATTACAACCCCTTGTGCAACCCCAGCTGGAAACTAGCCGAGCCTCATGGGTGCACTAGTTACAAAAGGTTTTGAAACTCTAGTATGCATTCTAAAAGATAAAACTTGTTGCAAAATGTGGTTCTTTCTTTTCCTTTGATAAACAACAAAACCTCTGCAGAAAAACTAAGTTTCTTCCTACACTACTTCTCTCCTCCCTTATGCTGCACCTTCCGGTGTTATCAGCACTCTCTGTTGTGGAATGATTTTTCTACCTAATTCTCCTTTCTTCCTTTTTCTCACGCCCCCTTTCATTCTCTATTTTTCGGTCTTTTATCAGCAGCCTCTGTGGTCCCAGAAAAGCTCCCTGGATGCTGCCATTCCTTCTGCTCTGCAGCAGGCGCCCTTGCAGCTTTTATACTCTCCACTTTTAGTAGTGGAGGTAGTCCTGTACCAACGGCTTGTAGTGACCCTGCTGCTTTCTGCCTGCATTGCTGCTGTCTGCTGCTGCACCAAATCAAACGGAATCAGGGTATTTCGGGAGGAAGGGGCAGCTCACCCTCTATCACTTGTGGTTCTGCTATCATTGCCACAGATGCTCAGTGAAATGCTGCAGCAATGGGTAGCTGGTGTCATATCTAGACGAGTCATCCTTTTTTATTAAATCAGAGGGAAAAAGTGCTTAAAACACCAGAAAATTCAGTAAATAATTATGGGAAATGCATGGAAACTATAGTGAAATGCAGTTAACACAATGCAATTATCAAATCCCCCCAAACTTAAAGGATTGCTTCTCCCCAAGCATCCTACATTGTCCACTACAAACTAAACACCTGGCAGTTTTAGGCTTTGGTTCTGCTGAAAGCTCTCAACTCTCAGGATTGCCTTCATACAATGGATACCACAACTCTTTCTCCCAATCACAGTAATACCTTATTTGAATTTGTATGTGTGTGGTATGGACAATTTGTCTAGGAGTTACTTGGGTCACAAACAGCCAGAGTTCTTAAGACTTTTATGCTAATATTTTGAGCTTCCTTTCCTAGGTCAAGCTAGCATTCATCATAATAAGGGCAGCAGATATGGGGGAAAAAGGGGCAGCTTACTGACTTTTCTCCTTTTACTGTTGTTTTTGATATGGATCTTATTACAGCAGAGGTCATTACGGCCTTTTGACGCGAGTGCCAACATGTTCAATGCCGGCACCCGATTACTCAACCTTATCACCTTTCAACTACTCCCCACTCATACTCTACATCCCTGTTTTACGCAAAGGCACACATGGGGCTCATGCATACCCTTGGTTACTAAGGGATTACAGAGCATTGGAGTGTCCACTCTTTATCCCCGTTTTACGCAAAGGCACACATGGGACTTATGCATGCCCCTGGTTACTAAGGAATTACAGAGCATTTAAGCGTCCATATTTTTCTTTATTTTCTACTCCCCTCCCTCAAACTTAAGCTATTATGCCCCTATGATTCTGCCTTTTTTTTTTTTTAATTTTACTGGAAGCTCTCAATACTAGCTCTAAGACTAAGGGCCTCTTTCTGGAAGTTCACCAAATTCTCTTATGGGCAAGCTGCCCATGATCCAGTGCTTATAAGAGGAAGGTGCTGTGTGATGGGGTAAGACTGAAGGTTCCCCATTCTGATTTTTAACAGAATACCCAATCCTCCTCATGGAGTATCCCAAAACTTTTAGCAGGATAAGCATCTGTTCCCCCCTCTTTTCTCTCTTTTTTTTTGAACATTAAACAAACTTAGTGATTACTGGGAAAGATTCATTCAACACGGGTGGATGAAGACACAGGCAGACAGTACTATAAACAAACACCTAGCAGAACTAATCATGCAGAATGCTTCAGCAATGAATCAAAATAAAATATGCTCCAGCAATGAATCAAAAGACACAAGTGATGCTACAGCAATGAATCCATACACAAAAGTGATATGCTCTAGCAACTTCATTCCCAACAGACAATTATATCACACCCCCCCCCAAACTTAAGGTGAGCAGTGTCCTCACTGCTGATGCAATAGTCAGAAAATAAAATATGCTCACAAACAGAAACAGAAACAAAGAAATTCCAAATACTGCAGAGAAGGACAAAGGGTTGAGGGAACTTTCCTGAGGGTGCTGGCAGGTATGCTGCAGCACCCTAGGGTCATTGACCCCCAGAAGATTTCGAGGAGCTTCTGAGTCCACTCCTCCTCTGCGTTGATTGATGTGGTGCCTTTCCTTTGCGCAGTACTGCTGCCCTTTTTGCAATGGGCTCATCATCATCAGAGGACACACGTTCCTCCGATGTTTGGTGGGGCTCAGGGCAGGGCTCCTTGCTGGAGGAGGATCCTTCAGAGGCCTTAGGGTGCTCTGCTTCAGTTTCTGGTACTGCAGCTGACTCCTCGAAGGTGGCGTGGAGCAGGGCAGTTGGGAACTCTGGGAATGGGAAAAATTGCTTGAAATTTTGTTTCAGAGTGGTGTGGAGGGCCAAGTCCCTTTTCTGCGCATATTGCCAGAATGTTTGCTGGTGCTGCAGCAACTGTGCTTGCTATTTGAGGAGTGTGGATTGTTGCTGCAGCAGGTGCTGAATGACCTTGTCAGCTGGTGGAGCGGTAGAGGAGGACGCAGATGGTCCAGTAGTTGGTGGGGGATTACGAGAGGCAGTTGGTGGATGCTGGGCGGCTTTCTCGAGAACAATGCGAGAAATGGTGGTAGGGGTGATGGGGGGGATGTCCTTTAAGACCTCTTCGTCGATGGAGACTGGCACTCCATGATTGTTGCACAGGGTGGTGATGAGGGAAGGAAAGAGGAGGCTTCCCTTCTTTCGGCTGGCACAGGCTCGGATTTGATCACTTATAATGCGGCCAATGTTGAGTGGCCGGCCGAGTATGAGCGCATCCACCATTGCTACTCTTTCTCTGCTTACAGTCTGCCCGTGGGTGGAAGGCAGGAGACGGGTCTTGAGAAAATGGTACCAGACCTTCGCTGCCGGCACCAAGGAGATGCGATTCATAGTGGTGGAGCCCTGGGGAGATTTGTCCCAGGTGGTGCCAGGAAGGCACATCCTGGTGAGTATTGCTTCCCAATCTTCATCCCGCAGACTCTGCAGATAGCCTTCGTAGTTGTCCTCCTCGTCGGGCAAGTTGTAGGCCTTGTTGATAGCAGCTTGGTCAAAATGGACCTTTGTTTCCCGAACTTTCACCCATTTGTCCGTTTCTGGGGCGAAGTTCGCATAAAACTCCCTAACCAATGGGATGAGGGCCGTTGGTGGATGGCTTGCAAAATTTTCCCAATTCCTCTGTTTTACCACCGTTCCAACGTACATCGGCACTCCCAAATCGCCAGTGGGAGTGAATGTGAACCCCTTCTCGGCACAGAAGTTCCTGTGCATGATTTCGTCGTCATGCCTCTTTCTGTTTTCTTCAAAAATGAATTTCCTCATCTTGCTGGCCTTCCTCGCCACAGTCTTGATTCTCGGCATGCTTGCTTCGAAGAGTTGAAGGTTGGGGTTTTCTGGGACGAAGGTGATGAGAGGGTTGCAGTGTTTAGAACTCGGGAGAGGTGAGGTGAGGGGAGGTTGAAGAGGTGGCAGTGTGGGTGCGTTAACTCTTGAAAGAAGTGGGTTGGAAGCTACAGAGGTTTAAAGACCGTAGGTGTCTTATGGCCTTCTGCCAGTTTCCCGCCCACTTTTTTTTTTTTTTTTGCAGCATGGTAGAGGGGAACCCTTGGCTTGAAGCTGACTGTGTTGCTGCAGCAATACTGGAGCAATGCTTCAGCAAGCTAGGAGCCCAAAAATTTCCTGCTGCAGCATAGAGTGCTTGCTACCAGTTTTGCTATAGCAACCAGGGACTGCCTTTAGTGCTATGCTGCTGCAGCAAAACAAAGGCTGGTTCAGCAACTCCTTGCTTCCTAACCTGCGTATTAACCACAAAAGCTATTAGGTTCTTGATCTAAGCTTGTCTTAAAACTATTATCCTAAATAATAACAAATTTAAATATGGGTTGCCTCCCATGAGCGCTTGGTTTAGAGTCTTCAGCCTGACTTCCCTTCTGTTCAATCCTCTTGCAGCTGAATGGAAGTGTGCTGTCTCTCCACGTCACCCCCCAGATAATGCTTGACTCTTTGCCCATTAACCTTGAATGTCCTTCCTTCCTTCTCTTCTTCCAATTCAATTGTCCCAAATGGAAAGACCTGGCTTATACGAAAGGGTCCAGACCATCGTGATTTCAACTTTCCAGGAAACAAGGTTAGCCTGGAGTTGTATAGTAGTACTTTCTGTCCTACTTCGAAGTTTCTGGGCTGTATCTTCCTGTCATGCCATTGCTTGGCTTTCTCCTTGTATAGCTTGGCATTCTCATAGGCCTGCCCCCGAAATTCGTCCAACTCATTTAGCTACAGCATCCTTCTCTCCCCTGTAGCATCCAGGCTCCAGTTCAGTTTCTTCACTGCCCAATATGCTCGATGTTCCAGCTCTACTGGGAGATGACAAGCCTTCCCGAATACCAACCTGTAAGGTGACATGCCCAGAGGTGTCTTATAGGCTGTTTTATATGCCCAAAGTGCATCATCCAACCTTGAGGACCAATCCTTCCTTGTTGGACTTACTGTTTTTTCCAAAATTCTCTTGATCTCTCTGTTAGAGACCTCAGCCTGCCCACTTGTTTGTGGATGATAGGGGGTTGCTACCTTGTGTCTTACTCCGTATTTGGCCAGTAGTGCCTTGAACTGCCTATTGCAGAAATGGGTTCCTCCATCGCTGATGATAGCTCTGGGGGTTCCAAACCTTGTAAAGATATTCCTCTTCAAGAATCTGGTCACAACCCTGGCTTCATTAGTCTGAGATGCACTGGCTTCCACCCACTTTGAGACATAATCTACAGCTACAAGGATGTATTGGTTGCCAAAGCTTGAGGGGAATGGTCCCATGAAATCTATGCCCCAGACATCAAATAATTCCACCTCCAGGATGTTGTTCAGTGGCATTTCATGCCTGCGAGATATATTTCCTATTCTCTGGCACCGGTCACATTTCCTTGCATACACGTGGGAGTCCTTGAATAATGAGGGCCAATAGAAACCCGCCTGCAACACTTTGTTTGCTGTCCTAATTCCTCCAAAATGACCTCCATAAGGAGAAGCGTGGCATTGCTGCAAGATTTGCTCCGTTTCTTCACTAGGTATACACCTCCTTATCATCTGGTCAGCATATTGTTTGTAAAGATAGGGCTCATCCCAGTAGTAGGAGTTGACTTCATGCAGGAATTTTTTCTTCTGCTGCCATGTTAGGTCTGGTGGGAGCATTCCACTCACGAGATAATTCACATAGTCCGCATACCATGGCACATCCATTTGAGACATGAGATAGAGTTGCTCATCCGGGAATCTTTCATTGATAGCCTCTGCTCCAGAGCTGTGCTCTTCTAACCTGGAAAGATGGTCTGCCACTTGGTTCTCAGTCCCCTTTCTATCTCTGATCTCTAGATCAAACTCTTGAAGCAAAAGCACCCACCGAATGAGCCTCGGTTTGGAATCCTTCTTTCTGACCAAGTGTTTGATGGCAGAGTGGTCTGTGTGCACTATCACCTTTGCTCCTACCAGATATGCTCTGAATTTCTCAAAGGCAAACACTACAGCAAGCAATTCCTTCTCTGTCACAGTGTAGTTCAGCTGGGCACCTTGCAGCATTTTGCTAGCATAGTAAATAGAGTGAAACAGCTTATTTTTGCGCTGTCCCAGGACAGCTCCTAATGCTGTTTCGCTAGCATCACACATTAGCTCAAATGGGGAGGTCCAGTCTGGTGGTACGATGATCGGGGCTGTGCTCAATTTCTGCTTGAGATCGCAGAATGCTGTCATGCAGCCTTTATCAAAACAAAAGGTTCTATCCTTCTCCAGCAAACTGCATAGTGGTTTGGCCACCTTAGAAAAGTCCTTGATGAACCTTCTATAAAATCCTGCATGTCCCAAAAAACTCCGAATGCCCTTTACCGAGGTGGGAGGAGGCAATTTTTCAATAACTTCTACTTTGGCCTTGTCCACCTCTAGTCCTCTCTGCGATACCTTATGCCCCAGCACAATTCCCTCCTTTACCATAAACTGGCACTTTTCCCAATTTAGCACCAAGTTCGTCTCCTCACACCTCTGCAATACTTTAGCAAGGTTTCCCAAGCATTGGTCGAAGGATTCTCCAAAAACTGAGAAAT
This sequence comes from Gleditsia sinensis, assembly GCA_037074535.1. Lineage (NCBI taxonomy): Eukaryota > Viridiplantae > Streptophyta > Magnoliopsida > Fabales > Fabaceae > Gleditsia > Gleditsia sinensis. Next base: position 24,775,272 of record CM073466.1, read on the forward strand.
CATCCATAAAGATTTCCACAAACTATTCAGCCATTTCTGTGAATATTGCCATCATGCATCGCTGGAACGTTGCTGGAGCATTGCACAGCCCGAATGGCATCCTTCGAAATGCAAAGGTACCATAAGGACATGTGAATGTGGTCTTATGCTGATCTTCTGGTGCTATGGCGATCTGGTTATACCCTGAGTACCCATCCAGGAAGCAATAATATTCCCTCCCAGCAAGTCTATCTAGCATTTGATCGATGAATGGCAGAGGGAAGTGATCCTTCCTAGTGCTTTTGTTCAGCTTTCGGTAGTCCATGCAAATCCTCCAACCGGTTACCACCTTAGTGGGAATGAGCTCGTTGCTATCAGTTTCCACCACAGTCATGCCTCCTTTCTTGGGCACACACTGGACTGGACTCACCCAAGAGCTATCTGATATAGGGTAAATGATTCCAGCATCCAGCCATTTGATGATCTCCTTCTTCACTACTTCCTTCATTATTGGGTTAAGCCTACGCTGAGGTTCAATGGACCCTTTTTCATTGGTTTCCAGAAGGATCTTATGCATGCAAAATGAGGGACTGATTCCCTTAATGTCAGCAAGTGTCCAGCCAATTGCCTTCCTGAATTTCTTCAGTGTCAGGACCAATTTCTCCTCTTGCTCCTCTGTTAGAAATGCTGAGATAACGACAGGAAGAGTGGCTGTTTCTCCTAGATATGCATACTTGAGGTGAGCTGGCAGAGGCTTCATCTCCAGAGCTGGTGGTTCTTCCATTGGTGCTTTTAGCAGTCTTGAATCTGTCGTGGTTTCGAACAATGGCTCCTTCTTACTGAAGCCTTGTGTGAAATCAATCCAAGCCCATTCCTTCTCATCTTCTCCTTCGGACTCTGAGTGATCTGTCCACTCTGCTGGTGATGACTCCTTGCAGCATCTTTGCAGTTGTTCTGATGCTAATGTATCTATCATTGACACTACAGCACATTCCTCTTCTTCACTGGCAAACCTCATGGTCTAGAGCACATTGAATGTAACCTGCCCATCATGTACTCTCATAGTTAATTCACCCTTCTGAACATCAATGAGTGTCCGGCCAGTTGCTAGGAATGGTCTGCCTAATATAATAGGTACTTCTGCGTCAGCTTCATAATCCACAATTATGAAATCTACTGGGAAGATGAACTTGTCCACCTTAACTAAGACATCCTCTATTTTTCCCTCTGGGTGTGCAATGGATCTATCTGCCAATTGCAGTGTAACTGTGGTAGGCCGAGCTTCTCCAATTCCTAGCTTTTTAAAGATGGCGATTGGCATAAGGTTGATACTTGCTCCCAAATCACAAAGTGCCTTGCCGAAATACTGGTTTCCAATCGAACAAGGTATGGTGAAACTGCCTGGATCTTTAAGTTTAGGTGGCAACTTATTTTGCAGTACAACATTGCATTCTCTTGTGAGGGCAATGGTTTCAAACTCGCCAAACCTCCTTTTCTTTGTCAGAATGTCCTTCATGAACTTCACATAATTGGGCATCTGCTCCAGTGCTTCCACTAGCAGAATGTTGATGTGTAGCTGTTTCAGGACATCCAAGAACCTTCTAAATTGCTGGTCATTCTGCTGCTTCTGAAATCTTTGAGGGAAAGGGGGAGGTAGCTTGGATTGCTGCATATCCTGCTGCAGCAAAGTTGACGACTTTTGCTGCAGCATAGCTGCAGCATTCTCTCCAGAGATGTTTTCGTCCTTGCTTATCTCCTCCTTTTGCTTTTTCTTGGCGTTTTCGTTCTCCAGGGGTGTAGTGGAGTCTGTCTGGTCTTGCTCTCTTGCTTTTGGTGTTTCCACCATCTTTCCACTCCTCAGGGCTATGGCTTTACAGTGTTCTTTCCCCTCTCTCCTAGGGACTTCAGTATTGCTAGGAAGTGTCCCTGGGGGTCTGCTTTTCAGTTCATTGGCAAGCTGTCCCACTTGAGTCTCCAGATTCCTCAGTGAGGCTGCTTGACTCTGGATTAAAGCGTCATTCCTTGCCATATACTCCTTCAACAGAGATTCTAGTGAAGTGTGGGCTTCCTGAGGCTGTTGTCTCTGTTACTGAAAGCCTGGTGGACCCTGTGGTCTTTGTGGGGCAGAGTTACTCCCTTGTCCTGCACCATAATTGCTCCAGGAGAAATTGGGGTGTTGCCTCCATCCTGGGTTATATGTGTTGGAGTAAGGGTTGTTATTGCGATTCATATTGCCCACAAAACACACTGATTCAGGGTTTGAGGGACAAGCTTCAAATAAATGAGATCCATTGCATAGTACGCAAGATGGTCCAGTTTCCTGGACTGCATTGGTTTCTTGAGGGCGATGAGACTGCTGGCTTTTCAAAACGTTGACTAGCGAGGCTAGCTGGGCTGTGAGAGAAGTCACTTCACTTACTTCATGCATGCCTGTTGCTTTCTTTCCGTTTGAAACCCTGTCCATTGGCCATTGGTAGTTGTTACTGGCCATTCTTTCGAGCAACTCATATGCTTCATTGTATGTTTTGGACAAGAGTGCCCCATTGGCCACTGCATCTACTATGGTCCGGGTTTGGGCATTGAGACCATTATAAAAGGTCTCCATCTGAATGCAGTAAGGGATTCCATGATGTGGGCATCTCCGTAATAGCTCTTTATACCTCTCCCACGTCTCATACAAAGATTCACCTTCTAATTGCTGGAAAGAGGTGATGTCGTTTCTCAATCTGGCATTTTTGGTAGGCGGGAAGTATTTCAGCAGAAATTTTTCTGCCAAATCACTACAGTTAGTGATAGAGTCAGGTGGCAGAGAGTTTAACCAGGCTCTTGCTCGGTCTCTTAATGAATAAGGAAACAGCTTAAGCCTGAGCACTTCTTCTGTTACACCATTCATTTTAAAAGCATCCGTGACTTCCATGAATACTCTTAAATGAAGGTGGGGGTCCTCTGTAGGCATGCCATTGAATTGCCCAGCAGTTTGCAGCATCTGGAACATTACTAGTTTAATTTCAAAATGTAGAGCCTCAATCTCTGGTCTCACAATGCTTGGGTTCAATCCATTCAGATTTGGTTGAACGTAAGCATTCAAGACCCTATCTCTATCGTCCATGTTGTCTGTTCCATTTTGATTTGCCATCTCCGCCTGCTGCTGGTGTGTTAGCTGTCCTCTTCTTCTTCTCAGAAGTGTTCTTTCTATTTCTGGGTCAAGGGGCAGAAGTTCTCTGTCAGCCCTGCTCATACACCGTGTCACCTGCTCAATCAGGACACTAGAATAAAAGCACAACAATCCTTCACACAGTAGGATATCTAAAAACAATTTTCAAAGTTTGACACTCCCCGGCAACGGCGCCAAAAACTTGTTGGGATACGTTTGTGTGTTATTCATACAAAGATGAATACAATATCGGTACGCAAGTGCACGTATCGTGACCAAGTAATAAAGTGATGAGTGAGTATCGTCCCACGAGGAGTGAACTGAAACTGTCTAGATACCTTGCTGTATGAATGCTGTAGCAATGTCAAGTTGTTTAACAAAATTGGAATACGCTTGGTTCATCCGATTTTTACTGTGACTAAAGTGAAGAGTATTGGGGAATATAAAAGGAAAAATGTAAGGGGATCTGGGGTGCTCGGGGTTGCCATGGACTTCAGCATTCAGAGATGCTGTAGACTTTGCTGCAGCAAGGTCCCTGGTGCTAAACTTAGTCCTGAATGGAGTCTTCCCAGACTGCCATTCCTTACAACTCTAAGGTTCAGACACGCATTCCTGCCTTAGTCCTCACCTCTTAGTTGTGCATGCATTTCGTTATGGACTAATGGGGTACCCGTATATCCCTACATGAGGTAACCCCCTACAATCAGCCTCTTTTTCTAGCCTCCATTACCCTCCCAGGTGAATGGTGGCCTTGGATTTCTTCCTTCAAACTTCCGTTATTAAGGAAAGAAAAGTTACTGGAACAACAGCTGAATGTAAACAAAACTGCAGCAAATGTACTCACGTTAAAAATGTGCCTCAATCCATTACAACCCCTTGTGCAACCCCAGCTGGAAACTAGCCGAGCCTCATGGGTGCACTAGTTACAAAAGGTTTTGAAACTCTAGTATGCATTCTAAAAGATAAAAACTTGTTGCAAAATGCGGTTCTTTCTTTTCCTTTGATAAACAACAAAACCTCCGTAGAAAAACTAAGTTTCTTCCTACACTACTTCTCTCCTCCCTTATGCTGCACCTTCCGGTGTTATCAGCACTCTCTGTTGTGGAATGATTTTTCTACCTAATTCTCCTTTCTTCCTTTTTCTCATGCCCCCTTTCATTCTCTATTTTTCGGTCTTTTATCAGCAGCCTCTGTGGTCCCAGAAAAGCTCCCTAGATGCTGCCATTCCTTCTGCTCTGCAGCAGGCGCCCTTGCAGCTTTTATACTCTCCACTTTTAGTAGTGGAGGTAGTCCTGTACTAACGGCTTGTAGTGACCCTGCTGCTTTCTGCCTGCACTGCTGCTGTCTGCTGCTGCACCAAATCAAACAGAATCAGGGTATTTCGGGAGGAAGGGGTAGCTCACCCTCTATCACTTGTGGTTCTGCTATCATTGCCACAGATGCTCAGTGAAATGCTGCAACAATGGGTAGCTGGTGTCATATCTAGACGAGTCATCCTTTTTTATTAAATCAGAGGGCAAAAGTGCTTAAAACACCAGAAAATTCAGTAAATAATTATGGGAAATGCATGGAAACTATAGTGAAATGCAGTTAACACAATGCAGTTATTAGAAATATTTTGATGAAACATTATGGTATGTGAGTATAATAAACATACTTGTTATTAAAATCGTAATTTTGGCTATTAATTTGAAAAGAAAAGAAATAAGCACGGTTACATGGCAATCCGTGTGCTACACCAGTAGGGGACGCCCTACCAACGGTTATGATTATGTTAATGAGAAAATAAAGAGAAAGTGTGCGGTGTCGGATGGAGCGAGAAAAGCCTGTACCACAGAGTATAAAATACTCACCCTGACCAAGATAGCTTGATATGAGAATAAATTGATAGTCATCATATGATATTCTGAAAATAGTTAATTCTATCATACATGTCATTACTATACGATTTTCATATGCATAGATAAAGTGTATTCATGTGACCAAAGGTATTTGCTATAGTTTATACAGATAAACATGACGTGAATGAGCTATATTGATCATGATTTATTGTTGAACTTACTAGGATTTAATTCTCACTATATTTCCATGTCATGTTCAGAAAATTAGTTATGCAGATTTTTCTACGGCTCTGGCTTTTAGTGCACGTTGGATCACGTTGCTCTATGGTGGGAAGATCTCATAAGCAAATAAAATATTTGTGGTCGAGTTGCCTCATCCCAATGAAGGTGCAACCAATCGTACCTGTATCTCTGAAATTGGTCAACCAGAATAAATAAGATGTAGATATTTATGTGTTTGATATGTTGTACGTACATTTTGATTAATGACGTGTATGTGAACTCTATAATAATAATAATAATAATAATAATAATAATAATAATAATAATAATAAAAGTTGTTACAGGTTGTTAACTCCAAGATAACGGTTTGTAATAAAGTAAATGTTCTGGAAATATATGTTAATATCTTTTTGGATGTATGAGTGAAAATTTGCACATATAATTGGAATTTACAAGTTGTGGTTGGATTGAATTTAAGAGCAGGGAATCTATAAAGATAATGTTTTAAATGATAGATTTTACTGATATAAAGAATTCAAAGACAATTTAGTTTTCAATAATATTATTTACAAGCATTATAAGAAAGGAAGGTTTGCCCATGGAAATTTAAAATTTGAGGTATGCGAAATGGGTAATTCATGTGAAGGACTCTTGGATAGATATATGCTTTTCAATATTGATTGTTAAGACATTGTTTAAGCATGTTAAAGAATAAAGTCAAAATAGGTTGACCTTGTTTAAGTGTTTTGAAGTACGTTCTAGCTGATACAGGAGTTGCAAGTAGTGAACAATCAGTGAAAGTATGTACCTAGTAATTTAGTTTTAACTTTAGCAGCCCATAAGTTATTACAAAAAGGGTGCCAAAGATATTTGGCAATGGTTAGAGATGTTGATATAAAGTATAACAATGTAATCAAGTTCCAATGGTTAGGGAATTTCCTGATGTGTTCCCAAAAGAATTGCCTAGATTATGCCTGAAACGAGAAATAGAATTTGATATTGATTTATTTCTTGGAACCCAACTATTATATATATATATATATATATATATATATATATATATATATATCCCTATATAGAATGATATCAACTAAACTTAAGGAACTAAAAAAAATTAGTTACAAGACTTGTTAGAGAAGGGATTTATACGCCCCAGTACTCTCTTTGAGGTGCTCTAGTCCTATTTGTGAAAGAGAAAGATGGATCACTGTTGTTATGCATAGATTACAGATAATTGAATAAAGTGAAAGTGAGTAATAAATACCCATTACCTTGTATAGATGATTTGTTTAACCGAATATAGTGTGCTCAATGTTTTTAAAAAAAAAATTGATTTGAGATCTAGATATCATCAATTAAGGATAATGGAAGAGGATATTTCAAAAATAGCTTTCAGGACTCAATATGAGCACTACCAGTTCTTAGTTATGTCATTTGATTTAACAAATGCCCCAACTGCATTTATGGACTTTATGAATATAGTACTTAAGCCATTCTTGGATCAACTTGTTATTGTATTTATTGATGATATACTAGTATATTCCAAATTCAAAGGATCATAAATAACATTTGCGGATAGTTTTACAAACTCAAAGGGAACATCAACTATATGCTAAGCATTCAAAATGTGAATTCTGGCTTAAGAAAGTAGAAGCGGTACAGTAATGGCCATGTCCTACTACAGTTACATTTGAAGATCCAAATTCAATTTACACTTCTTGTGGTTATCTGTCGTTCAATCTATTTGAGCTGTAGTTGGATCAGGAACATAAAAAAAATGCTTGTAAGGCATCAATCAACTCATTAGTATTAGAAGCTAAGATGAGAATTCATCGTGCTGAGTGTGAGATAAACCTTTGTTCCATAGCTTGATCAAGAGAAGACAAAAAACCATCAAAGAAGTGATTAACATTTAACAAACTTATCGGTTTGTGATGCATATTCAGTTGTGCCTAAGAGATAATTTGGAAAATCTTCTCTAAAGTACCAAAACCACCTAATAAGGCAATGAAGGCATCAACATTGCTCATCACTCTTCTCCAATTGTATTCCCTATTATGTTGGATGCAGTTAGAGCTATAAGAATAATACTTAGAACTTGACATCCTCCTGCATGTGCAGCTGTAGACACGCATACCTCCACCATTGACTAAATGAATTCTTCTCCTTGCCAGCATCATACCCAGATTTTGTGCTGGTTTCACATACTCTCCATCTTTTTCAGGACAGGAATCACAAAAGACATAAATATTTTGAAACTGATGGAATGTGGTTCCCTCCATAATTTAACTCTCCCTAACTTTGAGTATGAAGGTAAAGATACTAATGTGTGCATTTATAGAACTCAGAGAAGGACATACTTATAATAGTTATGCAAATAGGTCGGGTATAATTACAACAGCTATGTGAGTGGCCAGTGGATATCATCTAAATTGATGGTGAATTTCTAAAATGACGGAACACATGCATATGTATAGTAGTTATGATTGTGGCTCATATTAAGCACATAAAGAGAATAAGATTAAGGTATCACCAGAATTTTTCTTTTTCCTTGTAATAATTAATGAAGCATTGATGTCTTTGATTCTTGTGTAGAAGTTGTAAGTGATAGGCATCATTGTAAAAAAAAGAGTGAAAATGCAAACCAGTTAGTTATTGAAGAGAGATAATCAAATGATTTATCTTGTTTTTCCTAATGTTCTTACCAGTCGATTATTAGTATTATTAAATGGACTAGTTATTTTAGAAATTTTTAATTTATACTGGTTTATTTTACAGTTGATCGATTACATCTATTTAGAAGTAATCAAATGCATCCTGCCAGTTAACTACATGCTCTTTATTTTTCACAAACTTTTATAAGCTCAGAAGTGCTTTTTGTCCATGTGATATTCTTCCATCGAATAACAGTAGCTTTCAATTAGATTTTGGCACGTATATTCAAAACTTGCAGCCACCAATTTTTTCCGAAAGAACAACTAAGTTATGTTTATAGTTTTACAAGAACTATGATCACTAATTTTAGTTCTCTTCAATGCTTTGTCCAAACTTTTTACTTTCTATTTTGGCACCGTTCTCTATTATGCTTTTTGCTTGTTCTACTGTATCCTCCCTCATTATTTTTTGGCATTAAATGCAAGGTTCTTTTCTCTCATTACAAAGAAAATTAATTTCTTTTATTTGAAACTCAATTATTATGGTGTCCAAGTGGTTAGTAGGTTAAATTAATGGAGAATATTTTGAGAACCATGTTCGAAAGAAATGTAAAGCGATCAAGGTATTTGTGTTAAGGGTTTATATGATGCTAAGTTGAGTCTAGTACCTAGGATGTGAATAATGGTTGAAAAAGGATATTTCAGAAGAAGCCATAGATTGTGAATATGGATAACTTGAAGGCAATAAAGATATAGTAAGATTTGAAAGAATTGTATTAGCATCATGGTAAAAAGAAGATACAAGTAAAATAGTTTTCGTTGTTTTTTATGTCAGTAAGTAAAAAATTGAATATATTATTTCAAGAAAGCTATTCAAGAACCTTTAGGATCTTAGTTAGATTATATTATAGCATATAGTAAATCTAAATTATGTGTTTACGCATTAGAAGTTATGCTTCAGGTATCTTTATATAATTTTGGTGAAAGTTGAGAGGAATTATTTGTCCTTAGTCGAACTTGCCCATATCAGTAATAATCAGACCAATATACAAATGGCATCATTTGAGGTTTTACATGAACATCGTAGGTCTCCTAATAAGTGAGTGAGTTAAGTAAAGTTATGCTTTTGGAATCTAATTTGAAATAACATACAATAGATAGAATATGACTAACCTAAATTGATGATGCTAGTTTGGAGAGCATGCTTCAAGCATATGTCTTTGAGTTTAGTGAGAGATCTGTTAATAGAATTCGCCTATAATAAAGTGATATTAGATTACTTAAAACCTTATGTAAGAGATGTTACTAACTTTCTGTTAAATGATTTAGTGGGATCAGACTTATTGTAAATGTCGTTGATAAAGTGAAATTGATTAGGAAAAGAATACAAGCAACTCTATACAGGTCAAAATTTTATAAAGACCATGAAAGACGTAATGATGTTTGTAAAGAAGGAACATGTTAAGCTATAGTATATAGGCTCTTTTGAAATCTTGAACAACGTAGGTATAATAGTATATCGCCTAGTCTTGCCATTGGGATTAAGTGATGTTGATACAATCTTTCTTTCATCAATGCTAAGGAAGTATCTATCAGATTCTTCTCATGTTATCAAATTCCAAGAAATTCCATTAGACAAGAATTTGGCTTAATTATGAAGGAAAAAAATTATGTTTATTGTTGATCGTCAAGTGAAGAACTTATGGTTGAAGGAAATCCCAATGATTAAGGTTATATGAAAAAATCACTCAAGTGAATAGACTTCTTAGGAAGTAAAGATGATATACCAAACAAATATCCCTAATAGCTTAAGTAGTGAGGTTAATAACTGTAATTTATACCTTGGCTTCATTCCCTACTTGCGATAGGATGGATTGAAATCCGGTGACAAAATTTCTTAAGGGGGGAGAATATAACACCACTAAGATTTAATAATTTTCATTTAAGTATGGATTATTAAAAGAAATAAAGGAGTAAGGATGTAATCGAAAGGTTTTAAGGATGAAAATGAAAACTTATTATTATTTTTGGGTTCAAATTGTAATTTTCTAAAATTTTAGAGGTCAAAATGTAAATAATGAAATTTGCAAAGACTTCCTCTAACAATTAGCAAATTGCTAATTGGTACCTTCATTATTATTTAAAAAAAAGAGATGAAAATTTTCCAAGGGAATGAATAGTATGAATAGTAACTTTCCTCTCTTGTCATTTTCTCTGTCTCTAGTTCTGGAGTACCTTTGAGCCTCTGATCTCAATACTACGGGTACTACTAGATTCAGAATAAAGAGTACTATGATATTGGTTGAATAATTTTTCAAATCAGCCACAGAATCGCCGCATATAGGAAGTAGAAAATCTTAGAAAAAGATAAGTTTTAAAACTTCTAATTACAGAACTCAAAATGAAAATCTGACAACGTAGATGGATTTAGAAGAAAGATAAACTATATGATATGAAGTTTTACAGTTATCTGACAACTTTTGAGGTCATGAACAATAACTCCGATCGATGTGAATAGTGATTCTGGTAGGTGTGAACAATAACTCTTGCCAACATGAATAATGATTCCGGCCAATGTGAATAGTTTTTTCGCCCAATGAATAGTGACCATCAGCTAACCAGCGTTGACCAGGCTCCCAAAATCATTTCTTAGGTTTTTGGACCCTTCATACTCATTTTTAAGGTCTATTTGGTCAAATTTAGATTGGAAAAGTGCATTTTGGAGCTGTCCAACCTAGAGCTCTTATCTTATGAGTAGATAATTCTTTATATGACTTACTCTATGCTCTTCTTAAACTTTAAATGTATAATTGATTCTGTTTACAAGTTATTTATATTGTTATTGTAACAACTCCATATTTTTTTACATATATACATATATATTTGTAAAATCCCATGAAGTCATTACCTCTTTACTTTTAACTATTTAACTCATACTAACATTCAATTAAATTAACCAAGCATAATTAAGGTTTATGGTATACCCATAACACTGATAAAATTTTGAGTTCACATACACATCATTAATTAAAAAAGTTCGTACAAAAATGAAACACATATATGTCCACATCTTATTCACCCATATTGACAAGTTTCAGGTATACGAGTACGGGTGGTTGCACCTTCACCGAGATCTAAGCCAACTTGACCCAACATACGCTAAAAGCTGGTCATAGAGAATATTTGCATATTTATTCATCTAAGCAAGATATGAAAATATTGTGAGAATTAAATCCTAATAGGTTCAACAATAAATTATAATTATCATCAATATAGCTCATTATGTCATGTTCATCTGTATAAGCTACAACCAATACCTTAGGTCACCTGAATATACTTTATCTATGCACATAAAAATCGTACAATAATGACATGTATGGCATGAATAAATTTTTTTCAAATATCATATGATGGCTATCAAATTATTTTCTTATAAAGCTACCCCGATTAGGGTGAGGACTTTCTACTTTTCGGTATGGGCTTTTCTCGCTCCGTCTAAGATGGCATACTTTCTCTTTCTTTTCTCAATTTCATAGTCATAGCCGTGAGTAGGGCATCACCTGCTGGTGCACCACAAGGACTACCATGTGATTGTGCTCGTCTATTTTCTTTTCATATTAATAGCCAAAAATATGATTTTAATAACAAGTATGTTCATTATACTCACATTTCATAATTTATCATTAAAGTATAATCATTACCAAAAATCATTGGTAATCATGCCATGAACATAATCATTTTCAAATATCACTTTATGAAATATTTCCATGTCAAAATTACACACTTAAGATTCATGCAATGGCAATAGCTAGGGTATACACTAGTCATTTATAAGATTCTTCTTCTTTCTTAAATATTTTTTTATCTCTCACAAATCAAAGCATAACTCCCTCATTTTAACACCGATTGAGGCTATTTTTGTGTCCATTTAAAGCTAAGACAAACCTATAAAACTATTATGTTGAAAATTTTAGTGAAATCATAAGGAATTTTTGAGTTATTACTCCATCAAATTCAAATTCATTTCTTCCCGGGTAGGTTCTGATCTCTACTTACTAATCTAATCATATCTCCCTCCTATAAACTATAAATTCAGTGATTTCAGTGGTTAAAAATTTGTGAGTCATATATCTATATTTGTCATGTTACACATTTCTTTTAATTCCCTACAAATATTCCCAAAAATTTAAAAATAGAAGCTTACTTAATAGATTCTTACTTGGTTAACTATTTTCTGACCATTACTTACTAATATGACCATATCTTCCTAATATGGATTGCAAATTGAATGATTCCAGTGGCTCAAAATTCGTTAGACATATATATAAATATTTTTCATATTAACCAATTATTTTAGTTCCCTATAGATTTTTTTCTAAAAATTCAAAAATAGAAGCTTCCCTGGTGACTCTGAAATCCAATTATCGTAGCCTAGCCTTTCCTAAAGTTCTAGTTCATCCTTTTATTAAGTCCTCTTCCATTTTTCTTCCAAATTTCTATCTAACCATAGAATTACTCATCTCAACATTTAATTATATTTCTTACTTAACTTAACATATTCCATCATCCACTTCAAAAGAAAAACATAATCAAATCATGCATCACTAACGGTGTTTCTCAATAGAAATTTTTCATGGTCTTCCCCTAGGTGTTTAAGGCCATAATTAATTTACCAACCTAACCTTCTTCCATCCATTTTTACCATATCCCAATATGCATCACAGTAGTACAAAAATCCCTAAAAGGTCGCCACCCATTGCCATGCCTAAGCAAAAAATTTCCATACCAATATATGCATTCAAACATCCATCACATGCAAGATCAACATGTAACATGATATGTGGCCAATCATCAAAGTAAAATTTTTTATCAAAGTTCTAGGATCAAAATCCTATATAAATGTTACAAATTTCAAATATTTTCTTCAAAAAGAGATATTGTTAAACCTACCTAAAGATCTCACTAGTTCACTTAGTTAATTCTTTTTCTTGTTTCCTCTTGAAGGAAGTGACAAGACTCCTCCCTTCCCTTACCTTTTCCAGTAGCTTAAATAAGAGAAGGAGGGTGAGTTTTGAACCCCAAAGATGAAGAGAAAAGATGGATTCAAGTGGAGATTAAGCTAACTTACCTTGAGTACTTAGTTCTCTAAACTTCTTCTTCTTCTTCTTCCTTCCTCTCTTCTCCTCTCTTTCTCTCCTTTCCTTACTCTACCTTGCTTTTTTTTTCCTTCTCCCTCACTTGGATGAAATTCTAATCTTATAAGAGTGGCTTTTTCTTAAATAAATTATAAAGTGGTCGTCCTCTCATAATTATGGGTCTACCTTATCACAGTTACGATGCACTTGGCTACTTTAAGGGGGAAGCGACTCGTGTTCTTGTCTTTCTCTTTGTTAGTCAAGATATGCATAGAAAAATGAGATTTGTATTTGAAAATCATGATAAAATGTTCTTAAGACGAGGGACAAGGTCCTTTTGATTTAGTTATTCATTTCCTTTTTCTTTTGTTTCACTCAAGTATGATAGGTTTGTATTTTTAGGTGCCAAATTTTCAACCCTTGTGTCTCCCTTACTTGACTGAAATTATTTGTACTAGATAAGGATGTTTTGTCATAATTCCATATATTATTACCTTCTATATCATCACATGGCTTGCTAAAATTATTAGTGTAAGATATAGATGCTTTGTCCTAATGCCATGTGACCTAATCTTGATTATTATTACATTACTATTTCATCACATGGTTCTTATTTTTCCCTCTTGGATTTAGGCTCATTCTTGCCTTTTTCCATTGCTTTGGCTGAAATTCTATCTCTCATGGAGGGCTTGGTCACATTTTAATGATTTTTGGGCTACTGGTCGAACTTCTATATCCTAGTCCAAGTCTATGTTATATCTCTTGCTTGGATTCTCCAATTGGCTTGCAAGACCTTTACTTACTTCCAAAAATTTATCTTTCTTACCCAAGAATTTTGTCTCTCTTTAGGATATTATTTCTCTTTTTACCTATTCCCTTATTGTCAGAAACATTTTCTATGCATACACTTAAGGTGAAGAATTTCTAAAGCTAATATTTTTTCTTAGATTTCAAAAAGTTGTTTAATAAGTTTTATTTCCTTAATTAAATATTTATGTTCCTTTATTAATAAAAGAAATGAAATATGGGATGTTTCATTTATATGTCTCTGAAATGGATTAAATTACCTAATTTGTTTATAATATGGCATATAGTTCAAGAAGAATATAGTTTTGAAAATGGATTTTTGAACTCATTGAATATGCGATTTTAAATGTATTTCTCATCATATGGTAAAGGAAATATATTGTGCACGTGGTATTGATATGTAAAGTGGTGCGTATTGTCGCAAGTACACCCAAATTGATACCTTACCATAAAACTAACCTGTAGTAGTTGGAGTAAGGGTTGATCCCACAGAGACTGGAATTACCTTATGTGATTGATAAAGGGGGAGATTGATAATTTCAAATAAAACTAAGTAAACAATAATGAAAGTAAATAAGAGAGAGTGATTAATGATAAAGACGTTGGTTTCGGTTGATATCTACCATCAAGGGATTGCATTGATCATTGACAACATAATCAATCTATAATTGAATATCTATCATTGTGTTTCTAACCTTGTTTCTCCTTAAGTCTAGTAAATTAATGACAATCACACCAATTAAACCCTAATTAACAACCAATCCTTTAGCACATCGGTAAAGCATAACTTATTAATCGCACGAAGAACTAAAGAAACTGACAGAGCTAAGCAAATATAAACATATCAGTTATAATTTAATTTAGTTAATTATTCATCATAGGTTCAATGATTTATAATCTAAAATCCTCAAACCTATTTGCCTCATGAATCACAGAATTGAAGACTTTGTTCAAAACATAATTTAGCAATAGATTAAGACAGAAAATATACTAGTAGGCATCTTAGCAATCATATGAATAATCATTGAGAAGAAGAACAGATAAATAATCAATACTCAATTCAAATTGAAATAATAAAATCAAATCCAAATCTCACAATGCATGAAGATCCCTTGAAGTTTCAATCTACCTCTACCAACTAAAAAAAATAGCCACACAGGGCCATAAGAAATTCTAAAGAAGAATTGAAAAATGTAACTAAGAACTTGGATGAATGATTGAATGAATTCTCTATTTGATTTCCTCCCTTTTTATAGATTAACTCCTCCTAATCGAAGTAGGAGTGTATCTAGGTCAAATCTCAGCCCATCAGACTTCAATTGGAGTCAAAAAGACCTAAAATTGACGAATTCGGCAAACTTATACGGCAGCGAGCGCCGTGGCGCTTTAGAATTTCAAAGAAGGGGTGCCGCGGTGCCCTTGGGCCAGTGCTGCGGCACTCTAGATGTGTCCTCATGCGGCACCACTCCTGATTTTTCAAAGTTCCAAACAAAAATCTTGTAGCTCTATTTCTCTTCTTTCTATAGCCGCTGGAATCACCTCAATCGGAGTCCAAATGAGTGAGATATGCCTCAATTAGTGACGAAGGGTCAGAAATAAGCATTTTTC
This sequence comes from Gleditsia sinensis, assembly GCA_037074535.1. NCBI lineage: Eukaryota > Viridiplantae > Streptophyta > Magnoliopsida > Fabales > Fabaceae > Gleditsia > Gleditsia sinensis. The sequence continues at coordinate 24,790,672 of CM073466.1, forward strand.
CATAATTTTCTCTCTATTTTCCTCTTCTTTCCTTCTTTATTATTACTAAAACATAAAACAAAAAACTCAATTAATTCACATCTATTCTCTACTTAAATTAAATAAAACTAACTAAAATAATGCTAACAACATGCTTAAATTACAGCATGTCAAATACCCCCACGCTTACTCTTTTGCTTGTCCTCAAGCAAACATTGATTCATGTGAACAATATTCAAAATATGATATGAGTGAATGCCTTACCAATGCACTGCCTCAAAGTGAAAATTGTATGCCCTTGAAGAAATTTCAAAAAAATTTCATGATCATGTACAAAATTTAATTCACATGCAATCCATGATTTTATTCTCTAAAATCCTTAGTGTGTGTGTGTCTTTGAATGATTTCATTTTTTTTTACCCAGATGAGTTTATATATATCAAGAATTGTAGTTTGGATCTCTATTTATGATTTTCATAGGCTTATTTTTCCTGCTACTCTCCACTAATGTAGGCTAAAACTACTTGTTAGGATCAAAAGGACTAAATTCAGCTTGTAATGTGGCTAGGTTATGGGGTGAGATATAAGATATAGTTTGAAGCTCAACCACCCAACACCACATGATTAACTCTAATCTATTTGAGCTAATTCTCAAGATTAGGAAATTTTCCTCCCACACTTATTTCCTTGCTTTACTACATTCTACTTTTCCTTGATTCTCTATTTCTTCTCTTTCAATCACTGAATATACTTTCATTAGTCTTTTGAGACTTTTTCTTTTCTTTTAATTTCTTTTCTTTTCTTTTGTCCTAGCTCTACCTGTAACAACCTTTTTTTTTCTTTATTATTATACAATATTGAGTTCACATACACGTCATTAATCAAAACGTACATGCAACATATCAAACACATAGATATTTACATCTAGTTTATTTTGGTTGACCAATTTCGGAGATACAGGTGCGAGTGGTTGCACCTTCACCGGGATCTGAGCCAACACGACCACAAACATCTTATTTGATTCTGAGATCTGCTCAATATAAAGTAACTTGATCCAATCTGCACTAAAAACCAGAGCCATAGAAAAAGCTGCATAACTAATTTTCTGAACATGATATGGAAATATAGTGAGAATTAAATCCCAGTAAGTTCAACAATAAATCATCATCAATATAGCTCATCACGTCATGTTCAGCTGTATAAACTACAAAAAATATCTTTGGTCACATGAATGCATTATATCTACGTACATAAGAATCATACTGTAATGATATGTATGACAGGATTAACTATTTTCAAAATATCATATGATGGCCATCAACTTATTCTCATTTCAAGCTACCCCGGTCAGGGTGAGTATCCTCTACTCTCTGGTACGGGCTTTTCTCGCTCCATCCTACATGGCCCACTTTCTCTTTCTTTTCTCATTATCATGATCATAACCGTTGGTAGGGCGTCCCCTACTGGTGCACCATACGGATTGCCATGTGACCGTACTCTTTTCTTTTGACAATGATAGGCAAAAATATGCTTTCAATAACAAGTATGTTCATCAAAATATAATTATTACCAAAAATCATTGGTAATCATGCCATGAACATAACCATTTCAAATATCACTTTATAAAATATTTCCATGTCAAAATTTCACACTTAAGATGGTAAGAAGTTCATACAATGGCAATGGCTATGGCTATACTAGTCATTTATTAAGATTCATCTTCCTTTTTAAATACTAATTTTATTTCTTTATTTTCTTGATGCATGTTTTCATCCTATCTAACCTTCTCTTACAAATCAGAGCATAACTCCCTCAATTTAACTCTCATGTAGGTGATCTTGGTGTCAATTTCAAGATAAAACAGTTATCTAAAAGTATTATGTTGAATATTGTAGCTAAATATTAAGAAATCAAGGTGATATTACTCGCTAAATGTATAGGTTATTTCTTCTCAGATAGGTTTTGACCTCTACCTACTAATCGGACCATATCTACCTCATATGAACTCTAAATTGAGTGATTTTAGTGGCTAAAAATCTGTGACACACATATATATAATTTTTATGTTAACCATTTATTTTAATTCCATACAAATAATTCCCAAAAATTAAAATACAGAAGCTGTCCTAACATATTCTTCCCTGATGAACCATTTTCTGACCTTTGACTACTAATAAGCTCATATCTACCACATATGGACTCCAAATTGAATGATTCCAGTGGTTAAAACTCCATGACACACATAGCTATAATTCTTATGTTAACCATTTATTTTAATTCCATACAAATAATTCCCAGAAATTAAAATACTGAAGTTGTCCTAACTTATTCTTCCCTGATGAACCATTTTCTGACTTTTGACTACTAATCGGACCATATCTACCTCATATGGACTCCAAATTGAATGATTCCAGTGGCTAAAAATCCGTGACACATATATCTTTAATTCTTATGTTAACCATTTATTTTAATTCCTTATAGATTGTTCCCAGAAATTAAAATACAGAATCTTAAAATTCTGCCACCCATAGCCATACCCATACAGAACTATCTACACCATCCTAAGTATTCAAACATACATCACATGCAAGATCAATATGTAACATGATATAGCAACATCCATGACCAATCATCAAAGTTCTAAGATCAAAATCTCATATAAATATTATAAGTTTCAAAAGTTTTCTTCAAAAAGAAATATTGTTAAAATTACCTGGAGCACTTAGTCTCCTAGACTTCTCCTTCCTCTTTCTTCCTTTCTTCCTCTCCTTTCCTCACTCTACCTTGCTTCTATTTTTCCTCTCCCTCACTTGGACGAAATTCTAATGTTGTAAGGATGGGTTTTCTTATATAGACCACCCAATAATTCACCTTTCATGATCATGGGTCAACTTTATCACAATTAGGATACACTTTGTTGAATTTTTGGAAAACAAACAACTTATGTTCTTGTCTTCCTCTTCCTTAGTCAAGATATGCATAGGAAAAGGAGATTTGTATTTTGAAAATTATGATAATATGTTCTTAAGATATGGGACAAGGTCCCTTTGATTTAGGGATTCATTTACTTTTTCTTTTGTCTTAATCAATTATGATAGGTTGCCTTTTTAAGTGGCAAATTTCTAGCCCTTCAATCTCCATTATTTGGTTGAAATTATTTATGTGGGATAGAGATGTTTTGTCCTAATGCTATGTCTTATCATACCACTTGCTAAAATTATGAGTGTAGGATATAGATATTTTTGTCCTAAAGCCTTGTATTATTATGCCACTTGCCAAAATGATGAATGTAGAATCACACCATTTGCTAAATTTTTGTCTTAATGCCATGTCACCTAATCTTGATTACACCATTATTTCATCACTTTAATTTTATTTTTATTTTTATTTTTCCTCTTGGGTTTGGGCTCATTCTTGTCCATTTTCTTTACTTTAGTTAAAATTCTATCTTCCATAAAGGGCTTGGTCACATTTTCATGATTTTTGGGCTACCGGTCCAATTTCTATATCCTAGTCCAAGTCTATGTTTTATTTCTTCCTTGGGCTATCCTATTGGCTTGCTAAAAATTCATGTGAAGTAGAAAAACTCTATATGAAGTGTCCATAGGTTAAAGCCCAATTACAGGTGGAGATACTAAACTAAGTAATTAAGAAAAATTACCCTAATCCGATCTTCTTGAAATTTTAAGACCTTTACTTCACAAAAATTTATCTTTCTTTACCTAAGAATTTCACCTTTCTTTAGCATGTTTATTTCTAATATTTCCTCTTAGGTTTTCTTTCTTTACCTATTCCATTAATATTAGAACATTTCTATGCATATATGTAAGGTGAAGAATTTCTAAGAAAAATATCTAAAAATTACGGGATGTTACATTCTTCACCCCTTAAGAAATTCGGTCCCCGAATTTCAATCCATCCTACCACATGTTGGGAATGAAATTAAGGCATTATTCAAAGTTACCAACCTTATTACCTAAATAATTAGGGATATCTTTTCTGTATAACATCTTTACTTTTTAATATGTCTATTCACTTGAGTGATTTTGCCATATAACTTAACCATAAGGATTTTTTTCACTCATAAGTTCTTCAACTGATATCCTCTAGTTCGCATGGATATATCTATGGGTCGATATTAAAAAACACACATATAAAGGAACATATTCACCTTCATATTGGGTAACTATCTTTCCTTGTTCTAAACTTTTATCAAGTCATTTTTTTTTTCATATATCAACATCATCCCCTGAATATCATCATCTTAATCTATCATCTATTTTTATCCTCAAATCCTTTAATCAATATGTTAAAATAAGTAGAAATAAATCCTTCAAACCTTTAATAACGTGTACCATTGACACATGTCTAATAATTCCAACTTAACTCATCACGGTAATTCTATACAAGCTTATTAAAACCATTAGACTTATTGTCAAAAATTTCAATTATTTCTTCTATCATATACAAAAGCACATCATCCTAACTTATGTCAATCCTATTTAATTCACCCAATCATTTCGAGAAGATTTTTCCTAACAATTACTCATACATGAATTCTCAATTCCAACACAATTCACATCGTAGATACTAGACTCAATTTAGCATGATATAATCCTTTAACACAAATATCTTGATCACTTACATTATTTTCGGACATGGTTCTCAGAATATTCTCTATATTTCCAAATTAAGAGTTCAAAGACTAACTTAAATCCTACTTCCTATATTTTATTCCTTGAGAACTTTAACACCACAAATTCTCTTGATTACATTCGTCAAAACACCATAAGACCATCATCTGTCCATTCTTTTCAAACTTTTCATTACTTTAACCTATTAACAACTTAGACACCATAATAACCGAGTTTCAAAGAACAGAAATTATCTTTCATTGTAATGAGGGAAAATAACCTTGCATTTAATGCCAACCGTTAATGAGTGAAACAGACGAAAAGCATAATAGAGAATGGTGTCAAAAGCGAAATTCAAATATTTCGACAAAGCATTGAAAAATATTAAAATCGGTGGCCATAATTCTTGAAAATCTGTAAACAAAATCTATCTATGATTTCAGCAAAAATCGATGGCCGCAAATTTTGAATATATGTATCAGAATCTACTTTAAATCTATTGGTATTCGGTGGAAAGATATCACATGGAAAAAGAAACATTTCTGAGCTTATAAAAGTCTGTGAAAATCAAAGAATATGTAGTTAACTAGTAGGATGCAGTTGATTGCTTCAAAATAGATGTGATTAATCAACTGTAAAATAACCAGCCCAAATTAAAATTTCTCAAAATAGCTAGTCAACTTAATAATACTGATAGTCGACTGGCAAAAACATTGAGAATACAAAATAAATCATTTGATTGCATTTTTACTTTTTTTTTACAATGACGGCTATCACTTACAACGTTTCTACAAGAATCAAGACATCAATGCTTCATCAAAGACAATAAGAAAAAGACATATTTCTGGTGATATCTTATCTTATGCTCTTTATGTGCTTAATATAGGTCACGGTCATAAATACTGTACATATACATGCTTGCCATCATTTTTGAACTTTTTTTTACCTTTAATTTTGCTGATATCCACCAATCACTCACATAGTTGTTCTAATAATACCTGGCATATTCGCATAACTATTATAAATATGCCATTCTCTGAGTTCTATAAATGCTTACATTAGTATCTTTATCTTCATACTCAGAGTTAAGGTGATAGAAATTATGGAGGGAACCGCATTCCGTCAGTTTCGAAATATCTATGTCTTTTGTGGTTCCAGTCCTGGAAAAGATGGGGAGTATGTCAAAGCAGCACAAAATCTAGGTATGGTGCTGGCTAGGAGAAGAATTCATTTAGTGTATGGGGGAGGTAACTGTGGGTTAATGGGGTGTGTGGCTACAGTTGCACATGTAGGGGGATGCCAAGTTCTAGGTATTATTCCTACAGCTCTAGCTACATCCAGCAACATAGGGAAGACAATTGGAGAAGAATAAAGGGTAGCTTCCATGCATGAACGCATGGCTAGAATGATGAGCAATGCTGACACCTTCATTGCCTTACCAGGTGGTTTTGGTACTTTAGAGGAGGTTTTCCAAATAGTCTCTTGGGCACAACTGAATATGCATCACAAACCGATAGGTTTGTTAAATGTTAATCACTTCTTTGATAGTTTGTTGTCTTTTCTAGATCAAGCTGTGGAACAGAGATTTATCCCACACTCAGCACGACGAATTCTCATCTCAGCTTCAAATGCTAAAGAGTTGATTGATGCTTTACAAGCCTATGTTCATGTACCTGACCCAACTATTACTCAAATAGAATGGACGGCAGATAACCGCAGGAAGCGTAAATTGGATTTGGATCTTCATCTTTAAATGTAGTAGAATGTAGCTATTTTTTGTACTACTTTTACTTTCTTAGAGTCTACTTGGATACCATATTTACCAAGCATACTCCTTTAGAGTTGGTAAAACTATTTTTGAATGTTGCTTATGATCCTCTGAACTTTTGAAATATTCTAGTATATCATCCATATATATAATAACAAATTGTTCCAAAGATGACCTAATTACTATTCATTAAATCTATGAATGTAGCTAAAGATTTGTCAATTTAAATGCATCACCAAGAACTCATAATGCCCATAATAAGTCCTACATCCTCTTCTCTTATCCATAATTAATGTTACTCATATCCCAAATCTATTGGTGGAAAAATATTGAACACCTTATAATTGGTCAAACAGGTAATCTATACGAGCTAATGGGTTTCTATTCTACATTGTCACCTTATTCAACTGTCTATAATCTATGCATAGTCATAGTGATCCATCTTTCTTTCTCACAAATAGAACTAGAGCACTCCAAATAAAAGTACTAGGGCATTTAAATCCCTTGTCTAACAAGTCTTGTAACTAAATTATTATTTTTTAAATTCAATCGATATCATTCTATATAGGGATATAGATACTAGTTGGGTTCTAAGGAGTAAATCAATATCAAATTCTCAAATTGCCATGGCAAGGTTGTGTAGGGTTTCCTCCGCATTGTTTACCGAATTCCTCCTTGGTGGTACCATTTCCTACTGTCGCAAAAATATGCTGCTATTGAGGTGATCAAGCCCAATAGTTAGTTTTAAAAAATTTAACAGCAGTCATAACACCACCTCGGCATATAGATAAGAAACACCAGTAATTTCATACCTATATGAAATCACTGATCCCCTACACAGCACTACCACAACATTCTCAAGATACTATAAGATCGATTCAGATAACCATCGACCCACTGGCCATCGAGGATCGACCTGCTCTGATACCAATTATATAACAACCTTTTTTTTTCTTTATTATTATACAATATTGAGTTCACATACACGTCATTAATCAAAACGTATATGCAACATATCAAACACATAGATATTTACATCTTGTTTATTTTGGTTAACCAATTCCGGAGATACAGGTGCGGGTGGTTGCACCTTCACCGGGATCTGAGCCAACTCGACCACAAACATCTTATTTGATTCTGAGATCTGCCCAACATAAAGTAACTTGATCCAATGCTCACTAAAAACCAGAGCCACAGAAAAAGCTGCATAACTAATTTTCTGAACATGATATGGAAATATAGTGAGAATTAAATCTCAGTAAGTACAACAATAAATCATCATCAATATAGCTTATCACGTCATGTTCAGCTGTATAAACTACAGAAAGTATCTTTGGTAACATGAATGCATTATATCTACGCACATAAGAATCATACTGTAATTCTATGTATGACAGCATTAACTATTTTCAAAATATCACATGATGGCCATCAACTTATTCTCATTTCAAGCTACCCCCGTCAGGGTGAGTATCCTCTACTCTCCGGTACAGGCTTTTCTCACTCTGTCCGACATGGCCCACTTTCTCTTTCTTTTCTCATTACCATGATCATAACCGTTGGTAGGGCGTCCCCTACTAGTGCACCACACAGATTTCCATGTGACCGTGCTCTTTTCTTTTCACAATGATAGCCAAAAATATGCTTTCAATAACAAGTATGTTCATCAAAATATAATTATTACCAAAAATCATTGGTAATCATGCTATGAACATAACCATTTCAAATATCACTTTATAAAATATTTCCATGTCAAAATTTCACACTTAAGATGGTAAGAAGTTCATACAATGGCAATGGCTATGGCTATACTAGTCATTTATTAAGATTCATCTTCTTTTTTAAATACTAATTTTATTTCTTTATTTTCTTGATGCATGTTTTCATCCTATCTAACCTTCTCTTACTAATTAGAGTATAACTCCCTCAATTTAACTCTGATGTAGGTGATCTTGGTGTCAATTTCAAGATAAAACAATTATCTAACACTATTATGTTGAATATTGTAGCGAAATATTAAGACCTCAAGGTGATATTACTCCCTAAATGTATAGGTTATTTCTTCTCGGATAGGTTTTGACCTCTACCTACTAATCGGACCATATCTACCTCATATGGACTCCAACTTGAGTGATTATAGTGGCTAAAAATCCATGACACACATATATATAATTATTACGTTAACCATTTATTTTAATTCCATATAGATAATTCTCAAAAATTAAAATACAGAAGCTGTCCTAACATATTTTTCCTTGATGAACCATTTTCTGACCTTTGACTACTAATAAGCTAATATCTTCCTCATATGGACTCCAAATGGAATGCTTCTAGTGGCTAAATATCCATGACACACATAGATATAATTCTTATGCTAACTATTTATTTTAATTCCATACAGATAATTCCCAAAAATTTAAACACAGAAGCTATCCTAACATATTCTTCCCTGATGAACCATTTTTTGACCTTTAACTACTAATAAGCTCATATCTTCCTCATATGGACTCCAAATTGAATGATTCCAGTGGTTAAATATCCATGACACACATAGTGATAATTCTTATGTTAACCATTTATTTCAATTCCATACAGATAATTCTAAGAAATTAAAACACAGAAGCTATCCTAACATATTCTTCCCTGCTGAACCATTTTCTGACCTTTGCTTACTAATCGGACCATATCTACCACATATGGACTCCAAATTGAATGATTCCAGTGGTTAAAACTCCATGACACACATAGCTATAATTCGTATGTTAACCATTGTTTTTAATTCCATACAAATAAACCCAATAATTCACCTTTCATGATCATGGGTCTACCTTATCACAATTAGGATACACTTTGTTGAATTTTTGGAAAACAAACAACTTATGTTCTTGTCTTCCACTTCCTTAGTCAAGATATGCATAGGAAAATGAGATTTGTATTTTGAAAATTATGATAATATGTTCTTAAGATATGGGACAAGGTCCCTTTGATTTAGGGATTCATTTACTTTTTCTTTTATCTTAATCAATTATGATAGGTTGCCTTTTTAAGTGGCAAATTTCTAGCCCTTCAATCTCCATTATTTGGTTGAAATTATTTATGTGGGATAGAGATGTTTTGTCCTAATGCTATGTTTTATCATACCACTTGCTAAAATTATGAGTGTAGGATATAGATATTTTTGTCCTAAAGCCTTGTATTATTATGCCACTTGCCAAAATGATGAATGTAGAATCACACCATTTGCTAAATTTTTGTCTTAATGCCATGCCACCTAATCTTGATTACACCATTATTTCATCACTTTAATTTTATTTTTATTTTTATTTTTCCTCTTGGGTTTGGGCTCATTCTTGCCCATTTTCTTTACTTTGGTTAAAATTCTACCTTTCATAATGGGCTTGGTCACATTTTCATGATTTTTGGTCTATCAGTCCAATTTCTATATCCTAGTCCAAGTCTATGTTTTATTTCTTCCTTGGACTATCCTATTGGCTTGCTAAAAATTCATGTGAAGTAGAAAAACTCTATATGAAGTGTCCATAGGTTAAAGCCCAATTACGGGTGGAGATACTAAACTTAGTAATTAAGAAAAATTACCCTAATCCGATCTTCTTGAAATTTTAAGACCTTTACTTACTTCACAAAAATTTATCTTTCTTTACCTAAGAATTTCACCTTTCTTTAGCATGTTTATTTCTAATATTTCCTCTTAGATTTTCTTTCTTTACCTATTCCATTAATCTTAGAACATTTCTATGCATATATGTAAGGTGAAGAATTTCTAAGAAAAATATCTAAAAATTACGGGATGTTACACTACCCTTCCACCCTTTTATTAATGTTGATCTACAAAGCAAGTATTCAAAAATTAATCATGGAGTGAGTGAATCAGGTAAAATAAATAAATAAAGATATTAGTCACAAAATTTGGTCTTGGCTGTTTTGTGGGTATAGAATAAAATGTTAATTTAGCTCAAAATAAAGGTTCTAAGGATTTTTACTTACTTGAGATAAGCTTGAAAGGCTCAATCTCATCAAATAATACCTAAATCATCTCCTAATTATTAGTATCAGCCTAGGATTTCGCCTCAAGTAACATTTAAATAAGTTGTAGAAATTTTAATGAGATCATAAAATATTTTTGGGTTATATAATCTTTTTCTAAGTAAAAGACAAATTAAATATCCAAAATTACTGTGCAAAAGAATTTCAGAATTTTTAGAAATAGGAAATAATAAATTGAAAAGAAATTAACATTACACATAATTATGACTTTCCTACGTCTCTCAAGAGCTATAAGCATTTTAAACAATTATATCATTGGCTATTGGTTCAGCTAATACAAACTCATAGATTGAGATAAAGTTCGCATGCTCACCCTGTTTAATAACTAGAATAAAAGTGCAAAGATCATAGAAGCTTACAGCCAAGTAAATAGTGCACAAATATTAGTTATTATACAGTCATCCAGCTGAATCATAAAGCGACCCGCCCACATTTAAAATTTTACATTATCCTCAATGTAAAAGAAAGTTAAGAGTAGGAAAGGATATATGAAAACATATGAGTTAAGTGAACTTCCCTAAATTTGTTTGGGTTAGCATGAGCGTGTTGCATCATTGGAACCTGAATTTCTTTAATTTTTCACTTTTTTTTGGGTTGCCTCCCAATAAGCACCTTTGTTTAATGTCGTTGGCTCGACCCGGCTCCCTCTCTTTGTTCATGGAGGCTCTTTGATGTTCACTTTAAATTTTTGGAACTGATTCAATCCTTGAAATTCAACTGCATAACTAAAAGCCACATTAGTAATAACAAGTGGTCCTAACCAAGGGAGAGATTTCTTACCTTTAAGGGGTCTAACCCCTTTTATTTCTAGAACTTGATGCAACTTTATAGTAGAGTCTATGCCTTTAAGGTTTACAATTGTTTTTGTAATGGCATTTCTTTTTTCCTGAAGAATATGCATCAATTCCTCTTCTTTTTTAACACCTAAATTTTTTGCAACTATAATAGGAGATGCATCTCTTACTTCCAAGTATTTTAGGTGATTAGGAAGAGGTGAAAAAATTGATCCACGGTTCTGCAAAATGGAAGGTGCAAGAGTAGTATCAAAATTTGATAATTTTTTATAAGCAACCTTACCTTTTGGTGGCCCTTCTAAAAAATCATTGTGTGCAGCCAGTTTCTCCTTTGTTTCTTCATGCAAGTCTATCTCACCATCATCTTCTACTGTAGATTTTTTCACACTTTCCTCCATTTTATCCTTTTCATCTAATTCAAACACATCGTATGCCAAAGAATCAAGTACATCAATGGAATAAACAGGAGTATTATTACCGGGGTGTTTCATGGCCTCATACATATTGAATTTTATTACTTCACCATCAAATTTCGTAGTGAGTGTACCATTATGAACATCTATCTTGGTTTTAGAGGTTTTCAAGAATGGTCTCCCTAATAATATTAGAGAAGTAAAATCCCCATTGTCCGTGTCAAGCACATAAAAATCTGCAGGGAACAACAAATCATCCACCTGCACCAAGACATCCTCAATTATTCACTTAGGATATGCAGTGGACCTGTCTGCTAGTTGAATTATCAAATTTGCAGAGTTCAATGGTCCCAAATTCAAAGATGTATATATAGAATATGACATAACATTGATGGAAGCTCCTAAATCTAACATAGCCTTTTCAATGCGAGTTCCCCCAATTTTGCATGGAATAGTAAACATACCTAGATCCTTGCATTTAGTAAGGAGTTTTGTTTATATCATAGCAGATACATGCTGACTCATATGAACCTTTTCAAAATCCTTTAATTTTTGCCCTTCTTTTTTAGTACATAGTTCTTTCAAGAACTTTGCATATCTTGGCACATGTTTAATGGTATCTAGAAGGCGGAGATTAACTTCACATTTTCTAAAGATATCGTACAATTCAAAAGTTTTCTCATTTTTCCTATTCTCTTTAAGAGCTTCTGGAAAAGGAGGCATTACTTCATAATTTGGAGTAGATAGAGGCTTACCTGTAGATTCTTCTTTCTCCTTGTTTAATTTCTCATGCCTTTTAGGAGAAGAAAGGGATGATAAACCTTCAGTTTTCTTACCATTCATTGAAATAATTACACTGACATTTTCCCTAGGATTTACCACAGTTTGAGAAGGTAACTTACCTGAGTTTTGAGCATCCAATAGACTCACTGTGGTTGCTAATTGACCTACTTGAGTTGTCAGATTCTGAATACTGGCTCTTGTCTCTTGCTGAAATTGATGAGAATTATGTACAAGAGTTTTCACAATATCTTCCAATGGATTACTTACCCGGTGATCCTGGGATGCATTCTATCTAGGATAATAGACTTGTTGGTTATGCTAAAAATTTTGTCCTCCAGGCCTATTTTGTACATTCCCATACCTGAAATTTGGATGATCCTTCCATCCAAGATTATATGTATTAGCATATGGATCATACCTCCTTGGTTGGTCAAGAAAACCTCCTGCAGCATTAACTTGTTATGTGGATTCCTCTTGAAGTGTAGGGCACATATCAATAGGGTGCCTTGTTGCTGAACATATTCCACGGATTTTAACTTACTGTGGTGTACCTGTAGCCATTTGGTGCACAAGAGAGGTAAGTTCAGATATCTAATTCTAAAGAGAAGTAGTACTTACCTCATGGGCAAGTCTAATAGGAGAATCCTGTATAATTCCAAATTGTTGGGAATTGGAACCCATATTTGATATCAGGATTATGGCTGCTCCAAGAGTCTTATCTACTAGTGCTCCTCCACTAGCTGCATCTATCATGCTCCTATCTCCCTGCAAAAGACCTTCATAGAAATATTGGATTAGTAGCTGCTCACTAATCTGATGATGTGGACAGCTTGCACAAAGTTTTTTAAACCTCTTCCAATATTCATAAAGTGTCTCTCCATGCAATTTCCTAATGTCGCATATTTCTTTCTTGATAGTAGCGGCTCTAGATGCTGGAAAATAACATTATAAAAACATTCTCTTCATCTCATTCCAAGTAGTGATAGAACCAGAGGGCAAATAATACAACCAATCTTTGGTTGAATCTCTTAATGAAAAAGGAAAAGCCCTGAGTTTTATTTGTTCCTCAGTTACTCCAGGGGGCTTTATGCTGGTACATACCACATGGAATTCCTTCAAATATTTATGCGGGTATTCACCTACAAGACCATGAAAATTAGGTAAGAGATGAATTAATCCAGATTTCAACTTAAAATTAACATTGTCATCAAGATTAGGAAAAGTAATGCATAAGGGTTGCTAATGCAAATATGGAGCTGCAAGCTCCTTCAGAGTGGGCTGCCTCACCATGGTTACTTCCTCCTTTTCTTGATCAATGTCCTCTTAAAGTTCTCTTTTGTGCCTATATACAGATTTTCCAATATCTGGATTGAACTCTAAATTTTGAGAATTAGAAGAACGAGTCACAGGCACAAAAATAAAATCACAAAAAGTAATAGACGCAGTCCCCGGCAACGACTCCAAAATTTCATGCGTACTATCGCAAGTACACCCAAATTGATACCTTACCTCAAAACTAACCTGTAGTAGTGGGAGTAAAGATCAATCCCAGAGAGACTGGAATTACCTTATGTGATTGAGAAAGGGGGATATTGATAATTTGAAATAAAACTAAGTAAACAATAATGAAAGTAAATAAGAGAGAGTGATTAATGATAAAGATGTTGGTTTCAGTTGATATCCACCATCAAGGGATTCCATTGATCATTGATAAAATAATAAATCTATAATTGAATATCTATCATTGGGTTTCTAACCTTGTTCCTCCTTAAGTCTAGTAAATTAATGACAATCGCACCAGTTAAACCCTAATTAACAAGCAATCCTTTAGCACATCGGTAAAGCATAACTTATTAACAGCATGAAGAACTAAAGAAACTAATAGAGCTAAACAAATGTAAACACATCGGTTATAATTTAATTTAGTTAATTATTCATCATAGGTTCAATGATTTATAATCCAAAATCCTCAAACCTATTTGCCTCATGAATCACAGAATTGAAGAATTTGTTCAAAATGTAATTCAACAGTAGATGAAGAAAAATAATATACTAGTAGGCCTCCTAGCAATCATTTGAATAATCATTGAGATGAAGAAAAGATAAATAATCAATACTTAATTCAAATTGAAATAATAAAATTAAATCCAAATCTCACAATGCATGAAGATTCGTTGAGGTTTCAATCTATCTCTACCAACTAAAAAGAACTAGCCACGCAGGGCTATAAGAAAATCTAAAGAAGAATTGAAGAATGTAACTAAGAACTTGGATGAATGATTGAATGAATTCTCTGCTTGATTTCCTCCCTTTTTATAGATTAACTCCTCCTAATCGAAGTAAGAGTGTATCTAGGTCAAATCTCAGCCCATCGGGCTTCAATTACAGTCAACAGACCTAAAATTCGTGAATTTGGCAAACCGATGTGGCGGCGAGCACCACAGCGCTCTACTCGGGCGCATGGTGCTGCGGATTTTCAAAGATGGGGCGTTGCTGCGCTCTCTTGTGAGCGCCGAGGCGCCTAGAATCTTCTGAATTTTGCAAAAGTGCTAAACATGAAACTTGTATCTCTATGGCTCTTCTTTCTGTAGCCGCTGGAATCACCTCAATCGGAGTCCAAATGAGTGAGATATTCCTCAATTAGTGACGAAGGGTCAGAAATTAGCATTTTTCCATAATTTTCTCTCTATTTTCCTCTTTCCTTCTTTATTATTCCTAAAACATAAAACACAAAACTCAATTAATTCATATATATTTTCTACTTAAATTAAATAAAAACTAACTAAAATAATGCTAACAACCTACTTAAATTACAGTATGTCATAAAAGCTATAAGATTGCCTTGGAAAAGGACATGTAAATGTGATTACCCTGATTGGGAAGTTTTTGCTAGAGGAATTACATTGAGACTAAAAATTTGAAATTTATACTAAAATCTCTGTTTTGAACGATATGGTTTATGTGTAAATAATGATTTCTATGGAGGAATCCTGTTGGAAACACTTTTTTCTAATAGCAGGTGATGTTAGCCCTAGTCCACCTTGACACCTCAGCTAGTAAGGGTAGTGCTAGCCTCGTGTAACGGCCAACAAATGGGATATGATATGTGAAGGAGAGTGAGATGCCTCCTATTTGGGTGAGATGCTGACTCTATGATATGTGACTTGCCCTCCCTTACTGTGTGCTTGGGAAATACCCATATTAGAGTCCATTCGCGTGTCCTCTTGAATGGTGGTAAGGAAAACCTTAGCTAGGACGCTGAGTTTAGGCAAATCCTACACCATCAAAGTACGGAAGGGCTTGAACTCTGATATGATGGTTCTGATATGGGATCCTCCTAATGTTTTCATGTGAAATATTTTGATGCATAACAACATTTGTTTAATAATCATACAGTACAGTATATAGTTTTGGATATCTGAATATCTTTTGATTTGAGAATATTTGAAATGCGAGTCCTATATGGATGTACTTCCGAACTATATTTTCTATGTGGTAAATTTAAAAATATGAGTACATCCATATGCTAACCTAAGAGGCCATAGGAGATATTATCTGCTTACTGAGTTATCAAACTCATTACATGATATTTTCACATTTTTCAGATAAGAAAGCAGAGTTTGGTCTTTTCCCTTTAGATAGGTGATTAGCTAGATGACATATTCTCTGGTGAGCTTATTTTATTTCCAAGGCTCGTAGATTTTGATTTATATTGTACTTGTACTCTAGATTATGCTCTAAATTCCACAGGCAGGATCCCTACTTTTGCTGTTACTTTAATATTTATAGACTTGGTCTGTATATTGTGTATAGATAGGAATACCTATATGAAATTGTTTCCAATGATAAAGGAGTGTATTTTCCATGTTATGGCAAATATATGTTTGTAAAGTATGGATTTCACGTGTCCTTAAAATTAGGGGCATGACATACATCACTATGATTCTAACTGAAAAATAGGAAAATAAAACGAAATGAGTTTTACGACTCAGTGAGAAAATAATACAACTATAACTTGCAGAGTAGGGTTTTGCATATTAATTAATATGTTATTAAATACAATTCATATTTATTCTATTTACACTATTATGTTAGACTTAAATATTAGGATTTTAAAGTTTTATGTTTGATACTTTACACTTTTTGGTACATTAAAGTTCTTAGAGACAATATCACTTGTCGACCTGGCCAAGCTACCCCTTAGTATATCATTTTAGTTAGATTAATTATAATCTCAAATTTAGAATGCAACTGTTTTTGATCTAGTCGAAAAACTTACTTTTCCTTATGACCTCCATAAATTGTAAAACTCAGATTTAGTCTCTTAAAGACCATCTTTATCCTTTCTCATGTCTCATCAAGTACTATTTCCTCACTTTTTCCTTCAATTGTGAATGCTTTAAACTTTAGTTAAACATACATTTTTGTATGCAACATTTCATTTGGATCAAACCAAACTTCACTATATTCATTTAATGTATTACCATTATCTTATTTTAATATGATAATAGTTTTAACTAACACCTAGTACATGACAAGTTCTATCGTTGGTTATCACTAACTACCATTATTGTAGCCTTTTAATATTGCTAGTAGCCTTGCTACTGCCCCTATAGCCTTACTATTACTACTGCACCTTGAGTTCGCACCTTAAAGTCACCTTGATTCAACTTAGATGCACACACCATAAATCTCTACCTTGTTTCTAAATTGTGTCAGAGCTTATCTTTCAACCATGAAGTCTTTCCATCAACTATCTTTTCTAGTGAAAAATTTTAGTAACACTAATCAAGTCTAACAAAAACTTTTGTGTATTCACTAGTTTTGTAAGCATGTCAGCAAGGTTCACATCAGTGTGTATCTTCTTCACTAACATAACCTCTTGTGATGCAATGTCTCTAATAAAGTATCTTGATGTCTATATGCTTAGTTCTTTCATGATGCATTGGGTCCTTTTTCAAGTGGATTGAGCTTCGATTTTCACAAAACACCTCCACCTTATTCTGCAATATGCCTAGCTCATTTACAAACGTTTTAACCATAATGCTTGTCACATCTTAGATTTTCTGAGCACGTGATTGGCACAGAAGTGAGGGTGAACTCACCTTGTAAGCCTAACCTAATGGAATAAATGTAACAACTCCATTTATGTAATTTTTTTTTTTTTAAATACCATGAAGTTATTACCTCGTTACAACTTAACTCAATATAACATTTATTTAATTTATACAATACTGAGTTTCCATACACACTATTATTTTACAAACTACACACCATTATTTTACAAACATTTGTACAAAAATACATATTAGTTCTAATCATCTATATCGACTACTTCCGGGGACACTGGTTCGGGTGGCACGTCCACCGGAATCTCAGTTACATCTACGACAGTTACATCAGAAATAACTAGAAGTTGCCCAAGGTAGGGCACCTCGATCCAATGTACAAAGATAATAAGTGTCATAGAGAATATCTGCATATTTATTCTTCTGAACATGATATGGAAATATAGTGAGAATTAAATCCCAGTAAGTTCAACAATAAATCATAATTTACCATCAATATAGTTCATCACGTCATGTTCAGCTGTATAAACTACAGAAAATATCTTTAGGTCACATGAATGCACTTTATCATGCACATGAAAATTATACAGTTATGACATGTATGGCATGAATAACTATTTTTCGAATTTCATATGATGGCTATCCACTTATTCTTACTTCAAGCTACCCCGGTCAGGGTGAGTATTCTCTACTTTTCGGTACGGGCTTATCTCGCTCCGTCCGACATGGCACACTTTCTCTTTTTTTTCTTATTAACATGATCATAACCGTTGGTAGGGCGTCCCCTACTGGTGCACCACACGAATTGCCATGTGACCGTGCTCATTTCTTTTCTTTTCACAATGATAGCCAAAAATATGCTTTCAATAACAAGTATGTTCATCAAAATATAACTATTACCATAAATCATTGGTAATCATGCCATGAACATAACCATTTAAAATATCACTTTATAAAACATTTCCATGTCAAAATTCCATACTAATACCTTGGTAACTGGATAGTAATTGTAGTCTGTAAACAGCGCACCAGAAAAGTTCCCAGGAAAGAGAGGTGGGTCACTAATGGACACGCTTAAGTACCATGTCTTTCCTTGCCAGAGCTTTCCTTAGACATGCACTTTTCACAAATCACAATTTTGTTTTCCAGTAACTAGAATAATTCTTTTCTGATGTGAAAATACTGCAACCATGGAGCATACTAAGATTTTTCAAATAAAACCGGCGCTTTCAAAACTTCTTGTAAATTTATATGAGTACTAGGGTAAATTCCATGTTAAAAATTACACACTTAAAATGGTAGTAAGTTCATGCAATGGCAATGGCTATGGCTATACTAGTCATTTGTTAAGATTCATCTTCTTTTAAAAATACTAATTTTATTTCTTTATTTTCTTGATGCAGGTTTTCATCCTATCTAACCTTCTCTTACTAATCAGAGCATAACTCCCTCAATTTAACTCTGATGTAGGTGATCTTAGTGTCAATTTCAAGATAAAACAATTATCTAAAACTATTATGTTGAACATTGTAGCGAAATATTAAGAAATCAAGGTGATATTACTCCCTAAATGTACAGATTATTTCTTCTCGTGTAAGTTCTGACCTTTACTGACTAATTAGACCATATCTCCCAAATTTGAACTCCAAATTGAGTTATTCCAGTTGGTAAAAATCCATGAGCCCTATATCTATAATTGTTATCTTGGCGTATGATTTTAACTCCCTACAGAATATTTTCTAGAAATTCAAAAACTAAAGCTTTAATAACATATTCTGAATAAATATTTTCTGACCTCTGCTTACTAATCAGCTTATATCTACCTCAAATGGACTTTAAATTGAATGATTCCAGTGCCTAAAAATCCATGACACATTTATCTTTAATTCTTATGTTAGTAATTTATTTTAATTCCTTACAGATACTTCTCAGAAATTAAAATACCGAAGCTATCCTAACATATTTTTCCCTGATGACCCATTTTCTGACCTTTGTCTACTAATCGGCTCATATCTCCCTCATATGGACTCAAAATTAAATGATTCCAGTGGCTAAAAATCCATGACATACATATCTTTAATTCTTATGTTAACCATTTATTTTAATTCCCTACCAATAATTCCCAGAAATTAAATTACTGAAGCTATCCTAACATATTCTTCCCTGATGATTCATTTTCTGACCTTTGACTACTAATCAGACCATAGCTACCTCATATGGACTCCAAATGGAATGATTCCAGTGGCTAAATATCCATGACACATTTATCTTTAATTCTTATGTTAACCATGTATTTTAATTCCCTACCAATAATTTCCAGAAATTAAATTACCGAAGCTATCCTAACATATTCTTCCCTGATGATTCATTTTCTGACCTTTGACTACTAATCAGACCATAGCTACCTCATATGGACTCCACATGGAATGATTCCAGTGGCTAAAACTCCATGACACATTTATCTTTAATTCTTATGTTAACCATTTATTTTAATTCCTTATAGATTGTTCCCAGAAATTAAAATACCGAAGCTTAAAATTCTGCCACCCATAGCCATAACCATGCAGAACTATCTACACCAACCTAAGTATTCAAACATACATCACATGCAAGATCAATATGTAACATGATATAGCAACATCATGACCAATCATAAAAGTTCTAAGATCAAAATCTCATACAAATATTATAAGTTTCAAAAGTTTTCTTCAAAAAGAAATATTGTTAAACTTACTTGGAGCACTTAGTCTTCTAGACTTCTCCTTCCTCTTTCTTCCTTTCTTCCTCTCCTTTCCTCACTCTACCTTGCTTCTATTTTTTTCTCTCCCTCACTTGGACGAAATTCTAATGTTGTAAGGGTGGGTTTTCTTATATAGACCACCAAATAATTCACCTTTCATGATCATGGGTCTACCTTATCACAATTAGGATACACTTTGTTGAATTTTTGGAAAACAAACAACTTATGTTCTTGTCTTCCTCTTCCTTAGTCAAGATATGCATAGGAAAAGGAGATTTGTATTTTGAAAATTATGATAATATGTTCTTAAGATATGGGACAAGGTCCCTTTGATTTAGGGATTCATTTCCATTTTCTTTTGTCTTAAACAAGTATGATAGGTTTGCCTTTTTAGGTGGCAAATTTCTAGCCCTTGAATCTTCATTATTTGGTTGATATTATTTGTGTGGGCTATGAATGTTTTGTCCTAATACCATGTATTATCATACCACTTGCTAAAATTATGAGTGTAGGATATAGATATTTTTGTCCTAAAGCCTTGTATTATCATGCCACTTGCTTAAGTGATGAATGTAGAATCACACCACTTGCTAAATTTTTTTGTCTTAATGCCATGTAACCTAATCTTTATTCTTATTATTATATCATTATCTAATTTATTTTATTTTAGTTTTCCTCTTGGATTTGGGCTTATTCCTACCCATTATGGACTTGTCCTACCCATTTTCTTTGCTTTGGATAAAATTCTTCCTTTCTTGGTGGGCTTGGTCACATTTTCATAATTTTTGGGCTATTTGTGAAATTACTATATCCTAGTCCAAGTCTATGTTTAATTTCTTGTTTAGGTTATCCAATGGGCTTGCTAGAAACTTATGTGAAGTGGAAAAACTCTATATGAAGTATCCATAGGTAAAAGCCCAATGTATGGGTAAAGATTTTAAACTTAGTAACTATAGTTCTTGAATTAGGAAAAATTACCCTAATTCAATGTTCTTTGAAATTTTAAGACCTTTACTTGTTTCTAAAAATTTATCTTCCTTATCCAAGAATTTTGCATCTCTTTAGTATGTTATTTCTAATTTCTTTCCTATTAGATTTTCCTTCTTTATTTGTTCTCTTAATGTTAGAAACATTTTCTATGCATATACCTAAGGTGAAGAATTTCTAAGGATTATATTTCCTTAGATATCTAAAATATTGTCTAATAAATTTTATTTCCTTAATTAAATTTTTTATGTACCTTTATCAATAAAAGAAACGAAATTAAGGATGTTACATTTCTCTCCCCCTAAAAGAAATTTTGTCCTCAAAATTTCAGAAATTACCTTATAAGAACAATTGCGGATATTTCTTCCTCATGACTTCTTCCAGCTCCCAAGTTGCTTCTTCCGGAGTCAAACCTTCCCATAACACCTTAACTAGGGGAATGGTTTTATTTCTCAGTTGCTTCACGTCAGTGTCCAATATGGATGCAGGTACTAGCTGGTATGTCATGTTCTCCTTTATTTGGATTGGTTCATCCAGTATTATATGTGATGAATCTGAAAGATACTTCCGCAGCTGTGATACGTGGAAAACATTATGCAGGTTGGACAAATTAGGTGGGAGAGCAACTTGATATGCTGATGTCCTAACTTTCTTTAGAATTTGGTAGGGTCCTAAAAATTGCGGACTTAGCTTTCTTGTTTTGAGAGACCTACCAACTCCAGTAGTCGGGGAAAGTTTCAGAAATACATGGTCTCCTTCCTCAAACTCTAGAGGTCTATGTCTCTTATCGTAGTAACTCTTTTGCCGACTCTGAGCTGTAAGTATTTTGTTTCGTATCATCCTGATTTGTTCAGTGGTTTGTTGAACTAGATCAGGACCTAACAAGTTCTTTTCTCCTACCTCGAACCAACATAGTGGAGATCGGCACTTTCTACCGTATAAAGCTTCATAGGGGCCATCTTAATGCTAGAGTGATAGCTATTATTATAAGCAAACTCTACTAAAGGTAGGTACTTATCCCATCCTTTACCTTGCTCTATCACACAGGCCCTCAACATATCTTCTAGGGTTTGAATGGTTCGTTCTGTCTGCCCGTCAGTTTGAGGATGGTAGGCAGTACTGAACCGCAACTGAGTACCAAAAGCTTCTTGCAACGCCTTCCAAAACCTCGACGTGAACCTCGGATCTCTATCAGAAACAATATTTAAGGGAATCCCATGGAGTCTAACTATTTCCTGAACGTACAATTGGGCCAATTTATCTAGTGAAAAGTTAATTTTTATGGGAAAAAAATGAGCAGATTTGGTTAATCTGTCAACTATTACCCAGATAGAGTCATGTCCCACTGAGGTCTTAGGTAAACCTACAACAAAGTCCATCGAAATACTATCCCATTTCCATTTAGGGATCTCAAGAGGTTGTAGAAATCCCGCTAGCTTTTGGTGCTCCACCTTCACCTTTTGACAAATGAGACATTTCGCCACAAACTCAGCAATGTCATTTTTCATCCCTGGCCACCAATACATCCTTTTTAAATCCTGGTACATTTTAGTGCATCCAGGATGGATTGTGTATTTACTTTGATGCGCTTCCTGCAGTATCTTAGTCCTCAACTCTTGTTCTTGAGGGACACAAATCCTTCCCTGATACATGATTGCTCCATCTTCCATTATAGAAAAATTACCTTGGTCTTTATGATCTTGTAAGTATTGATCGTGAGCTTGAGCTTCTTTGATCTGGGCTCTAAGGTCAGACCCTATACTTAAACCATTAATGACTAGATTCTTTGGAGTAAGAGTAGGGGCTAGCTTCAAATTTCAAAACTCCTCTAGCATCTGCATCTCATACACCATCATCTGACCCATATGCAGAGATTTTCGACTCAAGGCATCTGCTACAACATTCGCCTTTCCGGGATGATACTTTATCTCAAACTTGTAGTCATTGAGGAATTCTACCCATCTTCGTTGCCTCATATTTAACTCCTTCTGATCAAAGAGGTATTTAAGACTCTTATGATCACAATATACTTCAAAGGTTGCCCCGTACAAATAGTGTCGCCAAATCTTTAAGGCAAACACTACTGCCGCTAATTCAAGATCATGGGTTGGATAGTTTCCTTCGTGAGGTCTCAGTTGCCTAGAGGCGTAAGTAACTACTCTCTTATCTTGCATCAGCACACATCCTAGCCCTTTCTTTGAAGCGTCACTATACACTTCAAAATATCCTGTGGGGTCTGGAATAATTAAAACAGGAGGAGTGGTCAGTCTTGTCTTCAGCTCTTGAAAACTAGCATCACATTGATCAGTCCATTTGAAAGGAC
This sequence comes from Gleditsia sinensis, assembly GCA_037074535.1. Taxonomy (NCBI): domain Eukaryota; kingdom Viridiplantae; phylum Streptophyta; class Magnoliopsida; order Fabales; family Fabaceae; genus Gleditsia; species Gleditsia sinensis. The sequence goes on from CM073466.1 coordinate 24,814,227, forward strand.
TTCCCTTCCTGGTCAATTTAGTCAATGGCAAGGCTATACGAGAGAAGTTTTGTATAAATCTCCTGTAGTATCCTGCCAAACCAAGGAAACTTCTGATTTCCGTAACCGTCTTTGGTGTCTCCCACTTAATCACTGCTTCCGTCTTGCTAGGATCTACGGCTACCCCTCTATTAGAGATGACATGTCCGAGAAACTTCACCTCTGACAGCCAAAATTCACACTTCTCCAATTTAGCATATAACTTTTTCTCTTTCAGCACTTGCAGCACGATTCGGAGATGTTGTTCATGTTCTTTCTCACTCTTAGAATATATCAAGATGTCATCAATGAACACTACAACAAATTGATCTAGGTAGGGTCGAAAAATGCGATTCATGTAATCCATGAAAATTGCAGGTGCATTAGTCAACCCAAAGGGCATTACGAGAAACTCATAGTGCCCATACCTAGTCCTGAAGGCAGTTTTTGGTACGTCCTCCTCCTTAATCCTAATCTGATGATATCCTGACCGCAAGTCAATTTTAGAAAAGATGGAGGCACCCTTTAATTGATCCAATAAGTCATCTATCCTAGGGAGAGGGTACTTATTTTTGATAGTCACATTATTCAGCTGTCTGTAATCTATGCATAGTCTCAAACTCCCGTCTTTCTTCTTAACAAACAATACAGGAGCTCCCCAAGGTGATACACTCAGTCTAATGAATTGCTTGTCTAATAGTTCCTCCAACTGCTTCTTTAGTTCTTGTAGTTCCTTCGAGGCCATTCGATATGGTGCAATAGAGATAGGCCCTGTCCCAGGTAGGAGATCAATAGAGAACTCTATCTCTCTCTTGGGAGGTAACCCTGGAATATCTGATGGAAACACCTCAGGAAACTCGTTGGCTATTGGAATTTCATCAAGCTTCGATTCGACTTCTAGGTTTGATAAATACAAGAGAATGTATCCAAGTACTCCATTCTTCAACTCCCTATTAACTTGATTGGCATTTAACATCAATAACTGGACCTCCTCTTTCGGAGTAGAAGGTAGAAATTCAACGGTCTTGTTACAACAATTCAACAAGACTCGATTCCTAGACATCTAGTCTAACCCTAGAATGACCTCAATACCTCTTAATGGTAAAATGACGAGGTCTACAGAAAAAGTTTTCTCCTGGATGGTGACTTGACAGTCCTTACATACAAAGGAAGTTAATACCCGTTCCCCTGTAGGGGTTACTATAGATAGCTCATAGGGAGTTTCAGAAATAGGGAACTGAAACTTCCTAATACATTCTTCTGATATAAATGAATGACTAGCACCAGAGTCAAATAACACCATAAGAGCAAATCCATAAATATAGCATGTACCTTGAATCATTTCAGAAGATTGAGCTGCCTCTTGGCCGCTCAGGGTGAAAACCCTTCCTTTCATCTGAGGCCTCTGTTCTGGCTGCTTTCCTACATTCTGTGGGCAGTTTTTCGAAAAATGTCCCTTCTGTCCGCAATTGAAGCAGACATCTTGTCCCATGTAGCATGGCCGGTTACCATGCATGCGTCCGCATTTAGCGCACTTGACTGAGGCGAGGTCTTGTTGAAAAGGCCTAGGACCCGCAATCAATGGCCTCTTACCAGCTCCATATCCACTTCTTCTCACGTTCTTTCTAGGGTTGGGAAAATTTTTCTTCCTTTTCCATAGGTTTCGCCTTTGCTTCTCGTCCTCCACTGCCCTTAAACTCTTTTCCAGGAGTCTGCATTTATTTATCAGAGGTACAAACTCCCTGATCTCCATAGCTATAACAGCATTCTTTAACTCCGGGTTTAGTCCCGCTTCAAACTTAACCGCCTTCCATGCTTCATCTGGGTTATATCGCAGATAAGAGGAGAACTTAGACAGCTCCTCGAACCTTGCGATATACTGGTCCACGGTCATGCTTCCTTGCCTGAGTTGGAGAAATTTGATCTCTTTCTCTGCCCGTACAGTACTTGGAAAGTACTTTTCAAAAAAAATGTCCTTGAACACTTGCCAGGTGATCTGTCTTCCCTGATGAGCTAAAAGTTCTCTAGCTCCACGCCACCAGTATTCTGCTTCATCCTTTAACATATATGCAGCAAAAATGATTTGCTGCTCTTCAGTACAGCCCATCACTTCAAAGATTTTCTCTAATTCCCTAATCCACCTTTCGGCTATCATTGGGTCATAACCACCTTGGAAACAAGGTGGTCTAGTCCTCAGGAACTCGGATATGCCATTATCTTTTCCAGCCATCCGGTTGTTAGGACCAATCTCAACATTTGTGTTATTAGCATTCTGGAGATGTTGTAAAATTTGGTTGGTGGTCATAACTTGGTCTCGAATTGCCGTGGCCAGGTTGTGCAGGGTTTCCTCTGCATTGGTTGCTGGATTCCTCCTTGGTGGTGCCATTTCCTACTATGGTACAAAACAAAGTTATGCTGCTATTGAGGTGATCAAGCCCAATAGTTAGTTCAAAAATATTTAATAGCAGTCATAACACCACCTCGGCATATAGATAGGAAACACTAGTAATTTCTTACCTATATGAATCACTGATCCCCTACACAGCACAACCACAACATACTCAAGACACTATAAGATCGATTCAGATAACCATCCAACTACTGGCCATCTAGGATCGACCTTCTCTGATACCAATTATGTAACAACTCCATTTATGTAAATTTTTTTTTTTTTAAATACCATGAAGTTATTACCTCGTTACAACTTAACTCAATATAACATTTATTTAATTTATACAATACTGAGTTTCCATACACACTATTATTTTACAAACTACACACCATTATTTTACAAACATTTGTACAAAGATACATATTAGTTCTAATCATCTATATCGACTACTTCCGGGGACACTGGTTCGGGTGGCACGTCCACCGGAATCTCAGTTACATCTACGACAGTTATATCAGAAATAACTGGAAGTTGCCCAAGGTAGGGCACCTCGATCCAACGTACAGAGATAATAAGTGTCATAGAGAATATCTGCATATTTATTCTTCTGAACATGATATGGAAATATAGTGAGAATTAAATCCCAGTAAGTTCAACAATAAATCATAATTTACCATCAATATAGTTCATCACGTCATGTTCAGCTGTATAAACTACAGAAAATATCTTTAGGTCACATGAATGCACTTTATCATGCACATGAAAATTATACAGTTATGACATGTATGGCATGAATAACTATTTTTCGAATTTCATATGATGGCTATCCACTTATTCTTACTTCAAGCTACCCCAGTCAGGGTGAGTATTCTCTACTTTTCGGTACGGGCTTATCTCGCTCCGTCCGACATGGCACACTTTCTCTTTCTTTTCTTATTAACATGATCATAACCGTTGGTAGGGCGTCCCCTACTGGTGCACCACACGGATTGCCATGTGACCGTGCTCATTTCTTTTCTTTTCACAATGATAGCCAAAAATATGCTTTCAATAACAAGTATGTTCATCAAAATATAACTATTACCATAAATCATTGGTAATCATGCCATGAACATAACCATTTAAAATATCACTTTATAAAACATTTCCATGTCAAAATTCCATACTAATACCTTGGTAACTGGATAGTAACTGTAGTCTGTAAACAGCGCACCAGAAAAGTTCCCAGGAAAGAGAGGTGGGTCACTAATGGACACGCTTAAGTACCATGTCTTTCCTTGCCAGAGCTTTCCTTAGACATGCACTTTTCACAAATCACAATTTTGTTTTCCAGTAACTAGAATAATTCTTTTCTGATGTGAAAATACTGCAACCATGGAGCATACTAAGATTTTTCAAATAAAACCGGCGCTTTCAAAACTTCTTGTAAATTTATATGAGTACTAGGGTAAATTCCATGTTAAAAATTACACACTTAAAATGGTAGTAAGTTCATGCAATGGCAATGGCTATGGCTATACTAGTCATTTGTTAAGATTCATCTTCTTTTAAAAATACTAATTTTATTTCTTTATTTTCTTGATGCAGGTTTTCATCCTATCTAACCTTCTCTTACTAATCAGAGCATAACTCCCTCAATTTAACTCTGATGTAGGTGATCTTAGTGTCAATTTCAAGATAAAACAATTATCTAAAACTATTATGTTGAACATTGTAGCGAAATATTAAGAAATCAAGGTGATATTACTCCCTAAATGTACAGATTATTTCTTCTCGTGTAAGTTCTGACCTTTACTGACTAATTAGACCATATCTCCCAAATTTGAACTCCAAATTGAGTTATTCCAGTTGGTAAAAATCCATGAGCCCTATATCTATAATTTTTATCTTGGCGTATGATTTTAACTCCCTACAGAATATTTTCTAGAAATTCAAAAACTAAAGCTTTAATAACATATTCTGAATAAATATTTTCTGACCTCTGCTTACTAATCAGCTTATATCTACCTCAAATGGACTTTAAATTGAATGATTCCAGTGCCTAAAAATCCATGACACATTTATCTTTAATTCTTATGTTAGTAATTTATTTTAATTCCTTACAGATACTTCTCAGAAATTAAAATACTGAAGCTATCCTAACATATTTTTCCCTGATGACCCATTTTCTGACCTTTGTCTACTAATCGGCTCATATCTCCCTCATATGGACTCAACATTAAATGATTCCAGTGGCTAAAAATCCATGACATACATATCTTTAATTCTTATGTTAACCATTTATTTTAATTCCCTACCAATAATTCTCAGAAATTAAATTACCGAAGCTATCCTAACATATTCTTCCCTGATGATTCATTTTCTGACCTTTGACTACTAATCAGACCATAGCTACCTCATATGGACTCCAAATGGAATGATTCCAGTGGCTAAATATCCATGACACATTTATCTTTAATTCTTATGTTAACCATGTATTTTAATTCCCTACCAATAATTTCCAGAAATTAAATTACCGAAGCTATCCTAACATATTCTTCCCTGATGATTCATTTTCTGACCTTTGACTACTAATCAGACCATAGCTACCTCATATGGACTCCAAATGGAATGATTCCAGTGGCTCAAAATCCATGACACATTTATCTTTAATTCTTATGTTAACCATTTATTTTAATTCCTTATAGATTGTTCCCAGAAATTAAAATACCAAAGCTTAAAATTCTGCCACCCATAGCCATAACCATGCAGAACTATCTACACCAACCTAAGTATTCAAACATACATCACATGCAAGATCAATATGTAACATGATATAGCAACATCATGACCAATCATAAAAGTTCTAAGATCAAAATCTCATACAAATATTATAAGTTTCAAAAGTTTTCTTCAAAAAGAAATATTGTTAAACTTACTTGGAGCACTTAGTCTTCTAGACTTCTCCTTCCTCTTTCTTCCTTTCTTCCTCTCCTTTCCTCACTCTACCTTGCTTCTATTTTTTTCTCTCCCTCACTTGGACGAAATTCTAATGTTGTAAGGGTGGGTTTTCTTATATAGACCACCAAATAATTCACCTTTCATGATCATGGGTCTACCTTATCACAATTAGGATACACTTTGTTGAATTTTTGGAAAACAAACAACTTATGTTCTTGTCTTCCTCTTCCTTAGTCAAGATATGCATAGGAAAAGGAGATTTGTATTTTGAAAATTATGATAATATGTTCTTAAGATATGGGACAAGGTCCCTTTGATTTAGGGATTCATTTCCATTTTCTTTTGTCTTAAACAAGTATGATAGGTTTGCCTTTTTAGGTGGCAAATTTCTAGCCCTTGAATCTTCATTATTTGGTTGATATTATTTGTGTGGGCTATGAATGTTTTGTCCTAATACCATGTATTATCATACCACTTGCTAAAATTATGAGTGTAGGATATAGATATTTTTGTCCTAAAGCCTTGTATTATCATGCCACTTGCTTAAGTGATGAATGTAGAATCACACCACTTGCTAAATTTTTTTGTCTTAATGCCATGTAACCTAATCTTTATTCTTATTATTATATCATTATCTAATTTATTTTATTTTAGTTTTCCTCTTGGATTTGGGCTTATTCCTACCCATTATGGACTTGTCCTACCCATTTTCTTTGCTTTGGATAAAATTCTTCCTTTCTTGGTGGGCTTGGTCACATTTTCATAATTTTTGGGCTATTTGTGAAATTACTATATCCTAGTCCAAGTCTATGTTTAATTTCTTGTTTAGGTTATCCAATGGGCTTGCTAGAAACTTATGTGAAGTGGAAAAACTCTATATGAAGTATCCATAGGTAAAAGCCCAATGTATGGGTAAAGATTTTAAACTTAGTAACTATAGTTCTTGAATTAGGAAAAATTACCCTAATTCAATGTTCTTTGAAATTTTAAGACCTTTACTTGTTTCTAAAAATTTATCTTCCTTATCCAAGAATTTTGCATCTCTTTAGTATGTTATTTCTAATTTCTTTCCTATTAGATTTTCCTTCTTTATTTGTTCTCTTAATGTTAGAAACATTTTCTATGCATATACCTAAGGTGAAGAATTTCTAAGGATTATATTTCCTTAGATATCTAAAATATTGTCTAATAAATTTTATTTCCTTAATTAAATTTTTTATGTACCTTTATCAATAAAAGAAACGAAATTAAGGATGTTACAATAAATGTTAGGAACCGAAAACTATATAATTTAAAGCCTTAAAGGGTTTTCAAAAATCATTTCTTTCAAAACCTTCAAATAGATAAATAACATATATCAAAGCTTAGCTTTTTCTTCCAAACAATTCGTATCACATATTAGAAAATCATATATATATAAAATAACATCAGTTTTCAAAGTCCAAATTTATTTTAAACCAAATATTAATTCTATCTTATTACAAATCCAAATATTTACCAAACCAATGTAACAAAGACGCATAAGAAGCGGGGATTCTACCTATGGTTGTAACAACTCCATTATTTTTGTTTTTACATATATACATATATATTTGTAAAATCTCATGAAGTCATTACCTCTTTACTTCTAACTATTTAACTCGTAATAACATTCAATTAAATTAACCAAGCATAATTAAGGTTTATGATATACCATTAACATTGATACAATTCTGAGTTCATATACACATCATTAATTAAAAATATCTGTACAAAAATCAAACACATATATTTCTATATCTTATTCATCCATATTGACTAGTTCCGGGGATACGGGTACCGGTGGTTACACCTTCACCGGGATCTTAGCCAACTCAACCCAACGTACGTTAAAATCCGATCATAGAGAATATATGCATATTTATTCTTTTGAACATGATATGGATATATAGTGAGAATTAAATCTTAGTAGTTTCAACAATAAATCATAATTATCATCAATATATCTCATCATGTCATGTTCATCTTTATAAACTACAACAAGTACCTTAGGTCACATGAAAGCACTTTTATCTATGCACATGAAAATCGTACAGTAATGACATATATGGCATGAATAACTATTTCCAAAATATCATATGATGGCTATAACCTTATTTTCATACCAAGTTACCTCGGTCAAGGTGAGCACTTTCTACTCTCCGATATAGGATTTTCTCGCTTCATCCGACATGGCACACTTTCTCTTTCTTTTCTCAATAGCATAATCATAGCCGTGAATAGGGCGTCCCCTATTGGTGCACCACATGGATTGCCATGTGACCTTGCTTTTCTCTTTTGTTTTCACATTAATAGCCAAAAATATGATTTCAAAAACAAGTATGTTCATTATACTCATATGCCATAATTTATCATCAAAGTATAATAATCATTACCAAAAATCATTGGTATAATGCAATCATGCCATGAACATAATCATTTTCAAATATCACTATATAAATAATTTCCATGTCAAGATTACACACTAAAGATGGTAAGAAGTTCATGCAGTGGCAATGGCAAGGGCATTCACTAGTCATTTATTATTTTCATTTGTAAGATTATTCTTTTTTATTAAATATTATTTTCATTTCTCACTAATCAGAGCATAACTTATACATTTTAACTCCGATTGAGGTGATCTTCATGTCCATTTAAAGAAAAGAAAATCATCTAAAACTCTTATTTTAAATATTTTAGTGAAATCAGAAGGAATATTCATGTTATTGCTCCCTCAAATTCAATGTGATTTCTTACCGGGTAGGTTCTGACCAATACTTACTAATCTGACCATATCTCCCTACTATGGACACTAAATTGAGTGATTCTAGTGGCTAAAAATTCTTGAGTCATATATGTATATTTTTCATGATAACCATTTATTTTAATTCTCTTCAGATTTTCCCATAAATTCAAACACATAAGCTTATCCAATAGATTCTTCTCTAGTTAACTAGTTTCTGACCACTAGCTACTAATCTGACCATATCTCCCTTATATGGATTTGAGTTTGAATGATTCTAGTGGCCAACAATTCATGAGACATATATCTATATTTTTCATGTTAACCATTTCTTTTAATTCCCTACATATTTTTCCCATAAATTTAAACATAGAAGCATACCTAATATATTCTTCCCTGGTTAATCATTTTCTGAGCACTACTTACTAATTGGACCATATCTCCCTCATCTAAACTCCAAGATGGATCATTCCAGTGGATACAAATATGTGAGACATATATCTACATTCTTCATTTTAATAATTTCTTTTAATTATTAACCGATTCTTTCAAGAATTTAAAAAACTGAAGCTTCCCTAGTTACTTTGAAATCTAGTTTTCTAACCAAAACCTTTCTTAAGGTTCTAGTTCATCCTTTTATTAAATACTCTTCCATTTTGTTCTTAATTTCCATCTAACCATAGGATTACTCATTTCAACATTTTAATTAGATTCTTTACACTTAATTTAACATATTCTGTCATCCTCTTCTCTAGAAAATAGAAAATCAAATCATGTATTATTAAGGGTGTTCCTAATAGAAATTTATCATGGTCTTCTTCTAGGTGTTTAAGGCCGTATTCATTTTATCAATCTAACCATATCCCATCAATTTTTTACCACATTTAAATATACATAACAGTAACACAAAATCCTAAAATTTTTCCACCCATGGCGGTACCTATGCAGAACCTTCCACACCAACCTAAGTATTCAAACATACATCACATGCAAGATCAACATGTAACATGATATAGCAACATCCATGCCCAATCATCAAAGTAGCAAATATTGTAAATTTCATCAAAGTTTTAGCATCAATATCCCATATAAATGTTATAAATTTCAAAACTTTTCTTCAAAAAGAGATATTGTTAAACCTACCTAATGATCTCCCTAGCTCACTTAGTGAATTCTTTTTCTTGTTTCCTCTTGAAGGAAGTAGCAAGATTCCTCCCTTTCCTTAGCTTTTCCAGTAGCTTAAATAAGAGAAGGAGGGTGAGTTTTTAACTCTAAGGATAAAGAGAAAAGATGGATTCAAGTGGAGATTAAGCTAACTTTCCTTGAGTACTTAGTCCTCTAGACTTCACCTTCTTCTTCCTTCCTTTCTTCTCCTCTCTTTCTCTCAATTCCTTACTCTACCTTGCTTCTATTTTTCCCTCTCCTTCACTTGGACGAAATTCTAATGTTGTAAGTGTGGTTTTTGCTTAAATAAAGTATCAAGTGGTCTACTCACATAATCATGGGTCTACTTTATCATAATTAGGATACGCTCAGTTATTTTTTTAGGGAAAGACAACTAATGTTCCTATCTTCCTCTCCTTCAGTCAAGATATGCATAGTAAAAGGAGATTTGTATTTGAAAATCATGATAAAATGTTTTTAATAAAAGGAACAAGGTCCCTTTGATTTAGGGATTCATTTCTTTTTTCTTTTGTCTCACTTAAGTATGATAGTTTTACCTTTCTAAGTGGAAAATTTCCAACCCTTGAGTCTCTCTTGCTTAGCTGAAATTGTTTGTGTAGGATAAGGATGTTTTGTCATAATGCTATGTATTTTTACCTACTAAATCATCACATGGCTTGCTAAAATTATGAGTGTAGGATATAGATGCTTTGTCCAAATGTGATGTGACCTAATATTGATTATTATTACACTACTATTTCATCACATGATTTTTATTTTTCCCTCTTCGATTTGGGCTCACTCTTACTTACTTCCTTTGCTTTGCCTGAAATTCTACCTCTCATAGAAGGCTTGGCGACATTTTCATATTTTTGGGCTATCGGTCCAACTTCTATATCCTAGTGCAAGTATATGTTATATTTCTTGCTTGGGCTATCCAATTGGCTTCTTAGAAACTCATGTGAATTGGAAATGAAGTGTCCATAGGTGAAGGACCAATGTATGGGTGGAGATGTTAAACTTAGGAACTCTAGCCCTTGAATTAGGAAAAACTACCCTAATCCAATCTTCTTGAAATTTTAAAACCTTTACTTACTTCTAAATATTTATCTTCCTTTCCCAAGAATTTCGCCTCTCTTTAGGATGTTATTTCTAATTTTTCCTATTATGTTTTCTCTCTTTACCTATTCCTTTAATGTTAGAAACATTTTCTATGCATACATTTAAGTTGTAGAATTTCTAAGGCTTATATTTTCTTATATATCTAAAAATTGTTTAATAAGTTTTATTTCCTTAATTTAATATTTATGTACCTTTATTAATAAAGGAAACAAAATTAGGAATGTTACAATGGTAATTTAGAGCAAATTCTAGAATACAAATAAAATATAGAAAAATAAATTAATGAAACCCATAAGAACAAACTAGGCTCACCAAGGAAATCCTAGTGCACAATGCACAATCTCACCTCGGATCCCATTTAAGAAACATGGAATGGAGGGGACTTAGTCTTGTGGCTTTGTGCGTAGATAACATATACTATACAGGAATAAAACAAAGGACACATGCATAGGTTTTTTTTTCAGAAAGAATACATAATACAAGGTAAATCCAATAATCAAACACTTGAAACCACATAAAAAAGTAACATTCAAAGTGCACAAATCCTAACATCATAATTTGAACAGATATCAAACTTACACCTTGATCAAAATCTTAGGAAAAAATTTCTTCAAGAAATTCAAATTGAATCCATCCTTCACTTACAGTAGCTTTAGACAACAAACTGTAATAACTCTATTTTTTTATATATATTTGTAAAGTCTCATAAAGTTATTACCTTTTTACTTCTAACTACTTAACTCATAATAACATTCAATTAATTTAACCAACCATAATTAAGGTTTAAGGTCTACAATTAATACTGATACAATTCTGAGTTCACATACACATTATTAATCAACACGTCAGTACAAAAGTCAAACACATATATATATCTACATCTTATTCATCCATATTGACCAATTCCAAATATACGGGTGCGAATGGCTACACCTTTACCAGGATCTTAGCCAACTTGACCACAAACACCTTATTAATTACTAAGATTTGCCCAAAATAGAGTAACCCGATCCATCGTGCACTAAAAGCCAGAGCCATAGAGAAAATCTGTATATCTAGTTTTCTAAACATGATATGGAAATATAGTAAGAATTAAATCCCAGTAGATTCAACAATAAATCATAATAATCATTAATATTGCTTATCATATCATGTTCATCTATATAAGCTACACCAAATGTCTTAGGACCCATGAATGCACTTTATCTATACACATGAAAATCGTGCAATATTGACATGTATGACATGAATAACTATTTTCAGAATATCATATAATGGTTATCAACTTACTTCATATCAAGCTACCTCGGTCATGGTGAGTACTTTCTACTCTTCGATACGAGTTTTTCTCGCTCTATCCGACACGGTACAAATTCTCTTTCTTTTCTCATTAGCATAATCATAGTTGTGAGTAGGGCGTCACCTCATGGTGCACCACACAAACCACCATGTGACCATGCTTGTCTCTTTTCTTTTCATATTAATAGCCAAAAATATGATTTCAACTACAAGTATGTTCATTATACTCATATGCCATCATTTATCATCAAGGCATAATCATTACCAAAATTCATTAGTAAAATGCAATCATGCCATGAACATAATCATTTTTGAGTATCACTTTATAAAATATTTTCATGTCAAAATTACACACTTAAGATGGTAAGGAGTTCCTACAATGGCAATGACTAGGGCATACACTAATCATTTATTATTTTCATTTATAAAATTCTTCTTCTTTCTTAAATATTATTTTCATCTCTCACTACTCAGAGCATAACTTCCTCATTTTAACTCTAATTTCAGTGATCTTGGTGTCCATTTAAATTAGTGAAACCGTAAGGAATCTTCATGTTATTACTCCCTCAAATACAATGTTATTTCTTCCTTGGTAGGTTCTGACCTCAACTTACTTATCTGACCATATCTCCCTACTATGGACTCTAAATTCAGTGATTCTAGTGGATACAACTTCTTGAGTCATATATCTATATTTTTTGTGTTAACCATTCGTTTTAATTCCCTACAAAGTTTTCCCAAAAATTCAAACACTAAAGCTTACCTAACTGATTCTTCCCTAGTTAACTAGTTTCTGACCACTGTCTACTAATCTAACCATATGTCCCTTGTATGTATTTGGGTTTGAATGATTCTAGTGGCTAACAATTCATGAGACATATATCTATATTTTTCATGTTAACTATTTATTTTAATTCCCTACAGATGTTTCCCAAAAATGTAAACACAGAAGCTTACCTAACAGATTCTTCACTGGTAAACAATTTTATGCCCACTGCTTACTAATCGGACCATATCTCCCTCATTTGAACTCTAACTTGGGTGATTCTAGTGGCTACAAATCTGTGAGACATATATATACTTTTTCATGTTAACCATTTCTTTTAACTCTAAACCGATTCTTCCCAAAATCTAAAAAATAAAAGCTTTCTTGGTTACTACGAAATCCAGTTTTCTAACCAAATCCTTCCTATGGTTTTAGTTTTTTCTTTTATTACTTCCTCTTCCATTTTCTTCCTAATTTACATCTAACCCTAAGATTACTCATTTTAACATTTTAATTAGATTTCTTACACTTAATTTAACATATTCCATCACCTAGTTCTCGAGAAAACAAAAATCAAATCATGTATTATTAAGGGTGTTTCCCAGCTAAAATTTTCATGGTCTTCTTCTAAGTGTTTAAGGCCATACTTATTTTATCAATCAAATCATATTACATCAATTTTTTGTCACATTCAAATACACATAATAGTAGCATAAAATCCCTAAAATTTTGCCACCCATAGCTATATCTATATAGAACTTTTCATACAAACCGAAGTATTCAAAACATTTATCACATGCAAGATCAACATGTAACATAATATAGCAACATCCATGGCCAATATCAAAGTACAAAATATTAGAAATTTTATCAGAGTTCTAAGATCAAAATCCAATATAAATGTTACAAATTTCAAAGCTTTTCTTCAAAAAAAGAGATATTTTTAACCTACCTAAAGATCTCCCTAGCTCACTTAGTGAATTCTTTTTCTTGTTTCCTTTTGAAGGAAGTGGCAAGATACCATCATTCCCTTAGCTTTTCCAGCAACTTGAATAAGAGAGGGAGGTTGAGTTTTGAACCCTAAGGATGAAGAGAAAAGAAAGATTCAAGTGGAGATTAAACTAATATACCTTGAGTAGTAGTCCTCTAGAGTTCTCATTCTTCTTCCTTCCTCTCTTCTCCTCTCTTTCTCTCTTTTCCTTAATCGACCTTGCTTTTGTTTTTCCCTTTCCCTCACTTGGATGAAATTTTAATGTTATAAGAGTGCTTTTTGCTTAAATAAATTAACAAATGGTCCTCCTCTCATAATTATGGGACTACCTTATCAAAATTAGGATGCACTTGGTTATTTTTTATGGGAAGACAAATCTTGTTCTTGTCTTTCTTTCCCTTAGTCAAGATATGCATAGCAAATTGAAGATTTGTTATTTCAAAATTATGATGTAATGTTCTCAAAACAAGGGTCAAGGTCCCCTTAATTTGGGGATTCATTTCATTTTTCTTTTGTCTCACTCAATTATGATGGATTTGCCTTTCTAAGTGGCAAATTATCAACCCTTGAGTCTCCATTGCTTGGCTAAAATTATTTGTGTAGGATAGGATACTTTGTCCTAATACCATGTATTATTACCTACTATATCATCACATGGCTTGCTGAAATTATAAGTGTAGGATATAGATGTTTTGTCCTAATACCATGTCTTATTACCTATTATTTCATAACATGGCTTGCTAAAATTATAAGTGTAGGATATATATGTTTTGTTCTATTTCCATGTAACCTAATCTTGATTATTATTATAGTACTATTTCATCACATGCTTCTTATTTTTTCATCTTGGATTTAGGCTCATTCTTGCCTATTTCCTTTGCTTTGGCTAAAATTCTACCTCCCATCGAGGTCTTAGTCACATTTTCATAATGTTTGGGTTATTGGACTAACTTCTATATCATAGTCCAAGTCTATGTTATATCTCTTGCTTGGGCTATCTAATTGGCTTGCTAGAAAGTCTATGAAGTGTCCATAGGTGAAGGCCCAATGTATGGTTGGAAATGTTAAACTCAGGAACTCTAGCTCTTGAATTAGGAAAAATTACCCTAATTCAATCTTATTGAAATTTTAAGACATTTACTTACTTCTAAAAATTTATCTTCCTTACCTAAGACTTTTTCCTCTCTTTAGGATGTTATTTCTAATTTTTCCTATTAGGTTTTCTCTTTTTACCTATTCCCTTAATGTTAAAAACATTTTATATGCATACACATATAGTGAAGAATTTCTAAGGCTTATATTTTCTTAGATATATAAAAATTGTTTAATAAGTTTTATTTCTTTAATTAAATATTTATTTACCTTTGTTAATAAAAGAAACGAAGTTAGGGATGTTACATAGACCAACAAACTTTGGAAGTTTATAACCAAAAAAGAAACATATTAAAATCCTAAAAGTATCTGAATTCAATTCCTTACACACAAAAAACCCTCAAACTAGTAGTTCAAAATAGGGGAAGAAAAATATAAAATTTCAAAGTCCATTTCAATCCTTACAACTTAAATCATTTATGGAACAAAAAATCCTTAACACTTAAATCCTAACTTACTTAACTATCTTAGTGTTATCTTTATTATTATGAAATTTGTTAAATAACTCGTGGTGAGTGTAACAACTCCATTTTTTTTACACATATATATATTTGTAAAATACCATGAAGTCATTACCTCTTTACTTCTAACTATTTAACTTATAATAACATTCAATTAAATTAACCAAGCATAAATAAGGTTTATAATATACACATAACACTGATACAATTCTGGTTTCACATATATGTCTACATCTTACTCATCCATATTGATCAGCTTTGGGGATATGGGTGTGGGTGGTTGCATCTTCACCGAGATCTTAGCCAACTCGACCCAACGTACGCTAAAAGTCGGTCATAGATAATATCTGCATATTTATTATTCTGAACATGGTATGGAAATATAGTGAGAATTAAATACCAATAGGTTAAACAATAAATCATAATTATCATTAATATAGCTCATCATGTCATGTTCATCTGTATAAGCTACAACAAATTTCTTGGGTCACATGAATGCACTTTATATATGAATATGAAAATCATACAATAATGACATGTATCGTGTGAATAAGTTTTCAGAATATCATATGATGGCTATCAACTTATTTTCATATCAAGCTACATTGGTCAGGGTGAGTACTTCTACTCTCTGGTACGGGCTTTTCTCGCTCCATCTGACATGGCACACTTTCTCTTTCTTTTCTTATTAGCATAATCATAGCCATGAGTAGGGCATCCCCTACTGGTGCACCACACAGATCGCTATGTGACTGTGCTCGTCTCTTTTCCTTTCTTTTCTTTTCACATTAATAGCCAAAAATATGATTTCAATAACAAGTATGTTCATTATACTCACATGCCATAATTTATCATCAAAGCATAATCATTACCAAAAATCAATGGTAAAATGAAATCTTGCCGTGAACATAATTATTTTCAATTACCACTATATAAAATATTTTCATGTCAAAATTACAAACTTAAGATGGTAAGGAGTTCATGCAATGATAATGGTTAGTGTAACATCCCGTAATTTTTATTTTTAAATAATAATGTTTTGTTATAAACAAATATATTTTTATTTGTTTAAAAATGATTATGTTCTGCTAAAAGTAAGTCTATTTTTAATTAAAATAATTATTTTTTTGCTTGAAATAATTATATTGGTCTTTAATGAATTTTTGTTGTATTTTTAGAAATATTCTTTCTTTTAATATGTATAAAGTTATTTATTTGGAGATTTGTTCTATTATGATTTTTATCAAGAAAAAATCATGATTTAAGAGTTTAACTAAAGGTTTATGATAATATAAATTTTTAGAAATTTTTTGGGATATTTTAAGATGAAAAACAGAATTTATATGAATTTAAATAAAAAAATCTTATTATTCAATTATTAAATAATAATAATAATTATTAAATATAATAAATAAAAGGGGAAAGGAATGTAAGGAAACAACGGCCGAACTTTCTGAAAAGACAAACTGACTTAATGAATAGTGTGTGAATAGTGAGTAAATGGTAACTTTCAACTTTCTCTCTAGATCTGGAGTGCCTATTGACTTCTGATCTCAAAACTGAGAGTGTTATTGGATTCAGGATGAAGAATACTACAATTTTGACAGATCAATTTTTCAAATCAGTCGTTGAATCGCCGTAGATCTGAAGTAAAAAATCTCAAAAAAAGTGATTTCTGGAGGATGAATAGTATTTTTTGGCGATAAATAGTGACCTAGCTCCCGAAGTCATTTTCTAAGTCTTTGGACCCTCCGGACATGTTTTTGAGGTCTAATTGGTCAAATTCAGTTTGGAAAAGTACATTTTAGGGCTGTCCAACTAGGAGCCCTACCCTGTGAGTAGATAATTCTTTCTATGACTTGCCCCATGCTCTTCTTGAATTATAAATGTATTATTGTTTCTATTTATAAATTATTTATACTATTATAAGTTTTTGAAATGTGTTAAAATATCTGTTATACTTACGAACTGGCACATAGTTCAAGAAAAGTATGGTTTTAGAAATAGATTTTGGAACTCATTGAATATGTGGTTCTAAATGTATTTATTATTATTTGATAAAGTGAATATTATGTGCACAATGCATTGATTTGTAAAGCTATATAATTGTGAAAATGATGCATGTCATATTATAAATAAGATTGGATGACAAGCGTAAAGCTTATGGCGAATTGCTTGATAATTTTACATGTAATTAAATGTATTGATGAATATTGGCTGGTTGTATGGCTTGTGACGGTACCAAATAGGGGACGCCCTATTAGCCTGAGTGAGTTGAGGGAGGGCCGCTCCAACCGGGTGACAGTGGTAATGTGAGGGGGTAGGAGGGTGATGTACTCACATTCCCTGATCACTTATTGTGACTGGGGTCAAGGTCACTATACGTATAGCAAATGAGTTATATTTTCATTGCATTGACCAAACTACCGAGTGAGGCAGGTGCATTAAAATTGATGATTTTATCTTCAAATCTTAATATTTTACTATAGCTTATACAGCTGAGCATAACAACATTTGTTTAATGATCATACTGTGCAGCATATGATTTGAGAATATTTGAAATACGGGTCTCATATGAATGTACTTCTGAACTGTATTTTCTATATGACATATTTTAAAACATTAGTACATCCATATACTGACCTAAGAGGTCTTAGGAGAAATTATTTGCTCACTGAGTTGTCAAACTCACTACACGATATTTCCACAATTTTCAGATAAGAATATCATAGTCTCATTCGGCAGATAGGTGAGATATTATGTGGCTGAGTCTACGTTGCTTCCAAGGCTCACAGTTTTTGAATTTTACCATTTTTGTATACTAGAGTATGTTCTGAACGCTACAGGCAGGATCCCCGTTTCTGCTGTACTTTGATGTTTATAGACTTGGTCTGTATATTGTGTATACATAAGAGATCCTATATGTATCTGTTCCCATGATAAAGAATTGAATTATGTATCTTTATGGAAAATATCTTATTGCGGAAAATAAAAAAAAATGTTTATTTTACGTAACTTAAATTAGGGGCGTTACAAGTTGGTATCAGAGCATTAGGTTTCCCTATGGCTAACAGAGCAAAGAATTATGTAGTAGGACTTTGAGTATGGTTATATAACTGCAGACATATTTATACTCACGGTGCTGTTGTGGAATTCTATAGGGTGTCATCCTTTTCTTCCTTCTAACTCTTTTCCTTAGATATGCAAGATTTAAACATCTATGCGTATGACCTAGTTGGTACCTTTTGTGTGTGGACTACTAGTTCAGCTTTTGAACTTGTTTTAATGAAAAGTGATAAAAAGAACCCTCTTGGCAAAGTAGCTGAAAATAAGAAAATTCTATCCGAACACAAAGGGAATAACTTGTTTGGATGTCAAGAAGGTTTGAATTGATTGTTTGATTTGCTTATGTGAAACAATATGACGAATAGCTAATATAATATTGATAATGGGTTATAATGTGATCAAGATTGTTAACTCTAAGATAATGATTTGGAATAAAGTGAGTGTTTTGAAAATAGATTTAAATCTCTTTTTGGATGGATGAGTTGGAATCTATATATAAAAATGAATTTGGTAAGTTATGGGTTGGATTGAATTTGAGAGCGGAGAATCTATGAAGATAATATTTTCAATGATATATTTTTTTTATATAAGGAATTCAAAGACAGTTTGGTTTTCAATAATACTATGTATAAGTATTATGATAAAGGAAGGTTTACTCATGGAAATTTAAAATTTAAGGTATGCAAAATGGGTAATTCATGTGAAGGGCTCTTGGATAGACATAAGTTTTCCATGATTGATTGTTAAGATATTGCATAAGCATGTTAAAGAATAAAGTCACTATAGGTTGAATTTGTTTAAGTGTTTTGATGTGCGATCTAGCTGATACAGTATAAAGATGTCAACAATAGCAGAAAATGTTAGTAAAGGAGTTGCAAGTAGTGAGCAATCATGGAAGCAAGTACTCAGTAATTTAATTTCACCTTTAGTAACCATAAGTTATTACAAAAAAAGGGGTGCTAAGGATATTTGGTAGTGGTGAGAGATATTAATATAAAGTATACTAATGTAGATTAGGTTCCAGTAATTAGAAAATTTCCTAATGTGTTTTCAGAAGAATTGCCTAGATTACCCCCGAAACGAAAAATAGAATTTGATATTGATTGATTTCTTGGAACCCAACTAGTATCTATATCCCTATATAGAATGATATCGATTGAATTTAAAAAAAAATTAAAAATTAAAAAAATTTAGTTACAAGACTTGTTAGATAAGGGATTTAAATGCTCTAGTACTTTTATTTGGAGTGCTCCAGTTCTATCTGTGAAAAAGAAAAATGGATAATTATGACTATGCATAAATTATAGACAATTGAATAAGGTGACAATGTGGAATAAATACCCATTACCTCGTATAGATGATTTGTTTGATCAGTTACAAGGTGCTCAATGTTTTTTAAAAATTGATTTCAGATATGAGTAACATTAATTGAGGATAAGAGAAGAGGATGTACGAAAATTTTCTTTTAAGACTTATTATGGGCATTATGAGTCCTTGGTTATGTTATTTAATTTGACAAATAACCTAGCTGCATTCATAGATTTAATGAATAGTAATTAAGTCCCTGAATCAACTTGTTATTATAACAACTCCATTTTAGTATCAAATTTTTTTTAAAAAAAAAAATACCATGAAGTTATTACCTCGTTACAACTTAACTCAATATAACATTTATTTAATTTATACAATACAGAGTTCACATACATGTCATTAATCAAAGCATATGTTGTTGTTTTAATTAAAACTCGCAAGTGCACGAATCTATTAGAGTATAGATTTAGTGGTATGCAAGGTCGATCCCACAGAGATTGCCAATTGAGAAACAATTCTAATATAGATCCAAAATAAATACTTCTAACCTAGTTCCCGATGTCTTATTTTGTGAGAGGAATATTGAATGAATTACACAAAGAACTAATATACTGAAATTAAATGAAGATGTATTCAAAGTAAAGAAGCATGCTAAGGTTAGGGGATCCACTCTTGGTATATCGAATAAAAATAAATTTAACTCTTTTATTACTCAATTAGAATCTTTACACGAATAAAGTTCTAATCGGATGATATGTTAATTTAAGCTCAACTTTGTTTATACATGAATTATATTTACCTCCTTTCTAATAATTAAAACATTCTTGTAAAATGGATTCAAGCATACATTGTGCCAATCACCATATTGTCTACAATAAATCAAGAGTGATTCAAGTATTTATTGTGCCAAAAATTGTCTACAATGTATCAAGGTTCACACTTTACAAGATTAAAAATACAAAGATGCAAAAGATAACTTGTAAATAGATTCAAGCATAAATTGTGCCAATCATTATATTGTCTATAATATATCAAAATTCACATTTTACAAGATTAACTTATGCAAAAAATGAAAGGTAGAAAATGAATTAACATAACAAAATAAAATGAAATAGAATGGGTGGCAAAGCCAACCAATAGTAAAATAAAATAAAGTAGGTGGCAAAGCCAACCATGAAAATAATAAGAAATAGGCGGTCTAATAAAACCAGCCAATAACATAACAAGAAATTGGCGGTATGATAAAACTAGCCATTAAGAAATAATTATGAGAAAAGAAATAGGAAGGTAAATACAATATCAAAGATAAACTTTAAGATTAAGAGTTAGATAAATTATTATTCTCATACCAAGAGTTTCACCCTTTCACCTTAGCATTAGGAGATTAGTTCTCCATAATCAAGGCAAGAAAGTGAAATGAAAGATGAAGAAACATAATAATATTACGAAAGAAAATGAAAAATACAAGATGTCTAAAGAGAGAATAACATTACAAGTTCGTAGAATTCCAACAAAGCTTTCCCAAGCTCTCTCTAAAGCTTTCCAAAAAACTCTTCAACTCACCCCTCAAGCCCTCTATTTATAGATACAATTAAGTGTGGTTGGTATGGTAAATGTCAAAATTGTTAGGTAGGAAGTTGTACAAAGTTGACAATTTGAATTCCATCATGTGAACCGAAATTGATCCTTGAATATCGTCTTGAAAACCGCCAAATTTTCTGACTCCATCAACACGAAAGTTGTAGAAAATTGCATTAGCTTTCCGTCAAGACAAATTGTGGACAAATTGAATACGTAATGTGTGAGTTATGGTCAAAATACTAGAGCAAAATCGGGCTGGACTGCAGCAGTAATCAGATTCTCTTCTAGCCCACTTTTGGCCCTTTTAATATCCGTATTTTCTGACCACTTGAACATGAACGTTGTACCCAATTGTGTCAGCTACACACCTACCAAATTTCATACATATTGGATATGTATTTTCAGAGATATGGCCCAAGTACTACAGTAAGGTTGGGCTGGACTGCAACCAGCAAACATATTCTCAACATTGGGTGCTTTGCCTTGAATTTTTATGTTTTAGTTCTTTTGGAAATGTGATCATAAATCAAGAATAAATTTGTGCATATATCCATTAGGATGCGTCTCAAGAGACAATATGATAATGCTCCTTACTCAGCCATCCTTAATGAATTTGTTTTATCTGCTTGATTTATAGACATCATTTCCAAAGAACCATAATTTAACTCTGATTCCTCCAATTAAGTCCATTTTCTACTCTTCTCTCCATCTGTAAGAAAGACACAAAACTAAAGACAAGTAAGGGAGATTTATGCTTAATTATGGCAAAAGATAAGATGAAAATATTTAATTTATGAGTATAAAACTCACTCATCAAATACCCCCAGACTTAATCTTTTGCTTGTCCTCAAGTAAAACACACAAACTTCAAAATTCAAATGATGAGTGAGTGATGAATTGTTTTTGACTTACTAAGCATTCCTCAAGGATCTAAAATGTGCAACCAAGAAAGATATCCGAATTCTAAGGTTATGTAGAACTTTTATTCAAATACAACATATGGTTTACTCTTGAATCCCAAGTGTGTGTGTGTAGTAGTCTTATGACATTAGACTTCTTGTATTCAAATAAATTTATGTAATCAAATATTTAAAACAGATCTCTAGATATATGCATTTGAGACTCCATAAGCTTATTTTTCATGTCACTCTCCACTAATGTAGACTAATCATAACGCTTAAGATCATTAGGACTTTCATTAGGCTTGTAATGTATGGCACATGTTAAAGGTGGATAAAATGATATGAATGAAGCTCAATTCACTCTTCAACGTACAAGATCATTTAAAACCTCCCAAATACTTTTGATATTATACTGTGAATTCTATCTCCAACCTTTTCATCATCCTTACATTTATTTGCTCATACTATTTTTTTTTGAAGATAAACACCCCCAAACTTATTTATTTAGGGAGTATTAACTTTCTTTCTTTTTTTTATTTTTATTTTTATTTTTTTTTCAAACTTCTACCATCCACCCTTGAATCATAACTTTTCAAATGATCATTCCTGTGAGTGAAAGGTAAGAGTTAGACATATTTTTATTTAAAGGCTAAATAAAAGTATAGGTGTTCAAGAAAGGATAAATATAGGCACAAAATAGGTTGCTATGGATAACAAAATGTATAGGTTGGTTTGAAAGGCTCAAACGATTCCAACAATGCCCAATTCATTTCTTAAATGGAGAGTAGTCTAGGATTTCGCCTCAAGTGACAATTGAATAAGTTCTAGAGTCATATGAGATCAATTAACGTATCTAAATCACATAAATCTTTTCTGAATAAACAATCAGTCAAATGTAAAAGATTAAGTGCACCAGATATTAGGATTCTCAAATAAAACATAAGTTACATTAGAGTTCAAGTTCACACATAACACCCAGAACTCATCAATTTTTCAAAAGTTACAAGCATTTTAAACCATTTTCATCATTGGTGCTAGCTTTGCCTAATCCCAAAACATCACTCAAATTTTTTTTTTTTTTAAAGATGAAGAAACACAAAATAAACAATAAAGATTAAAAGAGATATTACCTGGAAGGAGATCTAAGAAAAGATGAACCTGCAACAAACTAAACAGAAAATAAAAATTTACTCAAGCAAATAAAAGGTATTACAAATGAAGATTTAAGTCCAGTTTGCGCTTTCTGCGGTGTTCTGTTGTCCAATCTATTTGAGCTATAACTGGATCAGGTACATGAACAAATGCTTGTAACGCATCAATCAACTCGTCAGCATTTGAGGCCAAGATGAGAATCTGACGTGCTGAGTGCGAGATAAACCTTTGTTCTACAACATGATTAAGAAAAGACAACAAACCATTAAAGAAATTGTTAACATTCAACAAACCTATCGGTTTATGGTGCATGTTCAGTTGTGCCCAAGAGACGACTTGAAAAATTTCCTCTAGAGTACCAAAACCTCCAGGTAAGGCAATGAAGGCGTCAGCGTTGCACATCATTTTAGCAATTCGTTCATGCATGGAGGATACCCTACATTCTTCCCCAATTGTTTTTCCTACTATGTTTGATGCAGCTAGAGCTGTAGGAATAATACCAAGAACTTGGCATCCTCCTAGATATGCAGATCCAAACACACTCCCCATTAACCCTCGACAACCTCCACCATACACTAAATGAATCTTTCTCTTGGCTAGTACCATACCCAAAGTTTGTGCTGCTTTTACATATTCTCCATTTTTCCCAGGACTAGAACCACAAAAGACACAAATATTTCGAAAGTGACGAACTGCGATTCCTTCCATATATGCACACACCTTAACTTTGATTATGAAGATGAAGATAATGAGGTGCACATTTATAAGACTCAAATAAGGGCATACTTGTAATAGCTATGTGAATAGGCCGATGGCATAATTTCAATAGCTATAAGAGTAGACCGGCGAATGTCAGCTAAATTAAAGGTGAAAAATTCAAAAATGACGGCACGCATGCATATGTACAGTAGTTGTGATTGTGGCTCACATCTTCCTCTGGTTTTACGTCTAGTAACAGCTTAAACGCCCTCTATGGGTCGAGGATATGCTTCCCATCCAATTTTCTTATAAATTGGCAAACAGGGTCTTTTAACGTCAGATTCCCAAGACTGTACCGTTTATGTTCTTTTTTGAAATGGGGCCATAAACTGACAATACCGATATGCACAGATCCACTAGGATGTGTCTCAAGAGACGTTGGATGAAAGTCATCATCCAATGACTCCTTACTCAAGCCATCCTTAATGAACATAATTTTGTCTTCCCGATTTACAGACACCCAACCCAAAGAACGATAACGTTTGTTACAAGTTTCACGTCCACATTTGTGACAAACACCTATTCGTTTAGCTCTGCGCTTTTTAGCAAAACTACTTTTTCCTAAACCAGGCATGTAAGAGATGAAATCATTTGCAGACTCACCTGATAACCGTACCTTAGCTTCAATTAGCCACCGAATATCAGCAGGTATTCCCATGATCATCATTAACCTCAATCTTTCAACCCGTGCTTTGTAAATTTTTGTCAATGCATTGGGTGGAAGTGAAGGAAAATGATTTTTCAATTGTGCGAGAATGTCCTCCATTATCAACTCGATTGTTCTTTTCTCTTTTCTTTTCTTTTTTCTTTTTTTGAAAAAGCAAAAGCGACAAAGGGAGGGAAAACAATAGAAATTGAAAAGAAGATAACACTGAAGGGAAAAATTAATGCAAGTTAAATAAAGAAAGATCTTACCTAGATAATGTGCACGGTAACGTTTAACAACAGAAGCAGATCAATCTTTGTAGACAGGATCACGTAAAGGTGTCTCCTCTATCTCCAGATTTGGTAATTCCAAAAATGCTTCCAATCTTTGACCATTTACTTTAAACACATCACTGTTCTTGGGATTTTCAATCTTTACTGCACCATGTGGGTAAACAGTATGAACAACAGATGGCAGTGGAACTGACTCAAAAGGTGAGACTTTTTCTTTTTTGGCTTTCCATTTATCAGTATCCATTAGTGGAGTTGTCTCTAACAAAGAGTCTACTTCATGAACCAGATAATCCTCATTTTTATCCTTATCGAAATGAATCAAATATTTTTCTAGATGATCATTACTAAATGAGTCTAAAAATGAATCAGAAATGGCACTTTCAATTAGGTTGACCTCACATAAATCATCCATGTCCACAGGTTGATGAGAGACATTAAAAATATTTAATTCCACAGTCATATTTCCAAAAGATAATTTCAAAATTCCATTTAGACAATTAATGATTGCATTGGATGTTGCCAGAAATGGTCTACCCAAAATGACTGGAATTTGTGTCTCTGTATTCTCAACAGGTTCAGTGTCAAGAATAATGAAATTTACTGGAAAGTAGAATTTAGCAACCTTAATAAGCACATCCTTTATGACCCCTCTAGGAATTTTTGTAGACCTATCAGCTAACTGAAGGGTCACTGGTGTAGGTTTCAGTTTTCCTAACCCAAGTTTCTCATACACAGAGTAAGGCAGCAGATTCACACTTGCTCCTAGATCAAGTAAGGCTCGGTTAATCACATGGTCACCTATAATACAAGAAATTGTAGGACAACCTGGATCTTTGTACTTGACAGGAGCTTTTTGCTGAATTATAGAACTTACTTGTTCAGTCAAGAATGCCTTTTTTGGAACATTATTCTTTCTTTTCACCGTGCAAAAATCTTTTAGGAATTTTGAGTAAGCAGGTACTTGGTTGATAGCATCAAGAAAAGGGATGTTAATGCTTACTTGCTTAAACACCTCTAAAATGTCATTATATTGAGTTCCTTTCTTATTTGATGCAAGTCTTTGAGGGAAAGGAACTTTGGGGGCATAAGAAATATGTTCACTTTTCTTTTCACTTGAGTCATTGGTTTGAGACTCATGTTGACTCTGTTCCTCATTTTCTGGCATATGAACATGATTATCAATAACCTTTCCAGATCTAAGGGTTGTCACAAATTTTACTTCTTCCTTTGGATTTGCTGATGATCCTACTTCAAATTGACCCTTAGGATTAGGAATAGGTTGACTGGGGAATTTTCCTTTTTCTCTCTCTCCTACAGCATTGGCTAATTGACCCAATTGTGTTTCAAGCTTTGAAATAGCTTGAATGTGAGATTGCAGGACTTGTTGGGTCGATTGCATGAATTGTTGCAAGGTATCCTCCAAAGAAGGTTTTCTTTGTTGAGATACCCCGAAGGGAGGAGGATGTTGAGAAACGTGAGGGTATGAATTGGAAGAGGCAAATTGTTGCCCATTTTGATTCATTGTAGGTTGATTTTGCCTCCATGAAAAATTTGGATGATTCCTCCAATTTGGATTATATGTGGGTGCAAATGGACTATCTGATGATTTTCCATAAGACTGAAAAGAATTAGCTTGCTCAGAAAATGCTTCTTGGTAAGCTGGTATGGATGGACAAAATTGTGCAATGTGAGATGTACTAGAACATAAGGCACATGCCTCTATCCTAGTATTGGTAGAAGGGTTCAGAGCATGACTTAAAGTTAAAGCTTCTACCTTTCTAGTCAGGCTAGCTAAGGCAATTCTCACATCTGTGTCATCACTCACTTCGTAAATTCCTCCCTTTTTTTGTATTTGAGACTTCTTATCCCTAGGATCTATGCAGTTCCAATGCTGAGAATTTTCAGATAAAGATCCTAAGGATTCCCAAGCTTCCCCCTCATTCAATTGTAAAAGTCTCTCACCATGCATGCTTTGGATCATTTGACGATTTGATGAAGTTAAGCCATCATAGAAATATTTCACCAATCTCCAAGTTTCAAAGCCATGATGAGGACATTTCAGAAGAAGATCATTAAATCTTTCCCAACATTCAAAAAATTGTTCACCCTCTTTTTGACAAAAATCAGAAATTTCTCTCCGAAGGGCATCAGTTTTAGACATAGGGAAACATTTTGCCAGAAACTTATTTACTAATTGGTTCCAACTAGTGATAGTTCCTGTAGGAAGGCAGTTCAACCAGGATTTAGCTTTATCTGTCAATGAAAATGGAAACATTCTGAGCCTGATTGACTCATCATTAAAATTTTGGAAGCGAAATGTCGAGCAGATTTCAAGAAACTCTTTAATGTGCATGTATGGATCTTCTCTTTCCAAACCATAAAATGATGGTAAAAGTTGGAGTATGGATGGTTTGATTTCAAAATGAGTTGCATTAGTTTGTGGCAAAACTATGCAAGATGGAGTATTGGCTAGGACAGGTGAGAAGTACTGCATAAGAGTTTTATTATGCACAACTTGCTCTTCCATTTTTAATGGTGATCCAGCAGAATCTAATGTCTCTATTGTACAATCAATGGTTGACCCTAAACTTTTCCTAACCAACCGCTTATCTTTATCACGTTTCCAAGTACGCATAAACTAAAAAAATGCTTTCTAATTATGAAAAAAAGAATCTAACTACACAACGGCAACAAAATGCAAATACCACAAAAAAAATCACAAAATTATACAAACTCTTTTTTTTCAAAGTGTTAGTAATAATGGGTAGTATTTAATCGGTAGACTCCCAGGAAAATATGGAGGAATCATAATGGTTTCTCTTAAAACCCATACTCCTTAAGCGCTTTTAGCCTTATTGACAGAATCAACCAATTTTATACACCCAAATTACTACACCAATTTTCAAGAAACAATTCTAAAGAAAAATTTCTATACACAGAATAAACAAATGTTCTAACTATAACTAGTGGAAGAAAAGTACTTACCTGGATCCAAATAGCTTTTCCGTCGCAATCCCCGACAACGGCACCAAAAACTTGTTGTTGTTTTAATAAAAAAACTCGCAAGTGCACGAATCTATTGGAGTATAGATTTAGTGGTATGCAAGGTTGATCCCACAGAGATTGCCAATTGAGAGAAAATTCTAATATAGATCCAAAATAAATACTTCTAACCTAGTTCCCGATGTCTTGTTTTGTGAGAGGAATATTGAACGAATTACACAAAGAACTAATATACTGAAATTAAATGAAGATGTATTCAAAGTAAAGAAGCATGCTAAGGTTAGGGGATCCACTCTTGGTATATCGAATAAAAATACATTTAACTCTTTTATTACTCAATTAGAATCTTTACACGAATAAAGTTCTAATCGGATGATATGTTAATTTAAGCTCAACTTTGTTTATACATGAATTATATTTACCTCCTTTCTAATAATTAAAACATTCTTGTAAAATGGATTCAAGCGTACATTGTGCCAATCACCATATTGTCTACAATAAATCAAGAGTGATTCAAGTATTTATTGTGCCAAAAATTGTCTACAATGTATCAAGGTTCACACTTTACAAGATTAAAAACACAAAGATGCAAAAGATAACTTGTAAATGGATTCAAGCATAAATTGTGCCAATCATTATATTGTCTACAATATATCAAAATTCACATTTTACAAGATTAACTTATGCAAAAAATGAAAGGTAGAAAATGAATTAACATAACAAAATAAAATGAAATAGAATAGGTGGCAAAGTCAACCAATAGTAAAATAAAATAAAGTAGGTGGCAAAGCCAACCATGAAAATAATAAGAAATAGGCGGTCTAATAAAACCAGCCAATAACATAATAAGAAATTGGCGGTATGATAAAACCAGCCATTAAGAAATAATTATGAGAAAAGAAATAGGAAGGTAAATACAATATCAAAGATAAACTTTAAGATTAAGAGTTAGATAAATTATTATTCTCATACCAAGAGTTTCACCCTTTCACCTTAGCATTAGGAGATTAGTTCTCCATAATCAAGGCAAGAAAGTGAAATGAAAGATGAAGAAACATAATAATATTACGAAAGAAAATGAAAAATACAAGATGTCTAAAGAGAGAATAACATTACAAGTTCGTAGAATTCCAACAAAGCTTTCCCAATCTCTCTCCAAAGCTCTCCAAAAAACTCCTCAACTCACCCCTCAAGCCCTCTATTTATAGATACAATTAAGTGTGGTTGGTGTGGTAATTGTCAAAATTGTTAGGTAGGAAGTTGTACAAAGTTGACAATTTGAATTCCATCATGTGCACCGAAATTGATCCTTGCATATCATCTTGAAAACCGCCAAATTTTCTGCCTTCATCAACACGAAAGTTGTAGAAAATGTCATTAGCTTTCCGTCAAGACAAATTGTGGACAAATTGGATACGTAATGTGTGAGTGATGGTCAAAATAATAGAGCAAAGTCGGGCTGGACTGCAACAGTAGTCAGATTCTTTTCTAGCCCACTTTTGGCCCTCTTAATGTCCGTATTTTCTGACCACTTGAACATGAAAGTTGTACCCAATTGTGTCAGCTACTCACATACCAAATTGCATACATATTGGATATGTATTTTCAGAGATATGGCCCATGTACTATAGCAAGGTTGGGTTGGACTGCAACCAGCAAACATATTCTCAACATTGGGTGCTTTGCCTTGAATCTTTATGTTTTAGTTCTTTTGGAAATGTGATCATAAATCAAGAATAAATTTGTGCATATATCCATTAGGATGCATCTCAAGAGATAATATGATAATGCTCCTTACTCATCCATCCTTAATGAATTTGTTTTATCTGCTTGATTTATAGACATCATTTCCAAAGAACTACAATTTAACTCTGATTCCTCCAATTAAGTCCATTTTCTACTCTTCTCTCCATCTGTAAGAAAGACACAAAACTAAAGACAAGTAAGGGAGATTTATGCTTAATTATGGCAAAAGATAAGATGAAAATATTTAATTTATGAGTATAAAACTCACTCATCAAAATACGTACAACATATGAAACACATAAAAAATATACATCTTATTTATTCTGGTTGACCAATTCTGGAGATACAGGTGCAGGTGGTTGCACCTTCACCGGGATCTAAGCCAACTCGAGCACAAACATATTATTTGCTTCTGGGATCTGCCCAATATAAAGTACTTGATCCAACGTGCCCTAAAATTCAGAGCTATAGAAAAATTTGCATAACTAATTTTCTAAACATGATATGGAAATATAGTGAGAATTAAATCCCAATAAGTTCAATAATAAATCATCATCAATATAGCTCATCACGTCATGTTCAGTTGTATAAACTACAGAAAATATCATTGGTCACATGAATGCATTACATCTATGCACATAAGAATCATACAGTAATGATATGTATGACAAGATTAACTATTTTTAGAATATCATATGATGACCATCAACTTTTTCTCATTTCAAGCTACCCCAGTCAGGGTGAGTATCCTCTACTCTCCGGTACGGGCTTTTCTCGCTCTGTCCGACATGGCACACTTTCTCTTTCTTTTCTCATAATCATAATCATAACTATTGGTAGGGCGTCCCCTACTGGTGCACCACACGGATTGCCATGTGACCGTGCTCATTTCTTTTCTTTTCACAATGATAGCCAAAAATATGCTTTCAATAACAAGTATGTTGATCAAAATATAACTATTACCATAAATCATTGGTAATCATGCCATGAACATAACCATTTCAAATATCACTTTATAAAATATTTCCATGTCAAAATTTCACACTTAAGATGGTAAGAAGTTCATACAATGGCAATGGCAATGGCATATACTAGTCATTTATTATTTTTATTTATAAGATTCGTCTTCTTTTTTAAATATTAATTTCATCTCTTCATTTTTCTTTATGCTTGTCCTTTAGTCAATTTTTTCTTATTTATATCATTTCTAACACATGTTCTTACAAATTTATAGAGCATTTTCCTCCAATTTGATTCCTACTATTACCTTATAGTTAAAGAGATTCATCTAGGGTAGAAAAATGTTGAAAATAGGCTTCACCAGCTTCCAACACGGTCTGGCCATGTTCCAGGACACGGCCATGCTTTAAAAATACTTCAAATGTATTCAAAAACAGCCCCGAACACGACTAACCCGTGCTTGAAGCACCCAGAACACGGCCTGACCGTGTTCTATGACCTTTGTTCACTAATCAGAGCATAACTCCCTCATTTTAACTCCGATAGAGGTGATCTTGGTGTCTAAGACAATTATCTAAAACTATTATGTTAATCATATCAGCCAAATAGTAATAAATCTTGATGTTATTACTCCCTTAAATTCAATATTATTTCTTCTCGGTTAGGTTCTAACCTTTACTTACTAATCTGACTATATCTCCCACATAAGAATTCCAAATTAAGTGATTCCAGTGGTTAAACATCCGTGACACATAAATATATAATTCATATGTTAACCATTTATTTTAATTCCTTATAGAATTTTCTCATAAATTAAAACACCGAAGCTATCCTAACATATTCTTCCTTGATTAACCATTTTCTGACATTTGTTTACTAATAGGAACATATTTACCTCATATGAACTCTAAATTGAATGATTACAGTGGCTAAAAATATGGGACACATATATCTTTAATTCGTACGTTAACTATTTATTTTAATTCCCTACAGATAATTCCCATAAATTAAAACACAGAAGCTATCCTAACATATTCTTCCCTGATGAACCATTTTCTAACCTTTGATTACTGATCGGACCATATCTTCCTCATATGGACTCCAAATTGAATGATTCCAGTGGTTAAAAATCCGTGACTCATATATCTTTAATTCTTATGTTAAAAATTTATTTTAATTCCTTATAGATTGTTCCTAGAAATTAAAACACAGAAACTTAAAATTCTGTCACCCATAGCCATACCTATGCAGAACTATCTACACCAACCTAAGTATTCAAACATACATCACATGCAAGATCAATATGTAACATGATATAGCAACATCTATGACCAATCATCAAAGTTCTAAGATTAAAATCTCATATAAATATTATAAGTTTCAAAAGTTTTCTTCAAAAAGAAATATTGTTAAACTTTCCTAAGAATCTCCCTAGCTTACTTAGTGAATTGGTTTTCTTGTTTCCTCTTGAAAGAAGTAGCAAGATTCCTCCCTTCCCTTAGCTTTTCTAGCAGCTTAGGTAAGAGAAGGAGGGTGAATTTTTGAACCTCAAGGATGAAGAAGAAAAATGTATTCAAGTGGAGATTAAGGTAACTTATCTTGAGTACTTAGCCTTCTAAACTTCTCCTTCTTCTTTCTTCTTTTCTTCTCCTCTCTTTCTCTCCTTTCCTCACTCTACCTTGCTTCTATTTCTCTCTCTTCCTCACTTGGACGAAATTAAAATGTTGTAGGGGTGGGTTTTGCTTAAATAGACCACCAAATAATACACCTTTCATGATCATGGGTCTACCTTATCACAATTAGGATACACTTTGTTGAATTCATATGTTTACTATTTATTTTCATTCCTTATAGATTGTTCCCATAAATTAAAACACTGAGGCTTAAAATTCTGCCACCCATAGCCATACCCATGCAGAACTATCTACACCAACCTAAGTATTCAAACATACATCACATGCAAGATCAATATGTAACATGATATAGCAACATCCATGACCAATCATCAAAGTTCTAAGATCAAAATCTCATATAAATATTATAAGTTTCAAAAGTTTTCTTCAAAAAGAAATATTGTTAAACTTACCTGGAGCACTTAGTCCCTTAGACTTCTCCTTCCTCTTTTTACCTTTCTTCCTATCCTTTCCACACTCTACCTTGCTTCTATTTTCCCTCTCCCTCACTTGGACGAAATTCTAATGTTGTAAGGGTGGGTTTTCTTATATAGACCACCAAATAATTCAACTTTCATGTTCATGGGTCTACCTTATCACAATTAGGATACACTTTGTTGAATTTTTGGAAAACAAACAACTTATGTTCTTGTCTTCCTCTTCCTTAGTCAAGATATGCATAGGAAAAGGAGATTTGTATTTTGAAAATTATGATGATATGTTCTTAAGATAAGGGACAAGGTCCAAAGGTCCCTTTGATTTAGGGATTCTTTTCCATTTTCTTTTGTCTTAAACAAGTATGATAGGTTTGCCTTTTTAGGTGGCAAATTTCTAGCCCTTGAATCTCCATTATTTGGTTGATATTATTTGTGTGGGATAGGAATGTTTTGTCCTAATGCCATGTATTATCATACCACTTGCTAGAATTATGAGTGTAGGATATAGATGTTTTTGTCCTAAAGCTTGGTATTATCATGCCACTTGCCAAAATGATGAATGTAGAATCACACCACTTGCTAAATTTTTGTCTTAATGCCATGTAATCTAATCTTTATTATTATTACCTTATTATATCATCACCTAATTTATTTTATTTTATTTTTCCTCTTGGATTTGGGCTTATTCCTACCCATTATGGGCTTATTCCTACCCATTTTCTTTGCTTTGGATAAAATTCTACCTTTCTTGGAGGGCTTAGTCACATTTTCATAATTTTTGGGTTATTGATCCAATTACTATATCCTAGTCCAAGTATATGTTTTTTTTTCTTGCTTAGGTTATCCAATGGCTTGCTAGAAACTTATGTGAAGTGGAAAAAATCTATATGAAGTGTCCGTAGGTAAAAGCCCAATGTATGGGTAAAGATTTTAAACTTAGTAACTCTAGTTCTTGAATTAGGAAAAATTACCCTAATCCATTGTTCTTGAAATTTTAAGACCTTTACTTGTTTCTAAAAATTTATCTTCCTTATCCAAGAATTTTGCATCTCTTTAGTATGTTATTTCTATTTTCTTTCCTATTAGGTTTTTCCTCTTTATTTGTTCTATTAATGTAGGAAACATTTTCTATGCATATACATAGGGTGAAGAATTTCTAAGGATTATATTTCCTTATATATCTAAAATATTGTATAATAAATTTTATTTCCTTAATTAAATTTTTATGTACTTTTATCAATAAAAGAAACAAAATTAGGGATGTTACAATAGGCGTAATTGTAAAAAAAATAGTTAAAATGCAAACAAGTTAGTTGTTGAGGAGGGACAATCAAATGATTTATTTTGTTTTCTCAATGTTCTTGCCAGTCGACTATCGGTATTTCGAGAAATTTTAATTTGGACTGGTTATTTTACAGTTGATTGATTACATCTATTTTGAAGTAATCAACTGCATCCTACCAGTTAACTACATATTATTTGATTTTCACAGACTTTTATAATCTTAGAAATGTTTTTTTTTATGTGCTATTTTTCCACCAAATACCAACAGATTTAAAGTAGATTTTGGCATGTATATTCAAAACTTGCGGCCACCGATTTTAATTTTATTTCAATGCTTTGTCCAAATTTCTAACTTCCTATTTTGGCACCATGCTATATTAATTATTCCACATTTTCTGCTACATTGTCCTACATTAATATTTGGTATTAAATGCAAGATTCTTATATTATAAGGAAAATTAATTTTTTTTCTTTGAAACTCAGTTATTATGGTGTCCAATTGATTAGTAGGTTAAAGTAATAGAGATTTTGAAAGGAGTGGACGAATGATGACCTTATGGTGTTTTGACGAATGTAATCAAGAGACTTAGTAGTGTTGAAGTTCTTGAGGAATAAAATATAGGAAGTAGGATTTAAATTAATCTTTGAACTCTTAATTTGGAAATATGGAGAATACTATGAGAATCATGTTTGAAAATAATGTAAGTGATTAAGATATTTGTTTCTAGTATCTAAGAAGTGAATTATGTTGAAATTGAGAATTCATGTATGAGTAATTGTTGAGAAAAATCTTCTTGAAATGATTGGGTGAATTAAATAGGATTAACATAAGTTAGAATGAGGTGATTTTGGATATGATAGAGAAAGGTTTGAAATTTTTTATAATGAATTTATTGGTGTTAATAAGAGGGTATAGAGTTATTGTAATGAGGTAAGTAGAATTATCAGACATGTGCCAATAGTACATAAACGTTATAAAAGTTTTGGTAGAATTATTACTATGTATGTTTCACATATTGATTAATGGATTTTAGAAAAAAAATAGATGATAGATTAAGATGATGATATACATGGGATGATGTTGACATGTAAGAATCAAAGATGATTTAATAGAAGTCTGAAATAAGAAAAGATAGTTACCCCAATATGGATGTGAATATGTTCTTTTATAGCTGTATTTTCTAATATCGACCCATAGATGTATCCATGTGAGCTTGAGGATATAAAGTGAAATTGATTAGAAAAGGAATACAAATACTTCAATACAGGACAAAAGTTTAAAGTAATCATGCATGTTGAGCACTAGAAATTATCAGATGGTGACCACATATTTTTGAAGGAATCATCAATGAAAAAGATAATGAGGTTTAGAAAGAAGTACATATTAGATTCTTCTTATGTTACCTAATTCCAAGAAATTCAATTGGACAAAAATTTGGCTTAACAATGGGTACAATTAATGTTTATTGTTGATCAACAAGTGAAGAACTTATGGATAAAAGAAATCCCTATGGTTAAGTTATATGGCAAAATCACTCAAGTGAAGAGATATATTAAAAAGTAAAGATGTTATACAAAAAAAGAAGATATCCCCAATTATTTGAGTCATAAGGTTGGTAACTCCAAATTATGCCCTGATTTCATTCCCTACATGTGGTAGGATGAGCTGAAATTTGGGGACCGAATTTCTTAAGGGGGGAAGAATGTAACATCCCGTAATTTTTATTTTTTAAATAATAATTTTTTGTTATAAACAAATATATTTTTATTTGTTTAAAAATGATTATGTTCTGCTAAAAGTAAGTCCATTTTTAATTAAAATAATTATTGTTTGCTTGAAATAATTATATTGGACTTTAATGAATTTTTGTTGTATTTTTAGAAATATTCTTTCTTTTAATATGTATAAAGATATTTATTTTATTATTATTTTTATCAAGAAAAAATCATGATTTAAGAGTTTAACTAAAGGTTTATAAGAATGTAAATTTTTAGAAATTTTTTGGGATATTTTAAGATGAAAAACGGAATTTATATGAATTTATATAAAGAAAATCTTATTATTCAATTATTAAACAATAATAATAATTATTAAATATAATAAATAAAAGGGGAAGGGAACGTAGGGAAACAATGGCCAAACTTTCTAAAAAAAAACTCACTTAATGAATAGTGCGTGAATAGTGAGTGAATAGTAACCTTCAACTTTCTCTCTAAATCTGGAGTGCCTATTGCCTTCCGATCTCAAAACTGAGGGTGTTATTGGATTCAGGATGAGGAATACTACAGTTTTGATCGATCAATTTTTCAAATCATCCGTTGAACCGTCGTAGATCTAAAGTAGAAAATCTCAGAAAAGTGATTTCTGACGGATGAATAGTGTTTTTCGGCGAGTGAATAGTACTAAGCTCCCATAGTCATTTTCTAAGTCTTTGGACCCTCCGGACATGTTTTTGAGGTCTAATTAGTCAAATTCAGCTTGGAAAAATACATTTTAGGGCTATTCAACCAGGAGCCCTACCTTGTGAGTAGATAATTCTTTCTATGACTTGTCTCATGCTCTTCTTGAACTATAAATGTATTATTGTTTCTATTTTTAAATTATTTATACTATTATAAGTTTCTGAAATGTGTTAAAATATATGTTATACTTATGAACTGGCACATAGTTCTAGATCTGGAGTGCCTATTGCCTTCCGATCTCAAAACTGAGGGTGTTATTGGATTTAGGATGAAGAATACTACAGTTTTGACCGATCAATTTTTCAAATCATCCGTTGAACCGCCGTAGATCTAAAGTAGAAAATCTCAGAAAAAGTGATTTCTAGCGGACGAATAGTGTTTTTCGGCGAGTGAATAGTACTAAGCTCCCATAGTCATTTTCTAAGTCTTTCGACCCTCCGGACATGTTTTTGAGGTCTAATTGGTCAAATTCAGCTTGGAAAAATACATTTTAGGGCTGTTCAACCAGGAGCCCTACCTTGTGAGTAGATAATTCTTTCTATGACTTGTCTCATGCTCTTCTTGAACTATAAATGTATTATTGTTTCTGTTTTTAAATTATTTATACTATTATAAGTTTCTGAAATGTGTTAAAATATATGTTATACTTACGAACTGGCACATAGTTCAAGAAGAGTATGGTTTTAGAAATCGATTTTGGAACTCATTGAATATGTGGTTCTAAATGTATTTATTATTATTTGATAAAATGAATATTATGTGCACGATGCATTGATTTGTAAAGCTATATACTTATGAAAATGATGCATGTCATATTATAAATGAGATTGAATGACAAGTGTAAAGCTCATGGCGAGTTGTTTGATAAATATGACAAGCGTAAAGTTCATGGCGAGTTGTTTGATAATTTTACATGTAATTATATGTATTGATGAATATCGGCTGGTTGTATGGCTTTCGACAGTACCAAATAGGGGACGCCCTATTAGCCTGAGTGAGCCGGGGGAGGGTCGCTCCAACTGGGTGATAGTGGTAATGTGAGGGGGCAGGAGGATGAAGTACTCACATTCCCTGATCACTTATTGTAACTGGGGTCGAGGTCACTATGCGTATAGTAAATGAGTTATATTTTCATTGCATTGACCAAATTGCCGAGTGAAGCAGGTGCATTAAAAGTGATGATTTTATCTCTAAATCTTAATATTTTACTATAGCTTATACAGCTGAGCATAACAACATTTGTTTAATGATCATACCGTGCAGCATATGGTTTTGGATATATGAATATCCTTTGATTTGAGAATATTTGAAATACGGGTCTCATATGAATGTACTTCTGAACTGTATTTTCTATATGACATATTTTAAAACATAAGTACATCCATATGCTGACCTAAGAGGTCATAGGAGGAATTATTTGCTCACTGAGTTGTCAAACTCACTACACGATATTTCTACATTTTTCTGATAAGAATATTTGAGTCTGATTCGGCAGATATGTGATATATTCTTTGGGTGAGTCTACGTTGCTTCCAAGGATCACGGTCTTTGAATTATACTGTGTTTGTATTCTAGAGTGTGCTCTGAACGCTATAGGTAAGATCTGTGTTTCTGTTGTACTTTGATGTTTATAGACTTGGTCTATATATTGTGTATACATAAGAGATCCTATATGTATCTGCTCCCATGATAAAGAATTAAATTGTGTATCTTTATGAAAAATATCTGATTGCGGGAAAGAATAAAAAAAAATTTTATTTTACGTAATGTAAATTAGGGGCGTTACAGTTAGGGCATACATTAGTCATTTATTATTTTCATTTATATGATTCTTCTTATTTCTTACATATTATTTTCCTCTCTCACTAAACAAAGCATAACTCCTTCATTTTAAATCTGAATGAGTTGATCTTGGTGTCAATTTAAAGATAAGACAATCCTCTAAAACTCTTATGTTGAACATTTTAGTGAAAGCATAAGTTATCATTCTGTTATTTCTCCATCAAAGTTAATGTTGTTTCTACTCGGATATGTTCTGACCTCTACTTTCAAATCTGACCATATCTCCCACATATGGATTCCAAATTGAATGATTCCAATGGCTAAAAATTCGTTATACATATATATATATATATATATATATATATATATATATATATATATATATATATATATATATATATATATATGTATGTATGTAGATATATATATATGTATATATATATATATATATATACATACATATATATCTACATATATATATGTATATATATATATATATATATATATATATATATATATATATATATATATATATATATATATATATATATATATGTTAACCATTTCTTTGAATTCCCTACATATTTTGCCCAGAAAGTCAAACACAAAATCTTTCCTAACTGATTCTTCCATGGTTAATTAATTTCTGACCTCTGCTTGCTAATCTGACCATATCTCCTTCATATGGATTCCAAATTGAAAGATTCTAGTGGCTAAGAATTCGTGATACATATGTATATATTTTTTATGTTAACCATTTCTTTTAACTCCCTACATATTTTGCCTAGAAATTCAAAAATAGAAGCTTACCTAACAAATTCTTCCCTAGTTTACTAGTTTCTGACTACTTCTTACTAATTAGACCATATCTCCCTCATTTGAACTCCAAATTGGGTTATTTCAATGGCCACAAATCTGTGAGACATGTATCTACATTTTTTATGTTAATCATTTATTTTAATTCCTAATCGATTCTTTCTAAAATTTCAAAAATTAAAGCTACTCTGGTTACTCCGAAATCCAATTTTCTAACCAGAACTCTTCTTAAGGTTCTAGTTCATCCTTTTATTAAATCCTCTTCCATTTTCTTCCTTATTTCCATCTAACCATAGGATTACTCATTTTAAATTTTTTGTTAGATTCCTCACACATAATTTAACATATTCCACATCCTATTCTAAAGAAAATAAAAAATCAAATCATGTACTATTAAGAGCGTTCCCAATAGCAATTTCTTATAGTCTTCTTCAAGTTGTTTGAGGCCATATTCATTTTACCAATCTAACCATATCCCATCAATTTTTCACCACATTTAAATATACATAACAGTAGCACAATTGTTAAGGAAATATAATAAGAATTAAATCCCAATAGGTTCAACAATAAATCATAATTATCATCAATATAGCTCATCATGTCATGTTCATCTCTGTAAGTTACAGCAAATTTCTTAAGTCACATGAATGTACTTTATCTATGCACAAAAACATTATACAGTAATGACATGTATGGCATGAATAACTATTTTCAGAATATCATATGATGGCTATCAACTTATTTTTATATCAAGCTACCCTGGTCAGGGTGAATACTTTTTATTCTTCGATACAGGCTTTTCTCGCTCTGTCTAACATGGTACACTTTCTTTTTCTTTTCTCATTAGCATAATCATAGTCGTGAGTAGGGCGTCCCCTACTAATGCACCTCATAGACCGCCATGTGATTGTGCTTGTCTCTTTTCTTTTCTTTTCTTTTCACATTAATTGCCAAAAATATGATTTCAATAACAAGTATATCCATTATATTCACTTGTCATAATTTATCATCAAAGTAAATTTATTACCAAAAATTATTGGTAATCATGCCATGAACATAATTATTTTTAAATATCAATTTGTAAAATATTTCCATGTCAAAATTACACACTTAAGATGGTAAGGAGTTCATGCAATGGCAATAGCTAGGTCATACACTAGTTATTTATTATTTGCATTTATAAGATTCTTCTTTTTTAAATATTATTTTCATCTTTTCATTTTCTTTATGCTTGGCCTCTTATTACTTTTCTCCTATGTATATCATTTCCAACACATGTTCTCATAAATTTATAGATTATTCTTCTCCGATTTGGTTTCTATTATTACCCTATAGTTAGTGAGGTTCGTTTAGGGTGAAAAAAATGTTTAAAATAAGCTTTACCTACTCTCAACACAGCTTGGCAATGTTCTAGGATATGGCCATACTTGAAAAATACTTTAAACATACTAAAAAATATCCCTGAACATGGCCTACCCATGTTGAAGCAACTCAGAACACGACCTAGCCATG
This sequence comes from Gleditsia sinensis, assembly GCA_037074535.1. NCBI lineage: Eukaryota > Viridiplantae > Streptophyta > Magnoliopsida > Fabales > Fabaceae > Gleditsia > Gleditsia sinensis. The sequence continues at coordinate 24,854,679 of CM073466.1, forward strand.
TTCTGTGACCTTTCCTCACTTATGCAACCATATCTCCCTCATACGAACTCCAAATGAGGTGATTCCAAAGCCTATAACAAGCCACTTATCTATACATTTAATGCGTATCCTTTCTTCAGATTCCTTATGAATTATTCTCAAAAATTTAAAAACAAAAACATTTACATTTACCACCCTGGATTCTAGACTGATTTTGACATTTACTCATTAATCAGCTATATCTCCCTCATATAGACTCCAACTTAAGTGATTTAAGAGCATATAGATTCGTGAGACATGTATCTATATTTATTATGTTAATAATTTTCTTTAATTCCCAACATATGTTGCCCAAAAATTCAAACACAGAAGCATACTTAACAGATTCTTCACTGGTTAGCTAGTTTCTGACAACTACTTATTAATCTAACCATATCTCCCTCATATTGAATCCAAATTGAGTAATTTCAAATCCAAAATATTCATGCGACATATATCTACATTGTTTATGTTAACCATTTCTTTTAACTCCCAATCTATTCTTCCCAAAATTCCAAAAATATAAGCTACCCTAATTACTTCGAAATCTAGTTTTCTTAGCCTAGCCTTTCCTAAAGTTGTAGTTGATCCTTTTATTAAGTCTTCTTCCATTTTCTTTCAAATTTCCACCTAACCAATGAATTACTCATCTCAACATTTAAATATATTTCTTACTTAATTTAACATATTCCATCATCCACTTCTAAAGAAAAACAGAATCGAATCATGCATCACTAAGGGTATTTTTCCAACAGACATTTCTTATAGTCTTCTTCTAAATTTTTAAGGCCATACTCATTTTATCAATCTAATCATATTTCATCAATTTTTGACCACATAACAGCAGCATAAAAGCCCTAAATTTTTGTGTTCCAAAAGCTTGAGGATGGAAGGCAGTACTGAACCGTAATTGGGTTCCAAAACCTTGACGTGAACCTTGGATCTCTATCAGAAATGATATTTAAGGGAACTTTGTGCAGTCTAACTATTTTCTGGACATACAACATGGCAAATTTTCCCAATGAATAGTTAATCTTTATGGTTGAAAAGTGAGCATATTTGGTTAATCTGTCTACTATTACCCAAATAAAGTCATGTCCAAATTAAGTCTTAGATAATTCCACCACAAAGTTCATCAATATACTATCCCATTTCCATTTAGGGATTTTAAGAGGTTGTAGAAATCCTGCTAGCTTTTGATACTCTACCTTCACCTTCTGACAAATTAAACATTTCACCACAAACTCAACAATGTCCTCTTTTATCCCTGGCCATTAGTACATCTTCTTTAAGTCTTAATACATTTTAGTAGATCCAAGATGGACTTTGTACTTACTCTGATGTTCTTTCTATAGGATCTTAGTCTTCAACTCTTATTCTTGAGGGACACAAAACCTTCCTTGAAACATGATTGATCTATCTTCCTAGATAGAAAAATTATCTTTATCTTTGTGATCCTCTAAGTATTGGTTGTGAGAGCCTCTTTAATCTTGGCTCTAAGATCACACTCTATTCTTAACCCATTGATGATTAGCTTCATTGGGGTAAGAGTAGTAACCAGCTTCAAATTTCAAAACTCCTTTAGCATCTGCATCTTATACACCATCATTTGACCCATGTGTAGAGATTTTCGACTCCAGGTATCAGCTACAACATTCGCCTTTCCTAAATGATACTTTATCTCAAACTTGTATTCATTGAGAAACTCTACCCATCTTAGTTGCCTCATATTTAAATCCTTCATATCAAAAAGGTACTTAAGACTCTTATGATCACAATATACTTCAAATGTTGCCCCATACAAATAGTGTCGCCAAATCTTTAAGGTAAACACTACCGCTGCCAATTCAAGATCATGGATTGTATAATTTCCTTCCTGGGGTCTTAGTTGTACCATCCCTAATTTCGTTTCTTTTATTGATAAAGGTACATAAAAAATTTAATTAAGGAAATAAAATTTATTAGACAATATTTTAGATATCTAAGGAAATATAGTCCTTAGAAATTCTTCACCTTATGTATATGCATAGAAAATGTTTCTAACATTAAGAGAACAAATAAAGAAGGAAAACCTAATAGGAAAGAAATTAGAAATAACATACTAAAGAGATGCAAAATTCTTCGATAAGGAAGATAAATTTTTAGAAACAAGTAAAAGGTCTTAAAATTTCAAGAACATTGAATTAGGGTAATTTTTCCTAATTCAAGAACTTGAGTTACTAAGTTTAAAATCTTTACCCATACATTGGGCTTTTACCTATAGACACTTCATATAGAGTTTTTCCACTTCACATAAGTTTCTAGCAAGCCATTGGATAACCTAAGTAAGAAATAAAACATAGACTTGGACTAGGATATAGTAATTGGACCAATAGCCCAAAAATTATGAAAGTGTGACCAAGCCCTCCAAGAAAGGTAGAATTTTATCCAAAGCAAAGAAAATGGGTAGGAATAAGCCCATAATGGGTAGAAATAAGCCCAAATCCAAGAGAAAAAATAAAATAAAATAAAATAAATGATGATATAATAATAATAATAATAAAGATTAGGTTACATGGCATTAAGACAAAAATTTAGCAAGTGGTGTGATTCTACATTCATCATTTAGGCAAGTGGCATGATAATACAAGGCTTTAGGACAAAAACATCTATATCCTACACTCATAATTTTAGCAACTGGTATGATAATACATGGCATTAGGACAAAACTTTCCTATCCCACACAAATAATATCAACCAAATAATGGAGATTCAAGGGCTAGAAATTTACCACCTAAAAAGGAAAACCTATCATACTTGTTTAAGACAAAAGAAAATGGAAATGAATCCCTAAATCAAAGGGACCTTGTCCCTTATCTTAAGAACATATCATCATAATTTTCAAAATACAAATCTCCTTTTCCTATGCATATCTTGACTAAGGAAGAGGAAGACAAGAACATAAGTTGTTTGTTTTCCAAAAATTCAACAAAGTGTATCTTAATTGTGATAAGGTAGACCCATGATCATGAAAGGTGAATTATTTGGTGGTCTATATAAGAAAACCCACCCTTACAACATTATAATTTCGTCCAAGTGAGGGAGAGGAAAAATAGAAGCAAGGTAGAGTGAGGAAAGGAGAGGAAGAAAGGAAGAAAGAGGAAGGAGAAGTCTAGGGGACTAAGTGCTTCAGGTAAGTTTAACAATATTTCTTTTTGAAGAAAACTTTTGAAACTTATAATATTTATAGGAGATTTTGATCTTAGAACTTTTATGATTGGTCATGATGTTGCTATATCATGTTACATATTGATCTTGCATGTGATGTATGTTTGAATACTTAGGTTGGTGTAGATAGTTCTGCATGGGTATGGCTGTGGGTGGCAGAATTTTAAGCTTCAGTGTTTTAATTTCTCGGAATTTTCTGTTGGGAACTAAAATAAATTGTTAACATAAGAATTAAAGATATATCTATCACGGATTTGTAGCCACTAGAATCATTCAATTTGGAGTCCATATGCAGTAGATATGGTCTGATTAGTAAGCAAAGGTAAGAAAATGGTTCATCAGGGAAGAATATGTTAGGGTAGCTTCTGTGTTTTAATTTCTGGGAATTATTTGTAGGGAATTAAAATAAATGGTTAACATAAGAATTAAATATATATGTGTCAAGGATTTGTAGCCGCTAGAATCATTCAATTTGGAGTCCATATGAGGTAGATATGGTCCGATTAGTAGTCAAAGGTCAGAAAATGGTTCATCAGGGAAGAATATGTTAGGATAGCTTCTGTATTTTAATTTCTGGGAATTATCTATATGGAATTAAAATAAATGGTTAACATAATAATTATAGCTATGTGTATCATGGATTTTAAGCCACTGGAATCATTCAATTTGGAGTCCATATGAGGAAGATATGAGCTGATTAATAGTCAAAGGTCACAAAATGGTTCATCAGGGAAGATTATGTTAGGACAACTTATGTATTTTAATTTCTGGGAATTATCTGTATGGAATTAAAATAAATGGTTAACATAAGAATTATAGCGATGTGTGTCATGGATGTTTAGACACTGGAATTATTCAATTTGGAGTCCATATGAGGAAGATAGGAGCTTATTAGTAGTCAAAGGTCAGAAAATGGTTCATTAGGGAAGAATATGTTAGGACAGCTTCTATATTTTAATTGTTAGGAATTATCTGTATGGTATTAAAATAAATGGTTAACATAAGAATTATAGATATGTGTTTCTAAGATTTTTAGCCACTGGAATCACTCAATTTGGAGTCCATATGAGGTAGATATGGTCTGATTTGTAGGTAGAGGTCAGAACCTATATGAGAAGAAATAACCTATACATTTAGGGAGTAATATCAACTTGATTTCTTAATAGTTAGCTACAGTGTTCAACATAATAGTTTTAGATAATTGTTTTATCTTGAAATGGACACCAAGATAACCTACATCAGAGTTAAATTGAGAGAGTTATGTTCTGATTAGTAAGAGAAGGTTAGATAGGATGAAAACCTGCATCAAGAAAATAAAGAAATAAAATTAGTATTTAAAAAAGAAGATGAATCTTAATAAATGACTAGTATAGCCATAGCCATTGCCATTGTATGAACTTATTTCCATCTTAAGTGTGAAATTCTGACATGGAAATATTTTAAAAAGTGATATTTGAAATGGTTATCATCATGGCATGATTACCAATGATTTATGGTAATAATTATATTTTGATGAATCTTAATAAATGACTAGTATAGCCATCTTGATATGTTGTACGTATGTTCATGGCCCTTCACATGAGTGGTTTTCCTTTACTTCTTAGCCTCTTTTGCTTACATATCAACATAAAACAAACCAAAACAGTATCTAGAGCAAAGCATAAGTAAAAGAAGAGAAATAATCACAAGTTTACTATTAATTAGGGGATATAATATAACCATTAAACACTCAATTTCCCTCTTTATAAACTCCTCCATGCTTAAACCTTTGCTTGTCCTCAAGCAAATAACATGACATATCAGGAGGAAGGAGAAATATGCATTCAAATTCGAGATGACAAAAAAATACAATACAGATAATTCTTCACTCAATCAATATGAACACAACAAATATATGAATAGACATTTATCAATTAATCTCCATTATTCTAAAACTAAATCCAAATTTTCTTATTATATACCTACTTCCATTGTTACCATTGATTGTATGCATCAAATTGATTTTTAGACACTCAAGTAAGCCACCTCTTCCTTTAGATCTCCCTAGGTTGCCTTACCTTTATTTCTATTTTTATTATTCTTTTTCTCACTCAAATTCTTTTACTTCTCGTCATTTTTTTTCTCTTTTTCTTTTCTTTATTTCATTTAATTTTTATAGAAATATATAGTGTGTGCATTTTATGCTCCATCTCACTAGGGTAAAGGCAGTTAGGTACTCATACTAAGGCCTTTTTGGTGCCTTGAAAGGGTAATCAGAGTGAAAACATTTTAGGGTTCATTTTTCCTCTTTTTTCAACTCTCCCTACCTTCACACTCTCATAGTGTTAAAATCAAACAAGTCATACAATTCACAGCACAATAAAAGAGAGATTTTTCAAAAAAATAGAGGTTCAATAATAAAAGAGAGAGACTAAGATGATAACTACCTATTTTATATTCTATTGTGCATCACATGTTCATGAGTTAAAATTAACCTATATTACATCAATCTATCTCTAAAACAACAAACTTTGTGATTATACAATGAGATAAGAGATATTCAGCCAGTAAAAAAAAATTCAACCAGTGAAAAACCTAAAGTCTACTCCCCCATGCTTAAACTTGACATTGTCCTCAATGTTAGTAATAATGAAAGTATAGGCAAAGGAAGAAGTAACTTACTTGCTTAGTGGTCATCTAGAGGAGGAGGTGGAGAACTCTGACTCAGTTGCCAGTTGTACCATCCGTGGATCTTTCTCTGCATGCTTTGGATTGAATCATGGATTGAACGCTGGGTGGCCCTTTGTGCCATTTGTTCCTCCTCAATTCGACAAAGCCGTGAAGAGATAGATTGTTAGTCCTCTTGCAGCATATGTGATGGACCTATAGTGTTAGTGTATTGAAAATGAGGTAGGGGTGGTAGAGCCAAAAATGGCTCAAGGGGGAAGTCATCTCCCTTAGGATCATCATCACCCTCTCTACCCTCTTCTAGAGGATAGATCCAATTCTGATCATTAGTAACTATTGTCCTAGTGGGGTTAGGGAGGTGAAAGATATTATGGCCACAGAGATATAACCAATAGTCAGCATTCCTTTTAACAATTAATTTCATATATAGACAAGATTCTAAATCTATCATACTGCTACCAACTATTGGTTGCAAATCTTGAAAGTTTGCCTCTATTCCTAACCCTCTAGCTATTGCAGTTACTAGGCCCCCTATGATCACCTTGCCATTCATAGCATTATCCACCTTAGCCATCTGTTGGGCCATGAAGGCTCTAGTATCCACCATATGACCGTTTAACATAGCCCAAAGAAAATAAAGCTCTCTTTTATTTGCAACCCCATTACTTTCAGCTCTACCAAAAATGGTATAAGCCATCTGGCACTGTAAATATCTAAAAGTGGGATTGCAAATAAAAGAGGCTTTCGAACTTGATGCATCATATTGCCCCCTAACAAAAATAGAGTTTCAAAAATGTTGAGCAAGAAAACTTGAGGGGAATGCTCTATCTCCCCCAGGAGGCAATCTAAATAATGCATTAAATTAAGCTAATATTAAATTAAATGTACGATCAAATAATCTATAGTTGATACGACTTTGATCTACACTTGGAGACATCAGTTAAAATTCCTATTAATGTAAATTTAATATAAAGTTAATATGACTCTGATCTCCCCCAAAATAAGACCACATTAACTAAACTGAAAAACTCTAAGGTGGTCCTGACATAGGCCAGGTAACATAATCTAATGAATGTATTCCACCCAATCCGATCAACGAGGTAACAGACGTCGGTTAAAAGTCTTAACCGGTCCAAACACTTTTCATCTACATACCGGGTACTCTGCATTCCCCATTTAACTTAAGTATCATATCGTGTCCGTTGATTATCATCAACAAACATGATACCATACTTATTTATGTGATGAGGAGGTTAGGACAGTCTTTGAATATGTCCTTTACCAAGTTGTTGGGATTGGGAGGAAGATTGGCCAATTCTGACTCTTTTAGGGCCCATTTTTAATGATATGCAATATAAAGTGGAATAGGGAGTGGGATGATTAAGACCAAAGGCCAATTAGCAGACTAATGCACTTTAGTATATATGAAGAGCCAAAAATGAGCAAGGAAAGCAATAAGAATCCAATAATGTAGCAAATAGGGAACAATTGAAAATTCAGAGGACAGAAGCAATTCTAATAGAGATAATGGAAAAGTTTAGTGTGTGCAAAATCAGAAAATCAAGCCCTCAAATTCTGCAATAGTTCCCTTGGCAAACCAGTAATAAATAGCCACAACAAGCTATCATGTGAATATATGTGTACAGCCAGCAAGAATATCAATCCAAACCAAATGCAGATGAACAAATAACAATCAAGCAAGAGGGATAATCCAATACTCTAGCAATCTTCAAGACTAATTTCAACGTAGAGGGAGATAATCCAATATAATGTAATGCTAAACCAAACCAGCAAACCAGATAATGCAAACCATATGTAATACAAGTTCAACAAATTAGCAAGTAAGAGCTACCAGCAAATCTACATGTAGACTACTCAGAAAGTTCAGTAAATTTATATCCCAAAGTGCAAACAAATGACATCCAGATATTTTAGTAATTAGGGATTCCAAATTTTATAGAATTTTGCCAAAATCAGTCTAACTAACCCAATGTAGATAAACTAATCCAGGAAGTCCAACACTCAGGGAGTTGTAATCTAGAAAAGTTAAACATAAGAATAGAGTGTCAGAATTACCTAGGAAGCTTGATGATACCAGCAGCAAGGTGAAGCATAAATAGGGAAGCAGAGGCTAAATGGAAGGAAGCTAGGTGCTCTAGAGATGTGCAGGGGAATGAGGCTTTCAAGAATACCAGGAAGGAACTCGGGAGAATAAGTTGTGTGGGCTGTGCACGAGAAAACTAGGAATTGGGTACTAGAAAACTTTTTGGGTTTGGAATTTGAAAACTGAGAAGGAGAGGGAAGATTAGGGAAGCTTTGACTGAAGGGTAGACCGAAAGGGAGAGAAATAAGGAAATAAGAAGGGAGGAACTCGGGGAAATCGAGGTGAGAGGGAAAGGGGAGGAAGGTATTTTGGGGTCTAGGGCACGGGATTGGGTTGGGATTTAGAGGTGGAGAAGAAAGGATTTGCAGAGAAGAAGAGCACGGAGCATGGTTGGGAAAGGCATGGCTAAGGCACAGATGAAGGGAATAAAACACTGGAGGAGAAAAGAAAGAAATTGTGGGCAAAAATACAAACTTGGGCCCGAAGCATGGTCGTGCTTATCAGCACGGCTAGTGTAACAACTCCATTTAAGTATCAATTTTTTTTAATACCATGAAGTTATTACCTCATTACAACTTAACTCAAAATAAAATTTATTTAATTTATACAATACAGAGTTCACATACACGTCATTAATCAAAACGTACGTATAACAAAATCAAACAAATAAATAACTACATCTTATTTATTCTGGTTGACCAATTATGGAGATATAGGTGCGGGTGGATGCACCTTCACCGGGATCTAAAAAAACTCGACCGCAAACATATTATTTGATTATGGGATCTGCCCGACATAAAGTAACTCGATCCAACGTACACTAAAAGCCAGAGCCATAGAAAAAATCTGCATAACTAATTTTTTGAACATGACATGGAAATATAGTGAGAATTAAATTCCAGTAAGTTCAACAATAAATCATCATCAATATAGCTCATCACGTCATGTTCAGCTGTATAAACTACAGTAAATATCTTTGGTCACATGAATGCACTATATCTATGCACATGAGAATCGTACATTAATGACATGTATGACATGATTAATTATTTTCAGAATATCATATGATGACTATCAATTTATTCTCATATCAAGCTACCCCCGTCAGAGTGAGTATTTTCTACTCTCTGGTACGGGCTTTTCTGACTCCATCCGACATGGCACACTTTCTCTTTCTTTTCTCATTAACATATTCATAACTGTTGGTAGGACATCCCCTACTGGTGCACCACACGGATTGCCATGTGACCGTGCTCATTTCTTTTCTTTTCACAATGATAGCCAAAAATATGCTTTCAATAACAAATATATTCATCAAAATATAACTATTACCAAAAATCATTGGTAATCATGCCATGAACATAACCATTTCAAATATCACTTTATAAAATATTTTCATGTCAGAATTTCACATTTAAGATGGTAAGAAGTTCATACAATGGCAATGGATAAGGCATATACTAGTCATTTATTATTTTCATATATAAGATTCTTCTTCTTTTTAAATATTAATTTTATTTCTTTATTTTCTTGATGCAGGTTTTCATCCTATCTAACCTTCTCTTACTAATCAGAGCATAACTCCCACAATTTAACTGCGATGAAGTTGATCTTGATGTCAATTTCAAGATAAAACCATTATCTAAAACTATTATGTTGAACAGTTTAGCGAAATATTAATAAATCAAGGTGATATTACTCCCTCAATGTACAGGTTATTTCCTCTCGGATAGGTTCTGACCTTTACCTACTAATCTGTCAATATCTCCCCCATAAGAATTCCAAATTAAGTTATTCTAGTTGCTAAAAATCCGTGACATATATAAAAATAATTTTTATGTTAATCATTTATTTGAATTCCTAAAAAAAAATTCTCAAAAATTAAAACAAAGAAACAATCCTAACATATTCTTCCCTGATTAACCATTTTCAGACCATTGCTTACTAATTGGACCATATCTACCTCATATGGACTCCAAATTGAGTGATTCTAGTGGCTAAATTTCCATGACACATATAGCTATAATTATTATGTTAACCATTTATTTTAATTTCCTAAATAATGTTCCCAGAAATTAAAACAAAAAAGCTATCATAACATATTCTTCCCTGATTAACCATTTTCTGACAATTGCTTACTAATCGGACCATATCTACCCCATATGGACTCCAAATTGAGTGATTCCAGTGGCTAAAAATCCATGACACACATAGTTATGTTATTGTGTTAACCATTTATTTTATTTTGCTACAGAATGTTCCCAAAAATTAAAACACAAAAGCTATCATAACATATTCTTCCTTGATTAACCATTTTCTGACATTTGCTTACTAATCGGATCATATCTACCTCATATGGACTCCAAATTGAGTGATTCCAGTGGCTACAAATCCGTGAGACATACATCTACATTTGTTATGTTAACCATTTATTTTAATGTCTTATCAATTCTTCCCATAATTTTTAAAAAACAGAAGTATAAAAGTTTACCACCCATAGCCATACTTATGCAGAACTATCTACACCAACCTAAGTATTCAAACATACATAATGTGTAACATGATATAGCAACATCCATGACCAATCGTTAAAGTTCTAAGATCAAAATCTAGTATAAATATTACAAGTTTTAAAATTTTTCTTCAAAAAGAAATATTGTTAAACTTACCTGGAGCACTTAGTCCTCTAGACTTCTCCTTTCTCTTTCTTCCTGTCTTCCTCTCCTTTCCTCACTTTACCTCGCTTCTATTTTTCCTCTCCCTCACTTGGTCGAAAATTCTAATGTTGTAAGGGTGGGTTTTCTTAAATAAACCATCAAATAATTCACCTTTCATGATCATGGGTCTACCTTATCACAATTTGGATACACTTGTTTGAATTTTTGGAAAACAAACAACTGATGTTCTTGTCTTCCTCTTCCTTAGTCAAGATATGCATAGCAAAAGAAGTTTTGTATTTTCAAAATTATGATTATATGTTTTTAAGATAAGGGACAAGGTCCGTTTGATTTAGGGATTCATTTCTTTTTTCTTTTGTCTTAATCAAGTATGATATAGGTTTGCCTTTTTAGGTGGCAAATTTCTAGCCCTTGAATCTCCATTATTTGGTAGAAATTATTTGTGTGTGATAGGAATATTTTGTCCTAATGCCATGTATTATTATACCACTTGCTAAAATTATGAGTGTAGGATATAGATGTTTTGTCCTAAAGCCTTGTATTATCATACAACTTGCTAAAATTATGAATGTAGGATATCACACCACTTGCTACATTTTTGTCTTAATGCCATCTCACCTAATCTTGAGTACACCATTATTTCATCACTTTACTTTTATTTTTATTTTTCCTCTTGGGTTTAGGCTCATTCTTGCCCATTTTCTTTACTTTGGTTAAAATTCTACCTTTCATAATGGGTTTGGTCACATTTTCATGATTTTTGGGCTATCAGTCCAATTTCTATATCCTAGTCCAAGTCTATGTTTTATTTCTTCATTAGGCTATCCTATTGGCTTGCTAAAAATTTATGTGAAGTAGAAAAACTATATATGAAGTGTCCATAGGTGAAAGCCCAATTTATGGGTTGAGATACTAAATTTAGTAACTTTTGCTCTTAAATTAAGAAAAATTACCCTAATCCGATCTTCTTGAAATTTTAAGACCTTTACTTACTTCACGAAAATTTATCTTCCTTACCTAAGAATTTCACTTTTCTTTAGCATGTTTATTTCTAATATTTCCTCTTATATTTTCTTTCTTTACCTATTCCATTAATATTAGAACATTTCTATACATACACGTAAGGTGAAGAATTTCTAAGGATTATATTTCCTTAGATATCTAAAAATTGTTTAATAAATTTTATTTCCTTAATTAATTATTTATGTACCTTTATCAATAAAAGAAAAAAAATTATGGATATTACTTTGAATACTTTTGTACTTTCATTAATACATGAAATGAAATTAGGGATGTTACATTTCTCTCCCCCTAAAAGAAATTTTGTCCCCAAAATTTTAGAAATTACCTAATAAGAAAAATTTCAGATATTTCCTCCTCATGACTTCTTCTAGCTCCCAAGTTGCTTCTTTCAGAGTCAAACCTTCCCATAACACCTTAACTAGGGGAATAGTTTTGTTCTGCAATTGCTTCACGTCAGTGTCCAATATAGATGTTAGTACTAGTTGGTATGTCATGTTCTCCTTTATTTGGATTGGTTCATCTCGTATCACATGTGAAGAGTCTGGAAGATACTTCCAGAGCTGTGATACATGGAAAACATTATGCAAGTTGGACAAATTAGGTGGGAGAGCAACATGATATGCTAATGTCCCTACTTTCTTCAGAATTTGGTAGGGTGCCAAAAATCGCGGACTTAGCTTTCTTGTTTTGAGAGACCTACCAACTCCAGTAGTCGGGGAAAGTTTCAGAAATACATGGTCTCCTTCCTTAAACTCTAGAGGTCTATGTCTCTTATCGTAGTAACTCTTTTGCCGACTCTAAGCTCTAAGAATTTTATCTCGTATCATCCTGATTTGTTCAGTGGTTTGTTGAACTAGATCAGGACCTAATAAGTTGTTTTCTCCTACCTTAAACCAACATAATGGAGATCAGACTTTCTACCATATAAAGCTTAATAGGCGGCCATCTTAATACTAGAGTGATAGCTATTATTATAAGCAAACTCTACTAAAGGTAGGTACTTATCCCATCCTTTACCTTGCTCTATCACACAGGCCCTTAACATATTTTCTAGGGTTTGAATGGTTCGTTCTGTCTGCCCATCAGTCTAAGGATGGTAGGCAGTACTGAACCGCAACTGAGTACCAAAAGCTTCTTGTAATGCCTCCCAAAACCTTGATGTGAACCTCGGATCTCTATTAGAAACGATATTTAAGGGAATTTCATGCAGTCTAACTATTTCCTGGACGTACAATTGGGCTAATTTATCCAGTGAATAGTTAATTTTTATGGGCAAAAAGTGAGCAGATTTGGTTAATCTGTGAACTATTACCCAGATAGAGTCATGTCCCACTGAAGCCTTAGGTAATCCCACAACAAAGTCCATTGAGATATTGTCCCATTTCCATTTAGGGATCTCAAGAGGTTATAGAAATCCCACTGGCTTTTGATGCTCCACCTTCACCTTCTGACAAATGAGACATTTCGCCACAACCTCGAAAATGTCCTTTTTATCCCTGGCCACCAATACATCCTCTTTAAATCATGGTACAATTTAGTGCATCCAGGATGGACTGTGTATTTACTCTAATGCGCTTCCTACAGGATCTTAGTCCTCAACTCTCGTTCTTGAGGGACACAAATCCTTCCCTGATATATGATTGCTCCATCTTCCAGAACAGAAAAATTAACTTGGTCTTTATGATCCTATAAGTATTGGTCGTGAGATTGAGCCTCTTTGATCTGGGCTCTAAGGTCACACCCTATACTTAAACCATTAATGACTAGCTTCTTTAGAGTAAGAGTAGTGGCGAGCTTCAAATTTTGAAACTCCTCTAGCATTTGCATCTCATACACCATCATCTGACCCATGTGCAGAGATTTTTGACTCAAGGCATCTGCTACAACATTCGCCTTTCCAGGATGATACTTTATCTCAAACTTGTAGTCATTGAGGAATTCTACCCATCTTCGTTGCCTCATATTTAACTCCTTCTGATCAAAGAGGTATTTAAGACTCTTATGATCACAATATACTTCAAAGGTTGCCCTGTACAAATAGTGTTGCCAAATCTTTAAGGCAAACACCATTGTCACCAATTCAAGATCATGGGTTGGATAGTTTCCTTCGTGGGGTCTCAGTTTCCTAGAGGCGTAAGCAACTTCTCTCTTATCTTACATCAGCACACATCATAGTTCTTTCTTTGAAGCGTCACTATACACTTCAAAATGTCTTATGGGGTCTGGAATAATTAAAACAGGAGGATTGGTCAGTCTTGTCTTAAGTTCCTGGAAACTAGCTTGACATTGATCAGTCCATTTGAAAGGATTTCCCTTCCTGGTCAATTTAGTCAATGGCAAGGCTATACGAGAGAAGTTTTGTATAAACCTCCTGTAGTATCCTGCCAAACCCAGGATACTTCTGACTTCCGTAACCATCTTTGGTCTCTCTCACTGAATCACTGCTTCCATCTTGCTAGGATCTACAGCTACCCCTCTATGACATGTCTAAGAAACTTTACCTCTAACAGCCAAAATTCACACTTTTCCAATTTGGCATATAACGTTTTCTCTTTAAGCACTTGCAGCACGATTCGGAGATGTTGTTCATGTTCTTTCTCACTCTTATAATATATCAAGATGTCATCAATGAACACTACAACAAATTGATCTACGTAGGGTCGAAAAATGCGATTCATGTAATCCATGAAAATTACAGGTGCATTTGTCAACCCGAAGGGCATTACGAGAAACTCATAGTGCCCATACCTAGTCCTGAAGGCAATTTTTGGTACATCCTCCTCCTTGATCCTAATCTGATGATATCCTGACCTCGAGTCAATTTTAGAAAAGATGGAGGCTTCCTTAAGTTGATCCAATAAGTCATCTATCCTAGGAAGAGGGTACTTGTTTTTAATAGTCACTTTATTCAGCTATCTGTAATCAATGCATAGTCTCAAGCTCCTGTCTTTCTTCTTAACAAACAATACAGGAGCTCCCCAAGGTGATATACTCGGTCTAATGAATTGCTTGTCTAATAGTTCCTCTAACTATTTCTTGAGTTCCTGTAGTTCCTTTGAGGCCATTCTATATGGTGCAATAGAGATAGGCCCTGTCCCAGGTAGGATATCAATAGAGAGCTCTATCTCTCTCTTGGGAGGTAAGCCTGAAATATCTGATGGAAATACATCAGGAAACTCATTGGCTATTGGGATTTCATCAAGCTTCGATTCGACTTCTAGGTTTGATAAATACAAGAGAATGTATCCAAGTACTCCATTCTTTAACTCCCTATTAACTTGATTGGCATTAAGCATCAATAACTGGACCTCCTCTTTCAGAGTAGGAGGTAGAAATTCAACGGTCTTGTTACAACAATTCAGTAAGACTTGATTTCTAGATATCCAGTCTAACCTTAGAATGACCTCAATACCTCTTAAAGGTAAACAGAAAAAGTTTTCTCCTAGATAATGACTTAACAGTCCTTACATACAGAGGAAATTAATACCCTTTCCCCTGTAGGGGTTACTACGGATAGCTCATAGGGAGTTTCAGAAATAGGAAACTGAAACTTCCTAATACATTCTTCCGATATAAATGAGTGACTAGCACCAGAGTCAAATAACACCATAAGAGAAAATCCATAGATATAGCATGTA
This sequence comes from Gleditsia sinensis, assembly GCA_037074535.1. Lineage (NCBI taxonomy): Eukaryota > Viridiplantae > Streptophyta > Magnoliopsida > Fabales > Fabaceae > Gleditsia > Gleditsia sinensis. The sequence continues at coordinate 24,870,014 of CM073466.1, forward strand.
CCTTGAATCATTTCAGAAGATTGAGTTGCCTCTTGGCTGCTCAAGGTGAAAACCCTTCCTTTCACTTAAGGCCTCTGTTCTGGCTACTTCCCTACATTCTGTGGGCAGTTTCTGGCAAAATGACCCTTCTGTCCGCAGTTGAAACAGACATCTTGTCCCATATAGCATGGCCGATTACCATGCATGTGTCCGCACTTAGCGCACTTGACTAGAGCGAGGTCTTCTTGGAAAGGTCTAGGACCCGCAGTCAATGGCCTCTTCCCAGCTCCATATCCACTTCTTCTCACGTTCTTGCTAGGGTTGGGAAAATTTTTCTTCCTTTTCCTTAGGTTTTGCCTTTGCTTTTCATTCTCCACTGCCTTTAAAAGTTTCTCCAAGAGTCTGCATTTATTGATCAGAGGCACAAACTCCCTAATCTCCATAGCTACAACAGCATTCTTTATGTCCGGGTTCAGTTCCGCTTCGAACTTAACAGTCTTCTATGCTTCATCAGGGTTAAATTGCAGATAAGAGGAGAACTTAGACAATTCCTCGAACCTCACAATGTATTGGTCTATAGTCATGCTACCCTGCCAGAGTTGGAGAAATTCGATTTCTTTCTCCGCCCTCACAGTATTTGGAAAGTACTTTTCAAAAAAGGTGCCTTTGAACACCTGCCAAGTGATCTCCCTTCCCTGGTGAGCTAAAAGCTCTCTAGCTCTACGCAACAAGTATTCTGCTTCATCTTTTACCATATATGCAGCAAAGATTACTTACTGCTCCTCAGTATAGCCCATCACTTCAAAGATTTTCTTTAACTCCCTTATCCATCTTTCAGCTACAATCGGGTCAAAGCCGCCTTGAAAACATGGTGGCCTAGTCCTTAGGAACTTGGATATGCCGTTATCATTTTCAGCCATCTGGTTGTTAGCACCATTCCCACCATTCAAGTTATTAGCATTCTGGAGGTATTGTAGAATTTGATTAGTGGTCATGACTTGGTCTCAAATTACCATCGCCAGGTTGCGCAGGGTTTCCTCTGCATTATTTGCCGGATTCCTCCTTGGTGGTGCCATTTCCTACTATAGCAAAAACAAAGTTATGCTGCTATTGAGGTGATCAAGCCCAATAGTTAGTTCAAAAATATTTAACAACAGTCATAACACCACCTTGGCATGTAGGTAGGAAACACTAGTAATTTCTTACCTATATAAATTCACTGATCCCTACACAGCACAACCACAAACATACTCAAGACAATATAAGATCGATTCAGATAACCATCCACCCACTAGCCATCTAGGATTAACCTGCTTTGATACCAATTATGTAACAACTCCATTTAAGTATCAATTTTTTTTAATACCATGAAGTTATTACCCCGTTACAACTTAACTCAAAATAACATTTATTTAATTTATACAATACAGAGTTCACATACACGTCATTAATCAAAACATACGTACAACAAAATCAAACACATAAATAACTACATCTTATTTATTCTGGTTGACCAATTCTGGAGATATAGGTACGGGTGGTGGCACCTTCACCGGGATCTAAACCAACTCAACCATAAACATATTATTTGATTATGGGATCTGCCCAACATAAAGTAACTCGATCCAATGTACACTAAAAGCCAGAGCCATAGAAAAAATCTGCATAACTAATTTTTTGAACTTGACATGGAAATATAGTGAGAATTAAATTCCAGTAAGTTCAACAATAAATCATCATCAATATAGCTCATCACGTCATGTTCAGCTGTATAAACTACAGTAAATATCTTTGGTCACATGAATGTACTATATCTATGCACATGAGAATCGTACATTAATGACATGTATGACATGATTAATTATTTTCAGAATATCATATGATGACTATCAATTTATTCTCATATCAAGCTACCATGGTTAGGGTGAGTATTTTCTACTCTCCGGTACGGGCTTTTCTGACTCCCTCCGACATGGCACACTTTCTCTTTCTTTTCTCATTAACATATTCATAACCGTTGGTAGGGCGTCCCTTACTGGTGCACCACACGGATTGCCATGTGACCGTGCTCATTTCTTTTCTTTTCACAATGATAGCCAAAAATATGCTTTCAATAACAAGTATATTCATCAAAATATAACTATTATCAAAAATCATTGGTAATCATACCATGAACATAACCATTTCAAATATCACTTTATAAAATATTTCCATGTCAAAATTTCACACTTAAGATGGTAAGAAGTTCATACAATGGCAATGGCTATGGCATATACTAGTCATTTATTATTTTCATATATAAGATTCTTCTTCTTTTTAAATATTAATTTTATTTCTTTATTTTCTTGATGCAAGTTTTCATCCTATCTAACCTTCTCTTACTAGTCAGAGCATAACTCCCTCAATTTAACTCCGCTGTAGGTGATCTTGATGTCAATTTAAAGATAAAACCATTATCTAAAACTATTATGTTGAACAGTTTAGCGAAATATTAGGAAATCAAGGTGATATGACTCCTTCAAAGTACAGATTATTTCCTCTTGGATAGGTTCTGGACATTACCTACTAATCTGTCCATATCTCCCTCATACGAATTCCAAATTAAGTTATTCTATTGGCTAAAAATCCATGACACATATAGTAATAATTTTTATGTTAACCATTTATTTTAATTCCCTACAAAATGTTCTCAGAAATTAAAACACAAAAACTATCCTAACATATTGTTCGCTGATTAACCATTTTCTGACCATTGCTCACTAATTGGACCATATCTACCTCATATGGACTCCAAATTGAGTGATTCTAGTGGCTAAAAATCCGCGACACATATCGTTATAATGCTTATGTTAACCATTTATTTTAATTCCCTACATAATGTTCTCAGAAATTAAAACACAGAAGCTATCCTAACATATTCTTCCCTGATTAACCATTTTCTGACCATTGCATACTACTCCGACAATATCTTCCTCATATGGACTCCAAATTGAGTGATTTTAGCAGCTAAAAATCTGTGACACACATAGCAATAATTATGTTAACCATTTATTTTAATTCCCTACAGAATTTTTCGAAAAATTAAATGACAAAAGCTATCCTAACATATTCTTCCATGAATAACCATTTTCTTACCTTTGCATACAAATCGGACCAAATCTACCTCATATGGGCTCCAAATTGAGTTATTCTAGTGGCTACAAATCCGTCAGACATACATCTTCATTTTTTATGTTAACCATTTGTTTCAATCTCTTACTAATTCTTCCCAGAATTTAAAAAAAACAGAGGCATAAAAGTTTGCCACCCATAGCCATACCTATGCAGAACTATCTACACCAACCTAAGTATTCAAACATACATAATATGTAACATGATATAGCAACATCCATGACCAATCATTAAAGTTCCAAGTTCAAAGTCTAATATAAATATTACAAGTTTCAAAACTTTTCTTCAAAAAGAAATATTGTTAAACTTACCTGGAGCACTTAGTCCTCTAGACTTCTCCTTCCTCTTTCTTCCTTTCTTTCTCTCCTTTCCTCACTCTACCTTGTTTCTATTTTTCCTCTCCCTCACTTGGACGAAAATTCTAATGTTGTAAGGTTGGGTTTTGCTTAAATAGACCATCAAATAATTCACTTTTCATGATCATGGGTCTACCTCATCACAATTAGGATACACTTGGTTGAATTTTTGGAAAACAAACAACTTATATTCTTGTCTTCCTCTTCCTTAGTCAAGATATTCATAGCAAAAGGAGATTTGTATTTTCAAAATTATGATAATATGTTTCTAAGATAAGGGACAAGGTCCGTTTGATTGAGGGATTCATTTCCTTTTTCTTTTGTCTTAATCAAGTATGATAGGTTTGCCTTTTTAAGTGGCAAATTTCTAGCCCTTGAATCTCCATTATTTGGTAGAAATTATTTGTGTGGGATAGGAATGTTTTGTCCTAATGCCATGTATTATTATACCACTTGTTAAAATTATGAGTGTAGGATATAGATGTTTTGTCCTAAAGCCTTGTATTATCATACCACTTGCTAAAATTATGAATGTAGGATATCACACCACTTGCTAAATTTTTGTCTTAATGCCATGTCACCTAATCTTGATTACACCAGTATTTCATCACTTTACTTTTATTTTTATTTTTATTTTTCCTCTTGGGTTTGGGCTCATTCTTGCCCATTTTCTTTACTTTGGTTAAAATTCTACCTTTCATAATGGGTTTGGTCACACTTTCATGATTTTTGGGCTACCGGTCCAATTTCTATATCCTAGTCCAAGTCTATGTTTTATTTCTTCATTGGGCTATCCTATTGGCTTGCTAAAAATTTATGTGAAGTAGAAAAACTATATATGAAGTGTCCATAGGTGAAAGCCCAATTTATGGGTGGAGATACTAAACTTAGTAACTTTTGCTCTTAAATTAAGAAAAATTACCCTAATCCGATCTTCTTGAAATTTTAAGACCTTTACTTACTTCACAAAAATTTATCTTCCTTACCTAAGAATTTCACTTTTCTTTAGTATGTTTATTTCTAATATTTCCTCTTAGGTTTTCTTTCTTTACCTATTCCATTAATATTAGAACATTTCTATACATACACGTAAGGTGAAGAATTTCTAAGGATTATATTTCCTTAGATATCTAAAAATTGTTTAATAAATTTTATTTCCTTAATTAATTAATTATGTACCTTTATCAATAAAAGAAAAGAAATTATGGATGTTACTTTGAATACTTTTGTACTTTCATTAATACATGAAACGAAATTAGGGATGTTACAGCTAGCCTATGTTTATCAGCACGACTAGCTCATTTTTCGTGCTAGATTTCCAAAAATTCTTACAAGTCGCCATGTTGGCTGGCACAAGGAAGATGTGTTGGCTTGGGAACTGGGACACGGCCATGTTAGAGAGCACGGCTGGCCCGTGCTTGGTGCTGGAGTCACCAAAATTCTTGGAAAAAGCATGTTTTAAGCAATACAGGGAGGCTATGTTATCTCTGGACCTGGGGCATAGCCGTGGTAAGAAGCACGACATGCTCATGCTTGGCACTGAAGTGGCCAATTTCTCCTAATTTTAGCCTGCACATAAAGCACGGGCATGCTTTATGACACGGGTAACCCGTGTTTCATGCTGGAACTTCTATTTTCTCAAATTTTTCCTCTGTTTTTTATCCTTTTGAATTCCCTTTGCATATAATTCTTTTCTCCAACCTTGGGGACATGGAAATTGACCTGAAAAGCCAATGGAAACACTCATTAATCCTATAACCTAAGAAATTAATTAAAATTAAAGATAAAAACAAAACTAAAAGCAATGAAACCAAGCAAAAGGAAACTTAAAAATTAAAATGTGGGTTGCCTCCCATAAAGTGCTTGTTTAATGTCATTAGCTCGACTCTCTTGCACTTTATGGGATTAATGGGGGATCTAAGAGAGCTTTGGGGGATCTAAGAGAGCTTGGGTGGCTCTCTTTTAAACTGGTTGTCCCATGACAAAGTGCTTGAGGCGTTGTCCATTAACTTTGAAGGATCTAGTTGCTTCACTCCATATTTCCACTGCTCCATATAGGAAAACTTGACTTTCCTGGAATGGATTGGACCAACGAGAATGAAGCTTTCCCAGAAAAAGCTTTAGCCTTGAATTAAACAGTAGAACCCAATCTCCTAGTTGAAATTTACGTCTTAGGATGAGTTTATCGTGCCATTTCTTTGTTCTCTCTTTATACATTCTAGCACTTTCATACGCATCAAGTCTCAGCTCATCTAGCTTATTCAATTACAAGCATCTCCTCTTAACAGCAGTGCTAAAGTCAAAGTTAATCATCTTTATTGCCCAATATGCCTTATGTTCGAGCTCTACTGTCAAGGGGAAAGGTCTTCCATATACTAACTAAAAGGGTGTGGTGCCTATAGGAGTTTTATATGCTGTTTTATAGGCCATAGTGCGTCATCAAACTTGAGAGGCCAATCTTTTCTTGCTTTTGATACAGTTTTCTCCAATATAGCCTTGATTTCCCTATTAGATATCTCAACTCGTCCACTTGTTTCGGGATGATATGCTAAAGCCATTTTATGAGTGACTTCATATTTCTTCAAGAGGTTCTGAAATTGTTTCTAAGTGAAGTGGGAACCACCATCGATTATTACAGCTCGGGATACTCCAAAATTTGGAAAAATTACTCTCTTGAATAGTTTGGCAACCACTTTAGCATCATTAGTGGGAGATGCAACTGCTTCTATCCACTTAGACACGTAATCCACAGCTACTAGGATATACTGATTCCCACATAAAGATGGAAAGGGGCCTATGAAATCAATACCCCAAAACATCAAATATCTCCACTTCTAAAACACTATTTAAGGGTATCTCATTCTTACTTGATATATTTCCAATTCTTTGACATCGATCACAAGCTTTTACAAATGTATGTAAATCTTTGAAAAGAAAAGGCCAATTGAAACTAGCTTGAAGAATTTTGGCTATAGTTTTTGAGGTGCTAGTATAGCCTCCATAAGGTGAGTTATGACAATGATATATAACACTATGTATCTTTTTGTTTGGAATACACATGCGGAAGAGGTCATCTGCACACCATTTGTAAAGGCATAGATCATCCTAGTAGTATGATTTGATATCAGACAAAAATTTCTTTCTCTGATGGTAGCTCAACCCTTCAGGTAAAATTCTACATGCCAGATAATTTACAAAATTTGCATACCAAGGAGCATCAATATAAGTGACTACAAGGAGTTGGTCATCAAGAAAAGAATCATTTATAGGCAACTCATCTTTATCATCTCTCATTGAATCTTGTCTCAACCTTGAAAGATGATTTGCTACCATATTCTTTGTTCTATTTTTATCCCGAATCACAAGGTTAAATTCCTGCAATAGATGGATCCATCTAATCAATCTTGGCTTGGAATCCTTCTTACTCAACAACTATTAGATGGCAGCATAGTCTGTATATACTTTGACTTCAGATCCCAGAAAATATTGATAAATTTGTCAACTACAATACTACTACTAAAAGCTCCTTTTTTGTGGTAGAATAATTGACTTAAGCTTTATACAGGGTTTTGCTGGCATAGTAAATAATATAGGGCTTTTTATCTTTTCTTTGCCCAAGTATAACTCTAATAGCATAGTCACTTGCATCACACATAATCTCAAAAGGATGGCTTAAATCAGGAGGTTGGATGATTGGTGTAGATATTAGTGCCTCCTTTAACCTGCAAAAAGCACATAAACAGTCATTATCAAATAAGAAGGGGTGTCCTTAATAAGCAAATTAGTTAAGGGTTTAGAAATTTTGGAGAAGTCTTGAATAAATCTTTTTTAGAAGCCTGCATGCCAAAGGAAACTCCTCACTTCCTTAACATTAGATGGTGGTGGTTGATAAAGGGAAAATTTGAGTACTTAATAGCTATATTTTATCCCTTAATTTAAAGTAAACTTATGATTATTTCCCTGCATTTGGTTATGCTTTGCTTTGGATACTGCTTTGGTTTGTTTTATGTTTGTAGGAGAGAAAAACAGGCCAAGAAGCGAGGGAAAACACTCATGAGAGGAGACATATAGAATTCGAACATGCTGAGGAGGAAGCAAGGAGGCAACCTTGAAGAAATTGGCAAAGTCTAAACTTGGAAGCCCCTAACACAGCCAGGCCGTGCTTAGTGTGCAAGAAGCACAGCCAACCCGTGTTTTGAAGCACGAGCATGCTTCGTGTCCGTACACACGTGATTGTTAGGGTTTTGAGCAACCAAGCTGTTATATATACATAGGGGAGATGTTGGGAGAGACATCTAGTCTTATTTATACTCATTTTTACTCAGTTTTAGGTTTAGAAAACACCATTACATTAGGTTTAGAGTAGAATTAGTGTTTACTTTCATGTTCTTAGGTTAGATTTGAGAGTGATTCAACATTGTATCTCTATTACATTCTGATTTACTTAATGATTATGCTTTTGATTTCTGTTTCTATTATGCTTGAGTAGCTTTGATCTAGGGTTTCAGTAAACCCACTTATGGTATGATGATGTTGAACTATTGAATTGAATTGTGGAACCCTAATTGTATTATCCATGGTTAATTAAGATTGACTATTATGCATTGATTATATGAGTTAATGAATGTCTGGCCAATATTTTATCACATCTTAGGATATTAATTGATGAACAGAAAGGTGAAAATTAATACTGAAACCTAATAGTTAATTAGGGATATCTTAATCACGAAAGTAGTTTAAGGTTTTCTAGGAATGAATTAATTAGTGGGTACAAGAAAACCGATTAATTGTATTCCATGGTTGGCATAGAACTTAATAAATCTAGTTAAACTAAGAACCACGAAAGTAGGCAATTGGATTAACCTAGGTACGATTAGTAATGCTTGAAAGAGGTTGCTAGTTAATTAAGGCTAAACCATCCCCAATTACCTAGATAATTGCAATTAGAGGTGCATGTTGAATGTTGAATATCATAAGTGTAGTGAACCCTGACCCTAGGCTTTTATTAAATGAATTATTTATTAGTTTAATTATGACAAACTCTCATCGCATTACATCGATTTAGATAGCATACTTCGTAAAGTCTAGTAATTGATAATTATTCTCTGTGGGATACGACCTGTACTCGCCAGACTAGCTACAGCTACGCCATGCGCTTGCGGTTATTTATAAAACAAACACAATAAGTTTTTGATGCTGTTGCTGGGGAACGATCATCAATATTAAATATATCGCGAAATAGCTAAACTAGATCAATTTCTTTTAATTTTTCTGCATATTTTATCTTGCTGATTTTTGCCTATTTTCTACTTTTGTAGGTGTGCAGCTATTTTATGTGAAGAGGTCGTGAACTATTTGCTGAATTTGATCCAAAAATTAAACGCACACTACGAAGGAGAAGAAAAAGACATCACCAAGATCTCGCTGTACCTACCAAGGTGAAAAGAGATAATAGATCTCTGAAAGATTTCACCACCCCAAATGCACATGGCCTGAATCCCAGTATTGTCAGACTAGTTGTTGAGGCCAACAACTTTGAGTTGAAGCCTTCTCTTTTGTAGATGGTTCAGCAGAATCAGTTTGAAGGGTCACCTACTGAAGACCCTAATCTCTATTTATCAGTATTTTTGGAATACATTGAACATTGAAGATAAATAAAGTATCTTCTGATGCCATTAGACTGAGATTGTTCCCTTTCTCTCTGAGGGACAAGGCACGTGCATGGTTGCATTCTCTTCCATCAGGGTCAATAACTACATGGCAGCAGCTTTCTCAAGCTTTCTTGGCCAAATACTTCCCTCTAAGTAAGACAGTTCATTTTAAGAATCAAATTACTACCTTTGCTCAGAAAGATAGTGAGTATTTATATGAAGCTTGTGAGAGATTTAAAGAAGTCATTAGAATCTACCCATACCATAGGTTGGAGAAGTGGCTTATAGTCTATACATTCTACAATAGACTAATTTACAACACCCGTATGTCTGTTGATGCTGCAGTTGGAGGATATTTGATGAACAAAACAATGGATGAGGCCTATAAGCTGATTGAATATATGGCTCAAAATCACTGCTCATGGTCTAGTGAGAGGCAGCCAAGAAAACCATCAAGTATGTATGAAGTTGATGCATTTAATCATCTAACTTCTAAAGTTAATGCCTTGTTTCAGAAATTAGATAAATTAAGCATCAATGCCATTGGCTCATCTCCATCTTATGCATATGATATTTGTGGAGGTGTTGGTCATGTGGCCAATGAATGCCAACTTGAAAACTCTACACCTCAAGATTGTGAGCAGGTAAGTTTTGTGAGTAATCATAAAAACAATCCTTACAGAAAGACCTATAACTTAGGTTGGAGGAACCACCTGAATCTCTCATACAAGCCGAGTGTGAATCAGCCTCAGAATAATTTTAGGCAACCTCTAGGATTTTAGAATTAGAGGCCTTTCAATCTACCTCCTTAGCCAATGTCAAATCTAGAGGCTCTAATGGAGAATTTCATCACTACACAGAGTAAAGAGAATGATGAATTTAGAGCCTAGAATCATTTAATGAATGAGGCCATAAAGGAGTTAGCCTCTAAAGTTGACTTTCTTGCTACCCATAGTAAGATGCTAGAAACTCAGATAGCACAACAAGCAAGTCTATCTAACAGGAACTTTGGCAGACTTCCAAGTCAGACTAAGAACCGTAGAGAGCATTGTAATGCTATTACCTTGAGAAGTGGTAAACAGTTGGCTAAATCTGAGAGAAGTGGGAAGGAAAAAGAAGAGCAACCTCAGGCTGAATCTGAGAGGATAAGAGAAGAAGAACAAATATGAGAGGAGAAGGAAGAAGAGCCCAAATATGTGGCTCCAGCACCATATAAGCCACCAATTCCTTTTCCTCAAAGATTGGTTAAGGCTAAATTAGCGAACCAGCTTGGGAGGTTTCTGGATGTTTTAAAGAAGTTGAATATCAATATCCCATTCCTAGAAGCCATCTTCCAAATGCCTTCTTATGCGAAGTTTCTGAAGGAAATCCTCTCAAGCAAGAGGAAAATTGAAAAGCATGTTGTTGTGGCACTAACAAAGGGATCTAGTGCTTTAATTCAAAATAAGCTACCACAAAACCTTAAGGATCTTGGAAGCTTCTCAATTCCTTGCTCTATAAGAGACATGAAGATTAACAGAGCCTTATGTGACCTTGGAGCAAGTGTGAGTCTCATGCCTCTTTCAATTTGCAAGAAGCTTCAAATGGGTGACCTTGCTCTATAGGATGTTCCTCTAAAAGTGGGTAAGTTTTATATACCAGTTGATTTTGTTATTTTAGAGATGGAGGAAGATGACAAAATCCCTATAATTCTTGGAAGGCCTTTCCTTGCTACAGTTGGTGCAAATATCAATGTAAAAGATGGAAAGCTTTCTTTGAATGTAAGGGATGAAAAAGTAGAATTTAATTTGAATAATATTATGAACCCTCCATCTCTAAAGGAATCTTTTGTATGATTGGCTTACCTGAACCTAAAATGCATAATAATGTCATGAATTTTCCTCCTACTAACCCACTTGAGTTATGCTCTGTGGAAAGTTCTTTTGTTTAGGATAAACAAGGGAAAGAAAAGCATGCTATTGAGGAGGTAATCCAAGTTCTAAAAGTACAACCTAAGCCACCTCCTCTCAACCTTGATGGAGCTAAGGAAGAAAAGAATGAGCTAAAAGGAACTTTGAAAGCCATTGGACAAAGCCTTAAGCATTGTACTAAGAGGTAGTGGATAGCAAAGAGAGTTATTCAAACTCTCTACAAGCCTCCTTGGTGGAAAGCATGAAAATAAGTCGAGCTAATGACTTTAAACAAGTGCCTTGTGGGAGGCAACCCACATTTTAATTTTTGAGTTTCTTTTTGTTTAGTTTCATTGCTTTTGGTTTTTTTTTTATCTTTAATTTTAGTTCATTTCTTAGGTTATAGGTTTAATGAGTGTTTCCATATGTTTTATAGGTAAATTCCCATATGCCCAAGGTTGAATTAAAGGATGAAAATCAAAGGAAATCAAAGAGAATAAAAAACTGTAGCAAATTTTGAAGAAAAGTGAGTTCCAGCACCAAGCACGGGTAGCCTGTGCCACAGGTATTCCCATGCTTCAAGCACAGGCAACAATTTAGAGATTTTGTAACTTTTAGCACCAAGCACGACCAGGCCGTGTCTCCCACCACAGCCGTGCTTAGGTTTTGGCAAGCATTTCCTTCCCGTGTTTCTAAACACGGGGCATTTTCTAGGGAATTTAAAGATCCAGCCTGAAGCACGCTGTGCTTTGGCCCCAACAAGGTAAAAATCCCAAAATTTTCCCCCTCTTTTCATCCTGTGTTCAGCATCTTCTTTCCTATGTTTTGGTTTCTTCTCCCCGTATTCATTCTACTCCTTCATCCCTCTAATTTCCCTACCAAAATCTCTACAATTTCAACCTATTCCTGTATTCCTCCTTTCTTGTCTCCCTTCTTTTTCTTCTTTCATACCTATTCCCATGCCCTAATACCTCTCCCTCTCGGTTTATTCCCTAACCCAGAAATTTTCCCGTAGCCCACCTTCACTCCCCTGCCTCCTCATTCCCGAAATCGTTATGCCAACATGATATTCCTTCCCTTTCACTCCAACCAACCTGAAGCACTACCACACACACACACACCTAGAAAATCCCAGCTAACCCGCACCCATAACTACACCCAAACCAACCGGTGCCCACTATTCCTCATATTCCCTTACACCAGCACTCTCCCCCTCACCCAGAAATTCCCGTGCCCACCCACTCCCTCTCCCATTATTCACCTGCACCCAGATTCTATTTGTGGCTTCATTTTTCTACTTGTTCAATAAATTTTGTGGCTTTTCTCCTTCAGGTAATTTCTAAATTTTAAGTATTATGGTTTATTCCTTCTAAATTAGAAATTCTGGTTGCTGGAGTTCATTATTTTACTAGTTTGCCTAAGATACTGGCAAAAAGAATTTGGAATGCCATACCGAATTCTTTGATTGATTGCTTGTACTGTACTTAGGGATGAATGTTTGTTGACTTTGTTGAACTCTCTATTTTGTCTGGCATTTGATTCTGTGACAGTAAGTCTCTTAGTTTTATGTATGCTAGACACTTTGCACCATCTTGTTTTGATTGAACTAGAATACAATTTTCTTTGTGCTTCCATAATCTTTTTGAATTTAAACTGATTTAGATATGAATTTGTTTGCTACACTGAGCTTCCTTGGTATTTCCTGATTATTGTTGGCTAAGTTTGAATTCAACATATATTTGATTAATTAATCTCATCTTGGAAGTTTTGAATCTTAAATAGAATTATGCTAGCCTACATTATTTTGGATTAGGAATTGCCCTTGAATTTTTTGATTGTTAGGATTGGTCTGGTGTGGATATTTCAGATTTATGCACTTAAATTTCAATTTTCTAAATTGGAATCCCTTCCCATTGTTAGACTTGCTAGATGGTTTATATACATAGGGTAAAATTTTATGATTTTGGATTGCCTAGTTTGCTGGAAAGTTCCCTTCTGAGATTAATGCAATACTCCCAAAGCTTTGGTTTTGAATTTATTGTATATGTTTCGCTGAAGGGATGTATTTTGGAATACATGCTCTGCATGCTGAAAACTTTCTTGCATACTAATGAATTCTGAATATTAACTTGGTGCATTACTTAGTTTGGATATTGTTACCTCTTGCCCTGGTCTTTGTTTGCTTTGCCTATTACACTAGGTTTTAGCAAAAATTCTGCCAAATTTGGAATGCTTACATGTGGATTTACTGGTAGCTCTAACTTGCTGGTTGTTGCTATCTGTTCATCTGCATTTATTTTGGCTTGAATTTTGTTATTGCCTCTACACATGGATTTACATCGTGCATTGCTCTTGGTCATTTTTAAATTAATCACAATCTGTCTAATTTGAAATTGAAAAAGCTCTTCTCTGATTTTGGACTTCAATTGACTTTAGGAATTTAGCAGAATTGGCATTATTCAATATTCATTATTCCTTAAGGATTTTACATTGCTCTGAATCTTGCCTTGAATATTGACTGGATTTATCTATATCAAAACTTATATATTGTACTGTTAAATTGCTCATCTGTCATTATCTAGTTTGCATGTGATAGAATTTCTTGAATGTTCATATTGACTCTTGCAAGTGGATTCGCTTATTTCACTAGTTTTTTTGGAAAATGTATGCACCATTGGAAATTATATGTTGCCTATTTTATGCCTAAACATTACATTGTACTTTAACTAAATTTAACCTGGCTTTGCACTGCATGAGCAACTTGCTTTGAATTGATTTCTGGTTTAAACATATTGTTTTGATTTGATTCCAATTGTACAAGAGCATTGTTTAGAATATATTGAATATCTGATAGAATTCTGCTAGCTTACCTTATTTTGGATTTGAAATTGACAATTGATCTATCCTCTGATTTCTTTCACATTGCCATCCTAAGTTTAGATTTGGCAATTAAATGCCAAACTTATCTGGCTACAATAATATGATAATTGGATTTTGATCCTACTTATCCCACTCTCCTTTTGAACTTAATTAAACCTCTACCACCTCCAGAAGACCAGTAAGCAAGTAAGTTACTTCTCCCTTTGCCTGTACTTTCATTATTATTAACATTGAGGACGGTGTCAAGTTTAAGCATAGGGGAGTAGACTTTAGGCTTGTGGTTTTCTTGATTGAATTTTTAGTTATTATTGGCTGAATCTCTCATGTTTTATTGCAAAATCACATAGTTTGCTGTTTTAGAGATAGATTGATGTAATATAGGTTAATTTTAGCTCATGAACATGTGATGCACAATAGGATATGAAATAGGTTGTTTAAATTTTAGTCTCTCTCTTCTAAGATTAAACCTCTAATTTTTTTAAAAAAATATCTCTCCTATTGTGTTGTGAATTGTATGCCTTTATTGATTTTTAACACTATGAGAGTAAGAAGGCTGGGAGAGGTGAAAAATAAGGGAATATAACACCCAAAATGTTTTCACTCCGAGTACCCCTTCAAGGCACCAAAAAGGCTATAGTATAAGTACCTAGCTGCCTTTACCCTAGTGAGATGGACCATAAAATGCACTCACTGCATATTTCTATAAAAAGAAAAAAAATGATGAATGAAATAAACAAAAGAAAAAGAAAAAAGAAAAAAAATGAATGATGAGAAATAAAAGAAATTGAGTGAGAAAAAGAGTAAGAAAAATAGAAATAAGGGTAAGGCAACATAGGGAAATCTAAAGGATGAGGTGGCCTACTTGAGTGTCCAAAAAAACTCAATTTGATGCATACATTCAATGGTAACAATAGAAGTAGATATATAATAGAAGAATTTGGGTTTAGTTTTAGAAGAACAGAGACTATCTGTTAAATGTCTATTCATATATCTGTTGTGTGCACATTGATTAAGTGAAAAATTACCTGTATTGCATTTCTCTATCATTTCGAATTTGATATGCATCTTCCCCCTTCCTACTGATATGACATGTTATTTACTTGCGGTCAAGCAAAGGTTTAAGCATGGGAGAGTTGATAAAGTGGAAATTTGAGTACTTAATGGCTATATTTTATCCCCTAATTTAAAGTAAACTTGTGATTATTTCCCTGCATTTGGTTATGCTTTGCTTTGGATACTACTTTGGTTTGTTTTATGTTTGTAAGAGAGAAAAAGAGGCCAAGAAGAAAGGGAAAACACTCATGAGAGGAGCCATATGGACTTAGAACATGCTAAGGAGGAAGGAAGGAGGCAACCCTGAAGAAATTGACAAATTCTAAGCTTGGCAGCCCCTAACACAGCCAAGGCATGCTCTTTGTGAAAAGTGGAGAATTTCTCAGATTTTCAGCCTGAAGCACGGCCAGCCTGTCTCATGAAGTACGACCGCGCTTCGTGTTCGTACACACGTGATTAGGTTTTGAGTAGGATTAGTGTTTAATTTCATGTTCTTAGGTTAGATTTGAGATTGATGCAACATTGTATCTCTATTATATTCTGCAAACTAGGTTATATCTTTTTATTCTTCACTTACTTCTTCTTCTACTCTTTTCTTTTGGTTTGTATTGAACTTTAATGATTATTCTTTTAATTTCTGTTTCTATTATGCTTGAGTAGATTTGATCTAGGGTTTCGGTAAACCCAATTATGGTATGATGATGCTAAACTATTGAATTGAACTGTGGAACCCTAATTGTATTATCCATGGTTAATTAGGATTGACTATTATGCATTGATTATATGAGTTGATGAATATCTGGCCAACGTTTTATCACATCTTAGGATATTAATTGATGAACTGAAAGGTAAAAATTAATACCAGAACCTAATAGTTAATTAGGGATATCTTAATCACGAAAGTAGTTTAAGGTTCTCTAGGAATGAATCAATTAGTGGGATTGAGAAAACCGATTAATTGTATTCCATGGTTGGCATAGAACTTAATGGACCTAGGTTAAACTAAGAACCATGAAAGTAGGCAATTGGATTAACCTAGGTATGATTAGAAATGCTTGAAAGAGGTTGCTAGTTAATTAAGGCTAAACCATCCCCAATTACCTAGATAATTGCAATTAGATGTACATGTTAAATGTTGAATATCATAAGTGTGGTGAACCATAACCATAGGCATTTATTAATTGAATTATTTATTAGTTTAATTGTCACAAACTCTCATTGCATTACATCGATTTTGATAGTATACTTCGTAAAGTCTAGTAATTGATAATTGTTCTTTGTGGGATATGACCCATACTTGCTAGACTAGCTATAGCTACGTCGTGCTCTTGCAGTTATTTATAAAACAGACACAACAGTGGCATTGTGTGGATTGCCTCAAATTTTGCTTTGTCCACCTCAATCCCTCTCTCAGACACCAAGTGTCCAAGTACTATTCTATCCCTTACCATAAAATGGCATTTTTCCCAGTTTAGTACTAGGTTGACTTCCTCACATCTTTGAAGTACTTGTGTCAAATTATTTAAGTAATTATCAAATGAGGTACCATAGATAGAAAAATCATCCATAAATACTTCCATTATATCTTGAATAAAATCTGAGAAAATAGTCATCATACACCTTTGGAAAGTGGCTGGTGTGTTGCATAATCCAAATGGCATCCTTCCATATGCAACGGTGCTATAGAGCCATGTGAACGTCATCTTTTCTTGGTCATCTGGATGGATAGGGATCTGAAAGAATCCTAAATATCCATTCAGATAACAAAAATGTGAATGTTTAGCTAACCTTTCCAATAATTGATCAATAAAAGCCAAAGGGAAGTGATCTTTATGGGTGGCCTTATTCAGTTTTCTATAATCCATGCACATACGCAAACCCGTAACAACTCTAGTAGGAATTAATTCAGCATTGTCATTCTTAATAACAGTCATACTTCCCTTCTTAGGAACTACATGAATAGGGCTTACCCACTCACTATTTGAAATAGGATAAATAATACCTACATCAAGTAATTTGAGCACCTCCTTCTTGACTACTTCTTTCATGTTTGGATCTAGTCTCCTTTAGTGCTCTCTAAAAGGTTTATGATCATTATCAAGTATAATGCGATGCATGCAAACAAATGGACTAATCCCTTTTATGCCATCAATGCTAGATCCAATCATTTTCTTAAACTTTCTGAGTACATCCAATAACTTATCAATTTCTTTAGCATTTAACTAAGCATTCACAATTACTAGATATAAAGAGTCAGGGTCCAGAATTTCATACCTTAAATTGGATGGAAGTGGTTTGAGTTCTACCTTAGGTGCCTTAATTTCCTCAACAGTTACTTATTTTTTATTGAGATCCAATTCTATCTTTTCATCTTTTACTTATTTTTGACCTATTCAACATAAGAAATATGACTATCCATAAGGCAAAGCTCAAGTGGGTTAGTAGAACAAAAACTTACTACATTATCAACCATATTCTACTCAATTACATCAATCATACAACAAGAATCACCTAAAGATGGGCATTTCATTGCTTCATTTAATTTGAATTCAATCTTTTTATCCTCTACATTCAAGGAAAGCTTTACATCTTTTACATTGATAATTAAACCTATAATGGCTAGGAAAGGCCTTCCAAGAATGATGGGATTTTGTTATCTTCCTCTATCTCTAAAATAACAAAATCAATAGGTATGAAAAATTTACCTACCATTAGAGGAACATCCTCTAATATACCTATCGAATGCGTAACAGATCAGTCCGCCAACTAAAGGGAAAGAGTGGTAGGCTTCAAATCACCTATTTGGATCTTCTTGCATATAGATAATGGCATGAGACTCACACTTGCTCCAAGATCATATAAAGCTCTATTAATGTGCACATCTCTAATGGAACAAGGTATAGAGAAGCTTCTAGGAACCTTGAGTTTAGGAGGTAATTTATTCTGGATCAATGCATTGCATTATTCAGTTAATGCTATTGTGGCATACTCCTCAATCTTCCTCTTGTTTGAGAGGATTTCCTTCAGAAATTTAGCAAAAGAAGGCATCTAAGAGACAACTTCCAAGAGTGGAATATTAATGTGCAGCTTTTTCAGCACATCAAGGAATTTTCCATACTGCTTTTCTAATTTGGCTTTAGTAAGTCTCTGGGGGAAAGGAATTTGTGGCTTGTATGGTTCAAGAGTCACATATTTAGGCTCTTCTTCCTCTTTCCTTTCACTAATTTACTCTTCTTCTACAGTTCCTTTTTTAGGCAAATCTTTCAATTCTTCCTCCTTATCTTCCTCTTGTTTGACTGACTCACCCAACTGCTTACCACTTCTTAAAGTGATAGCCTTGAAATTTTCTCTTGGATTCTCAAGTTGGTTAGGGAATTTGCCAAAGTTTCGGTTTAAAGAGCTGCCTTGTTGTGCTAGCTGTGTTTCTAGCAGTTTTTTATGAGTAGTAAGCGAGTCAAACTTAGAGGCTAAGTCTTTTATGACCTCATTCATTGAGTGGTTCTGGGATCTAAATTCATCATTTTGTTTACTCTGATTAGAAATGAAATTTTCCATTAGAGCCTCTAGATTTGACTTTAGCTATATATGAGGATTGAATGGCCTCTGGTTCTAAAATCCATGAGGTTGCCTAAAATTATTCTGAGGCTAATTCGCATTAGACTTGTATGAGAGATTTAGGTGATTTCTTCAGGCTAGATTATAGGTGTTACTGTAGGGATTGTTTCTCTAGTTGTTCTTATTCATAAAATTTACCTATTCACAATCCTGAGGTGTAGAGTTTCCAAATTAGAATTCATTGGTCACATGGCCAACACATCCACAGATCTCACATGTAGAACATGGAGAGGAACTGACAGCATTGATGCTTAATTTATCTAATTTCTGAAACAATGAATCAACTTTAAAAGTTAGATGATTAAATGCATTAACTTCATACATATATTCTGTTTTTCTAGATTGCTACCTCTCACTAGACCATGAGTAATGATTCAGAACCATATCTTCAATAAGTTCATAAGCCTCATCAATTGTTTTGTTCATCAAAGCTCCTCTAGCTGCAGCATCCACAGACATACAGGTGCTGTAAATTAGTCCATTGTACAATGTATGGACTATGAGCTATTTTTCTAACCCATGGTGTGGGCATAGTATGAGAAGTTTTTTAAATCTCTCCTAAGCTTCATACAATGACTCACCATCCTTCCGAGCAAAGGTAGTGATTTAGTACCTAAGATGGGTTGTCTTACTTAGGGGAAAGTACTTGCCTAAAAAGGCTTGAGATAATTGCTGCCAAGTAGTGATGGACCCTGATGGAAGAGAATGCAACCATGCATGGGTCTTGTCCCCTAAAGAGAAAAGGAACAATCTCAGTTTAATGGAATTAGATGATACTCCATTTAGCTTTAAGGTGTCATAATATTCCAAAAAGACTGATAGATAAAGATTGGGGTCTTCAGTAGGTGACCTTCCAAATTCATTTTACTAAAGCATCTATAGAAGAAAAGGCTTTAACTCAAAGTTGTTGGCCTTAACAACTGGTCTAATAATACTCAGATTCAAGCCACGAGTATCCGAGGCGGTGAAATCTTTAAGAGATTGGTTATCTTCGTCTGCCATGGTAGGTGGTGCAAGGTCTTGCTGTTGTTTTCTTATTCTCCTTCGTAAGGTTTGTTTAATTTCCAGGTCAAATTCTGCAAAGAATTCATGATCCCTTCGTATAAAATAGAAACACACCTATAAAGGAAGAAAAGAGATAAAAATCGGCAAGAAAAATAAGCAGAAAAATAAAAATAAAAAGGATCTAGTCAAGCTATTTCTCAAAATATCTAATATTGACACTTTCGTTTCCTGGCAATGGCAGTAAAAACTTGTTGTGTATGTTTTACTAGTTAACCACAAGTGCACAGTGTAGCTGTAGCTAGTCCGACGAGTACAGGTCGTAACCCACAGAGAAAAAAGATCAATTACTAGTGTTTTATGAAATATGTTATCTAGATCAATGTAATTCAATAGAGATGAAGTCACAATTAAGTAAATAAGGAATTCAATTAACAAAACCTAAGTTTAGGGTTTAGCACACTTATGATATTCAACAATCAATATATACCTTTAATTGCAATTATCTGAGTAATTGGGGATGGTTTAACCTTAATTAATTAATAACCTCTTTTAAGCATTACTAATCATACCTGGATTAATCCAATTGCCTAATTTCGTTGTTCTCAGTTCAACCTAAGTCCATTAAGTTCTATGCCAACTATGTGATTCAATTAATAGGTTTTCTCGTGCCCAGTAATTGTTTCAATTCCTAATGAACCTTAAACTACTTTCGTGATTAACATATCCCTAATTAACTATTAGGTTTTAGTATTAACTTTTACTTTTCAATTCATTGGTTAATAGCCTAAGACATGATAGATTGGTGATCAGGCATTCTATCAACTTTTATACATACGCATAATAGTTAATCCTAATT
Organism: Gleditsia sinensis; assembly: GCA_037074535.1. Classification (NCBI taxonomy): domain Eukaryota; kingdom Viridiplantae; phylum Streptophyta; class Magnoliopsida; order Fabales; family Fabaceae; genus Gleditsia; species Gleditsia sinensis. The sequence continues at coordinate 24,890,469 of CM073466.1, forward strand.
AATCCACAAGTAATCACAATTAGGGTTCCATAATTCAATTCAATAATGTATCATCACATCCTAAGTGGGTTTACCAAAACCCTAGATCAATATCTACTCACACATAATTAAAAGTAAATTCATAATCAAATTCATTAAATCACTCATCAATGTTCAATACAAATTAAGAGAAATAATAGAAGTAGAATTAGAGAAGTAAAGTAGAAGGATAAAACTTGGATTGCAAAAGATGAATTAAGAATACAAGCTTGAATCAATCTCAAATTCTACTCTAAGAACATAAATCAAAGAATGGTTCTAATCTAATAGTGTTTCATAAGCCTAAATTGAGTAAAAAAAAGTTTGTATGAGTCTGGATGTCTCTCTCTGTGTTTCCCCATATATATATCATTTTGGGGGATTAAGTTGCCTCTTAGCAGTTTAGGGTGAAAACCCTTCCTTTAACTTAAGGCTTTTGTTCTGGCTGTTTCCCAAAATTTTGTGGGCAATTCCTTGCAAAATGACCCTTGTGCCCGCAATTGAAGCTAACATTTGATCCCATGTAGCATGGTCGATTACCATGCATATGTCTGCACTTAGTACACTTGACTATGGAAAAGTTCTATTGGAAGAGTTGGGGACTTCCAATCATTGGCCTCTTGCCAATACCCTGTCCTTTTCCTTTAACATTTTTGCCAGAATTTTATGGACCGTTTTTCCTTTTCCAGAAATTTTGTCTTTGTTTCTCATCTTCCACTACCCTCAAGCTCTTCTCCAGGAGTCTGCATTTATTTATCAGAGGTACAATCTCCCTTATCTCCATAAATAACATTCCTTATTTTTTGGATTCAATCCCGCTTCGAACTTAACAGCCTTCTATGCTTCATCGGGGTTAAATAGCATATAAGAGGACAACTTAGACAACTCCTCAAACTTCGCGATGTACTGGTCTATGATCATGCTGCCCTATCTAAGTTGGAGAAATTCAATCTCCTTCTCCACCTGCACAGTACTTAGGAAGTATTTTTTCAAAAGGGTGTCTTTGAACACCTGTCAGGTGATCTGCCTTCCCTAGTGAGCTAAAAGTTCTCTAGTTCCATGCCACTAGTATTTTGCTTCATCTTTCAGTATATATGTAGCGAAGATAACTTGCTGCTCCTTAGTACAACCCATCACTTCAAAGATTTTCTCTAGTTTCCATATCTGCCTTTCAACTACAATTGGGTCAAAGTCGCCTTGAAAACAAGGTGGTCTAGCCTTTAGGAACTAAGATATACCATTATCATTGCCTGCCATCCGGTTATTAACACCATTCTCACCATTCGAGTTATTAGCATTCTGGAGGTATTGTCGAATTTGATTGGTGGTCGTGACCTAGTCTTGAATTTCCATGGCAAGGTTGTGCAGGGTTTCCTCCGCATTGTTTGCCGGATTCCTCCTTGGTGGTGCCATTTCCTATTGTGGCAAAAACAAAGTTATGCTGCTATTGAGGTGATCAAGCCTGACATGCTTTAAATTAAGCATGTATTTAGCATATTTTATGTTTCTTTTTATTTTATTTAAATGATAAATAGATAGGTTTTAATTAAATTGTGTGTTTTATGTTTTTAGGAATAATAAAGAAGAAAAGAAGAGAAAAATAGAAGAAAATCATGAAAAATGCTGATTTCTGACCTTTCGTCACTAATGGAAGCATATCTCACTCATTTGAGCTCCGATTGAGCTGATTCCAGCGGCTATGGAAAGAAGAAACATAGAGCTACAACTTTCGTGTTCGACACTTTAGCAAAATCCGGCGTTTTCTAGGCGCCGCGGCGCTCACAATACAGCGCCGCGGCAGCCCGTCATGGATGTCTCGTAGCGCCGCGGCGCTGGTTATTGGCGCCGCGGCGCCCTTGCCCCAGAACCACGAGCGCCGCGGCGCTGCATGGGTGCGCCGCGGCGCCCGTGTACGAAGAATGGAACGCCGCGGCGCTGCATGGTGCGCCGCGGCACCCCGTGGATGAAGCTTCGCAGCGCCGCGGCGCTAAACTTATGCGCCGCGGCGCCGCCGCTCCGGAAGTCGCGAGTTTAGAGTTTTTTTCACCTGATTTGAAGCCTAATTGATGGAGATTTGACCTAAAAACTTTCCTACTTCGACTAGGAGGGTTTAATCTATAAAAATGAAGGGAAGTAAGCAGAGAAGGCATCCATTCATTCAGCAAAGAATTCATTCAAGTTCTCAACTCTTTTCTTTACTTTTTGTTTAGTTTTCTATGGCCCTGCGCGGCTAATTTTCTTTAGTTGGTTGAGGGAGATTGAAACCTCAAGGGATTTGATGTCATTGTGAGATACGAATTTGATTTCATTGCATTCAATCTTAACCGGGTATTGTTTATTCATCTGTTCTTATTTTCTTAATATTATGCATGTGATTGCTAGGAGGCCTACTAGTATATTGTATGTGTAGCTGCTGAATTAGGTTTTGAACAAAGCTTTTATTACTTGATTCGTGAAGCAAATAGGATTAAGGATTTTGGATTATAAATCGTTAATCCTATGATGAATATCAACTAAATTGAATATAACCGATGTGCTTGTATTCGTTTAGCTCTATTAGTTTCTCTTGTTCTTCATGCGGTTAATAAGTGATGCTTTACCGATGTGTTAAAGGATTGCTCGTTAATTAGAGTATAATTAGTGCGATTGTCATTAATTTACTAGGCTTAAGGAGGAACTGGGATAGAATCCCAATGATAGATATTTGGTTTAGGATTGATAATTTTGTCAATGATCAATGCAATCCCTTGATGGTGAATATCGACTGAAACCAACGCTTTTCTCATTAATCACTTTCTCTCAATTATTTTTGCTATTGTTTACTTAATTTTAATTGCAACTCTCAATCCCCCCTTTCTGAATCACATAAGGTAATTCCAGTCTCTGTGGGATCGACCCTTACTCCCACTACTATAGGTTAGTGTTGAGGTAAGGTTTTAATTTGGGCGTGCCTGCGACAGTGCGCACCAAATTTTGGCGCCGTTGCCGGGGACTGCGTCATTACTTTTTGTGATTTTTTTTTTCTTTTTGTTCATAACTTTGAATATGGCAGCCAATTTTCAACAATTTGGCACTAGGCTGGGCTTTCCATTAAGATATGCTGGTGAGGTATGTAGTTCTTCCCTTGAAGAGCAACTTGCAAATTTAACTTCTCTTGTTCGTCAACGTGTAGAAAATATGCAAAGAGAGAAGTGCTATGGAAATTATTCAGCCATAGGACATCCTCCTTTTGGGTACCCAACTTTCTATGATGAGTCATTTGAGCAGGTAAATATGGTTAATGATTTCCATGAACCACAACAAGTGAGGTATGATTCCTATTCAAACATGTACAATCCTGGATGGAAGGATCATCTTAACTTAAGGTATGGGAATGCACAAAATAGTCCTATAGAACAAAATTTTGCAAATTTTCAGCATACCCAACAGGCCTATTATCCTAGACAGTCTGCATATCAGGATTTTCAGGTAAGTAGTTCTTTAGAAGATATTGTTGAATCTCTTACACAAAATACTCATCAATTTCAACAAGAGGTAAGGGCCAGCATTGAAAGCTTAACAAATCAAATTGGGCAATTAGCAACAACAGTCAGCAGGCTAGAGTCTCAAAATTCAGAAATTGAAAGTCTAGCCCCAGCATCGTTAGTGCAAAAGGAAGAAAATTTTGCACTAAATGAAAAAGATGACTTGGAAGTTGACACTAGTAAGCCTACTAGGAAAGAGGTTATGGAATGTACCCTAAATGTCAAATTTGACGAGAATGTTATAATAGGAGAGGAAGCACCAGAAGTGCAGCAAACAGGTAAGGATTTTTCTATGTTGTTATCAATTTCTAATAAGATGCCTGTACCTTCTATTTTGCAGTATTCTGACCTAGGCTTAAAGAGCCTCCCTAGCCATTTAAAGGGCATATACAGTGGAGAACCACCCGCAGTTATAACTTCAGATAAATATGCCCTACTCAAAGATAGAGGAAAGTTACCGCATGCTTTGGTAGAATCTCAAAAGGATGAAATTAAATTAGATGCCAAAAGCTACTCAAGACATCGGTTATTTCCAGGTAAGTTGAGTTCTCATTTAATTAAATCTTTGACTAATGCTAACTTCCCTCTTCATAATGCAGCTGAACCTCAGAATTTTGTACATTCAAAGGCAAGCCAATTCAAAGTTGACATCAAGGATCCTCCTTGAATGACATAAAGAGCCTTGAGTCGAGCCAACGACGTAAAACAAAGGCGCTGGTTGGGAGGCAACCCAACAATCATTCTTCTTCTTCTCATTTTTCTTTTTCATAATTTTAATTTTGTAAAAAAAAAAAAAAAAAAAAAAAAAAAAAGAAGCTGTGGACGCACACAAGCGCCGCGGCGCTTCACAAGAGTGCCGCGGCACCCCTACCCAGATTGGGTCAGCGCCGCGGCGCTCCGCGTTTCAGCAGATAGTGCATTCCTGGCGCCTCCTGAACCACCCTTTCGGCCTGACACCGAGCATGATGCGATCAATGATGACACTTGATCAGGGAAGTTTCCCTGGACCCCTCCTTATTTTATTACTTGTCTCTATTGTGTTTTTTCTTTGATATTCTTACATTGGGGACAATGTATGTTTTTAAGTGTGGGGGGGTCACTTTATGATTCAGCTGGATGACTGTATAATAACTCATACACTTGTGCACTTTTCTACTTTGATGCATTACTATAATTCTATGATGTGTGCACTTTTATTCCTATCATGAGGTGAGCATGTGAACAAAATTTCAATTTATGGGTTTGTGTTAGTGAAACCAATAGCCAATGATATAAATGTTTAAATTGCTAATAGCTCCTAAGAAACGTAGGAAAATCATAATTATGTGTAATTTTAATTTTTTTGCAATTTATTATCCATTTTCTAGAATCCTGAATCTATTTTGCACAACAACTTTGAGTATTTAATTTATCTTTTATTTAAAGAAAATTTATACAACTTAAAGAAATTTTTTATGATCTCAACAGGATTCTTTTTTTTTTTAATTTTTTTGTTAGTTTCAAAAATATTTAACAGCAGTCATAACACCACCTCAGCATATTGATAGGAAACACTAGTAATTTCTTACCTATATGAATTTACTGATCCTCTACACAGCACAACCATAAACATACTCAAGACACTATAAGATCGATTCAGATAACCATCCACCTAAAGGCCATATAGGATAGACCTGCTCTGATACTAATTATGTAACAACTTTTATTATTATTATTATTATAAAATATAGAGTTCACATACACGTCATTAATCAAAACATATGTACAACATATCAAACACATAAATATCTACATCTTATTTATTCTGGTTGACCAATTTTAGAGATACAGGTGCGGTTGGTTACACTTTTACCAGGATCTGAGCCAACTCGACCACAAACATTTTAGTTGTTTATGGGATCTGCCCATCATAGAATAAATCGATCCAACATGCACTAAAATCCAAAGCCAAAGAAAAATATGTATAACTAATTTTCTGAACATTACATAGAATATAGTGAGAATTAAATCCCAATAAGATTAACAATAAATCATCATCAATATAGCTCATCACGTCATGTTCATCTATATAAACTACAGCAAATATCTTTGGTCACATGAATGCACTTTATCTATGCACATGAAAATCTTACAGTAATGACATGTATGACAGAATTAACTATTTTCAGAATATCATATGATGACTATCAATTTATTCTCATATCAAGCTACCTCGGTCAGGGTGAGTATTTTCTACTCTTCAGTACGGCCTTTTCTCGCTCCGTCCGACATGGCACACTTTCTCTTTCTTTTCTTATTAACATAATCATAACCATTGGTAGGGTGTCCCCTACTGGTGCACCACATGGATCGCCATGTGAACGTTCTTATTTATTTTCTTTTCATATTAATAGCCAAAAAAATGATTTCAATAAAAAGTATGTTCATTATACTCACATACCGTAATGTTTCATCAAAATATTTCCATGTCAAAATTACACAATTAGGATGGTAAGAAGTTCATGCAATGGCAATGGCAATGGCATATACTAGTCATTTATTATTTTCATTTATAAGATTCTTCTTCTTTTTTAAACATTATATTTATCTCTTCATTTTATTTATGCATGGCCTTTAGTCACTTTTCTCCTACTTATATCATTTCCAACACAAGTTCTCACAAATTTAATATAGCATTTTTCCTCAATTTGGTTTCTACTAATATTTCATTGGTAATTAGGTTCATTTAGGGTAAACAAAATGTTGAAAATAAGTTTTACCAGCTTCCGAACCAGCCCAAATGTATCCTATAACATGGCTTGGTCATTTACTATAAAATACCATGCTTAAGGCTTGAAAATACCATTTCTAGCAAAGCAAACGGCCTGGCTGTGCCTTGAAACACAGACATACTTTATGTTGTGTTATTTTATGATGCAGGTTTTCATCATGTCTGACCTTCTCTCACTAATTGGAGCATAACTCCCTCATTTCAACTCTGTTGTAGGTGATCTTGGTGTCAATTCAAAGATAAGACAATTATTTAAAAATATTATACTTAACAGTTTAGCTAAAAATTAAGGAATCATGTTGATATTACTCCCGCAATGTACAGGATATTTCTTCTCGGGTAGGTTCTGATCTCTACTTACTAATCTATCCATATCGCCCTCATAAGAATTCCAAATTGAGTAATTTCAGTGGCTAAAACTTCGTGACACATATAGCTATAATTTTTATGTTAATCATTTATTTTAATTCCCTACAGAATATTCCCAAAAATTTAAACACAGAAGCTATCCTAACATATTCTTCCCTGATTAACCATTTTCTAGCCACTACTTACTAATAGGACTATATCTACCTTATATGAACTCCAAATTGAGTGATTCTAGTGGTTAAAAATCCGTGAGACATAGATCTACATTTTTCATGTTAACCATTTGTTTAAATTTGTTACGGATTCTTCCTAGAATTTTAAAAACAGAAGCTTAAAATTTTGCCACCTATAGCCATACTAATGTAGAACTATCTACACCAGCCTAAGTATTCAAACATACATAATATAGCAACATTCTTGACCAATCATCAAAGTTATAAGGTCAAAATCCCACATAGATGTTGTAAATTTCAAAACTTTTCTTCAAAAAGAAATATTGTTAAACTTACATTGTGCACTTAGTCCTCTAGAATTCTCTTTCCTCTTTCTTCCTTTCTTCCTCTTCTTTCCTCACTCTACCTTGCTTCTATTTTTTCCTCTCCCTCACTTGGACGAAATTCTAATGTTATAAGGGTGGGTTTTGCTTAAACAGACTATCAAATAATTCACCTTTCATGATCATGGGTCTACCTTATCACAATGACGATGCACTTGGTTGATTTTTTTGGAAAATAAACAACTCATGTTCTTGTCTTCCTCTTCCTTAGTCAAGATCTGCATAGGAAAAGGAGATTTGTATTTTGAAAATTATGATAATATGTTATTAAGATAAGGGACAAGGTCCCTTTGATTTATTAATTCATTTCCTTTTTCTTTTGTCTTAATCAAGTATGATAGGTTTGCCTTTTTAGGTGGTAAATTTCTAACCCTTGAATCTTCCTTGCTTAGCTAAAATTATTTGTGTAAGATAAGGATGTTTTGTCATAATGCTATGTATTATTACTCACTTCCTAAAATTATGAGTGTAGGATATAGATGTTTTGTCCTAATGCCATGTATTATCATACCACTTGCTAAAATTATGAATGTAGGATATGACACCACTTGCCAAATTTTTGTCTTAATACCATGTCACCTAATCTTGATTACACCATTATTTCATCACTTTATTTTTATTTTCATTTTTATTTTTTCTCTTGGATTTGAGCTCATTCTTTCCCATTTTCTTTACTTTGGTTAAAATTCTACCTTTCATAATGGGCTTGGTCACATTTTCATGATTTTTGGGCTACCAATCCAATTTCTATATCCTAATCCAAGTCTATGTTTTATTTCTTCCTTGGGCTATCCTATTGGCTTGCTAAAAATTCATGTCAAGTAGAAAAATTCTATATGGAGTGTCCATAGGTGAAAGCCCAATTTATGGGTGGAGATACTAAACTTACTAAGTTTAGCTCTTAAATTAGGAAAAATTACCGTAATCCAATCTTCTTGAAATTTTAAGACTTTTACTTACTTCACAAAAATTTATCTTCCTTACCCAAGAATTTCACCTTTCTTTAGCATGTTTATTTCTAATATTTCCTCTTAGGTTTTCTCTCTTTACCTATTCCATTAATGTTAGAATATTTCTATGCATACACGTAAGGTGAAGAATTTCTAAGGATTATATTTCCTTAGATATCTAAAAATTGTCTATGAAATTTTATTTCCTTAATTAAATATTTATGTATCTTTATTAATAAAAGAAATGAAATTAAGGATGTTACACAACCTCGATCACATCATAACCCACTATCAATATTGTATTAGCTATTCGTCATATTGTTTCACATAAGCAAATCAAACAACCAATTTAAACCTTATTAACATCCAAACAAGCTATTACCATTATGTTCGAATGGAATCTTGTTATTTTTAGCTAATTCTTTTTCTTTGCACCTGAGAGGGTTCTCTATCTATATATATATATATATATATATATATATATATATATATATATACGTTTTTTTAAAAATCCCATGAAGTCATTATCTCTTTACTTCTAACTATTTAACTCATAGTAATATTTAATTAATTTAACCAAACATAATTAAGGTTTACACATTATTAATTAACAACATCCGTACACAAATCAAGCACATAAATTTCTACATCTTATTCATCCATATTGACCAATTCCAGGGATACAGGTGTGGGTGGTTACACCTTGACCAAGATCTTAGCCAATTTGATCCAACGTACGCTGAAAGCTAGTCATAGAGAATATCTGCATATCTAGTCTTTTGAACATGATATGGAAATATAGTGAGAATTAATTCTCAGTAGGTTCAACAATAAATCTTAATTATCATTAATATAGATCATCATGTCATGTTCATCTATATAAGCTACAACAAATATCTTAGGTCACATGAATGCACTTTATCAATGAACATGAAAATCAAATACAAATGATATCTATGGCATAAATAACTTTTTAAAATATCATATGATGATGACATGCTGTAATTTAAGCATGTTACTAGCATTATTTTAGTTAGTTTTTTGTTAATTTAATTAGAAAATAGATATGAATTAATTGAGTTTTGTGTTTTATGTTTTAGAAATAATAAAGAAGGAAAGAAGAGGAAAATAGAAAGAAAATTATGGAAAAATGTTGATTTCTGACCCTTCGTCACTAATTAAGGCATATTTCAATTATTTAGATTCTGATTGAGGTGATTCTAGTGGCTATGAAAAGAAGAGACATAGTGCTACAACTTTTGTGTTCGATAATTTGGCAAAATCCAAAAGATTTTAGGCGCCGCAGCGCTAAGCTACCCAGACAAAGACGTCGCGACGCTCAATATAGCATGTCACGGTACCGAAGCAACTACGAGTCTGTCCACCGCGGCGCTGCACGGGTGCCGTGGTGCCCCGAAAGTGTATTCCCATAGCGTCGCGGCGCCCGAGCAGCGTACCACGTAGCTCACCGTCACATCAGTTGGTCGAATTCACGAATTTTAGGTCTTTTTTACTCCAATTGAAGCCCGATGGACCGGGATTTGACCTAGAAACAATCCTACTTCGATTAGGAGGAGTTAATCTATAAAAGGGAGGAAAGCAAGTAGAGAATTCATTCAACCATTCATCCAAGTTCTTAATTACATTCTTCAATTCTTCTTTAGATTTTCTTATGCCCTTGTATGGCTAGTTCTTTTTAGTTGGTAGAGGTAGATTGAAACCTCAAGGGATCCTCATGCATTGTGAGATTTGGATTTGATTTTATTATTTCAATTTGATTTGATTATTGATTATTTATCTGTTCTTCTTCTCAATGATTATTCATATGATTGCTAGGAGGCCTACTAGTATATTATCTGTCTTAATCTACCGTTGAATTATGTTTTGAACAAAGTCTTTAATTCTGTGATTCATGAGGCAAATAGGTTTGAGGATTTTGGATTATAAATCATTGAACCTATGATGAATAATTAACTAAATTAGATATAACCGATGTGTTTATATTTGTTTAGCTCTGTCAGTTTCTCTAGTTCTTCATGCGGTTAATAAGTTATGCTTTACCAATGTGCTAAAGGATTGCTTGTTAATTAGGGTTTAATTGGTGTAATTGTCATTAATTACTAGACTTAAGGAGGAACAGGGTTAGAAACCCAATGATAGATATTCAATTACAGATTGATTATGTTGTTAATGATCAATGCAATCCCTTGACGGTGGATATCAACTGAAAGCAACGTCTTTATCATTAATCACTCTCTCTTAATTACTTTCATTATTGTTTACTTAGTTTTATTTGCAACTATCAATCCCCCCTTTCTCAATCACATAAGGTAATTCCAGTCTCTGTGGGATCGACCCTTACTCCCACTACTACATGTTAGTTTTGAGGTAAAGTATAAATTTGGGTGTACCTGCGACAGTGTAACATCCCGTAATTTTTAGATATTTTCCTTAGAAATTCTTCACCTTACATATATGCATAGAAATGTTCTAATATTAATGGAATAGGTAAAGAAAGAAAACCTAAGAGGAAATATTAGAAATAAACATGTTAAAGAAGGGTGAAATTCTTAGGTAAAGAAAGATAAATTTTTGTGAAGTAAGTAAAGGTCTTAAAATTTCAAGAAGATCGGATTAGGGTAATTTTTCTTAATTTAAGAGCAAAAGTTACTAAGTTTAGTATCTCCACCCTTAATTGGGCTTTAACCTATAGACACTTCATATAGATTTTTTCTACTTCACATGAATTTTTAGCAAGCCAATAGGATAGCTCAAGGAAGAAATAAAACATAGACTTGGACTAGGATATAGAAATTGGACCGGTAGCCCAAAAATCATGAAAATGTGACCAAGCCCATTATGAAAGGAAGAATTTTAACCAAAGTAAGGAAAATGGGCAAGAATGAGCCCAAACCCAAGAGGAAAAATAAAAATAAAAATAAAATTAAAGTGATGAAATATTGGTGTAATCAAGATTAAGTGACATGGCATTAAGACAAAAATTTGGCAAGTGGTGTGATTCTACATTCATCATTTTGGCAAGTGGCATAATAATACAAGGCTTTAGGACAAAAACATCTATATCCTACATTCATAACTTTAGCAAGTGGGTAATAATACATAGCATTATGACAAAACATCATTATCCTACACAAATAATTTTAGTTAAGTAAGAAAAATTCAAGGGCTAGAAATTTGCCACTTAAAAAGGCAAATCTATCATACTTGATTAAGACAAAAGAAAAAGGAAATGAATCCCTAAATCAAAGGGATCTTGCCCCATATCTTAAGAACATATCATCATAATTTTCAAAATACAAATCTCCTTTTTCTATGCATATCTTTACTAAGGAAGAGGAAGACAAGAACATAAGTTGTTTGTTTTCCAAAAATTCAACAAAGTGTATCCTAAAGAGATGCAAAATTCTTGGATAAGGAAGATAAATTTTTAGAAACAAGTAAAGGTCTTAAAATTTCAAAGAACATTGAATTAGGGTAATTTTTCCTAATTCAAGAACTATAGTTACTAAGTTTAAAATCTTTACCCATACATTGGGCTTTTACCTATGGACACTTCATATAGAGTTTTTCCACTTCACATAAGTTTCTAGCAAGCCCATTGGATAACCTAAACAAGAAATTAAACATAGACTTGGACTAGGATATAGTAATTTCACCAATAGCCCAAAAATTATGAAAATGTGACCAAGCCCACCAAGAAAGGAAGAATTTTATCCAAAGCAAAGAAAATGGGTAGGACAAGCCCATAATGGGTAAGAATAAGCCCAAATCCAAGAGGAAAAAAATAAAATAAAATAAATTAGATGATGATATAATAATAAGAATAAAGATTAGGTTACATGGCATTAAGACAAAAATTTAGCAAGTGGTGTGATTCTACATTCATCATTTAGGCAAGTGGCATGATAATACAAGGCTTTAGGACAAAAACATCTATATCCTTCACTCATAATTTTAGCAAGTGGTATGATAATACATGGTATTAGGACAAAACATTCATAGCCCACACAAATAATATCAACCAAATAATGGAGATTGAAGGGCTAGAAATTTGCCACTTAAAAAGGCAACCTATCATAATTGATTAAGACAAAAGAAAAATTAAATGAATCCCTAAATCAAAGGGACCTTGTCCCTTATCTTAAGAACATATCATCATAATTTTCAAAATACAAATCTCCTTTTCCTATGCATATCTTGACTAAGGAAGAGGAAGACAAGAACATAAGTTGTTTGTTTTCCAAAAATTCAACAAAGTGTATCTTAATTGTGATAAGGTAGATCCATGATCATGAAAGGTGACTTATTTGGTGGTCTATATAAGAGAACCCACCCTTACAACACTTTAATTTCGTCCAAGTGAGAAAGAGAGAGAAATAGAAGCAAGGTAGAGTGAGGAAAGGAGAGAAGAGAGAAGAAGAAAGGAAGGAAGAAGAAGGAGAAGTTTAGAAAGCTAAAGGTAAGTTTAACAATATTTCTTTTTGAAGAAAACTTTTGAAACTTATAATATTTGTATGAGATTTTGATCTTAGAACTTTTATGATTGGTCATGATGTTGCTCTATCATGTTACATATTGATCTTGCATGTGATGTATGTTTGAATACTTAGGTTGGTGTAGATAGTTCTGCATGGTTATGGCTATGGGTGGCAGAATTTTAAGCTTCGGTATTTTAATTTCTGGGAACAATCTATAAGGAATTAAAATAAATGGTTAACATAAGAATTAAAGATAAATGTGTCATGGATTTTTAGCCACTGGAATCATTCCATTTGGAGTTTATATGAGGTAGCTATGGTCTGATTAGTAGTCAAAGGTCAGAAAATGAATCATCAGGGAAGAATAATAGCTTCGGTATTTTAATTTCTGGGAACAATTTATAAGGAATTAAAATAAATGGTTAACATAAGAATTAAAGATAAATGTGTCATGGATTTTTAGCCACTGGAATCATTCCATTTGGAGTCCATATGAGGTAGCTATGGTCTGATTAGTAGTCAAAGGTCAGAAAATGAATCATCAGGGAAGAATATGTTAGGATAGCTTCGGTAATTTAATTTCTGGGAATTATTGGTAGGGAATTAAAATAAATGGTTAACATAAGAATTAAAGATATGTATGTCATGGATTTTTACCCACTGGAAGCATTCAATTTGGAGTCCATATGAGGGAGATATGAGCCGATTAGTAGACAAAGGTCAGAAAATGGGTCATCAGGGAAAAATATGTTAGGATAGCTTCGGTATTTTAATTTCTGAGAAGTATCTGTAAGGAATTAAAATAAATTATTAACATAAGAATTAAAGATAAATGTGTCATGGATTTTTAGGCACTGGAATCATTCAATTTGAAGTCCATTTGAGGTAGATATAAGCTGATTAGTAAGCAGAGGTCAGAAAATGTTTATTCAGAATATGTTATTAAAGCTTTAGTTTTTGAATTTCTGGAAAATATTCTGTAGGGAGTTAAAATCGTACGCCAAGATAACAATTATAGATATAGGGCTCATGGATTTTTACCAACTGGAATAACTCAATTTGGAGTTCAAATTTGGGAGATATGGTCTAATTAGTCAGTAAAGGTCAGAACTTACACGAGAAGAAATAATCTGTACATTTAGGGAGTAATATCACCTTGATTTCTTAATATTTCGCTACAATGTTCAACATAATAGTTTTATATAATTGTTTTATCTTGAAATTGACACTAAGATCACCTACATCAGAGTTAAATTGAGGGAGTTATGCTCTGATTAGTAAGAGAAGGTTAGATAAGATGAAAACCTGCATCAAGAAAATAAAGAAATAAAATTAGTATTTTAAAAAGAAGATGAATCTTAACAAATGACTAGTATAGCCATAGCCATTGCCATTGCATGAACTTACTACCATTTTAAGTGTGTAATTTTTAACATGGAATTTACCCTAGTACTCATATAAATTTACAAGAAGTTTTGAAAGTGCCGGTTTTATTTGAAAAATCTTAGTATGCTCCGTGGTTGCAGTATTTTCACATTAGAAAAGAATTATTCTAGTTACTGGAAAACAAAATTGTGATTTGTGAAAAGTGCATGTCTAAGGAAAGCTCTGGCAAGGAAAGACATGGTACTTAAGCGTGTCCATTAGTGACCCACCTCTCTTTCCTGGGAACTTTTCTGGTGCGCTGTTTACAGACTACAATTACTATCCAGTTACCAAGGTATTAGTATGGAATTTTGACATGGAAATGTTTTATAAAGTGATATTTTAAATGGTTATGTTCATGGCATGATTACCAATGATTTATGGTAATAGTTATATTTTGATGAACATACTTGTTATTGAAAGCATATTTTTGGCTATCATTGTGAAAAGAAAAGAAATGAGCACGGTCACATGGCAATCCGTGTGGTGCACCAGTAGGGGACGCCCTACCAACGGTTATGATCATGTTAATAAGAAAAGAAAGAGAAAGTGTGCCATGTCGGACGGAGCGAGATAAGCCCGTACCGAAAAGTAGAGAATACTCACCCTGACCGGGGTAGCTCGAAGTAAGAATAAGTGGATAGCCATCATATGAAACTCGAAAAATAGTTATTCATACCATACATGTCATAACTGTATAATTTTCATGTGCATGATAAAGTGCATTCATGTGACTTAAAGATATTTTCTGTAGTTTATACAGCTGAACATGACATGATGAACTATATTGATGATAAATTATGATTTATTGTTGAACTTACTGGGATTTAATTCTCACTATATTTCCATATCATGTTCAGAATAATAAATATGCAGATATTCTCTATGACACTTATTATCTCTGTACGTTGGATCGAGGTGCCCTACCTTGGGCAACTTCCAGTTATTTCAGATATAACTGTCGTAGATGTAACTGAGATTCCGGTGGACGTGCCACCCGAACCAGTGTCCCCGGAAGTAGTCGATATAGATGATTAGAACTAATATGTATTTTTGTACAAATGTTTGTAAAATAATGGTGTGTAGTTTGTAAAATAATATTGTGTATGGAAACTCAGTATTGTATAAATTAAATAAATGTTATATTGAGTTAAGTTGTAACGAGGTAATAATTTCATCGTATTTTTAATATAAAAAAATTTACATAAATGGAGTTGTTACATATAGCCATAGCCATTTCCATTGTATGAACTTCTTACCATCTTAAGTGTGAAATTTTGACATGGAAATATTTTATAAAGTGATATTTGAAATGGTTATGTTCATGGTATGATTACCAATGATTTATGGTAGTAGTTATATTTTGATGAACATACTTGTTATTGAAAACATATTTTTGGCTATCATTGTGAAAAGAAAATAAATGAGCACGGTCACATGGCAATCCGTGTGGTGCACCAGTAGGGGACGCCCTACCAACGGTTATGATCATGATAATGAGAAAAGAAAGAGAAAGTGGGCCATGTCGGACGGAGCGAGAAAAGCCCGTACCGGAGAGTAGAGGATACTCACCTTGACCGGGGTAGCTTGAAATGAGAATAAGTTGATGGCCATCATATGATATTTTGAAAATAGTTAATCATGTCATACATATCATTACAGTATGATTCTTATGTGCATAGATATAATGTATTCATGTGACCAAAGATATTTTCTGTAGTTTATACAGCTGAACATGACGTGATGAGCTTTACTGATGATAATTTATTATTGAACTTACTGGGATTTAATTCTCACTATATTTCCATATCATGTTCAGAAATTTATTTATGTAGCTTTTGTTTCTAAGGCTCTGGCTTTTAGTGCACATTGGATTGAGTTACTTTATGTTGGGAAGATTTCATAATCAAATAAGATGTTTGTGGTCGAGTTGGCTCAGATCCCGGTGAAGGTGCAACCACCCGCACCTGTATCTCCGGAATTGGTCAACCAAAATAAACAAGATGTAAATATCTATGTTTTTGATATGTTATACGTATGTTTTGATTAATGACATGTATGTGAACTCAATATTGTATAATAATAAATAAATAAAAAGGTTGTTACAGACAGTATGCACCAAATTTTGGCGCCGTTGCCGGGGACTACGTCTATTGCTTTTCGTGATTTTATTTTGATTTATGCCTGGGACTCGTTCTTCTAATTCTCAAAATTTAGAGTTCAATCCAGATATTGAAAAATCTGTATACAGGCACAGAAGAGAACTTCAAGAGGACATTGATTAAGAAAAGGAGGAAGTAACCATGGCGAGGCACCCCACTCTGGAGGAGCTTACAGCTCCAGATTTACATTAGCAACCCTTATGCATTACTTTTACTAATCTTGATGACAATGTTAATTTTGAGTTTAAATCTGGATTAATTCATCTCTTATCTAATTTTCATGGTCTTGCAGGTGAAGAACCGCATAAACATTTGAAGAAATTTCATGTGGTATGTACCAGTATGAAGCCCCCTGGAGTAACTGAGGAACAAATAAAACTCAAGGTTTTTCCTTTTTCATTAAGAGATTTAGCCAAAGATTGGTTGTATTATTTGCCCTCTGGTACTATCACTACTTGGAATGGGATGAAGAGAATGTTTTTAGAAAATTATTTTCCTGCATCTAGAGCCGCTACTATCAGGAAAGAAATATGCAAAATTAGACAATTGCATGGAGAAACACTTTATGAATATTGGGGGAGGTTTAAAAAGCTTTGTGCAAGCTGACCATATCATCATATTAGTGAGTAGCTACTAATCCAATATTTCTATGAAGGTCTTTTGCAGCGAGATAAGAGCATGATAGATGCAACTAGTGGAGGAGCACTAGTAGATAAGACTCCTGAAGTAGCCAGAATCCTAATATCAAATATGGCTGCCAATTTCCAACAATTTGGCATTAGGAATGCACAAAATAGGCCTGTATGACAAAATTTTTAGCAGAACAAACAGGTCTATTATCCTAGACAGAATATGTCCCAGGATCACCAGGTAAGTAATCCATTGGAAGATATTGTGAAAACTCTTGTACATAATTCTCATCAATTTCAGCAAGAGACAAAGCATGCAGAACCTGACAACTCAAGTAGGTCAATTAGCAACCATAGTGAGTCGATTTGATGCTCAAAACTCAGGTAAGTTAGCTTCTCAAACTGTGGTAAATCCTAGAGAAAATGTTAGTACAATTATTTCAATGAATGATAAGGAAACTAAAGGTTTACCATCCCTTTCTTCTCCTAAAAAGCATGAAAATTAAATAAAGAGAAAGAAGAATCTATAGGTAAGTCTCTCTCTACTCCAAATTATGAAGTAATGCCTCCTTTTCCAGAAGCTCTTAAAGAGAATAGGCTAAATGAGAAAACTTCTGAATTGTATGACATCTTTAGAAAATGTGAGTTAGAATGTATTTGCTATGATACAAACAAAGCTCCCTACTAAATGCAAGGATCTAGGTATGTTTACTATTCCATGCAAAATTGGGGGAACTCGCATTGAAAAGGCTATGTTAGATTTAGGAGCTTCCATCAATGTTATTTCATATTATGTGTATACATCTTTGAATTTGAGACCATTGAACTCTGTAAATTTGATAATTCAACTAGCAAACAGGTCCACTACATATCATAAGGGAATAATTGAGGATTTCTTGGTGCAGGTAGATGATTTGGTGTTCCCTGCAGATTTTTATGTGCTTGACATGGACAATGAGGGTTTTACTTCTCCAATATTATTAAGGAGACCATTCTTGAAAACCTCTAAAACCAAGATAGATGTTCACAATGGTACACTCACTATGGAATTTGATGGTGAAGTAATAAAATTCAATATGTATGAAGCCATTGATGTACTTGATTCTTTGGCATACGATGTGTTTGAATTAGATGAAAAGGATAAAATGGAGGAAAGTGTGAACAAATCTGTAGCAGAAGATGATGGTGAGATAGACTTAGATGAAGAAACAAAGGAGAAACTGGTTGAACTCAATGATTTTTCAGAAGGGCCACCAAAAGGTAAGGTTGCTTATAAGGAATTATCAAATTCTTATACTACTCTTGCACCTTCTATTTTGCAGGACCGTGGATCAATTTTGTCACCTCTTCCAAATTACCTAAAATACTTGGAAGTAGGAGATGCATCTCCTATTATAGTTGCAAAAAATTTAGGTGTTAAAAAAGAAGAGGAATTGATGCATATTCTTCAGGAAAAAAGAAATTCCATTACAAAAACAATTGCAAACCTTAAAGGCATAGACCCGATTATAAAGTTGCATCAAGTTCTAGAAATAAAAAGGGTTAGACCCCTTAAAGGTAAGAAATCTGTCCCTTGGTTAGGACCACTTGTTATTACTAATGTGGCTTCTAGTTATGTAGTTGAATTTCAAGGATTGAATCAGTCCCAGAAATTTAAAGTGAACATCAAAGAGCCTCTATGAACAAAGATAGGGAGCTGGGTCGAGCCAACGACATTAAACAAAGGCGTTTATTGGGAGGCAACCCAACAAAAAAAAGTTGAAAATTAGAGAAATTAAGGATCTAATGATGCAACACGCTCATGCCAACCCAAACAAATTCAGGGAAGTCCACTTAACTCATCTATTTTCATATATCCTTTCCTACTCTTAACATTCTTTTACATTGAGGACAATGTAAAATTTTAAGTTTGGGGGGGGGGGGTCACTTTATGATTCAGCTGGATGACTATATAATAACTAATATTTGTGCACTATTTACTTTGCTGTAAGCTTCTATGATCTTTGCACTTTTATTCTAGTTATTAAATAGGGTGAGCATGTGAACTTTATCTCAATCTATGAGTTTGTGTTAGCTGAACCAATAGCCAATGATATAACTGTTTAAATAGCTTATAGCTCTTGAGAGACGTAGGAAAGTCATAATTATGTGTAATTTTAATTTCTTTTCAATTTATTATTACCTATTTTCTAAAAATCCTGAAATTCTTTTGCACATAATTTTGGATATTTAATTTGTTTTTTACTTAGAAAAAGATTATATAACTCAAAAATATTTTATGATCTCATTAAAATTTCTAGAACTTATTTAAATGCTACTTGAGGCAAAATCCTAGGATGATACTAATAATTAGGAGATGATTTAGGCATTATTTGATGAGATTGAGCCTTTCAAGCTTAACTCAAGAAAGTAAATATCCTTAGAACCTTTATTTTGAGCTTAATTAACATTTTATTCTATGCCCACAAAACAGCCAAGACCAAATTTTGTGATTAATATCTTTATTTTGTTTCCCTGATTCACTCACTCCATGATTAATTTCTGAATACTTGTTTTGTAGATCAACATCAATAAAAGGGTGGAAGGGTGGAGCAAGGATAAAAGAAAATAAAAAATCAAAAGAAAAGAAAAAGTCTTAAAAGACTAAGCAAAGTCTATTCGGTGATTGAAAGAGAAGAAATAAAGAATCAAGGAAAAGTAGAATATAGTAAAGCAAGGAAATAAGTGTGGGGGAAAAATTCTCCAATCTTAAGAATTAGCTCAAATAGATTAGAGTTAACTGTGTGGTGTTGGGTGATTGAGCTTCAAACCATATCTTATATCTCACCCCATAACCTAGTCACATTACAAGTTGAATTTAGTCCTTTTGATCCTAAGAAGTAGTTTTAGCCTACATTAGTGGAGAGTAGCATGAAAAATAAGCCTATGGAAATCTTAAATAGAGATCTATGCTCTAATTTTTGAGATATATAAACTCCTTTAGGTAAAAGAAAATTAAATCATTCAAAGACACACACACACTAAGGATTTTAGAGAATAAAATCATAAATTGCATTTGAATTAAATTTTGCACATGATCTTTTTCTGAAATTTCTTTAAGAGCATACAATTTTTACTATAAGGCAAAGCATTAGTTAGCCATTCACTCATATCATATTTTGAATACTGTTCACATGAATCAATGTTTGCTTGAGGAAAAGCAAAAGAGTAAGTGTGGGGGTATTTGACATGCTGTAATTTAAGCATGTTATTAGCATTATTTTAGTAAGTTTTTATTTAATTTAAGTAGAAAATAGATATGAATTAATTGAGTTTTGTGTTTTATGTTTTAGAAATAATAAAGAAGGAAAGAAAAGGAAAATATAAAGAAAATTATGGAAAAATGCTGATTTTTGACCGTTCACCACTAATTGAGGCATATTTCACTTATTTAAACTCTATTGCGGTGATTCTAGTGGTTTTGGAAAGAAGAGACATAGAGCTAAAACTTTTGTGTTCGACACTTCAGCAAAATACTGAAGGTTCTAGTTGCTGCAGCGCCTCGACATTGTATTCCCGAAGCGCCGCAGCGCCCAAGCAACGCACCGCGGTGCTCATCGCCGCATCAATTTGCCGAATTCATGAATTTTAGGTCTTTTTAACTCTAATTAAAGCCCGATAGATTGAGATTTGACCTAGAAACACTCTTACTTCGATTAAGAGGAGTTAATTTATAAAACGGAGGAAAGCAAACAGAGAATTCATTTAATCATTCATCCAAGTTCTTAATTACATTCTTCAATTCTTCTTTAGATTTTCTTATGGCCTTGTGTGGCTAGTTCTTTTTAGTTGGAAGAGGTTGATTGAAACCTCAAGGGATCCTCATGCATTGTGAGATTTGGATTTGATTTTATTATTTCAATTTGAATTGAGTATTGATTATTTATCTATTCTTCTTCTCAATGATTATTCATATGATTGCTAGGAGGCCTACTAGTATATTATCTGTCTTAATCTACCACTGTATTATGTTTTGAACAAAGTCTTCAATTCTGTGATTCATGAGGCAAATAGGTTTGAGGATTTTGGATTATAAATTATTGAACCTATGATGAATAATTAACTAAATTAGATATTGCCAATGTGTTTATAATTGTTTAGCTCTGTCAGTTTCTCTAGTTCTTCATGCAGTTAATAAGTTGTGCTTTACCGATGTGCTAAAGGATTGCTTGTTAATTTCGATTTAATTGGTGCGATTGTCATTAATTACTAGACTTAAGGAGGAACAGGGTTAGAAACCCAATGATAGATATTCAATTACAAATTGATTATGTTGTTAATGATCAATGCAATCCCTTGACAGTGTATATCAATTGAAACCAAGGTCTTTATCATTAATCACTCTCTCTTAATTACTTTCGTTATTGTTTACTTGGTTTTATTTGCAATTATCAATCCCCCCTTTCTCAATCACATAAGGTAATTCCAGTCTCTGTAGGAATGACCCTTACTCCCATAACTACATGTTAGTTTTGAGGTAAAGTATCAATTTGGGTGTACATGCGATAGTACGCACCAGATGACTATCAACTTATTTTCACATCAAGCTACCCCCATCAGGGAGAGTACTTTCTACTCTTCTGTACGGGCTTTTCTCGCTCCATCCGGCATGGCACACTTTCTCTTTATTTTCTCATTAACATAATCATAGCCGTGAGTAAGGCATCCCCTACTAGTGCACCACATGGAACGCCATGTGACCGTGCTTGTCTCTTTTTTTTTCTCGTTAATAGCCAAAAATATGATTTCAATAACAAGTATGTTCATTTACTCACATGCCATAATTTATCATCAAAGCATAATCATTACCAAAAATTATTGGTAAAATACAATCTTGCCATGAACATAATCATTTTCAAATATCACTTTATAAAATATTTTCGTCTCAAAATTACACACTAAAGATGATAAGGGGTTCATGCAATGCTAATGGCTATGGCATACACTAGTCATTTATTATTTTCATTTATAAGATTCTTCTTCTTTTTTAAATGTTATTTTCCTCTCTCACTAAATAGAGCATAACACCCTCATTTTAAATCCACTTGAGATGATCTTGGTTTCAATTGAAAGATAAGAAAATCCTCTAAAAACCTTATGTTGATCGGTTTGTGAAATCATAAGTAATCGTAGTGTTACTACTCCCTCAAATTCAATGTTATTTCTTCTTGGGTAGGTTCAGACCTCTACTTACTAATTTGACTATATCTCCCTCATACTAACTCCAATTGAGGTGATTCCACAGTCTATAAAAATCTAAGACACTTATGTACAACTTTCATATTTATCATTTCTTCAGACTCCTTACTAATTATTCTCATAAAATCGAAAACAAAAACACTTACATTTACTACTTTGGATTCTAGACTGATTCTGGCCTTTACTCATTGATAAGCCATATCTCTCTCATATGGACTCCAAATTAAGTGATTTCATAGCTTATAAATCCGTGATACATATATCTATATTTATTATGTTAACAATTTCCTTTAATTACATAAAAAGATTGCCCAAAAATTCAAACACAGAAGTATAGTTAAGAGATTCTTCCCTAGTTAGCTAGTTTTTGACCTCTTCTTACTCATCTAACCATATATCCCTCATATTGATTTCAATTTGAATGATTTTAGTGGATAAGAATTTGAAAGACATATATCTATATTTATCATGTTAAGCATTTATTTTAATTCCTTATAGATTTATCACCAAAATTCAAACACAGAAGCATACCTAACAGATTCTTCCTTGGTTAACCATTTTCTGACCACTGATTACTAATCGAACAATATGTCCTTCATTTGGACTCCAAATTAAGTGATTCTAGTAGCCTAAAAATCCATGAGAAATAGATCTACATTTTTCATGTTAACCATGTCTTTTAATTCCTAACCGATTCTTCCTAGAATTTCAAAAACAGAAACTTCCTTCGTTACTCCAAAATCTCGTTTCCTAACCAAACTTTTCCTAAGGTTTTAGTTCATCATTATATTATGTCCTCTTCCATTTTCTTCCTAATTTACATCTAATCATATTCCATCAATTTTTCACCACATTCAAATATACAAAATAGCAGCATAAAAATCATATAATCTTGCCACCCATAGCCATACCTATTCAGAACTTTCCACACCAACCAAAATGCTCAAAACATTCATCATATGCAAGATAACATGTAACATGATGTAGCAACATCCATGACCAATCATCAAAGTAGTAAATATTACAAATTTCATCAAAGTGCTAAGATCAAAATCACATATAAATGTTACAAATTTCAATGCTTTTTTTCAAAAAGAGATATTGTTAAACCTACATAAAAATCTCCCTAGCTCACTTAGGGAATTCTTTTTCTTTTTTACTCTTGAAGGAAGTAGCAAGATTCCTCCCTTCCCTTAGCTTTTCTAGCATCTTAAATAAGAGAAGGAGGGTGTGTTTTGAACCCTAGGGATGAAGAGAAAAGATGGATTCAAGTAGAGACTAAGCTAACTTACCTGAGTACTTAGTCCTCTATACTTCTCCTTCCTCTTCCTTCCTCTATTCTCCTCTCTTTCTCAACTTTCCTCACTCTACCTTGCTTATGTTTCTCTTCTCCTTCGTTGAGATGAAATTATAATGTTATAAGGGTGGGTTTTGCTTAAAAAAACTATAAAGTGGTTCACCTTTCATAATCATGGACCTACCTTATCACAATTAGGATGCACTTGGTTGTTTTTTGGGGAAAGAAAACTTATGTTCTTGTTTTCATCTGCCTTAGTCAAGATATGCATAACAAAAGGAGATTTGTAAGGGTGGGTTTTGCTTAAACAAACTATAAAGTGGTTCACCTTTCATAATCATGGATATACCTTATCACAATTAGGATGCACTTGGTTGTTTTTTGGGGAAAGACAACTTATGTTCTTGTTTTCCTCTCCCTTAGTCAAGATATGCATAGCAAAAGGAGATTTGTATTTTAAAAATTATGATAATATGTTCTTAAGACAAGGGACAACGTCCCTTTGATTTAGGGATTCATTTCCTTTTTCTTTTGTCTCACTCAAGTATGATATGTTTGCCTTTCTAGGTGGCAAATTTCTAACCATTGAATCTCCCTTACTTGGCTGAAATTATTTATGTAGGATAATGATGTTTTATCATAATGCCATGTATTATTACCTAATTGTTAAAATTATGAATGTAGGATATAGATGTTTAGTCCTAATGCCATGTGACCTAATCTTGATTATTATTACACTACTATTTTCTCACGTGATTCTTATTTTTCCTCTTGGATTTGGGTTCATTCTTACCCATTTTCTTTACTTTGGCTGAAATTCTACCTTTTATGGAGGACTTACTAACATTTTCATGGTTTGTGGGCTATCGGTCCAATTTCTATATCCATGTCCAAGTCTATGTTTTATTTCTTGCTTTGGCTATCCTATTGGCTTGCTAGAGACTCATGTGAAGTGGAAAAACTATAAATGAAGTGTGCATAGGTGAAAGCCCAATGTTTGGGTGGAGATGTTAAACCTAAGGACTTTAACTCTTGAATTAGGAAAAATTACCCTAATCCAATCTTCTTGAAATTTTAAGACCTTTACTTACTTCTCAAAAATTTATCTTCCTTATCTAAGAATTTTACCTCTCTTTAGTATGTTATTTCAAATTTTTTTACTATTAGTTTTTTGTCTCTTTACTTATTCCCTTAATTTTAGAAACATTTTCTATGCTTACACATAAGGTAAAGATTTTCTAAGGATTATATTTCCTTAGATATCTAAAAATTGTCTAATAAATTTTATTTCCTTAACTAAATATTTATGTACCTTTATTAATAAAAGAAACAAAAATTAGGAATGATACATTGCTCTCCCCCTAAAAGAAATTTTGACCTCAAAATTTTAGAAATTACTTAATAAGAACAATTGTGGATATTTCTTCCTCATGACTTCTTCCAGCTCCCAAGTTTATTTTTCTGGAGTCAAACCATTCCATAACAACTTAACCAGTGGAATGGTCTCATTCCTCAATTGCTTCACATTAGTGTCCAGTATGGATTCCTGTACTAGCTAGTATGTCATGTTCTCCTTTATTTGGATTGGTTCATCCCGTATTTCATGTGATGAATATGGAAGATACTCCCAGAGCTATGATACATGAAAAATATTATGTAGGTTGGACAAATTAGGTGGGAGGGAAACTTGATATGCTAACGTCCTCAATTTCTTCAAAATTTGGTAGGGTCCCAAAAATCGCAGACTTAGATTTCTGGTCTTGAGAAACATACCATATCCAGTAGTCAGGGAAAGTTTTAGAAATACTTGGTTTTCTTCCTCAAACTCCAGAGGTCTATGTCTCTTATCATAGTAACTCTTTTTTCGACTCTAAGCTGTAAGTATTTTGTCTCGTATCATCCTGATTTGTTCAGTGGTTTGTTGAACTACATCAGGAGCCAACAAGTTTTTTTCTCATACCTCAAACCAACACAGTGGAGATCAGCACTTCTTGTAACATCCTTAATTTCGTTTCTTTTATTAATAAAGGTACATAAATATTTAATGTAAAATCCCTAATTTTGTTTCTTTAAAGATACATAAATATTTAATAAGGAAATAAAATTTATTAGATAATTTTTAGATATCTAAGGAAATATAATCCTTAGAAATTCTTCACCTTATGTGTATGCATAGAAAATGTTTTTAACATTAAGGGAACAAGTAAACAGAGAAAACCTAATAGAAAAAATTAAAAATAACATACTAAAGATTGGCGAACTTCTTTGGTAAGGAAGACAAATTTTTGTGAAGTCACTAAATGTCTTAAAATTTTAAGAAGATTGGATTATGGTAATTTTTCCTAAATCAAGAGTTAGAAATTTCTAAGTTTAACATCTCCATCCATAAATTGGGCTTTCACCTATCGACACTTCATATAGAGTTTTTCCACTTCACATAAGTTTCTAGCAAGCCCATAGGATAACCTAAGCAAGAAATAAAAACATAGACTTGGACTAGGATATAGAAGTTAGACCAATAGCCCACAAATTATGAAAATGTGACCAAGCACTACAAGAAAGGTAGAACTTTATCCAAAGCAAAGGAAATGGGTAAGAATGAGCCCAAATCCAAGAGAAAAAATAAAATAAAATAAAACATATGATAAAATAATAGTGTAATAATAATAAAGATTAGGTTAAATGGCATTCAGATAAAAATTTAGCAGGTGGTGTAATAATATCTATATCCTACATTCATAATTTTAGCAAGGGGTATAATAATACAAGGCATTAGGACAAAACATCTATATCCTACACTCATAATTTTAGCAAGTGGTATCATAATACATGGCATTAGGACAAAACATTCCTATCCCACACAAATAATTTCAGCCAAGTAAGGGAGATTCAAGGGCTAGAAACTTGCCACTTAGAATGGAAAACCTATCATACTTGATTAAGACAAAAGAAAAAGGAAATGAATCCCTAAATCAAAGGGACCTTCTCCCTTGTCTTAAGAATATATTATCATAATTTTCAAAATACAAATCTCCTTTTCTTATGCATATCTTGATTAAGGAAGACGAAGACAAGAACATGAATTGTTTGTTTTCCAAAAATTAACCAAGTGCATCTTAATTGTGATAAGGTAGACCCATGATCGTGAAAGATGAATTATTTGATAGTCTATTTAAGCAAAACCCACCGTTATAACATTAGAATTTTGCCCAAGTTAGGGAGAGAAAAAACATAAGCAAGGTAGAGTGAGGAAAGTAGAGGAAGAGAGGAAGAAAGAGGAAGGAGAATTTTAGAGGACTAAGTGCTCAAGGTAAGTTAGCTAAATCTCCACCTGAATCCATCTTTTCTCTTTATTCTTAAGGTTTAAAAAAACCTCACTCTCCTTCTCTTATTTAAGCTACTAGAAGAGCTAAGGGAAGGGAGGAATCTTGCTACTTCCTTCAAGTGGAAACAAGAAAACGAATTGACTAAGTGAGGCAGGGAGATCCTTAGGTAGGTTTAACAATATTTCTTTTTGAAAAGTTTTGAAATTTGTAACATTTATATGGAATTTTGATCTTAGAAATTTAATGATCGGTCATGGATGTTGCTATATCATGTTACATATTGATCTTGCATGTGATGTATATTTGAATACTTAGGCTGGTGTAGATAGTTCTACATAGGTATGGCTATGGGTGGCAAAATCTTAAGCTTCTATTTTTAAAATTCTGGGAAGAATCAATAAGGAATTAAAATAAACTGTTAACATGAAAATGTAGAGCTATAGCTCATGGATTTTTATCCACTAGAATCACTCAATTTTGAGTCCATATGAGGTAGATATGGTCCTATTAGTAAGCTGTGGTTAGAAAATGATTAATTAGGGAATAATCTGTTAGGAAAGCTTCAGTGTTTGAATTTTTGGGAACATTTTGTAGGGAATTAAAATAACTCGTTAACATAAAAATTATAGGTATATGTGT
This sequence comes from Gleditsia sinensis, assembly GCA_037074535.1. NCBI lineage: Eukaryota > Viridiplantae > Streptophyta > Magnoliopsida > Fabales > Fabaceae > Gleditsia > Gleditsia sinensis. The sequence continues at coordinate 24,917,871 of CM073466.1, forward strand.
CACAGAATTTTAGCCACTGGAATCACTCAATTTGGAATTCTTATGGGAAAGATATGGACAAATTAGTAAGTAGAGGTCAAAACCTACCCGAGAAGGAATAACATGTCACTTGAGGGAATAATATCAATAAGAATCTTTAATATTTGGGTAAACTATTCAACATAATAGTTTTAGATAATTGTTTTTTTCTTTAAATTGATATCAAAATAATTAAAATCGGAGTTAAAATGAGGGAGTTATGCTCTAATTTGTAAGAGAAGGTCAGATAGGATGAAAACCTGCATCAAGAAAATAAAGAGATAAAAATAATATTTAAAAAAGAAGAAGAATCTTATAAATCAAAATAATAAATGACTAGTATATGACATATTCATTGCCATTGCAAGAACTTCTTACCATCTTAAGTGTGTAATTTTGACATGAAAATATTTTATAAAGTGATTTCAAATGGTTATGTTCATGGCATGATTACTAATGATTTTTGGTAATAATTATATTTTGATGTGAGTTTAATGAACATACTTGTTATTGAAATCATATTTTTCGCTATTATTGTGAAATGAAAAGAAATGAGCATGGTCACATGGCAATCCGTGTGGTGCACTTGTAGGAGACGCCCTACCAACGGTTATAATTATGCTAATGAGAAAAGAAAGAGAAAGTGTGCCATGTCGGACTGAGTGAGAAAAGCCGTACCAGAGAGTAGAAAATACTCTCCCTGATCGGGGTAGCTTGATATGAGAATAAATTGATAGCCATCATATGATATTATGAAAATAGTTAATCCTGCCATACATGTCATTATTGTATGATTTTCATGGGTATAGATAAAGTGCATTCATGTGACAAAAGGTTTTTGCTGTAGCTTATACAGATGAACATAATGTGATGAGCTTTATTGTTGAACCTACTAGGATTTAATTCTCACTATTTTTCTATATCATGTTTAAAAGGTTAACTATGCAGCTATTCTCTGTGACACTTATTATTTCTGTATGTTGGATCGAGCTGCCCTACCTTGGGCAACTACCTATTATATCGGATATATTTGTAATAGACGTTATTGAGATTCTCAGAAGTAGTCTACGGGGATGATTAGTGTAATAACCATAAAACTTAACGAAAATTTCAATTAAAGAAAATTTGGAATAAAAGAAAGAATTTTGAAAATAGAGATAAGAACCGGTGAAAATAAGTTTTACATAGATTTACAAAAGAAAATATGAGCATTTAACTTTTGGCGCGTAATCTCTATTTTTAAATGATAGTATTTCGCTATTAGCAAATATATTTTTATTTTTTAAAAAATGATTATGTTTTGCTAACAGTAAGTACACTGTTAATTAAAAGAAGTATTGTGTTGCTTAAAATAATTATATTGGCCTCTAATGAATTGTTATGGTATTTTTAGAAATATTTTTTTCTTTTATTATGTATAAAGATATTTATTTTGAGATTTGTTTTATTACGATTTTTATCAAAAAAAATCGTGATTTAAGAGTGTAACTAAAGGTTTATGAAAATGTAAATTTTTAGAAATTTTTGGAATATTTTAGGATGAAAAAAGGAATTTATATGAATTTATATAGAGAAAATCCTATTATAAATTATTAAATAATTATTATTATTATTAAAAAAAAGTGAAGGGGACATAAGGGAGACACAGCGAACTATTCTACAAATTTCGGGAAACAAATCAATAAGTGAATAGTGAGTAAATAGTAACCTTCAACTTTTTCTCTAGATCTGGAGTTCCTATTGGCTACCAATCTCAAAACTGAAGGTGTTATTAGATTCAGGACGAAGAATACTACAGTTTTGACCGATCAATTTTTCAAATTAGCCGTTGAATCACCGTAGATCTGAAGTAGAAAATCTCAAAAAAAGGTAAATCCTAAAACTTTTACTTAGAGACCTTTAATTGAAATTCTGACGATGTAGATTGATTCAGGAGCTAGATAAACCTTAGGATAGGTATATTTTCAACCATCTAACAGCCTTTTTGTTCGTCGTGAATAGTGTTTTCCGACGGTGAATAGTGATTAGTTCTCGAAGTTGCTATTTTGATTGTTTGGACCCTTCGAATACATTTTTGAGGTCAATTTGATCAAATAGACATTGGAAAAGTACATTTTAGGGCTTTCCAATCTGGAGCGCTTACTTGTGAGTAGATACTTCTTTTTATGACTTACCCCGTGCTCTTCTTGAACTATAAATATATAATTGTTTCTGTTTAAATTATTCATGCTATCATAAATTTCTGAAATCTGTTCAAATGTTATTTTTCTTACGAACTGGCACATAGTTCAAGAAGAGTATGGTTTTAGAAATGGATTTTGGAATCATTGAATATGTGGTTCTAAATGTATTTATCATTATTTGATAAATTGAATATTATGTTCATGATGCATTGATTTGTAAAGCTATATACTTGTGAAAGTGATGCATGTCATATTATAAATGAGATTGAATGGCAAGCGTAAAGCTCATGGCGAGTTGCTTGATATTTTACATGTATATATATATATTGATGAATATCAGCTGGTTGTATGGCTTGTGACGATACCAAATAGGGGACGCCCTATTAGCCTGAGTGAGCCGGGGGATGGCCGCTCCAACCGGGTGACAGTGGTAATGTGGGGAGGCAGGAGGGTGATGTACTCACATTCCCTGATCACTTATTGTGACTAGGGTCGAGGTCACTATGCGTATAGCAAATGAGTTATATTTTCATTGCATTGACCAGATTTTCGAGTGAGGCAGGAGCATTAAAAGTGATGATTTTATCTCCAAATCTTAATATTTTAGTATAGCTTATACAGCTGAGCATAACATTTGTTTAATGATCATACCGTGCAGCATATGGTTTTGGATATCTAAATATCCTTTGATTTGAGAATATTTGAAATACGGGTCTCATATGAATGTACTTTTGAACTGTATTTTCTATGTGACATATTTTAAAACATAAGTACATCCATATGCTGACCTAAGAGGTCATAGGAGGAATTATTTGCTCACTGAATTGTCAAACTCACTACAAGATATTTGCACATTTTCCAGATAAGAATATCAAAGTGTGATTCAACAGATAGGTGATATATTCTCTAGGTGAGTCTACGTTGCTTCCACGACTCACGATTTTTGAATTATACTATGTTTGTATTCTAGAGTGCTCTAAATGCTATAGGTAGGATCCTCGTTTCTGCTGTACTTTGATGTTTATAGACTTAGTCTGTATATTATGTGTACGTGAGAGAAATGATAAAGAATTGAATTGTGCATATTTATGGAGATTATCTTATTGCGGGGAAAAATGTTTATTTTACGTAACATAAATTGGGGGCGTTACAAGTTTGTATCAGAGCATTAGGTTTCCATGTGGCTATCAGAGCAAAGAATTCTTTAGTAGGACCTTTAGTATCGATATGAGCTAGACATATTTATACTTCAGGTGCTGTTGAGGGATTTGATAGGGTGCTGTTGAGGGATTCGATAGGGTTTCAACTTCCTTTCTATTCCAAGTTGCTAAAGTTTATAGTATAAGATAGATTGAATATTGTGACATATTAAGAAGTATCTATGGATCAATTATAGCTTGAAAGTGGAAGAGATATGCGTCTTAAAGAATTTAAAGAATTGATACAAATACCAAATATGGTGGTTTTTGAATGTGACATTCGATGTACCCGGTTGTCTAGATATGGTAGACTATGATGTGATATTGATAATAGATTAGTTAGCATTATGTCATGTCATTATGAAATGTCACTATAAAGTGATTAAATTCAATATTCTTGGGGAATTTTCTTTCTTGATACAAGGAGATCGTAGTGAGATACCCAATAATCTCATCTCTGCTTTAACATTCCATAAGTGATTATAAAAAGGTGTCAAGAATATTTGACAATGATAAGAGATGTTGATATAAAGTATATCAGTGTAAATCAAGTTCTAGTGGTTAAAGAATTTTCTGATGTAATTCTTGAAGAATTGCCAGGATTACCTCGAAATGTAAAATATAATTTGGTATTGATTTACTTCTTGGAACCCAACCAGTGTCTATACCTCTATATAGAATGGCACACGACTAAACTTAAAGAATTGAAGGATCAGTTGTAACACTTGTTAGACTAGGGATTTATATACCTTAGTACTTTTACTTGGAGTGCTCCAGTTCTATTTGTAAAAAAGAAAGATGGATTACTATGACTATGCATACATTATAGACAAGTGAATAAAGTGATAATGTGAAATAAATACTCATTACCTCCTATAGATGATCTGTTTGACCAGTTACAAGGTGCTCAGCATTTTTTTAAGTGAAAAAAATTTGAATTGATTTGATATCTGGATATCATCAATTGAGGATAAGGGAAGAGGATATTCAAAAAATTTCTTTTAGGACTCGTTATGGGCATTATGAGTTCTTGGTGATGTCATTTAGTCTGATAAATGCCCAGTTGCATTCATGGACGTGATAAAAAAAAGTATTGAAGCCATCCCTAGATTAATTTGTTATTATAATTATTGATAATATATTAGAATATTGCAAGAGTACAGAGGATCATAAGCAACATTTAAAGATAGTTTCACAAACTTAAAGGGAGTATGTTTGACAAGGATGGTATACAAGTAGATCCTAAGAAAGTAAAAGCGATACAACAATAACCATGTACTACTAGTTACAGATGGAGATCTAAGTCCAATTTGCGCTTTCCACAGTTTTCTGTTGTCCATTCTATTCGAGCCATAAATGGATCAGGTACATGAACATATGCTTGTAAAGCATCGATCAACTCCTCAGCATTCGAAGCCGAAATGAAAATTCGTCGTGCTGAGTGTGGAACAAACCTTTGTTCCACAGCATGATCAAGAAAAGACAACAGACCATCAAATAAATGGTTAACATTTAACAAACCTATCGGTTTGTGATGCATATTCAATTGTGCCCAAGAGACTATTTGGAAAATCTCTTCTAAAGTACCAAAACAACCTGATAAGGCAATGAAGGCATCAGCATTATTCATCATTCTAGCCATGCGCTCATGCATGGATGCAACTCTAAATTCTTCTCCAATTGTTTTTCTTATGATGTTGGATGTAGCTAGAGATGTAGGAATAATACCTAGAATTTGACATCCTCCTACATGTACAGCTGTAGACACACACCCCATTAACCCACAGTTACCTCCACCATAAAATAAATGAATTTTTCTCCTGGCCAGCACCATATCCAGGTTTTGTGCTGCTTTAACATATTCTTCATCTTTCCCAGGACTGGAACCACCAAAGACACAAATATTTCGAAATTGACGGAATGCGATTCCCTCCATAGTTGTACACACTTTAATTTTGAGTATGACAGTAAAGATAGCAATGTGTGTATTTATAGCATTCGGGGAAAGACATACATATGATAGCTTTGTGAATATGCCGGGCATAATTAGATAACTATGTGAGTGATTGATGGATATCAGGTAAATTGAAGATGATATTTTCAAAATTGACGGTAAGCATGTATATGTACAGTAGTTGTGATAGTCGCTCATATTAGGCATATAAAGATAATAAGGTTAAGATATCACCAGGAAATTTTCTTTTTCTTGTTGTCCTTAATGAAGGAGTGATGTCTTGAGTCATGTAGAGAAGTTGTAGATGATAGGCGTCATTGTAAACAAAAACTGAAGATGAAAACCAAATAATTAGTGAAGAGGGATATTTTTCTTATTTTCTCAATGTTCTTGCCAGTAGACTATCGGTATTATGAAATTGACTAGCTATTCTGAGAAATTTTAATTTGGACTGATTATTTTACAGTTGATTGATGACATCTATTTAGAAGCAATCAATTGCATTCTACCAGTTAACTACATATTCTTTGATTTTCACAGACTTTTATAAGCTCATAAATATTTCTTTTTCCATGTGCTAACTTTCCACCGAATACCAACAGATTTAAAGTAGATTTTGACACATATATTCAAAATTTGCGACCATCGATTTTTGCTGAAATAACAGCTAGATTTTGTTTACAGATTTTCAAAAAATTACGGCCACCGATTTTAATTTTATTTCAATGCTTTGTCCAAATTTCTGACTTCCTATTTTGGCACCATGCTCTATTATGAATTCCATATTTTCTGCTGCATTGTCCTACATTAATGTTTGGAATTAAATGCAAAGTTCTTTTCCCTCATTACAAGAAAAGTTAATTTATTTTCTCTGAAACTCAATTATTTTGGTGTCCAAGAGGTTAGTAGGTTAAAGAAATAAAAAGTTTGAAAGGAATGGATGGATGATGGCCTTATGGTGTTTTGACGAATGTAATCAAAAGAATTAGTAGTGTTGAAGATCTAGAGGAAGAAAATATGAGAAGTAGGATTTAAATTAATTTTTGAACTCTTAATGTGGAAATATGGAGAATATTCTGAGAATCATGTCCGAAAATAATGTAAGTAAATAGCAAAAATTATAATATGAGGTTGAATAATATTTTGTATTTAAATTTTATGCTATGTGTTGAAGTTATGTAATTTAAGTTATTGGTCAATTCTTTTCATTGGAAATTGGTGAATTGGATGGTGTATGAATTTATGTGGGAGAAACTAAATGTATGTGATTATAGGGAAAATTGTTTGGAAATAGGAAGCATTAAGAAAATATTTTAAAGAGAGGATTTGAGATATGTGGGATTTATGTGATCATAGGCAAAATGAGACAAGGGAATTAGTGATCATAATTTTTATTTGGAAGTGTTGATAGTGAAAAATTTTGGTGGTACGTAAATATTAAATTTCTTACAATGTAATTAGTGATTTTAGCTACTGAAAGTAGATTGAAAGGTTTATTTGAAAAGAATCAATTGAGAATCAATGGTGCTAGAACTCTTTGATAATGGAATGTGGAAAGTAGAGTTTAAGTGAATTAGTTTGGCCTATTAAAGTGGGTGTGTGGAGAACATTTTCAAATAACGTCCTAACAGAGCATAAGTGATCTAGGTATATGTACTAATGGGTTAAGACATACTAAGATAAAGTCCTTTATGTAAAATTTGGGATAGTTCAAGATTAGAAATTTTATGTGTGTACATTTGTTATGAAACCCTTTAAGGTGCCAGGATTGGTAAAGTGGAATTGAAGAGGTTATAATTTTATGTTGCTATATTGGAAGCATAAGAAAGATTTGAGTACTTTGTATAAAGTAAAATTGATTAGAAAAGAAATACAAGTAACTCAATACCGATCAAAAATCTATAAGGACCATGAATGTTGAGCACTAGAAATTATCAGTTGGTGACCACATATTCTTGAAGGACTCACCAATGAAAGAGGTAATGAGATTTGGAAAGAAAGGAAAGTTACACCCTCGGTATAACGAACCATTTGAAATTCTTGATAGGATCGGTTCAGTGGCTTATCATTTGGCTTTACCACCTAAATTGGGTAATGTCCATCCAGTTTTTCATATGTCTATGTTATGAAAATATTTACCGAATCTTACACATGTTATACAGTGTCCACAGATTCAGTTACAGAAAGATTTAACCTATGAGGAACAACCAGTAGCAATAGTGGACAGACAAGTAAAGAAGTTACGGTAAAAAAAATCTCTACAATGAAGGTGATATGGAAAAATCACTCTTCTGAACTTGGAAAAGAAAGGAGGATATACGTGCCAGATATCTGCATTTGTTTGACCAATGAGGTTAGGATTTATCTGAAATTAATGAAATTCGGGGACCGAATTTCTTTAAGGGAGGAAGAATGTAATAACCGTAAAACTTAACGAAAATTCCAATTAAAGAAAATTTGGAATAAAAGAAAGAATTTTGAAAATAGAGATAAGAACCGGTGAAAATAAGTTTTACATAGATTTACAAAAGAAAATATGAGCATTTAACTTTTGGCGCGTAATCTCTATTTTTAAATGATAGTATTTCGCTATAAGAAAATATATTTTTATTTGTTTAAAAATGATTATGTTTTGCTAATAGTAAGTACATTGTTAATTAAAAGAAATATTGTGTTGCTTAAAATAATTATATCGGCCTCTAATGAATTGTTATGATATTTTTAGAAATATTTTTTTTCTTTTATTACGTATAAAGATATTTATTCTGAGATTTGTTTTATTACGATTTTTATCAAGAAAAATCATGATTTAAGAGTTTAACTAAAAGTTTATGAAAATGTAAATTTTTAGAAATTTTTGGAATATTTTAAGATGAAAAAAAGGAATTTATATGAATTTATATAGAGAAAATCCCATTATTAATTATTAAATAATAATAATTATTATTAAAAAAAAAAGGGAAGGGGACGTAAGGGAGACACGACGAACTATTCTGCAAATTTCGGGAAACAAATCGATGAGTGAATAGTAACCTTCAACTTTTTCTCTAGATCTAGAGTGCCTATTGGCTTCCGATCTCAAAACTAAAGGTGTTATTGAATTCAGGACAAAGAATACTACAGTTTTGACCGATCAATTTTTCAAATCAGCCGTTGAATTGCCGTAGATCTGAAGTAAAAAATCTCAAAAAAAGGTAAATCCTAAAACTTTTATTTAGAGACCTCCAATTGAAATTCTGACGCTGTAGATAGATTCAGGAGCTAGATAAACCTTAGGATAGGTATATTTTCGACCATCTAACAGCCTTTTTGTTCGTCGTGAATAGTATTTTTCGGTGAGTGAATAGTATTTTCCGAAGGTGAATAGTGACTAGTTCCCGAAGTTGCTATCTTGATTGTTTGGACCCTCCGGATACGTTTTTGAGGTCAATTTCATCAAATAGAGATTGGAAAAGTACATTTTAGGGTTGTCCAATCTGGAGTGCTTACCTGTGAGTAGATACTTCTTTCTATGACTTACCTCGTGCTCTTCTTGAACTATAAAGAAATAATTGTTTCTGTTTAAAGTATTCATGCTATCATAAATTTCTAAAAATGTGTTCAAATATTATTTTGCTTACGAACTGGCACATAGTTCAAGAAGAGTATGGTTTTAGAAATGGATTTTTGAATCATTGAATATGTGGTTCTAAATGTATTTATCATTATTTGATAAAGTGAATATTATGTGCACGATGCATTGATTTGTAAAGCTATATACTTGTGAAAATGATGCATGTTATATTATAAATGAGATTGAATGGCAAGCGTAAAGCTCATGGCGACTTGCTTGATATTTTATATGTATATATATGTATTGATGAATATCGGCTGGTTGTATGGCTTGTGACGATACCGAATAGGGGATGCCCTATTAGCCTGAGAGAGCCGGGGGAGGGCCGCTCCAACCGGGTGACAGTGGTAATGTGGGGAGGCAGGAAGGTGATGTACTCACATTTCCTGATCACTTATTGTGACTAGGGTTGAGGTCACTATGCATATAGCAAATGAGTTATATTTTTCTTGCATTGACCAGATTGCCGAGTGAGGCAGGTGCATTAAAAGTAATGATTTTATCTCCAAATTTTAATATTTTACTATAGCTTATACAGCTTAGCATAACATTTGTTTAATGATCATACCGTGCAACATATGGTTTTGGATATCTGAATATCCTTTGATTTGAGAATATTTGAAATACGGGTCTCATATGAATATACTTCTGAACTATATTTTCTATGTGACATATTTTAAAACATAAGTACATTCATATACTAACCTAAGGTCATAGGAGGAATTATTTGCTCACTTAGTTGTCAAACTCACTACACGATATTTTCACATTTTTCATATAAGAATATCAAGTCTGATTCAGCAGATAGGTGATATATTTTCTTGGTGAGTCTACGTTGGTTCCACGACTCATGGTTTTTGAATTATACTGTGTTTTTATTCTAGAGTGCTTTGAATGCTACAGGTAGGATCCCCGTTTTTGCTTTACTTTGATGTTTATAAACTTAGTCTGTATATTATGTATACATGATAGAAATGAGAAAGAATTGAATTGTGCATATTTATGGAGATTATCTTATTGCGGGAAAAAATGTTTATTTTATGTAACGTAAATTGGGGGCGTTACAATTAGGGCTAATATGTATATGTTAGACTTTTGTACAGATGTTTGTAAATTAATGATGTGTATGTAAACTTAGTATAGTTTAAATTAAATAAATATTATTTTGAGTTAAGTTATAATGAGGTAATAACTTCATGGAATTTTAAAAATATAAAAAATAAATTTGTTACAAAAATGGAGTTGTTACATAATTGGTATTAGAGCAAATCGATTTAAGATGGCCAATGGTTGGATAGTTATCTGAATCAATCTTATAGTGTCTTAAGTATGTTGTGGTTGTGCTGTGTAGGTGATCAGTGATTTCATATAGGTAAGATATTACTAGTGTTTCCTATCTATATGCCGAGGTATTGTTATGACTACTGTTAAATGTTTTTGAAACTAACTATTGGGATTGATCACCTCAATAGTAGCATAACTTTATTTTTGCCATAGTAGGAAATAGCACCACCAAGGAGCAATTTGGTAAACAATGCGGAGGAAACCCGGCACAACCTTGCCATGGAAATTCGAGACCAGGTCACGACCATCAATCAAATTCTGCAATACCTCTAGAATGCTAATAACCCAAATGGTGAGAATGGTGTTAATAATCGGATGGTAGGGAATGATAACGGCATATCTGAGTTCCTAAGGACTAGACCATCTTTTTCTCAAGGCGGCTTTGACCCAATTGAAGCTGAAAGGTGGATAAGGGAACTAGAGAAAATCTTTGAAGTGATGCGTTGTACTAAGGAGCAACAAGTTATCTTCGCTGCATATATGTTGAAAGATGAAGCAGAATACTGGTGGCGTAGAATTAGAGAACATTTAGCTCACCAGGGAAGGAAAATCACCTGGCAAGTGCTCAAAGACACCTTTTTGGAAAAGTACTTCCTAAGTACTGTGCCAACAGAGAAGGAGATTGAGGAGTACATCGCGAAGTTTGAGGAGCTATCTAAGTTATCCTCTTACCTGCGATTTAACCCCAATGAAGAATAGAAGACTGTTATGTTTGAAGCGAGATTGAATCCGGAGATAAGAAATATTTTTGTAGCTATGGAGATCAGGGAGTTTGTACCTCTGATAAATTAATACACACTCCTGGAGAAGAGCTTGGGGGCAGTGGCAAATGAGAAACAAAGACGAAATTTCTGGAAAAAGAAGAACAGTCCATAAAACTCTACCAAAAATGTTAGAGGAAAAGGACAGGGTATGGCAAGAGGCCAATGACTACAAGTCCCCGAATCTTCCAACAGAACTTTTCTATAGTGAAGTGTACTAAGTGCAGACGTGTGCATGGTAACTGGCTATGCTACATAGGATCAGATGTTTGCTTCAATTGAGGACAGAAGGGTCATTTTGCAAAGAACTACCCACAAAATTTGGGGAAGCAACCGGGACAGAAGCCTCAGTTGAAAGGAAGGGTTTTCACCCTGAACGGCCAAGAGGCAACTCAATCCCACGAAATGATCCAAGGTATATGCTATATTTATGGATTTGCTCTTATGGTGTTGTTTGACTCTAGTGCTAGTCATTCATTTATATCGAAAGAATGTATTAGGGAGTTTCAGTATCCTATTTCTCAAACCCCTTATGAGCTATCTGTAGTAACTTTTATTGGGGAAAAGGGTCTTAACTTCCTTTGTATGTAAAGACTTTCAAGTCACTATTCAGGAGAAAACTTTTTCTATAGACCTCGTCTGTCTACCTTTAAAGGGTATTGATGTCATTTTAGGGTTAGATTGGATGTCTAGAAATCAGGTCTTGCTGAATTGTTGCGACAAGACCATTGAATTTCTACCTCTTACTTCAGAAGAGGAGATGCAGTTATTGATGCTTAATGCCAATCAAGTCAATAGGGAGTTGAAGAATGGAGTACTTGGATACATTCTCTTGCACTATCAAATCTAGAAGTTAAACCAAAGCTAGATGAAATCCCAATAGCCAACGAGTTTTCTAAAGTATTTCCATCAGATATTCCAAGCTTACCTCCCAAAGAGAGATAGAGTTTTATATTGATCTTTTACTTAGGACAAGTCCTATCTCTCTTACACCTTATAGAATGGCCTCAAAGGAACTACATGAACTTAAGAAACAATTGGAGGAATTGTTAGATAAGAAATTCATTAGACCAAGTGTATCACCTTAGGGAACTCTTGTATTGTTTGTTAAGAAGAAAGATAGAAGCTTGATACTATGCATAGATTACAGACAGTTGAATAAGGTGACTATCAAAAATAAGTATCCTCTCCCTAGAATAGAATATTTATTAGATCAACTGAAGGGAGCCTCCATCTTTTCTAAATTTGACTTGAGATCGGGATACCATCAAATTAGGATCAAGGAGGAGGATGTACCAAAAACAGCCTTTAGGACTAGGTATGGGCACTATGAGTTTCTCGTAATGCCCTTCGAGTTGACAAATGCACTTTCAATTTTTATGGATTACATGAATTGCATTTTTTGACCCTACCTAGATCAATTTGTGTAGTATTCATTGATGACATCTTCATATATTCTAAGAGTGAGAAAGAACATGAACAACATCTTTGAATCATGCTACAAGTGCTGAAAGAGAAAACGTTGTATGCTAAATTGGAGAAGTGTGGAATTTGGTTGTCAAAGGAAAAATTTCTCGAACATGTCATTTCCAATAAAGGGGTAGCCGTAGACCCTAGCCAGATGGAAGCAGTGATTTAGTGGGAAAGACCAAAGATGGTTACAAAAGTCAGAAGTTTCTTGGGTTTGGCAGGATACTACAGGAGGTTTATACAAAATTTCTCTCGTATAGCCTTGCTATTGACTAAATTGACCAGGAAGGGAAGTCCTTTCAAATGGACTGATCAATGTGAAGCTAGTTTCCAGGAGCTTAAAACAAAATTGACCACTCCTCTTATTTTAATTATTGCAAACCCCACAGGACATTTTGAAGTGTATAATGACGCTTTAAAGAAAGGGCTAGGGTGTGTGCTAATGCAAGACAAGAGAGTAGTTTCTTACGCCTCTAGGCAACTAAGACCCCATGAAAGAAATTATCCAACCCATGATCTTGAATTGGCAGTGGTGGTGTTTGCTTTAAAGATTTAGCGACACTATTTGTATAGTGCAACATTTGAAGTATACTATGATCATAAGAATTTTAAGTACCTTTTTTATTAGAAATAGTTAACTATGAGACAACGAAGATGCGTAAAATTTCTCAATGACTACAAGTTTGAGATAAAGTATCATCCAGGAAAGGTGAATGTTGTAGCTAATGCCTTGAATCAAAAATCTCTACGCATGGGTTAGATGATGGTGTATGAGATGCAGATGCTAGAGGAGTTTTGAAATTTGAAGCTGGCCACTACTCTTACTCCAAAAAAGCCAATCAATAGTGGTTTAAGTATATGGTGTGACCTTAGAGCCGAGATCAAAGAGGCTTACACTCATGACCAATACTTACAGGATCATAAAGATTAAGATAATTTTTCTATCATGGAAGATAGAGCAATCTTGTATTAGGGAAGGATTTGTGTCCCTCATGAACAAGAATCCTACAGGAAGCGCATAAGAGAAAATACACAGTCCATCCTGGATGAACTAAAATGTAACAAGATTTAAAGAGGATGTATTGGTGGCCAAGGATGAAAAAGGACATTGCCGAGTTTGTGGCAAAATGTCTCATTTGTCAGAAGGTGAAGGTAGAGCATCAAAATCCAGCAAGATTTTACAACCTCTTGAGATCCCTAAATGGAAATGGGATAGTATTTCGATGGAATTTGTTGTGGGTTTACCTAAGACTTCAGTTGGACATGACTCTATCTAGGTAATAATGGATAGATTAACCAAATCTGCTCACTTTTTTTCCCATAAAGATTAAATATTCACTGGACAAACTGGCCTAGTTGTACGTCTAGGAAATAGTTAGACTACATGGAATTCCCTTAAATATCGTTTCTCATAGAGATCTGAGGTTCACATCGAGGTTTTGGGAGGCATTACAAGAAGCTTTTGGTACCCAGTTGCAGTTTAGTACTGCCTACCATCCTCAGACTAACGAGCAGATAGAATAGACCATTCAAACCCTAGAAGATATATAGAGGGCCTGTGTGATAGAGCAAGGTAAAGGATGGGATAAGTACCTACCTTTAGTGGAGTTTGCATATAATAATAGCTATCACTCTAGTATTAAATGGCTCCCTATGAAACTTTATACGGTAGGAAGTGCCGATCTCTACTATGTTGGTTTGAGGTAGGAGAAAAGAACTTGCTGGGTCCTAATCTAGTTCAACAAACCACTGAACAAATCAGGATGATATGAGACAAAATAATTACAGTTCAGAGTCGGCAAAAGAGTTACTACGATAAGAGACATAGACCTCTGGTGTTTGAGGAAGGAGACCATGTATTTCTAAAACTTTCTTTGACTACTAGAGTTGGTAGGTCTCTCAAAACTAGAAAGCTAAGTCCATGATTTTTGGGACCCTACCAAATTCTAAAGAAAGTGGGGACATCAGCATATCAAGTTGCCCTTCCACCTAATTTGGGGACGTCAACATATCAAGTTCGCGATAATGTTTTCCATGTATCATAGCTGTGGAAGTATCTTCTAAATTCCTCACATATAATACGGGATGAACCAATCCAAATAAAGGAGAACATGACATACTAGCTAGTACTTGCATCCATATTGAACATCAACATGAAGCAACTGAGAAATAAAACCATTCCCCTGGTTAAAGTGTTATGGGATGGTTTGATTCTGGAAGAAGCAACTTGGGACCTCGAAGAGGTCATGAGAAAGAAATATCTGCAATTGTTCTTATTAGGTAATTTCTGAAATATTGAGGACAATATTTTTTTTAGGGGGAGAGAAATGTAACATCCTTAATTTCATTTCTTTTATTAATAAAGGTACATAAATATTTAATGTAACATCCCTAGTTTTGTTTCTTTAAAGATACATAAATATTTAATTGAGGAAACCAAATTTATTATACAATTTTTAGATATCTAAGGAAATATAATCCTTAGAAAATTTTCACCTTATGTGTATGCATAGAAAATGTTTCTAACATTAAGGGAACAAATAAAGAGAGAAAACCTAATAGGAAAAATTTGAAATAAAATACTAAAGATAAGCGAAATTCTTTCATAAGGAAGATAAATTTTTGTGAAGTAAAGGTCTTAAAATTTTAAGAAGATTGGATTAGGGTAATTTTTCCTAATTAAAGAGTTAGAAATTTCTAAGTTTAACATCTTCACCCATAAATTTCTAGCAAGACCATTGGATATAGAGTTTTTCCAATTTACATAAGTTTCTAGCAAGACCATTGGATAACCTACGTAAGAAATAAAACATAGACTTGGACTAGGATATAAAAGTTGGACCGATAGCCCAAAAATTATGAAAATGTGACCAAACCCTCCAAGAAAAGTAGAATTTTATCCAAAGCAAAGGAAATGGGTAGGAATAAGCCCAAATCTAAGAGGAAAAATAAAATAAAATAAATCATGTGATGAAATAATAGTGTAATAATAATAAAGATTAGGTTACATGGCATTAAGATAAAAATTTAGCAGGTGGTGTGATAATATCTATATCTTACATTCAAAATTTTATCAAGTGGTATGATAATACGAGGCATTAGGAAAAAACATTATATCCTACACTCATAGTTTTAGCAAGTGGTATCATAATCCATAGCATTAGGACAAAACATTCCTATCCCACACAAATAATTTCAGCTAAGTAAGGGAGATTCAAGGGCTAGAAACTTGCCACATAGAAATGCAAACCTATCATACTTGATTAAGACAAAAGAAAAAGCAAATGAATCACTAAATCAAAGGGACCTTGTCCCTTGTCTTAAGAACATATTATCATAACTTTTAAAATACAAATCTCCTTTTCCAATGCATATCTTGACTAAGGAAGAGGAAGACAAGAACATGAATTTTTTCTTTTCCAAAAATCAACCAAGTGCATCCTAATTGTGATAAGGTAGATCGATGATCTTGAAAGATGAATTATTTGATAGTCTATTTAAGAAAAACCCACCCTTATAACAATAGAATTTTGCCCAAGTAAGGGAGAGGAAAAACATTAGCAAGGTAGAGTAAGGAAAGGAGAGGAAGGAGAAGTCTAGAAGACTAAGTGCTCAAGGTATATTAGCTAAATCTCCACTTGAATCCATCTTTACTCTTCATTATTAAGGTTCAAAAAAAATTCACTTTCCTTTTCTTATTTAAGCTACTCAAAGAGCTAAGAGAAGGGACAAATCTTGCTACTTCGTTCAAGAGGAAACTAGAAAACGAATTCACTAAGTGAGGTAAGGAGATCCTTAGGTAGGTTTAACAATATTTCTTTTTGAAAAGTTTTGAAATTTGTAACATTTATATGGAATTTTGATCTTCGAACTTTGATGATTGGTCATGGATGTTTCTATATCGTGTTACATATTGATCTTGCATGTGATGTATGTTTGAGTACTTAGGCTGGTGTAGATAGTTCTACATAGGTATGGCTATGGGCGGCAAAATTTTAATCTTCTGTTTTTAAAATTCTGGGAAGAATCGGTAAGGAATTAAAATAAATGGTTAACATGACAAATGTAGATCTATGGCTCACAGATTTTTATCCACTAGAATCACTCAATTTGGAGTCCATATGAGGTAGATATGGTCCGATTAGTAAGCAGTGATCAAAAAATGATTAATTAGGGAAGAATCTATTAGGAAAGCTTCTGTGTTTGAATTTTTGGAAACATTTTGTAAGGACTTGAAATAACTTGTTAACATAAAAATTATAGTTATGTGTGTCATGGAATTTTAGCCATTGGAATCACTCAATATGAAATTCTTATGAGAGTGATATGGACAGATTAGTAAGTAGAGGTAAGAACTTACCCGAGAAGGAATAATCTGTCACATGAGGGAGTAATATCACCAAGAATCTTTAATATTTGGCTAAACTGTTCAACATAATAGTTTTCAATAATAGTTTTTCTTTAAATTGACACTAAGATAATCTAAATTGGAGTTAAAATGAGGGAGTTATGCTTTGATTAGTAAGAGAATGTCAGATATGATGAAAACCTTCATCAAGAAAATAAAGAGATAAAAGTAATATTTAAAAAAGAAGAAGAATCTTATAATTGAAAATAATAAATGACTAGTCTTTGCCATAGTCATTTCCATTGCATGAACTTCTTACCATTTTAAGTGTGTAATTTTGACTTTAAAATATTTTATAAAGTGATATTTGAAACAATCATGTTCATGGTATGATTACCAATTATTTTTGGTAATAATTATATTTTGATGTGAGTTTAATGAACATACTTGTTATTGAAATCATATTTTTGGCTATTATTGTGAAAAGAAAAGAAAAGAGCATAGTCACATGGCAATCCGTGTAGTACACCAGTAGGGGACGCCCTACCAATGGTTATGATTATGTTAATAAGAAAAGAAAGAGAAAGTGTACCATGTCGGACGGAGCGAAAAAAGCCCATTTCGGAGAGTAGAAAATACTCACCCTGGCTGGAGTAGCTTGATATGAGAATAAATTGATAGCCATCATATAATATTCTGAAAATAGTTAATCCTGCCATACATGTCATTACTGTACGATTTTCATGGGTATAGATAAAGTGCATTCATGTGACCAAAAGTTTTTGCTATAGCTTATATAGATGAGCATCATGTGATGAACATCATGTGATGAGCTATATTGATGATGATTATGATTTATTGTTGAACCTACTGGGATTTAATTCTCACTATTTTTCCATATCATGTTTAGAAGATTAACTATGCAGCTATTTTCTATGACACTTATTATTGTTGTATGTTGGATCGAGCTGCCCTACCTTGGGCAATTACCAATTATATCAGATATATCTGTAATAGACGTGACTGAGATTCTGGTGGAGGTGCCGCCACTCACCCCAGTGTCCCTAGAAGTAGTGTACATGGATGATTAAGGCTAATATGTATATGTTAGACTTTTGTACAGATGTTTATAAATTAATGATGTGTATGTAAACTCAGTATTGTATAAATTAAATAAATGTTATTTTGAGTTAAGTTGTAACGAGGTAATAACTTCATGGAATTTTAAAAATATAGAAAATAAATTTGTTACATAAATGGAGTTGTTACACTTCTTACCATATAAAGTTTCGTAGGGGTCCATCTTAATAATAGGTTGATAGCTATTATTATAAGAAAACTCCACTAAAGGTAGGTACTTATCCCATCCTTTATCTTACTCTATCACACAAACCCTCAACATATCTTCTAGGCTTTGAATGGTTCGTTTTGTCTGCCTATTAGTCTGACGATGGTAAGCAGTACTGAATCGCAACTGGATTCCAAAAGCTTCTTCTAACACCATCTAAAATCTCGACGTGAACCTCGGATCTCTATCAGAAACAATATTGAAGGGAATTCCATGTAGTCAAACAATTTTCTGGATGTACAACTAGGCCAATTTGTCCAGTGAGTAGTTAATTTGTATGGGCAGAAAGTGAGCAAATTTGGTTAATCTATCAACTATTACCCAAATAAAGTCATGTCCAATTGAAGTCTTTGGTAAGCCCACCACAAAGTCCATCAAAATACTGTCCCATTTCCATTTAGGGATTTCAAGAGGTTGTAGAAATCTTGCTAGCTTTTAATGCTCTACTTTCATCTTATGACAAATTAAATATTTTTCCACAAACTCAACAATGTCATTTTTCATCCCTGGCCACCAGTACATCTTCTTTAAGTCTTGATACATTTTAGTGGATCCAGGATGGACTGTGCCCTTACTCTGATGTGCTTCATGCAAGATCTTAGGCCTCATCTCTTGTTCTTAAGGAAACAAACCCTTCCTTGATATATGATTACTACATCTTTTGCGACAGAAAAATCATCTTGTTCTTTGTGATCCTATAAGTATTGGTCGTGAGCTTTAGCCTTTTTAATCTTAAATCTAAGATCACACTCTATACTCAACCTATTGATGATTAGCTTCTTTAGTATAAGAGTAGTGACCAGCTTTAAATTTCATAAATCTTCTAACATTTGCATCTTATACACTATCATCTGACCTATGTGTAGAGATTTTCAAATTAAGGCATCAGCTACAACATTTGCCTTTCTTGGATGATACTTTATCTCAAACTTGTAGTCATTGAAAAATTCTACCCATCTTCGTTGCCTCATATTTAACCTCTTTTGATAAAAAAAGTACTTAAGACTCTTATGATCACAGTATACTTCAAATATTGCTCCGTACAAATAGTGTTGCCAAATCTTTAAGGTAAACACCACCACTACTAATCCAAGATCATGGGTTGGATAATTTCCTTCATGGGGTCTTAGTTGCATATAGGCATAACCAACTACTCTCTCATCTTGTATTAACACACACCCTAGCCCTTTCTTTGAAGCGTCACTATACACTTCAAAATGTCCTGTGGGGTCTAGGAGAATTAAAACAGGAGGAAAAGTCATTCTTGTCTTATTCTCTTAGAAACTAGCTTCACATTGATCAGTCCATTTGAAAGGACTTCTCTTCCTGGTCAATTTAGTCAATGGCAAGGCTGTATGAGAGAAGTTTTCTATAATACTCCTATAGTATCCTGCCAAACCCAAGAAACTTTTAACTTCTGTAACCGTCTTTGGTCTTTTCCACTAAAAAACTACTTTTGTCTTGCTAGGGTCTACGGCTATCCCTTTATTGGAAATGATATGTCCGAGAAATTTCACCTCTGATAATCAAAATCCACAATTCTCTAATTTGGCATACAACATTTTCTCTTTCAGCACTTGCAGCACGATTTGGAGATGTTGTTCATATTCTTTCTCACTCTTAGAATATATCAAGATGTCATCAATGAACACTACCACAAATTTATCTAGGTAGGGTCAAAAATGAGATTCATGTAATCCATGAAAATTGCAGGTGCATTTGTTAACTCGAAAGGCATTACGAGAAACTCATAGTGTCTATACCTAGTCCTGAAGGCTATTTTTGGTACATCCTCCTCCTTGATCCTAATCTGATAGCATCTCGACCTCAAGTCAATTTTAGAAAAGTGGGAGGCTCCCTTCAGTTGATCTAATAAATCATCTATCCTAGGGAGAGGGTAATTATTTTCGATAGTCTCCTTATTCAACTGTTTGTAATCTATGCATAGTCTTAGGCTACGATATTTCTTCTTAACAAACAATACAGGAGCTCCCCAAGGTGATACACTCGGTCTAATGAATTGCTTGTCTAATAATTCCTCCAACTGTTTCTTGAGTTCCTATAGTTCTTTTGAGGCCATTCTATAAGGTGAAATAGAGATAGGCCCAGTCCTAGGTAGGAGAACAATAGAGAACTCTCTCTCTCTCAAGAGGTAAGCATGGAATATCAAGTGGAAATAATTCAGGAAACTCATTAGCTATTGAAATTTCATTAAGCTTCGATTCGACTTCTAGATTTGATAAACACAAGAGAATGTAACCAAGTACTCTATTCTTCAACTCCCGATTGACTTGATTAGAATTAAGCATCAATAACTGTATCTCCTCTTATGGAGTAGGAGGTAGAAATTCAATGGTCTTGGTGCAACAATTTAGCAAGACCTGATTTTAAGACATGTAGTCTAACCCTAGAATGACATTAATACCTCTTAAAGGTAGACAAATGAGGTCTATAGAAAAAAATTTCTCCTAGATGGTGACTTGACATTATTTACATACAGAGGAAGTCAAGACCCTTTCCCTTGTGGGAGTTACTACAGATAGCTTATAGAGAGTTTCAAATATAGGATATTGAAGCTCCTTAATACATTCTTCTGATATAAATGAATGATTAGCACTAGAGTCAAACACTACCATAAGAGCAAATCCATAGATATAGCATGTACCTTAAATCATTTCAAAGGATTAAGCTGCTTCTTGGCCACTCAAGGTGAAAACCCTTCCTTTCACCTGAGGCCTTTGTTCTGGCTGCTTCCTCACATTCTGTGGGCAATTCTTTGCAAAATGACCCTTTTGTCCGTAATTGAAGTAAACATTTAATCCGATGTAGCATGGCCGGTTACCATGCATACGTCCACACTTAGTACACTTGAATTTGTAAAATTTCTGTTGGAAGGGTAGGGGACTTGCAGTATTGCCCTCTTGCCAATGTCTTGTCCTTTTCCTTTGACATTTCTACCAGAGTTTTGTGGCCTGTTCTTCCTTTTCTAGAAGTTATGTCTTTGTTTCTCATCCTCTACTGCCCTCAAGCTCTTCTTTAGGAGTCTGTATTTATTTATCAGAGGTACAAACTCCCTGATCTCCATAGCTACAACACCATTCCTTATCTCTGTATTCAAACTTGCTTCAAACTTAACGGCCTTCCATGCTTCATTGAGGATAAATCGCAAGTAAGAGGAGAACTTAGACAACTCTTCAAACCTCACGAAATACTGGTCTATGGTCATGCTGCCCTGCTTGAGTTGGAGAAATTCAATCTCCTTCTCTGCCCACACAGTACTTGGGAAGTACTTTTCAAAAAAGGTCTCTTTGAACACCTGCCAAGTCATCTGCCTTCCCTAGTGAGCTAAAAGTTCTATAGCTCCACGCCACCAACATTCTGCTTCATCTTTCAACATATATGCAGCGAAGATAACTTACTACTCCTCAGTATAACCCATCACTTCAAAGATTTTCTCTAATTCTCTTATCCACCTTTCAGCTACAATAGGGTCAAAGCTGCCTTGAAAAGAAGGTGGTCTAGTGGTTAGGAACTCGGATATGCCATTTTCATTCCCTGCCATCCGGTTATTAGCTTTATTCTCACCATTTGAGTTATTAGCATTCTGGAGGTATTGTAGAATTTGGTTGGTGGTCGTGACTTGGTCTCGAATTGTCGTGGCAAGGTTGTGCAGGATTTCCTCTGCATTGTTTGCTAGAGTCCTCGTTGGTGTTTCTATTTCCTACTGTGGCAAAAATAAAGTTATGCTACTATTAAGGTGATCAAGCCCAATATTTAGTTTCAAAAATATTTAACAACAGTCATAACACCACCTCGGCATATAGATAGGAAACACTAGTAATTTCTTACCTATATAAAATCAATGATCCCCTACACAATACAACCACAACATACTCAAGACACTATAAGATCAATTCAGATAACTATCTACCCATTGGCCATTTAGGATTGACCTGCTCTAATACCAATTATATAACAACTCCATTTTTTTACACATATATATATATATATATATAAATATATTTAAAATCCTATGAAGTCATTACCTCTTTACTTCTATTTATTTAACTCATAATAACATTCAATAAATTTAACCAATCATAATTAAGGTTTACACATCATTAATTAAAAACATCTATACACAAATAAAACACATAAATGTCTATCTTATTCATCCATATTAACCAGTTCTGGGGATATGGGTTCAGGTGGTTGCACATTCAGCAGGATCTTAGCCAACTCGACCTAATGAATGCTAAAAGCCGATCATAGAGAAAATCTACATATTTGGTCCTCTAAACATGATATGGAAATATAGTGATAATTAAATCCTAGTAGGTTCTACAATAAATCATAATTATCATTAATATAGATCATCATGTCATGTTCATCTATATAAGCTACAGTAAATATCTTAGGCCACATGAATGCATTTTAACTATGCACATGAAAATATACAGAAATGACGTGTATGACATGAATAACTATTTTCAGAATATCATATGATGACAATCAACTTATTTTCACATCAAGCTACCTCTATCTAGGTGAGTATTTTCTACTCTCTTGTACGAGCTTTTCTCACTACGTCTTACATGACATACTTTCTCTTTCTTTTCTTATTAACAGAATCATAGCCAGGAGTAGGGCATCCCTTACTGGTGCACCACACAGACTGTGCTCATCTCTTTTCTTTTCTTTTCTTTTCTTTTCTTTTCTCATTAATAGTCAAAAATATGATTTCAATAACAAGTATGTTCATTATACTCACATGCCATTATTTATCATCAAAGCATAATTATTACAAAAAATTATTGGTAAAATACAATCTTGCCATGAACATAATCATTTTAAAATATCACTTTATAAAATATTTCCATGTCAAAATTACACACTGAAGATGGTAAGGAGTTCATGCAATGGCAATGGCTATGGCATACACTAGTCATTTATTATTTTCATTTATAAGATTCTTCTTTTTTAAATATTATTTTCCTCTCTCACTAAACAAAGCATAACACCCTCATTTTAAATCCGATTGAGATGATCTTGGTGTCAATTAAAGATAAGACAATCCTTTAAAAACCTTATTTTGAAAATTTTAGTAAAATCTTAATTAATATTGGTCTTACTACTCCCTCAAATTCAATGTTATTTCTTCTCAGGTAGGTTCAGTCTTCTACTTACTAATTTGACTAAATCTCCCTCATACAAACTTCAATTGAGTTGATTCCAAAGTTTATAAAAAGTTAACACAATTGTATACAACTTTCATGTTTATTATTTCTTCAGACTCCTTACTAATTATTCCCAAAAAATCGAAAACAAATGCTTATATTTACCACCCTGGATTCTAGACTGATTCTGACCTGTACTCATTAAACAGCCATATCTCCCTATGGACTCAAAATTAAGTGATTTCAGAGCCTATAGATTCGTGATAAATATATATATATATATATATTATTTTAACAATTTCCTTTAATTACCTACAGATGTCGTCCTGAAATTCAAACACAGAAGCATAATTAACAGATTCTTCCCTAGTTAGCTAGTTTCTAACCTCTGCTTACTAATCTGACCATATCTCCCTCATATTGATTCCAATTTGAATGATTCCAGTAGAAGAATTTGTGAGACATATATGTATATTTATCATGTTAAGAATTTCTTTTAATTCTCTACAGATTTATCCTAGAAATTCAAACACAGAAGCATACCTAACAGATTCTTCTCTGGTTAACTATTTTTTGACCAATTCTTACTAATCAGACAATATCTCCCACATCTTGACTCCAAATTAAGTGATTTCAGTGGCTAAAAATCCATGAGACATAAATCAAAAATTTTCATGTTAAACATTGCTTTGAAATCCTAACCAATTCTTCCTAGAATTTTAAAAATAGAAGTTTCCCTAGTTACCCCGAAATCTAGTTTTCTAACCAAACGTTTCCTAAGGTTTTAGTTCATCATTATATTACGTCATCTTCCATTTTCTTCCTAATTTACATCTAATCATATTCCATCAATTTTTCACCACATTCAAATATACAAAATAACAACATAAAAATCATAAAAATTTGTCAATCATAGCCATAACTATGCAAAACTTTCCATACCAACCGAAATGTTCAAAACATTCATCATATGCAAGATAACATGTAACATGATGTAGCAACATCCATGACCAATCATCAAACTAGAAAATTTTACAAATTTCATCAAAGTTATAAGATCAAAATCCCATATAAATGATACAAATTTTAAAGCTTTTCTTCAAAAAGAGATATTGTTAAACCTACCTAAAGATCCCCCTAGCTCACTTAGTGAATTATTTTTCTTGTTTACTCTTGAAGGATATAGCAAGATTCCTTCTTTCCCTTAGCTTTTCTAGCAGCTTAAATAAGAGGAGGGTGAGTTTTGAACCCTAAGCATGAAGAAAAAAGATGGATTCAAGTAGAGATTAAGCTAACTTACCTTGAGTACTTAGTCCTCTAGATTTCTCCTTCCTCTTCCTTCCTCTCTTCTCCTCTCTTCACTCTACCTTGCTTATGTTTTTCTTCTCCCTCACTGGGATGAAATTATAATGTTATAAGGGTGGATTTTTCTTAAATAAACTATCAAGTGGTTCACCTTTCATAATCATGGGTATACCTTATCACAATTAGGATGCACTTGGTTTTTTTTGGGAAAGACAACTCATGTTCTTGTCTTTCTCTCCCTTAGTCAAGATATGCATAGCAAAAGGAGATTTGTATTTTGAAAATTATGATAATATGTTCTTAAGACAAGGGACAAGGTCCCTTTTATTTAGGGATTCATTTCCTTTCTCTTTTGTCTTACTCAAGTATGATAGATTTGCCTTTTTAGGTGGCAAATTTCCAGCTCTTGAATCTCCCTTACTTGGCTGAAATTATTTGTTTAGGATAAGGATGTTTTGTCATAATGCCATGTATTATTACCTACTTTTTGAAATTATGAATGTAGGATATAGATGTTTTGTCCTAATGCCATGTGATCTAATCTTGATTACTATTACACTATTATTTTTGTTTTATGATTCTTATTTTTCCCTCTTGGATTTGGGATCATTCTTACCCATTTTCTTTGCTTTGGCTGAAATTCTACCTTTCATGGAGGGTTTGGTCACATTTTCATTGTTTGTGGGCTATCGGTCCAATTTCTATATCCTAGTCCATGTTTTATTTCTTGCTTGGTCTATCCTATTGGCTTGCTAGAAACTTGTGTGAAGTGGAAAAACTCTATATGAAGTGTCCATAGGTGAAATCCCAATGTTTGGGTAGAGATGTTAAACTTAGAGACTATAGCTCTTGAATTAGGAAAAATTACCTAATCTAATCTTCTTAAAATTTTAAGACCTTTACTTACTTCCCAAAAATTTATCTTCCTTACCCAAGAATTTTGCATTTCTTTACTTTGTTATTTCAAATTTGTTCCTATTAGGTTTTTCTCTCTTCACTTATTCCCTTAATGTTAGAAACATTTTCTATGCATACACATAAGGTGAAGAATTTCTAACGATTATATTTCTTTAGATATCTAAAAATTGTCTAATAAATTTTATTTCCTTAACTAAATATTTATGTACCTTTATTAATAAAAAAAACAAAAATTAGGGATGTTACATAGTCCACACTCAAGAGGCACCATCAAGGACATATGCATCGATACTTATACATTGCATAACTAAGGATAAGATTCAAAAAGAAGAAAAAGATGACGCCCTATAGAATTCCACAGCAGCATTGTGAGTATAAATATGTCCATGGTTACATACCCATACTCAAAGTCCTACTACAAAATTCTTGTTTCGAAAGCCACAAGGAAATCTATTGCTCTGATACCAACTTGCCACGCCCTTACTTTTAAGGGCATGTGGAACACATACTTTACAAACATATATTTCCCATAACATGAAAAATACACTCCTATCATTCGAAACAATTTCATATAGGTATTTTCATGTACACACAATATACAAACCATGTTGATAAATTTTAAAGTAACAGCAGAAGCAGGGATCCAGCACGTGGTATTTAGAGCAAACTTTAGAGTACAAGTACAATATAAACCAAAATCTACAACCCCTGGAAACAAAATAGGCTCACTAGAGAATATGTCACTTAGCTGATCATCTATCGTAAAGGAAAATACCAAACTCTGTATTTTTATCTGAAAAATATGAAAATATCGTATAGTGAGTTTGACAACTCAGTGAGCAAATAATACCTCTTATGACCTCTTAGGTCAGTATATGGATGCACTCATATTTTTAAATTTATCACATAGAAAATATAGTTCGGAAGTACATCCATATAGGACCTGCATTTCAAATATTCTCAAATCAAAAGATATTCAGATATCCAAAACCATATATTGTACTGTATGATCATTAAACAAATGTTTTATGCATCAAAATATTTCACATAAAAACATTAGGATGATCCTATATCAGAATGACCATATCAGAGTTCAAGCCTTTAAATACTTTGTGGTGTAGGATTTGCCTAAACTTGGCATCCCAGCTATGGTTTGCCCTTCCAACATTCAAGAGGACACGAAAAAGGACTCTAATATAGGCATTTCCCAAGCACACAGCAAGGGAGGGAAAATCACATATCATATAGTCTATCATCTCACCTGGATAGCCCGTTCTCCTTCACATATTATATCCCATGTGTTGGCCGTCACACGAGGCTAGCACCATCCCTGCTAGCTGAGATGTTAAGGTGCACTAAGGTTAACATCACCTGCAATTAGAAAACAATGTTTCCAATATGATTTCTCCACATAAATCATTATTTACACATATACCATATCATTCAAAACAAACGTTTTAGTATAAATTCAGAATTTTTAGTCTCAGTATAATTCCTCTATCAAAAACTTCTCAATCAGGGTAATCACATATACATGCCCTTTTCCAAGGCAATTTATAGCTTTACATATCAATGCCATGTGCACAATATATTTCTTTTACCATATGATGAGAAATACATTTAAAATTATATATTCAATGAGTTCAAAAATCCATTTTTAAAACCATACTCTTCTTGAACTATATGCCATATCATAAACAAATAAGGTAATTTAATCCATTTTAGAGACATATAAAAGTATAAATAACTTGTAAAGAGAATTAATTCTACATTTAAAGTTTAAAAAGAGCATAGGGTAAGTCATAGAAAGAATTATCTACTCATAGGGAAATGGCTCCAGGTTGGACAGCCCCAAAATGCATTTTTTCAATCCAAATTTGACCAAATAGACCTTAGAAAAGATTTTGGAGGATCCAAAAACCTAGGAAATGACTCTGAGATCTCAGTCAATGCCGGTTAATCGATGGTCACTATTCATGGGGTGGAAATACTGCTCACATAGGCCAGAATCACTATTTATCTCGACAGGAGTTACTATTCACACATACTGGAATCACTATTCACGTCAGTCAGAGTTATGGTTTATGACACCAAAAGTTGTCAGATGACTGTAAAGCTTTATATCCTATAGTTTATCTATCTCCTAAATC
The DNA here is from genome assembly GCA_037074535.1 of Gleditsia sinensis. Lineage (NCBI taxonomy): Eukaryota > Viridiplantae > Streptophyta > Magnoliopsida > Fabales > Fabaceae > Gleditsia > Gleditsia sinensis. The sequence goes on from CM073466.1 coordinate 24,945,659, forward strand.
CATATACAGTGTCAAATGTTTAATTTGATGTCTCTTAATTGAAGTTTCAAAACTTACATTTTTCTAAAGTTTTTTACTTTTGATCTGTAGCGATTCTGTAGCTGATTTGAAAATTTATTCAGCCAATATCGTAGTACTCTTCATCCTAGATCTAGTGGTACCCTTAGTTTTGAGATCAGAGGCTTGAAGGTACTCCAAATCTAGAGAGAAAGAAATAAGGAGAGAGAAAGTTACTATTTATTCTATTCGTTTGGCTCAGAAATGTTTCGTCTCTTTTTTTAGAAAAATAATAATGGAGGGACCAATTAGCAATTTTCTAATTATTAGATGAAATCCTTGCAAATTTTATTATTTATATTTTGATCCCTAAACTTTTTGAAAATTACAATTTGACCCCAAAAATATTAATAAGTTGTCATTTTCATCCTTAAAACCTTTCAATTACATCCCTACTCCTTTATTTCTTTTAATAATCTATACATAAATGAAAATTACTAAATCTTAAGGGTGTTACAATGTAGCAGAAGCAATTAGAAGGTAAACAATTTTGGTGAGCCCAAACTTGTCATTGGGCCTTGTTTTTGATATATGATTGTTTCTTGAAAATCTAAAGTTACTCCATTACCATAAATAGGATCTGCGTTTGCGATGGATGACAATGTGTAGTTGCATATGAAATGTTTTGTATTAATTAACTAATTAGAATAATATTTTCTACTGTATATAAAGTAGGAATATGATAAATTCTTTATCGAAGCTGGATCTTTATTTATGTTTTAAATGAAAGTAAACTTTTAATAAAAAGTTTCGTCATTTTAAAAGTTCAATGCTTGAGTTTCTTAGGATCTACAATTTGTTTCTATTAGGTACACTTACGAAGTGAGGAAACCCCTTATTTTGTGTCAGTCACGTGCTAAAAAATATAGCTTATGGCATTTAGGGCAAAGAAAAAGTGGGGAATCCTTACATGAGTTATAGGAACATTATAAAAGGTTATGTGCAAGCTTCCCCCAGCACCAACAGATGCTCATTCAATATTTTTATCAAGATCTTTAGCCTATGGATCAAAATATGGTGTATGCAGCAAGTCAGGGAGCTTTAGTGGATAAAACACCAGAACCCGCCAAAAAGTTGTTTACAAGAATAGTCAAAAAGTCCCAATACTACAATGATAGTCATGGTAATGAGGTTAGATATTTTGTGCCCTTGAAAAATATATAACAGAATGTGTGGCTCATTTTAGTCAAATAGCCATAAATGGAATGAAAATAACAAAAGTATATGAGATCTATTTGGTGGCTATACACAATTTAGAAATGTGCCCAACCATTTAAAAAAAAATTAAATAGGGTAAATCTTTAGAAGAAATTGTCCAAAATCTAGCCACTGAAATTGAAAATTTCACATAGGAAACAAGGAAAAACATAACAAATTTGAAAAAGCAAGTGAGGTAAATAAGCCTTAGCGTTGATAAGCTTAAGTCTTAGGTTACTAGTAATACACCCCTTAAACGATAGTAGGAACTCATAAGAGGGCAAATGCTATCATTTTAAGGAGTGGAAGGGAGATTAAGCTACACCTCTAAAATTAGAAAAGGCAAAGCAAAACCCTCTAGAATAGAAAGAAACACCAAACATAAGTTTCCCCTTCTATCTAATTACACCCCTGAACTCTTTTTCCCTGAAGTTTTTAATGAAAAAAAGGGTTATTGAAAGAAATTTTATAATTTCATGCATCTATAAATGTCATGCCTTACTATATTTAAACTTATTTAAATCTAGGGCCTTTATAAGAGACTAGGGCAGTCATTCAAATTTTGTTGTGTTTAAATACCATAAGTGCACGGTGTAGTTATAACTAGACCAACAAATACAAATCATATCCCTCAAAAACCAAATTGTCAATTGATAGTATCTCACAAAATGATCTATCTAAATCAATAGAGTTTGAGAGAAATGTCATATGGGAAAATGTAAGCAACCAAACTAGATATATGATGAAATTCAATTGTAAAAAGCTTAGGACTAGGGTTCACCACACTTATGAATTAATTCAACAATCAAGATAAATATTTCCAATGACAACTATTTGAGTGATCAGGGATAGATTAGCCAGAGTTTATTACTAGCTTCTTTCAAGGTCTAATTATAGTACATAAGTTAATCCAATTGCCTACTTATGTGGTTTAGATTAACTTAATCCCTTTAAGATCTATGCTAACCGACTTGTTCAATTCTTAGAGGATCTTAATAAACTTTCGTGATTAAAATACCTCTAATTAATTATTAATTTTTGGCAATAACTTTCTCCTTTCAATTTATCAGTTATCTACCTAAGATTGAGATAAAATGGCAGCTCAACATTTCATTAAACACATGTCATGCATAATAGATAATTCGATCACCAACAAACAAATAGAAAGGAAATTCAATAATTCAACAACAATAAATCATAAGTGGGTTTCCCCCAATCCTAGAATAAGATCTACTCATACATGATTGGAATAAAAATAAAACTTAATTTCATTAAAAAAATCATGATTATCTAATAAAAATATTGTAAAACAGAAATAGAGATAAGGATAGAGAGATAAAACTGATTACAAAGCAAGGGAGATGAATCCAACAAGATACAACCTTTAATCAAATGTAAAATCTAATATAAAACACAATAAAACTGGATGCCTAATGAAACCCTAGCTCTCAAATGTATGAGGGAGAAGATAAACTCGAAATGTCTATATCTCATTCTTCTTGGCTACACTAAAATATAAACAAATTAGAGATTTTCAAATCCAAAGCACGATTGTAACATCCCTAATTTCGTTTCTTTTATTGATAAAAGTACATAAATATTTAATTAAGGAAATAAAATTTATTAGACAATATTTTAGATATCTAAGGAAATATAATCCTTAGAAATTCTTCACCTTATGTATATGCATAGAAAATGTTTCTAACATTAAGAGAACAAATAAAGAGGGAAAACCTAATAGGAAAAAAAAATTAGAAATAACATACTAAAGAGATGCAAAATTCTTGGATAAGGAAGATAAATTTTTAGAAACAAGTAAATGTCGTAAAATTTCAAGAACATTGGATTAGGGTAATTTTTCCTAATTCAAGAACTAGAGTTACTAAGTTTAACATCTTTACCCATACATTGGGCTTTTACCTATGGACACTTTATATAGAGTTTTTCCACTTCACATAAGTTTCTAGCAAGCCCATTGGATAACCTAGGCAAGAAATAAAACATAGACTTGGACTAGGATATAGTAATTGGATCGATAGCCCAAAAATTATGAAAATGTGACCAAGCCCTCCAAGAAAGGTAGAATTTTATCCAAAGCAAAGAAAATGGGTAGGAATAAGCCCAAATCCAAGAGGAAAAATAAAATAAAATAAATTAGGTGATGATATAATAAGATAATAATAATAAAGATTAGGTTACATGGCATTAAGACAAAAATTTAGCAAGTGGTGTGATTCTACATTCATAATTTTGGCAAGTGGCATGATAATACAAGGCTTTAGGACAAAAACATCTATATCCTACACTCATAATTTTAGCAAGTGGTATGATAATACATGGAATTAGGATAAAACATTCCTATCCCACACAAATAATATCAACCAAATAATGGAGATTCAAGGGCTAGAAATTTGCCACCTAAAAAGGCAAACCTATCATACTTGTTTAAGACAAAAGAAAATGGAAATGAATCCCTAAATCAAAGGGACCTTGTCCCTTATCTTAAGAACATATCATCATAATTTTCAAAATACAAATCTCCTTTTCCTATGCATATCTTGACTAAGGAAGAGGAAGACAAGAACATAAGTTGTTTGTTTTCCAAAAATTCAACAAAGTGTATCCTAATTGTGATAAGGTAGACCCATGATCATGAAAGGTGTATTATTTGGTGGTCTATTTAAGCAAAACCCACCCCTACAACATTTTAATTTCGTCCAAGTGAGGAAGAGAGAGAAATAGAAGCAAGTAGAGTAAAGAAAGGAGAGAAAGAGACGAGAAGAAAGGAAGGAAGAAGAAGGTGAAGTTTAGAAGGCTAAGTACTCAAGGTAAATTACCTTAATCTCCACTTGAATTCATTTTTCTTCTTCATCCTTGAGGTTCAAAAACTCACCCTCCTTCTCTTACCTATGCTGCTAGAAAACCTAAGGGAAGGGAGGAATCTTGCTACTTCTTTCAAGAGAAAACAAGAAAACCAATTCACTAAGTGAGATAGGGAGATTCTTAGGTAAGTTTAACAATATTTCTTTTTGAAGAAAAATTTTGAAACTTGAAATATTTATATGGGATTTTGATCTTATAACTTTGATGATTGGTCATGGATGTTGCTATATCATGTTACATATTATGTATGTTTGAATACTTAGGTTGGTGTAGATAGTTCTGCATGAGTATGGCTATGGGTGGCAGAATTTTAAGCTTCGGTGTTTTAATTTCTGGGAACATTCTATAAGGAATTAAAATAAATAATTAACATATGAATTATAGATGTATGTGTCACAGATTTTTAACCACTGGAATCATTCCATTTAGAGTTCATATGAGGTAGATATGTTCCGATTAGTAAACAAAGGTCAGAAAATGGTTAATCAGGGAAGAATATGTTAGGATAGTTTCGGTGTTTTAATTTCGGGAAACATTCTATAAGGAATTAAAATAAATGGTTAACATATGAATTATATATATATATGTGTCATGAATTGTTAGCCACTAGAATTACTTAATTAAAAGTTCTTATAAGGGAGATATGGTCAGATTAGTATGTAGAGGTCAGAACCTATCCGAGAAGAAATAACATGTACATTGAGGGAGTAATATCACCTTGATTGCTTAATATTACGCTACAATGTTCAACATAATAGTTTTAGATAATGGTTTTATCTTGAAAATGACACCAAGATCACCTACATCGGAGTTAAATTGAGGGAGTTATGCTCTGATTAGTAAGAGACGGTTAGATAGGATGAAAACATGCATCAAAAAATAAAGAAATAAAATTAATATTTAAAAAAGAAGATGAATCTTATAAATGAAAATAATAAATGACTAGTATAGCCATAGCCATTGCCATTGTATGAACTTCTTACCATCTTATGTAACATCCCATAATTTTTAGATATTTTTCTTAGAAATTCTTCACCTTACATATATGCATAGAAATGTTCTAATATTAATGGAATAGGTAAAGAAAGAAAACCTAAGAGGAAATATTAGAAATAAACATGCTAAAGAAAGGTGAAATTCTTAGGTAAAGAAAGATAAATTTTTGTGAAGTAAGTAAAAGTCTTAAAATTTCAAGAAGATCGGATTAGGGTAATTTTTCTTACTTACTAAGTTTAATATCTCCACCCGTAATTGGGCCTTAACCTATGGACACTTCATATAGAGTTTTTCTACTTCACATGAATTTTTAGCAAGCCAATAGGATAGCTCAAGGAAGAAATAAAACATAGACTTGGACTAGGATATAGAAATTGGACCGGTAGCCTAAAAATCATGAAAATGTGACCAAGCCCATTATAAAAGGTAGAATTTTACCCAAAGTAAAGAAAATGGGTAAGAATGAGCCCAAACCCAAGAGGAAAAATAAAAATAAAAATAAAAATAAAAATAAAGTGATGAAATAATGGTGTAATCAAGATTAGGTGACATGGCATTAAGACAAAAATTTAGCAAGTGGTGTGATTCTACATTCATCATTTTGGCAAGTGGCATAATAATACAAGGCTTTAGGACAAAAACATCTATATCCTACACTCATAATTTTAGCAAGTGGTATGATAAGACATAGCATTAGGACAAAACATCTCTATCCCACATAAATAATTTCAACCAAATAATGGAGATTCAAGGGCTAGAAATTTGCCACCTAAAAAGGCAAACCTTTCATAATTGTTTAAGACAAAAGAAAATGGAAATGAATTCCTAAATCAAAGGGACCTTGTCCCTTATCTTAAGAATATATCATCATAATTTTCAAAATGCAAATCTCCTTTTCCTATGCATATATTGACTAAGGAAGAGGAAGACAAGAACATAAGTTGTTTGTTTTCCAAAAATTCAACAAAGTGTATCCTAATTGTGATAAGGTAGATCCATGATCATGAAAGGTGAATTATTTGGTGGTCTATATAAGAAAACCCACCCTTACAACATTAGAATTTCGTCCAAGTGAGGGAGAGGAAAAATAGAAGCAAGGTAGAGTGAGGAAAGGAGAGGAAGAAAGGAAGAAAGAGGAAGGAGAAGTCTAGGGGACTAAATGCTCCAAGTAAGTTTAACAATATTTCTTTTTGAAGAAAACTTTTGAAACTTATAATATTTATATGAGATTTTGATCTTAGAACTTTGATGATTGGTCATGGATGTTGCTATATCATGTTACATATTGATCTTGCATGTGATGTATGTTTGAATACTTAGGTTGGTGTAGATAGTTCTGCATGGGTATGGCTATGGGTGACAGAATTTTAAACTTTGGTGTTTTAATTTCTGAGAACAATCTATATGGAATTAAAATAAATGGTTAACATAAGAATTAAATATATATGTGTCCGGATATTTAGCCACTGGAATCATTCAATTTGGAGTACATACGTGGGAGATCTGAACCTATTAGTAGGCAAAGGTCAGAAAATGGTTCATCAGGGAAGAATATGTTAGGATAGCTTTTGTATTTCAATTTCTGGGAATTATCTGTATGGAATTAAAATAAATGGTTAACATACGAATTAAAGATATATGTATCACGAATTGTTAGCCACTGGAATCATTCAATTGGGAGTCCATATGAGGAAGATATGAGCAAATTAGTAGTCAAAGGTCAGAAAATGGGTCATTAGGGAAGAATATGTTAGGATTCCTTTAGTATTTTAAGTTCTGGGAATTATCTGTAGGGAATTTAAATAAATGGTTAACATAATAATTAAAGATATATGTGTCATGGATGTGTAGCCACTGGAATTATTCAATTCAGAGTCCATATAAGGTAGATATGGTCCGATTAGTAAGCAAAGGTCAGAAAATGGTTCATCAGGGAAGAATATGTTAGGATAGTTTCGGTATTTTAATTTCTAGGAACAATATATAAAGAATTTAAATAAATGGTTAACATATGAATTATATATATATATATGTGTCACGGAGTTTTAGCCACTAGAATCACTTAATTTGGAATTCTTATGAGGGAGATATGGATAGATTAGTAGGAAAAGGTCAGAACCTATCCGAGAGGAAGTATCATGTACTTTGAGGGAGTAATATCACCTTTATTTCTTAATATTTCACTAAAATGTTCACATAATAGTTTTATCTTGAAATGGACAACAAGATCATCTACATCGGAGTTCAATTGAGGGAGTTATGCTCTGATTAGTAAGAGAAGGTTAGATGTGATGAAAACCTGCATCAAGAAAATAAAGGAATAAAATTAATATTTAAGAAAGAAGATGAATCTTATAAATGAAAATAATAAATAATTAGTATAGCCATAGCCATTGCCATTGTATGAACTTCTTACCATCTTAAGTGTGAAATTTTGACATGGAAATATTTTATAATGTGATATTTGAAATGGTTATGTTCATGGCATGATTACCAATGATTTATGGTAATAGTTATATTTTGATGAACATACTTGTTATTGAAAGCATATTTTTGGCTATCATTGTGAAAAGAAAAGAAATGAGCACGGTCACATGGCAATCCGTGTGGTGCACCAGTAGGGGACGCCCTACCAACGGTTATGATCATGATAATGAGAAAAGAAAGAGAAAGTGGGCCATGTCGGACGGAGCGAAAAAAGCCTGTACCGGAGAGTAGAGGATACTCACCCTGACCGGGGTAGCTTGAAATGAAAATAAGTTGATGGCCATCATATGATATTTTGAAAATAGTTAATCCTATCATACATATCATTACAGTATGATTCTTATGTGCGTAGATATAATGCATTCATGTGACCAAAAATATTTTCTGTAGTTTATATAGCTGAACATGACGTGATGATCTTTATTGATGATGATTTATTATTGAACTTACTTGGATTTAATTCTCACTATATTTCCATATCATGTTCAGAAAAATAGTTATGCAGATTTTCTATAGCTCTGGCTTTTAATGCACGTTGGATCGAATTATTCTATGATGGGCAGATCTTAAATAAAATGTTTGTGAGCGAGTTGGCACAGATCCCGGTGAAGGTGCAACCACCCGCACCTGTATCTCCGGAATTGGTCAACCAAAATAAACAAGATGTAAATATCTATGTCTTTGATATGTTGCATGTACGTTTTGATTAATGACGTGCATGTAAACTCAATATTGTATAATAATAAAGAAAAAAAAGATGTGACATCTTAAGTGTGAAATTTTGACATGAAAATATTTTATAAACTGATATTTGAAATGGTTATGTTCATGGCATGATTACTAATGATTTTTGGTAATAGTTATATTTTGATGAACATACTTGTTATTGAAAGCATATTTTTGGCTATCATTGTGAAAAGAAAAGAAATGAGCACGGTCACATGGCAATCCGTGTGGTGCACCAATAGGGGATGCCCTACCAACGGTTATGATTATGATTATGAGAAAAGAAAGAGAAAGTGTGCCATGTCGGACGAAGCGAGAAAAGGCCGTACCGGAGAGTAGAAAATACTCACCCTAACTGGGGTAGCTTGATATGAGAATAAATTGATAGTCATCATATGATATTCTAAAAATAGTTAACTTTGTCATATATATCATTACTGTATGATTCTTATGTGCATAGATATAATGCATTCATGTGGCCAAAGATATTTTCTGTAGTTTATACAGCTGAACATGACATGATGAACTATATTGATGGTAAATTATGATTTATTGTTGAACCTACTGGGATTTAATTCTCACTATATTTCCATATCATGTTCAAAAGAATAATGCATATTTTCTTAATGACACTTATTATTTTTGTACGTTGGATCGAGGTGCCCTACCTTGGGCAACTATCAATTATATCAGATGTATCTGTAGTATATGTGACTGAGATTCTGGTGGAGGTGCCACCCGCACCAGTGTCCCCGGAAGTAGTCGACATAGATGATTAGAACTAATATGTATCTTTGTACAAATGTTTGTAAAATAATGGTGTGTATGGAAACTCAATATTGTATCACTGTTAATAACAATTATGCTTGGTTAAAGTGATTATTATTACGAGTTAAGTGGTTAGAATTAAAGTAGTAATAACTTCATGGAATTTTACAAATATAAAAAAAACATTTGTTACATTTACATAAATAGAGTTGTTACAATTATCTTGTCACAAGACATGGCCAGCCCTACTTCAAGCTCTATTAAGGGCCTGGAGTGTCTGAGACATAGGTTTAAGCACGACTGTGTCACAAGACATGATCAGGTTATGCTTGAGCCTGTTTGGCCTTCTTTGGATCCTTTAAAGTCCATTCTTTGCGTGGTTCCTCTTCAACATGCTCCTAGTCTAGAAAAATCTTCAAATATTCATTTTTCCTTAGTTCTTAGGCCCTCTTGCTCACTTACAAAAAGAGAACATAGCCAACTAGTATACAAAACAACAAAATAAAATGGGACAAAAATAGGAAAATAATCACAAGTCAACAATGAGTAAGGGACGAAAGATATCACATTAAGACATAATTTTTCCATCTATCAAGTCCCTCGTGCTTAAAATTTTGGTTGTCTCGAAGAAAATGACAAACAATACAAGAAAAAAAAAGGAAGATAAACTCTAAGTCCAGAATATAGGAAGATGTGACATAGCTAATTCTCTACCCAATCAATGTGATGTTAGCAGATATATGAACATACATTTATTAGTTAGTCTCTATTCTTCTAATAACAAAACCTGATTTTTATTATAATACACGTACTTCTATTGTTACCACAAACTCTATATATGAAGTTGATTCTCAAGGCACTTAAGTAGGACACCTCATGCTTTAGATATCCCTACCTTGCCTAACCCTTATTTCAATTCTTTTTATTTATTTATTTATTTATTTTTCATCACTTTTTCTTTTCTCGAAGTCTTTGCTTCACCCCTTTTTCTTCTATTTTTATGCATGTAGCTAGTCCATGTTATGCTCCATCTTAGTAGGGTATAGGCAATTAGGTACTAATGCTAAAGGACTTTTTCGCGCCTTGAAGGCTAGGTACTCAAGTGAAGACTTTTTGAGTTTTATATTCCCTCATTCTTTATTTCTTCCTGCCTTCACACTTTCATCATGCTAAAACTCAAAAAGGAGCATAAAAATTCATAGTACAATAGGTAAGGTGTTTTTTAAGAATTTGTGGTTCAATTGTAGAAGAAAGAGACTAGATAAAAAATAGTTATTTCACATTCCATCATACACCACATTTTTGTGAGATAGGAATGAACCAATATTACATCAACCTATTAACAAAATTGCTAACTTTGTGACTAGGAAAAATAAGAATCATAAATCAATAAAGAAGATGAAAACATAACTAACAAAGACTCACAAACAAAATATATACAAGCAATCAAGAACTAAGACCCAAAAGTAACTACCCCCATACTCAAACTTAACATTGTCCTCAATGTCACTAACAATGAAGGTGTGAGCTATGAAAAGTGAGAAACTTACTGTGTCATTGGTCTTTTAGTGGTGGTGAGGGGTGTTGAGTTTGGTGTCACTCATACCAACTCTACATCATTTGATGCATGGAGCCCACCATATTTTCCATCAAATTCATTCTAACCTACATGTTTTGGATTGAGTCATCCATTGTGTGTAGGGTGGTCCTTTGGTGAAGTTACTTCTCCTCTTTTCGGCTAAGCCATAAGGAGAATGAGTCTTGGTCAGTGGGTTGCTTATGGGAAAGACTTGCAAAATCAAAAGGATGGGATGAGGGGTCAGGCTAGTTGGGGTTCATACGATTGTTCATCCTCGTTATACTTAGAATAATCATCATCAGTACCCCATGGGCCTTCTTCCAGGGGGTATATCTAGTTGTTTTGATCAATGACTACTATTTTGTCTCGGCTAGTTAGGTGGAATAGTTTATACCTTCAGAGATGCAACTAATAGTCGAGATTTTCCTTTACAATTAATTTCATGTTCAAACATGATTCTAAATCAATCCAGTGGCTACCAATTATTGGTTACAAGTCTTATAAATTTTGGTCTAAGCCTAACCCTCTAGCTATGCCAATCACATGTTCTCTTGTTACAATCTTACCATTCATTGCATTACTTGCTTTGGCCATCTACTGTGCCATGAACATGTCTATGTCAACCTAGCTAGCATTTATCGTAGCCCATAGGAAATATTAGTCCTGTTGATTTACAACCCTATCGCCCTTAAGCCTACCAAACACAGTATGGACTATTAGGCACTGTAAGTATCTAAAGTAGGGGTTACAAATTGATGATGCTTTTGAAATTGATGCATTATACTGTCGCTTAGTGAAATTGTATTCCAAAAATCATTTGTATTAAAAATTTAGGGAACTCCTTTGGGACCCTCGGGAGACAATTTAAATAATTCATTAAATTGGGCTAATGATAGGTTGTATACATGGTTAAATAATTTAAAGTTAATACGGCCTTGATCGACGTCGAAATCTCAAAACAAAACTAAATTATCTGAGCTGAAAAACTCTAGGATTATTCTGGCATAGATTGGGTAACGTAGCCTTACAAATGTTGTCTAATTAGTCCGATCAACTAGGTATTGGACGTCATTAAGCAAGTTTAATCAATCTAAACATTCTTCTTCAAGATATCAAGTACTCAGCATTCCCCTTCTTTATAGTTTATCCTATCGAGTACGTTGATTATCATCAACAAACGCGATGACATATTCATTTATGTGATGAGTAAGTTGGTTTGGTTATGTGTCTCTATCTCTATGAGGCTGTTAGGATTGGGAGGAGGAACCTAGGCTAGTTCTAGCTTTTTTTGAGATAATTGACAATGATATATAATATACTTCAAATATGAATGGATGAAAAATTACAAATTTCAATAGAACAACCCAACAAAACTATAATATAAAGTTTAGAACAATGTAGATTAGTGCAAGATTTAATTACATAATAGCAATGGCATTCATATAATTTTCAATTCAATGATATAGATAAATCCAGTAAATTTTAATCCCATACCAATTTTGGATAAAATGTGAAACTAAAGGGAAATAGTAAAAGTAACTTAACCTAATCAATTTCTAAGATTAAATCAGAGAATCACTAGTAAACGGCAGAAAATCCTTAGTAAATCGTAAATGCAAGTGAACTACACTAGAAAATATGAGGTGAAATTGAACTAAACTAAATGAACTAAATCAAAAATAGACGGAGAGAGAGTACCTCAGTGATGAAGGGATTGAGAGATAGAGGTAGTTGAAAAGATATAAGATGAGACAAGAAAGCAGTAGAAAGGAGAGGCTTCGTAGGTTAGAGGAGAGAGGAAGGTGTTATGAAGGCTTAGGGCAAAGGAGAGAAATTTGAAGCTTGACGTGCTTTGGGTTGGGAGAATATAGAGTAGAGCACAAGAAGTAGGGTAAGGTTGAAGAGATAGGTTGAGGCTAAAGAGGGGAAAAATATGGTTTAGCCATGCATAACACAGAGTTAGTCTAATCGCACAAGGAATAGGCTGGTCGTGCTTGATAGGGTTGCCTCCTCATTTTTTCCTACTTCACTATCAATTTTTTACTTAGGAACGATCATGATTTAGGGCACAACCTTGCCATGCTCAATGCTATAATATAGGGCACAACTATGTTTTGGAGCACAACATTGCCTTGGTCAGGCTGAAACCCATCGATTTTAGTGAGGACATGGGATACGGCCATGTCTTAGGTCATGGACTACCCATGTTTGGTGCTACATTGTTCCTTTTCTTCATTTTCACAACTGTTCAAAATTCTCCCTAAGTGTTGCCTTTCTCCAACATAATAACATATAAGTTTTGACTAGAAAATCACCCATAAACACAAGTCAACAACTAAACAAAGGAAACTAAAAGATTTAAGGTAAAAGGAAGTTAAAGAACAAAATTAAATATAGGCTAACAGTCTAAAAAAATAAAAAACAATAAAATAAAATGAAACTTAAGACTAAAATGTGGGTTTCCTCCTAAAAAACGCTCATTTAAGGTTGTGAGCTCGACTCATTTGGCATGCTTTTAGCTTGAATAGATCTCTAAGAGAGTTTGGATAACTCTCTTCTCGATCAATTTTCTCGTCACATAATGCTTGAGGTGTTAGTCATTAACCTTGAAGGATTCAATTGCCTCACTCCATATTTCTATTGCTTCATAAGGGAAGATTTATCTCACTTAGAATAAGTCAGACCAACAAGAGTAAAGTTTTCCAAGGAAGAGTTTCAATCTTGAATTAAACAGTAAGACTTAATCTCCTACTTGGAACTCACGCCTCAAGATATACTTGTTGTGCCATATCTTTGTTCTTTCCTTATACAATTTAACGTTATCATATGCTTCAAGCCTCAACTCGTTTAATTCATGTAACTGTAGGCATCTTCTTTCACCAGTAGCTTTCAAATCAAAGTTGATAGTTTTGATATCCCAATATGATTTATGTTTTAACTCCATTGGCAAGTGACAAGGTTTTCTATACACTAACTAAAATGTCGTGGTGCCTATAGAACTTTTGTAGGCAATGCGATAAGCCTAAAGTGTAACAACTCCATTCTTTTACATATATGCATATATATTTTTGTAAAATCCCATGAAGTCATTACCTCTTTACTTCTAACTATTTAACTCATAATAACATTAAATTAAATTAACCAAGCATAATTAAGGGTTATGGTATACACATAACACTGATATAATTCTGGGTTCACATACACATCATTAATTAAAAACGTCCGTACAAAAATCAAACACATATATGTCTACATCTTATTCATCTATATTGACTAGTTCCAGGGAAACGGGTGTGGGTGGTTGCACCTTCACTAGGATCTTAGCTAACTCAACCCAATGTACGCTAAAAGTCAGTCATAGAGAATATCTGCATATTTATACTTCTGAACATGATATGAAAATATAGTGAGAATTAAATCCCAGTAGGTTAAATAATAAATCATAATTATCATCATTATAGCTTATCATGTCATTTTTTTCTGTATAAGCTAGAACAAATACCTTTGGTCACATGAATGCACTTTATCTATGCATATGAAAATCGTACACTAATGACATGTATGGCATGAATAACTATTTTCATAATATCATATGACACCTATCAACTTATTTTCATAACAAGCTACCTCAATCAGGATGAGAATTTTTTACTTTCCGATATGGACTTTTCTCACTCCGTCCAACATGGCACAATTTCTCTTTCTTTTCTCATTAGCATAATCATAGTCGTGAGTAGGGCATCCCCTATTAGTGCACCACACGGACCACCATGTGACTGTGCTCATCTCTTTTCTTTTCTTTTCATTTCATATTAATAGCCAAAAATATGATTTCAATAACAATTATGTTCATTATACTCATATGCCATAATTTATCATCAAAGCATAATCATTACCAAAAACCATTGGCAAAGTGCAATCTTGCCTTGAACATAATCATTTTCAATTACCACTTTATAAAATATTTCCAAGTCAAAATTACACGCTTAAGGTGGTAAGGAGTTCATGCAATGGCAATGGCTAGGGTATACACTAGTAATTTATTATTTCATTTATAAGATTTAAATATTATTTTCCTCTCTCACTAATCAAAACATAACTCCTTCATTTTAAATTTGATTGAGGTGATCTTAGTGTCAATGTAAAGACAAGACAATCCTCTAAAACTCCTATGTTGAACATTTTAGTGAGATCTTAAGTAATCGTTATGTTATTACTCTATCAAATTCAATGTTATTTCTTCTCTGGTAGATTTTGACCTGTACTTACTAATCCTCTAAAACCCTTATGTTGAATGATTCTAGTGGCTAAAAATTTGTGATGCATATATTTATATTTTTTATGTTAACAATTTCTTTGGGTTCCATACATATTTTGCCCAAAAATTAAAACATAGAAGCTTACCTAAAAAATTCTTTCCTGGTTAACTAGTTTCTGACCTGTGCTTACTAATTAGACCATATCTCCCTTATTTGAACTCCAAATTACGTTATTTCAGTTCCTTCAAATCTGTGAGACATGTATCTACATTAAAAAATGTTAATCATTTCTTTTAATTCCTAACATATTCTACCCAGAATTTTAAAAATAAAAGCTTCCCTAATTACTCCGAAATCCAGTTTTCTAACCAAAATCCTTCTTAAGGTTTTAGTCCATCCTTTTATTAAATCCTCTTCTATTTTCTTCCAAATTTCCATCTAACCATAGGATTACTCATTTCAAAATTTTATTTAGATTCTATACACTTAATTTAACATATTCCATCATCCTCTTCTCAAGAAAATAGAAAATTAAATCATGTATTATTAAGGGTGTTCCCAATAGAAATTTCTCATGGTCTACTTCTAGGTGTTTGAGGCCATATTCATTTTATCAATCTAACCATATCCCATCATATTTTCACCACATTTAAATACGCATAACATTAGCACAATACTCTAAAATTTTGCCACTCATAGCCATACCTATGCAGAACCTTCCACACCAACCTAAGTATTCAAACATACATCACATGCAAGATCAACATGTAACATGATATAGCAACATTCATGGCCAATCATCAAAGTAGTAAATATTGTAAATTTCATCAAAGTTCTAGGATCAAAATCCCATATAAATGTTATAAATTTCAAAGAATTTACTCAGAGATATTGTTAAACCTGTCTAAAGATCTCCCTAGCTCATATAGTGAATTCTTTTTCTTGTTTCCTCTTGTAGGAATTGTAAGATTCCTCCCTTCCCTTAGCTTTTCCAGTAGCTTAAATAAGAGAAGGAGGGTGAGTTTCAAACCCCAAGGATGTAGAGAAAAGATGGATTCAAGTGGAGATTAAGCTAACTTTCATTTAGTACTTTATCCTCTAGACTTCTCCTTTTTCTTCCTTCCTTTCTTCCCCTCTCTTTCTCTCCTTTCCTCACTCTACCTTGCTTCTATTTTTTCTCTCCCTGACTAGGACAAAATTATAATGTTATAAGGGTGGGTTCTGCTTAAATAAACTATCAAGGGGTTCACCTCTCATAATTATGGGTCTACCTTATCACAATTAGAATGCATTTGGTTATTTTTTGGGGGAAGACAACTCGTGTTCTTGTCTTCCTCTCCTTTAGTCAAGATATTCATAGCAAAAGGAGATTTGTATTTGAAAATCATGATAAAATTTTCTTAAGACAAGGGACAAGGTCCTTTTGATTTAGGGATTCATTTCCTTTTTCTTTTGTCTCAATTAAGTATGATAGATTTGCCTTTCTAGGTGAAAAATTTACAGCCCTTGAGTCTCCCTTACATGGCTAAAATTATTTGTGTAGGATGGGGATATTTTGTCATAATGCCATGTATTATTATCTACTTGCTGAAATTATAAATATAAGATATAAATGTTTTGTCCTAATGCCATGTAACCTAATCTTGATTATTATTACACTACTATTTTATCACATGGTTCTTATTTTTTTCCTCTTGGATTTGGGTTCATTCTTTCCCATTTCGTTTGTTTTGGCTGAAATTCTACATCTCATAGAGGGCTTGATGACATTTTAATGGTTTTTGAGCTATCGGTCCAATTTCTATATCATAGTCCAAGTCTATGTTATATCTCTTGTTTGGGTTATCCAATTAGCTTGCTATAAACTCATGTCAAGTGTAAAAAACAAACTCTATGAAGTGTCCATAGGTGAAGGCCCAATGTATGGTTGGAGATGTTAAACATAGTAACTTTAGCTCTTGAATTAGGAAAAGTTACCCTAATCCAATCTTTTTAAAATTTTAAGACCTTTACTTACTTCCAAAAATTTATCTTCCTTACGCAAGAATTTCTCCTCTCTTTAGGATGTTATTTCTAATTTTTCCTATTAGGTTTTCTCTCTTTACCTATTCCTTTAATCATAGGAACATTTTTTATGCATACACATAAGGTGAAGAATTTCTAAGGCTTATATTTTTTCTTAGATAATGAAAAATTGTTTAATAAGTTTTATTTCATTAATTAAATATTTATGTACATTTATTAATAAAAGAAACGAAATAAGGGATGTTATATTTCTCTCCCCCTAAAAGAAATTTTGTCCTCAAAAGTTTAGAAATTACCTAATAAGAACAATTGCGGATATTTCTTCCTCATAACTTCTTCCAGCTCTCAAGTTGATTCTTTCAGAGTCAAACCTTCACATAACACCTTAACTAGAGGAATGGTTTTATTCCTTAATTGCTTTACGTCGCTGTCTAATATGGATGCCAGTACTAGCTGGTATGTCATGTTCTCCTTTATTTGGATTGGTTCATCCCGTATTACATGTGTAGAATCTAAAAGATACTTCCAAAGCTGTGATATATGAAAAACATGATGGTTGGAAAAATTAGGTGGGTGGCCAACTTGATATGAAAAAGTCCCTACTTTCTTCAAAATTTGGTAGGGTCCTAAAAATCATAGACTTAGCTTTCTACTCTTTAGAGACCTATTAACTCCAATAGTCAGGGAAAGATTCAGAAATACATGGTCTCCTTCTTCAAACTCCAGAGGTCTATGTCTCTTATCATAATAAATCTTTTGCCAACTCTGAGCTATAAGTATTTTGTCTCGGATCATCTTGATTTACTCAGTAGTTTTTTAAACTAGATCAGGACCAAGCAAGTTCTTTTCTTCTACCTCAAACCAACATAGTGGAGATCAGCACTTCCTACCGTATAAAGCTTTGTAGGGGGCCATCTTAATACTAGAGTGATAGCTATTTTTATAAGGAAACTCTACTAAAGGTAGGTTTTTATCCCATCCTTTACCTTGCTCTATCACACAAGCCCTTAACATATTTTCTAGGGTTTGAATGGTCTGTTCTATCTTTCCGTCAGCCTGAGGATGGTAGGCAATACTGAACCGCAATTGGGTTCCAAAAGCTTCCTACAACGCCTTTAAAAACCTCGATGTGAACCTCATATCTCTATAAAAAAAAGATATTTAAGGGAATTCCATGCATTCTAACTATTTCTTGGATGTACACTGGCTTCAGGTCACCGATTTATAGCTTCTTACATATGGATGGAGGTATAAGACTCACATATACTCCAAGGTCACATAGTGCTAGTCGATTTACATATTTATAATGGAATAAGGCATGTAGAATCTTCCAAGGTCTTTATGTTTTGGTAGAAAATTTTTCTGAATTAGTGCATTGTATTTATCTATTAATGCCATTGTAGCACACTCCTCGAATTTTCTTTAATTTGAAA
The DNA here is from genome assembly GCA_037074535.1 of Gleditsia sinensis. Taxonomy (NCBI): domain Eukaryota; kingdom Viridiplantae; phylum Streptophyta; class Magnoliopsida; order Fabales; family Fabaceae; genus Gleditsia; species Gleditsia sinensis. Next base: position 24,964,069 of record CM073466.1, read on the forward strand.
GGTTCTCTTTAAAAAATTTGGCATATGAGGGAATATGGGAAACATATTTCAGTAAAGGGATATTGATGTGTAGCTTCTTTAGCACATCCAAGAATTTTCCATATTGCGTCCTTAATCTAGCTTTGGCCAATCTCTAGGGAAAAGGAATTGGTGGCTTGTAAGGTTTAAGAGCTATATACTTAGGCTCATCTTCCCTATTTTTCTCCACCTTAGATTCTTCCTTTTTTGCATATGTAAATTAAACCTGGGGTTTTTCTTTCTTTTCCTCCCCTCTTCCTTTTGCCTCAAATAACTACTTACCACTCCTTAAGATTATGACTTTGTAATGCTCTCTGGGGCGCTCAGGTTGGCTCGAAATTTTACCGTAGTTTCTGTTTGACGAGCTAACTTGCTATGAAATTTGTGTCTTAAGCATCTTATTATGAGTAGCTAGCAAATCAACTTTAGAGGTTAAGTCTTTTATGCCCTAATTCATTGTATAGTTTTGAGCTTTGAATTGCTCATTATGTTTTGACTAAGTCATTATAAAATTCTCAATCAGAGCTTCCAAATTAGATTAAAATACCTATGATTCTGAAACACAAGCTGTTGTCTGAAATTATTTTAAGGAGACGAGTTAGTATTGGATTTGTATGAGAAATTGGAATGGTTCTTCCATCCTGAATTATAAGTATTGCTGAAAGGATTGTTTCTCTGGTAATTGCTAAAAAAAATCATTTGGTCTCAATCTTGAGTTGCAAGGTTCCCAAGTTAACAATCGTTGGCGATGTGGCCAACACATTTGCAAATCTCACAAGTAAATGAAGAAGAGGAACCAACAATATTAATATTCAACTTGTCAAGCTTTTGGATAGTGTATTGTCCTTAGAAGACAAATGGTCAAAAGCATCAATTTCATTTTTTCCTGTCAGTTTCCTTAATGATTGCCTCTCACTAGACCAAGAGTAATCGTTTTGTGCCATATCTTCAATCGACTCTTACACCTCACCAACTATTTTGTTCATTAAGGCTCTTCTAGTTATAGCATCCTTAGACATATGTGTATTATAAATTAGTCCATTTAGAAGGTATGAACTATTAACCATTTTTCAAAACTATGGTGTAGGCACAATCTGAGGAGTTCCTTAAATCGTTCCTATGCTTTATATAAAGACTCACTATCCTTTTGGGCAAGGTGGAAATTTGGTTACGTAGGAGAGCCATTTTACTTCGAGGAAAGTACTTGGCCAAAAATGCTTATGATAATTGTTGCCACATAGTGATAGAACCAGATGGAAGAGAATGTAACCATGCTCTAGCTTTATCCTGTAAAGAAAATGGAAAGAACCTTAGGTGAATAGAATCTTATGAAACCCTATTGAACTTTAGTGTATCACAATATTCTAAGAACACTAAAAGGTGAAGGTTTGTATCTTTAGTGGGCAAACCTCCAAATTAGTTATGTTGGACTATTTGCAAAAGTGATGCTTTTAGCTCAAAGTTGTTAGGTTCCATGGCTGGTTTGACTATTACAATTCCCTATTGTATGTTGTGCTTGGTCTTGCTTGATGTGATCTTAATTAAGCATGATATTAATACCTTAAAACTTACTTTTTGTTTGATTTAAGTAAAATATAATTATAAATTAAATTAGTGTTTTTTTGTGTTGTAGGAACAAAGGAAGAAGAAAAGAGAAGAAAAAGATAAGAAATTCATGGAAAAATGCTAAATTATAGCGATTCCAGACCTTTCAGCACTGTTTTGAGTATAGCTCCCTCTTATGAACTCCAATAAAAGTGATTCAAGTGGCTGCGAAGCAATACCACAATAATCTATAACTTTTATGTTGAACACTTGGTCAAAGTTGGGAGATTTCGTAGCGTTACAGAGCTCGCAAATCAGAATCACAATGCAGCAGGATGAATTCTGACCTTTGGTCACTAATTTTGACAAATCTCCTTCAATGTAGATCAGATTAAGGTGATTCTAACGGATATGGAAAGAAGAAACATAGAGTGATAACTTTCATGTTCAACACTTTCACAAATTCTGGAAGTTTACGGGAGCACCGTCGCACCAGATCGCTGAATTCGCGATTTTTAGGGTTTTTCAACTCCAATTGAAGCCTGATAGGCCGAAGTTTGACCTAGATACACTCCTACTTCAATTAGGAGGAGTTAATCTATAAAAAGGGAGGAAAGCAAGCAGAGAATTCATTCAATCACTCATCCAATTTCTTAATTACATTCTTCAATTCTTCTTTTGATTTTCATATGGCCTTGTGTGGCAAGTTCTTTTCAGTTGGTTGAGGTAGATTGAAACCTCAAGGGATCTTCATGCATTGTGAGATGTGGATTTTGTTTTATTATTTCAATTTGAATTGAGTATTGATTATTTATCTGTTCTTCTTCTCAATGATTATTCATATGATTGCTACGAGGCCTATTAGTATATTATCTGTCTTAATCTACCGTTGAATTATGTTTTGAACAAAGTCTTCAATTCTGCGATTCATGAGGCAAATAGGTTTGAGGATTTTGAATTATAAATCATTGAACCTATGATGAATCATTAACTAAATTAGATACAACCGATGTGTTTATATTTGTTTAGCTCTGTTAGTTTTTCTAGTTCTTCATGCGGTTAATAAGCTATGCTTTACCGATATGCTAAAGGATTGCTTGTTAATTAGGGTTTAATTAGTGCGATTGTCATTAATTTACTAGACTTAAGGAGGAACAGGCTTAGAAACCCAATGATAGATATTTAATTACATATTGATTATGTTGAAAATGATCAATGCAATCCCTTGACGGTGGATATCAACCGAAACCAACGTCTTTATCATTAATTACTCTCTCTTAATTACTTTCGTTATTGTTTACTTGGTTTTATTTGCAATTATCAATCCCCCCTTTTTCAATCACATAAGGTAATTCCAGTCTCTATGGGATCGACCCTTACTCCCTCTACTACAGGTTAGTTTTGAGGTAAGGTATTAATTTAGGTGTACTTACGACAATACGAACCAAATTTTGGCGTCGTTGTCAGGGACTGCGTCAAATACTTTTTGTGATTTTATTTTGATTTATGCCTATGACTCGTTCTTCTAATTCTCAAAATTTAAAGTTCCATCCAGATATTGGAAAATCTGTATACAGGCACAGAAGAGAACTTCAAGAGGACATTGATCAAGAAAAGGAGGAAGTAACCATGGCGAGGCACCCCACTCTAAAGGAGCTTGCAGCTCCAAATTTGCATAAGTAACCCTTATGCATTACTTTTCCTAATCTTGATGACAATATTAATTTTGAGTTGAAATCTGGATTAATTCATCTCTTACCTAATTTTCATGGTCTTATAGGTGAAGACTCGCATAAACATTTGAAGGAATTTCATGTGGTATGTACCAGTATGATGCCCCCTGGAGTAACTGAGGAACAAATAAAATTCAGGGCTTTTTCTTTTTCATTAAGAGATTCAGCCAAAGATTGGTTGTATTATTTGCCCTCTGGTACTATCACTACTTGGAATGAGATGAATAGAATATTTTTAGAACGTTATTTTCCTGCATCTAGAGCCGCTACTATCAGGAAAGAAATATGCGGCATTATGCAATTGCATGGAGAAGCACTTTATGAATATTAGGAGAGGTTTAAAAAGCTTTGTGCAAGCTGCCCACATCATCAGATTAATGAGCAGCTACTAATCCAATATTTCTATGAAGGTCTTTTACAGGGAGATAGGAGCATGATAGATGCAGCTAGTGGAGGAGCACTAGTAGATAAGACTCCTGAAGCAACCAAAATCCTGATATCAAATATGGCTGCCAAATCCCAACAATTTGGCATTAGGCATGATCCTCCTATTAGACATGCCCATGAGGTAAGTACTACTTCTCTTCAGAATCAAATATCTGAACTTACCTCTCTTGTGCGCCAAAACAGGTACACTATAGCAAGTTAAAGTTTGTGGAATATGTTTAGCAACAGGGCACATTACTGATATGTGCCCTACACTTCAAGAGGAATCTACAAAACAAGTTAATGCTGCAGGAGGTTTTCCTGACCAACCAAAGAGGTATGATCCATATTCTAATACACATAATCCTGGATGGAAGGATCATCCAAATTTTAGGTATGGAAATGCACAAAATAGGCCTACAAGACAAATTTTTAGCATAACCAACAGGTCTATTATCCTAGACAAAATGCATCCCAGGATCACAAGGTAAGTAATCCACTGGAAGATATTGTGAAAACTCTTGTACATAATTCTCATCAATTTCAACTAGAGACAAGAGTCAGCATTCAGAACATGACAACTCAAGTAGGTCAGTTAGCAACCACAGTGAGTCGATTGGATACTCAAAACTCAGGTAAGTTACCTTCGCAAACTGTGGTAAATCCTAGAGAAAATGTCAATGCAATTATTTCAATAAATGGTAAGGAAACTGAAGGGTTACCATCCTTTTCTTCTCTTAAAAAGCATGAGAAATTAAATAAGGAGAAAGAAAAATATACAGGTAAGTCTCTATCTACTCCAAATTATGAAGTAATGCCTCCTTTTCCAGAAGCTCTTAAAGAGAATAAGCTAAATGAGAAAACTTCTGAATTGTATGACATCTTTAGAAAATGTGAAGTTAATCTCCCCCTTCTAGATACCATTAAACAGGTGCCAAGATATGTAAAGTTCTTGAAAGAGCTATGTACTAAAAAAGAAGGGCAAAAATTAAAGGATTTTGAAAAGGTTCATATGAGTCAAAATGTATCTGCTATGATACAAACAAAACTCCCTACTAATTGCAAGGATCCAGGTATGTTTACTATTCCATGCAAAATTGGGGGAACTCGCATTGAAAATGCTATGTTAGATTTCGGAGCTTCCATCAATGTTATGCCATATTCTGTATATACATCTTTGAATTTGGGACCATTGAAATCAGAAAATTTGATAATTCAATTAGCAGACAAGTCCACTGCATATCCTAAGGGAATAATTGAGGATGTCTTGGTGTAGGTAGATGATTTGGTGTTCCCTGCAGATTTTTATATGCTTGACATGGACAATGGGGATTTTACTTCTCCAATATTATTAGGGAGACCATTCTTGAAAACCTCTAAAACCAAGATAGATGTTTACAATGGTACACTCACTATGGAATTTGATGGTGAAGTAATAAAATTCAATATGTATAAAGTCATGAAACACCCAGGTGATGATACTCCTATTTATTCCATTGATGTACTTGATTCTTTGGCATACGATGTGTTTGAATTAGATGAAAAGGATAAAATGGAGGAAAGTGTGAACAAATTTATAGCAGAAGATGATGGTGAGATAGACTTATATAAAGAAACAAAGGAGAAACTAGCTGCACTCAATGATTTTTTAGAAGGGCCACAAAAAGGTAAGGTTGCTTATATGGAATTATCAAATTCTGATACTACTCTTGCACCTTCTGTTTTGCAGGACCATGGATCAATTTTGTCACCTCTTCCTAATCACTTGAAATACTTGGAAGTAGGAGATGCATAACTTATTATAGTTGCAAAAAGTTTAGGAGTTAAAAAAAGAGAGGAATTGATGCATATTCTTCAACAAAAAAGAAATTCCATTACAAAAACAATTGCAAACCTTAAAGGCATAGACCCGACTACAAAGTTGCATCAAGTTCTAGAAATAAAAGGGGTTAGACCCCTTAAAGGTAAGAAATCTCTCCCTTGGTTAGGACCACATGTTATTACTAATGTGGCTTCTAGTTATACAGTTGAATTTCGAGGATTGAATCAGTCCTAGAAATTTAAAGTGAACATCAAAGAGCCTCCATGAACAAAGATAGGGAGATGGGTTGAGTCAACGACATTAAACAAAGGCGCTTATTGGGAGGCAACCCAACATAGTCAAAAAAAAAGTGGAAAGCAGAAAATTCAAGATCTAGCAATGCAACACGCTCATTCTAACTCGAACAAATTCAGGGAAGTTCACTTAACTCATATGTTTTTCTATACCGTTCCCCAATTCTTATCTTTCTTTTACATTAAGGACAATGTAAATTTGGAGTGTGGGGGTGGAGATATATTTTTCTGAATCATTGTGACCCTAATATGAGCATCAATTTTCTTATTTTTCACTATTAATGCACTTTTATTGTGTTTAGCAAGTTGAGTGATTGTGTGAGTGTTCAATTTATGTTTTGGGATGTTAGGAACAACCAACAGTCAATGATATGACTATCCAAATTTTTTTTTAGCTCTTGAAAAATATAGAAAATTCATGGTTCTATGCAATTTTATCCCTTTTTGCAATTTATTACTTTTGACTTTAGAATCCTGAAATATTTTTGCACAATAACTTTGGGCATTCAATTTTATCTTTTACTTAGAGAAAGTTTATATAATTCAAAAATATTTCATAATCTCAACAGGATTCTAGAACTTATTTGAATGCTGCTTGAGGCGAAATCCTAGGTTAATACTATTATTTAGGAGATGATTTAGGCATTATTGGATAGATTGAGCCTTTTTAACCTAACCTAAGCAATGAAATATCCTTAGTTCCTCTATCTTTAGCTTAATGAACTTTTCCTTCTAAAAACCACAAATGAGCTGAAAGCCAAATTTTGTATGAATATCTTTATTTTTGATCCTATTCACTTACTCCAGGATTATTTTTCTGAATACTCGTTTTGTAGAGCTTTATTTAAAAAAAGGGTGGAAGGGTGGAGCAAGGAAAAGAAAAGAATTATGCATAGGAAATAGAAGAAAAATCTGAATGCTGAAAAAAAATTTAGAGAATTGAGGAAAAAGAATAGATTAAATTTAATTGAAACAAGAAAATGAGTGTGGGAGGAGAAATCACCACAAATTTAGGAAAGCTCAAGAGATCAGATTTAATCATGTGGTGCTGGGTGATTGAACCTAAATTTGTATCCTTTATCTTACCTTATACCCTGGCCATATTATAAGCTACATAAAGTCATATTGATCCTAGAGGTAGTTTTGGCCTACATTAGTGGAGAGTGGCAGGAAGAAGAAGCATATGGAAATCCTAAACTAATTAGAGATCTACAACCAAAATTTTGGGATATATAAACTCATCTGAGTAAAAGAAAATTTATTGACCAAAGAACACACACTCACTAGGGATTCAGAAGGATAAAATAATAGATTGCATTTGTATTAATTTTGTACATGATTATGACCTTAAAATTTTTTTTTAGAGTCTATTTTTATGTTATGAGGCAAACGTTTGGTAAGCCTAACACTCACTACATTATTGATTGTTGTTTTTTGTCTTTAGGGATTATTTTGCTTGAGGACAAGCAAAAGGTTGAGTGTGGGGCTATTTGATGTTATCTTAATTAAGCAACATATTAATACCTTGAAACTTACTTTTTGTTTGATTTAAGTAAAATATAATAAGGAATTAGCTTAGTTTTGTGTTGTAGGAACAAAGGAAGAAGAAAAAAGAAGAAAAAGATAAGAAATTCATGGAAAAATGCTACATTGCAACGATTCCAAACCTTTCAACACTGTTTTGAGCATATCTCCCTCTTATAAACTCAAATTAAAGTGATTCAAGTGGCTGTAAAAAGAACACAATCATTTACAACTTTTATGTGGAACACTTGGTCAAATTCAGGAGATTTCATAGCGTTACAGAACTCGCAAATCAGAATCACAGTGCAGCAGGATGAATTCTGACCTTTGGTCACTAATTTTTTCATATCTCCTTCAATTTAGATCAGATTAAGGTGATTTCAGCGGCTATAGAAAGAAGAGACATAGAGCTACAAATTCCTATTTGGCACTTTCACAAAGTTTGGAATATTTTGGGCACCGCGGCGCTCGTAAGAGAGCGCTGCGGCATTGCGTCATTGCAGATCCATAGAGCCACCACACTAGGTCGCTAAATTACTGATTTTTAGGGTTTTTCAACTCTAATTGAAGCCCGATAGGCTGAAATTTGACCTAGATACACTCCTACTTCAATTAGGAGGAGTTAATCTATAAAAAGGGAGGAAAGCAAGCAGAGAATTCATTCAATCACTCATCCAAGTTCTTAATTACATTCTTCAATTCTTCTTTTGATTTTCTTATGGCCTTGTGTGGCTAGTTCTTTTTAGTTGGTTGGGGTAGATTGAAACCTCAAGGGATCTTCATGCATTGTGAGATGTGTATTTGATTTTATTATTTCAATTTGAATTGAGTATTGATTATTTATCTATTCTTCTTCTCAATGATTATTCATATGATTGCTAGGAGGCCTACTAGTATATTATCTATCTTAATATACCGCTGAATTATGTTTTGAACAAAGTTTTCAATTCTGCGATTCATGAGGCAAATAAGTTTGAGGATTTAAATTATAAATCGTTGAACCTATGATGAATAATTAACTAAATTAGATATAACCAATGTGTTTATATTTGTTTAGCTCTATCAGTTTATCTAGTTCTTCATGCGATTAATATGCTATGCTTTATCGATGTGCTAAAGGATTGCTTGTTAATTAGGGTTTAATTGGTGCGATTATCATTAATTTACTAGACTTAAGGAGGAACCGGGTTTGAAACCCAATGATAGATATTCAATTAGATATTGATTATGTTGTCAATGATCAATGCAATCCCTTGATAGTGGATATATACCAAAACCAACGTCTTTATCATTAATCACTCTCTCTTAATTACTTTCATTATTGTTTACTTAGTTTTATTTGCAATTATAAATCACCCCTTTCTAAATCATATAAGGTAATTCCAATTTCTATGGGATCGACCCTTCCTTCCACTACTACAGGTTAGTTTTGAGGTAAGGTATTAATTTGGGTGTACCTGCAACAGTACGCACCATTGCTCCCTTCTCCTTCTCTGTAATGTTCTTTTTATCTCAATATCAAAGTTAGTGAGCTATTTAGGTTCTCTTCACATAAAAGAATGACACACCTACAAAAGAAAAACAAGAGATATAATTAGCAAAATAAAAAAATGGAAATGAGAAGAAAAGTCAGGAAAGGATTCAGTCTAGTTATTTAGTAAAATAAGCCAATATTGACTCTAATTAGTCCCTGACAATGGTGCCAAAAACTTGTTGTGTTTAAATGCCGCAAATATACGGTGTAGTTGTAGCTAGACCGATAAATACAGGTCGTATCCCTTAGAAACCAAATTTCTAGTTATTAGTATCACACAAAATGAACTATCTAAATTACTAGAGTTTAAAAGAAATTTCATATGGGAAAATGCAAGCAACCAAACTAGATATATGATGAAATTCAATTATAAAAATCCTAGGACTAGGGTTCACCACACTTATGAATTAATTCAAAAATCAAGATAAATATTTTCAATTGGAACTATTTGAGTGATTAAGGGTGGCTTAGCCTGAGTTCATTACTAATCTCTTTCAAGGTCCAATAACAGTACCTAAATTAATCTAATTGCCTACTTTCGTGTTTTAGATTAAATTAAGCCCTTTAAGAACTATGCTAACCAACTGGTTCAATTCTTAGAGGATCTTAACCTATTTTCATTATTAAAATACCCCTAATTAACTATTAAGTTCTAGTGATAATTTTCTCCTATCAGTTTATTAGTTATCTACCTAAGATAGACCAAATGGTGGTGAAACATTTCATCAAACACATGTCATGCATAATAGATTATCGAATCACTGACAAACAATCACAAAAGAAATTCCATGATTCAACAGTAGTAAACCATAAATGGGTTTCCTTTAATTTTAGAATAAGATCTACTTAGACTTGATTGGAATAAAAATCAAAATCAATTTCATTAAAAAAAATATGATTGTCCAATTCAAATATTGCAAAAGAGAAATAAAGATAGGGATAGAGGGATAAAACCAATTACAAAGCAAGGGAGATGAATCCAACAAGATACAACCTTCAATCCAATGTAAAATTTAAACTAAAACACAATGAAACTGAAAGCCTAATGAAACCCTATCTCTCAAAAGTCTTAATGGCAAGAGAAACTCGAAATATCTATATCCCATTCTTCTTGGTTGCATTGAAACATAAACAAAGCAATGATTTTTGAACCCGAAACACAGTCGTGTCACAAGACAAGGCCAAGCCATGCTTTAGGTTAATTTAAGAGCTAAAGCATCTGAGACATGGCTTCAAGCACATCCATGTCATAGGACATGGCCAAACCATGCTTGAGACTGTTTAGCCTTTTCTAGATCCTCTGAAATCCGTTCTTTGTGTGGTTCCTCTTTGGCCTTCTCCTAGTCTAGAAAACTCTTCAAATATTCACTTTTGCCTTAGTTCTTGGGCTCTCTTACCCATCTAGAAAAGGATAATACAACTAAGCAATATCTACAACAACAACAAAAAATTGAACAAAAATAGGAAAATAACCACAAGTCAACGACGAGTTAAGGGACGAAAGATAGCACATTAAGACACAATTTTCCCATCTATAAGAAAATAATGTGTTTTTTCTTGCTAAATTCTATTTCTCAAATATGGAGAATGATGATCACACTATACCTATTTTATTAGGAAGACCATTTGTAAAAACATCAAAAGCCAAAATAAATGTACACAGTGGTAATCCCATCATGGAGTTTGATAGGGAAGTAATTAATTTTAATATTTATGAAGCCATGGAATGTAACATTCTAAGTCTCTAATAAAGCTAGATAAATCTAAGAATAAGTTGAAAATACATATGACAAAGAATTAAAATGCTTAGTTATGTAACAATAAAGCATTTATAAAATAGGTGATATATAGTTAATCATGAATCATATAAATAAAATTCTTAGGAGCTTAATGGATAGGGAGAAGATACAAATACATTTTTAAGACATTACTAATCTAAGATTAGTAGTAAATTAAGGCAATATAAAACAACTAAGGAGCTACCAATCACCACAAAACTTCAACCACATAGTATGCCACATTGACCACAAAGTTGCAACCATATAGCATGCCACATTGGCTATAAAATTGTAGCCACCTTGCACCTACCAAAGCATGCCACATTGTCCACAATGTTGCAGCCACATAGCATGCCACATTGCCCACAAAATTATAGCCACCTTTCACCTACCAAAGCATGCTATATTGCCCACAAAGTTGCAACCACATAGCATGCAATATTGGCTACAAAATTGTAGCCACCTTGCACCTACCAAAGCATGCCACATTGCCCACAAAGTTGCAGCCACATAGCATGCCACATTGACCATAAAATTGTAGCCACCTTGCACCTACCAAAGCATAACACATTGCCCACAAAGTTGCATCACCATAGCATGCCACATTGGCCACAAAATTTCATACACCTTGTAGCCACCTTGCACCTACCAAAGCATGCCACGTTGCCCACAAAGTTGCAGCCACATATCATGCCACCTTCCACCTACCAAAGCATGCCACATTGCCACAAAAACTTCAGCCAAAATCAACCAAGAAAAATGCCACCTTTCAGCAAGAAAATCTTGCCACATAACCATAATTATTTTAGCAACATTCCAGCCAAGAAACATCCACTCACTTTAGCCATGTTTCTACCCATAATCAAAAAAAATAATGCAAAGGTGCTACCCTACTTCATGCCTCTGCATTATCATGACCTCCCTGCAGAAATCACAAGGGAATCCCTGAAAAACATAGCCTCCTTTTCCTCTTGAGTGGTGGAAATCAGTAGCCAAGAATCATGTTGTCTAGGTATTATTTTGGGCAGCAAATTCAAACCCCATTTCTCATGCAATCAGCACCCAAGAGGGAGAGAAGGCAACCAAAAAACTTAGAGCCAAAGGGAGAGAGAAATCAGAAAAAAAAAACGTAGCTAACTTACAAGAGAAACCAAGAGGAGAAGCAAGCTGAAATTTGAGAACTATAGAAGCATTTCTGCACAAGGTGAGTTTCCCCTCTTGAGGAAAGTTGGTTTGCAGTGAGTAAAGTTCATTTTGGGTTCTGCATGGGTGATTCTTGAGCATGAGATGCAAGATGTTAAAGTTGAAAACATGGAAATCTAATGGTAAGGAACAATCTTTGCCATCTAAGTAACAAACATGCTGAAGAACCACACATTCTACATCTAAAATTTTTTAGGCACTATGTTATTAGATTGTTTAATTGGGTAAATGGCCTTCAATATTTCTAATATTTGGTGAACAAAGTCTTGAAATATTGATAATCAATTCTAGAAATTTTTGTGATTTTTGAGAACCTACAAATAGGCCATTTACAATCAAAATTGTGCTGAGAATAATCTGCTGGACAGCTCAGGCTGTGATGGAAATACTAAACATTGAAAGGGTTAGATGTTGAATTTTCATATTAAACTTTTATGAAACGTTATAGGGATCCTAAATAAGGACTCCACCAAATTTATAGAATTCAAGGTAGGTTATGGAATATAATAAAATATGGAAATTTGGTGGGACAGGAAGCGAGTCAGAACAAACCAAAATTGGGGACAGCCATAAAACGTGTGTTATTTAAGGGGTCAAATGAATTAGTTTTTACTTAAAATTTTTATGGTGATTATGTAAAATATCTAGGATGTTTCATATCAAATATCACGAATTTTGAAGAAGTTTTACCCATCTAAAGTAATGAAAAATAGAATAGAAACGGAAGTGAAACCAATATGCACTGTTCTGGATTATAGAGGTAGTTCTTGGGGTAAATGGAAGATTTAAGGGCTAAGAGAACCAATAAATAAAATAGGCATGTAGAGGAATCTCCATGGAAAATTTTAGAATTTTTTAGAGGACTTTTGTCATATTTTATAATAACCCCAAATCTCAATAGATTCACAGTTTTGTTTTGGGGAGCAGAAGCTCTTAAACTAGAGACTTATGATTTTAGGTGCTAATATGCATGCATTAACCAAAAGCTCTTATATGTTTTTGTTTTTGTTGCTAGTAGTAACATTGGCAGCCTTGGAAAGGAAGTGATTGTGCAAGAATTGAGGTAGCTAGCTTTTCCTTAAAACACTCTTTATGTTTATGAACTTGAATTAATCAATTTCACTAGTTGCCAGAATTTTATGCTATGATGAATGATGGTCTAAAGATATGTTATGTATGCATTCTCGAGAATTAAGGGGTGCCCAAAGTGTGCCAAGTAAGCCCCATTTTCCCCACGTATTGGCCAATAATAGGAGATGCATAACCCTTTTGCAGGTATGGGATTGCATGGACTGAATATATAAAAATGTTATGGGTCCCTAGTGTGACCAAGATGATATATGTATATATGGTCAGTGTTTATGTTTTAGTGAAATAAATTGAGATGTTTTCAGGAATGGAATGTATACTGTTTTACTAAAACATTTGCTAGCTATTGAGATTGTCATCTCATCTTTTTATGCCCACATAATCACATTCTAGGTATCCCAGCATGAAGTGAGCAACAGGGGTCCCAAGGTCCACTCATATGAATATGGATATGGCTTGTATTTTCTTTGGTTATGTAATATATGTGGGATGAATTAGTTGAGTTCCAAGTCCCTTTTAGACAACTTATAATGTGATGTAAAATAAGTTATGGACTGTACCCTTTTCTTTATGGCATGAGATCCTTTTTGTTGTAATTAATGCATATCATGCCTACTTAGTTGTCTATAAGGAAATGAAATTTGAAAATGCTTAGAATAGCTTGAAGCACTTGTTTGCTTATCCAAGAAAGATAACTAACAATATAAGTGAATAGGTGAATTTATGGGCTAGGTAGACATTGGTAGAAATTTACAGATGAGAAAAAATATATAATAAGATAAAATATATAATACTAAAAGGTTCAAGGGAAATATTCTTTGATGTGGACGTATGAAATAAGATGCTAGTCAGTAGGTGTTGACATTGAACAACCTAATGATGACAAGATAATTTATTCTATTGACATAACTAATTCATTAGCATAGAAGTCTTTGAACAAGATGGAAAGGATGACCTTGAAACAATCTTTAATACACCATAAATAAGGAGGATGAAGTGCTAAATCAAAATCTTGAATTAATAGAGCAAGTGGCTGCACTAAATACAGCTCTAAAAATTCAACCTTCAGAGGAGGCATCATATATTGCATTACATATGAAAAATGAGAAGCTATTACCATATTTTTTATAGGCCCCAACTTTGGAATTGAAGTCATTACCTAATCACCTTAAATATGATTTTCTAAGAGAAAGGAATATCTTACCTATTATAATTTCTAGTAAGTTGAGAAACTCATGGAAGGATAAATTAGTGTAGGCACTCAAAGACCATAAAACAACCATCGGGTAGATCATAGCAAACATCAAGGGAATCATCCTTTCCACATGCATGCACTATATCCTGCTTGAAGAAAACCATCATGTCAACCTTAAAGACGGTTAAATTCACCTATGATGGAAATAATCAAGAAAAAAGTTCTTAAGTTGCTTGATGTTGGAGTAATCTACCCAATTTCTTATAGCTATTGGGTTAGCCCAATCCAAGTAGTACCTAAGAAAACAAGGATCACTATTGTGCAGAATCAAAATGCAGAATTAGTTGCTACATGTCCAAAACAGGTGTAGGGTTTATATAGATTATAGAAAACTAAACTCTGTAACCCAAAAAGATCATTTTCCTTTTCCATTTATTGATCAAATGCTTGAACAATTAACTAGTCATCCATACTATTATTTTACTGATGGTTATTAAGATTACTTTCAAATTTCTATTGCCCTAAAAGACCAAGAGAATACCATATTCACTAGTCTATTTGGGACCTTTGCATATAAGTGTATGCCTTTCAGGCTATGCAATGCCCTAATCACCTTTCAAAGGTGCTTGGTAAGTATATTCTCTAACTATATTAAGAAAGTTATAGAAGTACTTATGGATAATTTTATAGTTTATAGGGATCCTTTTCACAATTGCCTGCACAACCTACACTAGTTTTAAAGAGATGCCCGGAAACCAACCTTGTTTTAAATTTTGAAAAATGCCATTTTTTGGTTGACTAAGGGATAATGTTAAGATATGTAGTTTCATCTAATGGAATAAAGGTAAATAGGGCCAAAATGGATGTTATAAAGACCTTACCCTACCCCACTAGTGTGTGGGAAGGTTGTTCTCTTTTCGACCATATAGGATTATACAGGAGGTTCATCAAAGACTTATATAAAATTGTAGCACCTCTATCCATATTATTACATAAAGAAATATAATTTGACTTCAACAAGGACTGGAAAGACATTTGACCATCTAAAGGAGTTACTTGCATATGCATCAATTATAAAACCTCTTGATTGAACCCTTTTGCTTTAAATTATGTGTGATGCAAGCGACTATGCAGTAGAGGCTATTTTAGGCCAAAGTAATAGGAAGGCATCATATGTTATCTATTATGCCTCTAGAACTTTGAATAAAAGAATTACATCACCATTGAGATAGAACTTCTAATTGTAGTTTTTGGTTTAGAGAAATCTATATCCTACCTAATTTACACTAATTAATTATTTACATTAATCATGTAGCCCTCAAGTACTTGGTGATGAAGAAGAAAGATAAGCAACAATTGATAAGATCGGTGCTCTTACTAAATAAGTTCAATATAGAAATTAAAGATAGGAATTGAATGGAGAATAGTGTAGCAGATCAACTAAACTAACTTGTCCATATAAATGGGGAACTTAATTTGAACGAGATATTCCCTGATGAACACCTATTTACAGCATTCAAAAAATACCCTCGTATGCTAATATAGTTAATTATCTTGTTACTAAGAGGATTCCTCATTATTTGACTAAGTCTACCCAAATCAAAATTAGAAGTAATGCAAAATACTATCTATAGGATCATCCCTATCTATAGAAGCACTACGTAGATCAAGGCTTAAAGAGGTGCGTACATGAATATAAGATCCCTCACATATTAATATTTTGTGAGTCCTATGAATATAGAGGATATTTTGAAGCAAATAGACAATTAGAAAAATTTTGGAATATGGATTCTATTGCCATAATATATTTAAAGATTTATATGCATTCTACAAAACATATGCAAACTACTGGAACACAGATAATAATTCCCAACAAAATCAAATGCCACAAACTCCGATATTGTTCTATGAAATTTTTTATGTTGAGGGCATTGATTTCATGGGATTGTTCCCAACCTTTCTTAGGTTTAATTACATATTACTTACTATTGATTATTTCTCAAATTAGGTGAAAGCTAAGGCCACCTAAACTGACAATTCTAAGAATGGTTTCAAATTTTATCAAGTCAAACATCTCTAGCTTTGGCATCCCAAGGGCATTAATAAATGATAAAGGGGCCTATTTTTGTAATCGGACTGTGGAGGCGTTGTTATGAAGGTATTATGTTACTCATAAAGTATCCACCACCTACCACTCCCAAACTAGTGGGCAAGCTGAAGTTTTCAATTGAGAGATCAAGTCCTCTTAGAAAGATTGGATATTGCACTTAGAAAATTCCCTATAGGCATACCGGACTACATAAAAGACACAAAGGATGTCCCTTTTCTTGCTCCTATTTGAGAAACCATGCCATCTCCTAATTGAGTTAGAGGAAAAGGGCTATTGGGCCATCAGAAATTTAATATGACCATTAATGCAATAAGAGAACATTGAAAACTATAGCTACAAGAACTAAAAGAAATTTGGCTTGATGCATATGAAAATACTATAATTTACAAAGCTAAAACAAAAGCAATGCATGAAAAATGATCTTAAGAAAGGATTTCAAAGTAAGCCAAAAGGTCCTCCTTTTCTGTTCATAGCTACGACTTTTTCTTGGTAAGTTACATTCTAGATGGGTTAAACATTTTATAATTACTTATATATTCTCTCATGGTGTAGTAGAAATCCAAAGCTTAGACACATCAAAGGTTTCTAAAGTAAATGGACAATGCATTAAGCCAGTTTATGAGAGATTCCAAATGGAACAAACTGTAGTGGTGGATTTAGACGATCCATTATACGATTAGCTGAAATAGAGCATCATAGTCAAGCTAACGATATTAAACAAAGGTGCTCCTTGGGAGGTAAACCAAGAAGGAGTTGACTCTACCTACCTCAATTACTTTCAACAATTCTTAAAATTTTTTATTCTATCGCCTATATTTTATTCTCACTTTGGTTCTTACATTAAGGAGAATATAAGTTCTTAAGTGAGTGAAAGGGTATTAGGTTGCAACATTGTTAACACATCTTAAGACCCTTTCAAAGATTTTGTTGCCACTTTAGTCATGATTATATGTGCCAAGGGCAAGGTTCAAGTTAAGTCTAAGAACTCTATATCATAATTGAATTTACTACTTAATCAACAATTTTACCTAAGAATGATGGTAACTAAGCTAAGCAGGTATAATTAAGGTTTTGAACCTTTAGGTTGAAATCCATAACAGCCTCATCATTTTTCATAAGAGATACTCTTCTATAATTTTTCTCTCTAAAACTTTCATTTAGTCCTTTCAAAGTCACATTGACATATCTATATATAAAAGTGATTTAGGAATTGTTTGCATTTACATAGGATCAAATAGCCATCCCAATATAATTTCCTCTTACTCATCCTTTTTCAACTTCACAACTCTCATTTTCGTAGTTGTATATTAAAAGCATAAGAACTTAAAAAAACAACCATATCTTCACCTAAAGCTATATTGTGCTGAAATATGAAATAGTAGGTAGGAAGGAATAAGTGTCGGGGTATAATTATTGTTTTGAACCTTTAGAAATTGTCTAGATTGAATTAAAAGTCTTGAGAATTAGAAGAATGAGTCATAAGTATGAATCAAAATAAAAATCACAAAAGATACTGGATGCAGTCCCTGGCAATGGCACCAAAATTTGGTGGGTACTGTCGCAGATACACTAAATATAATACCTTAACTCTCAAACTAACCTATAGTAGTGGTAGTAACAGTGGATCCCATAGATACTAGTATTACCTTTTGTGAATCAAATAAAGAGGGGTTGAATGATGAAAGTAAAATAATAAAGTAAAAGAGAATGATTGCAAACCAAATAAAAGATAGTGATTAATAATAAAAGCGTTTGTTTCGATTGATATCCATCATCAAAGAATTGCATTTATCATTGACAACATAATTAATCTTTAATTGAATATTTATCATTGAGATTATATCCCTATTCCTCTTTAAGTTTGGTAATTAATGACGATCACCTTAATTAACCCTAATTAATAAGTAATCCTTTAGCATATCGGTAAAGTATAATTTATTAATTGCATAAAGAATTAGAAAAACTAGTAAAGCTAAACAAACATAAACACATCGGCTATATTTAATTTAGTTAATCATTCACCATAGGTTTAATAATTTATAATCCAAAATTATTAATCCTATTTGCCTCTTGAATCATAATAATGAAAAATTTATTCAAAATACGATTCAGTAGTAGATTGATAAAAGGGAAAAATTGAGTGTTTAATAGTTATATTTTATCCCCTAATTTATAGTGAACTTGTGATTATTTCCATGCTTTGGTTTTGTTTTGTTTTGTTTTGTTTTGCTTGCTCTTGATACTGCTTTGGTTTGTTTTATGTTTGTAGGTGAGCAAAAGAGGCCAAGAACCAAGGGCAAACATTCATGTGAAGAGCTATATAGACTTGGAACAAGTTGAGGAAGAAAAAAGGAGGAAACCCAAAAGAAATTGGATGGAATTGAGCTTGGCAGCCTTCAACAAGGCCAGGCCGTGTTCTATGCAAAACATGGTGCAACTTCCTAGAATTCAGCTCAAAGTATGGCCAGGCCATGCTTTGCGTTTGTACACTCTGTGTTTTTTAGGGTTTTAAGCAGCCAAAAAACTATAAATACATAAGGAAGCGTGGAGAAAGAGATACAGACACATTCAGACTTAGAGAAACTCAGTTTAGGCTTAGGAAACACCATTAGATTAGGTTTTGATTAGGATTATTGATTACTTTATGTTTTAAGAGTAGAATTTGGATTGATTGAAGTTTTGTATACCTAATTCATTAGATTCTACAATTTAGGTTTTATCTTTCTACTTTACATCTCTTTCTTCTTTTACTCCTTTCTCTTACATTGTATTGAACATTGATGAATGATTTAATGAATATGATTATGAGTTTTCTTTCAATTATGTGTGAGTAGAGTTTGATCTAGGATTTTGGTAAACCCACTTATGGTATGATGATACTGCATTAATTGGAATTGTGAAACCCTAATTGTGATTGTCTATGGTTAATTAGGATTAATTATTATGCATTATATAAGTTGATGAATATCTGGCTAATGTTTATCACGTCTTAGGTTATTAATGATGCGTATTTTCGCAAGTGTACGAATCGTTCAAGTAATAAAGTGTACAAAAGTACGGATATCGAACCCACAAGGAATGGTGTTACTAAGTACCGAAATTGACTAATCCTAATTTTATCTGAAAACCAAATTGTTGATTGTGTAAAAGGAAAATTAACTTACAAATAAATGCAAAGAACACAATTGAATGTTGTTCACAAATGATTAAAACGCTAAGGCATTTGATTTCGCTGAATCAATTCAATCCAATTTTATGGCATGTTATATGAGAATCAAAGCTACAAGTGATGGTTGAAAAACCCAAAATTATCTAATACTCTCTCTCGAGTTATATTAGAATTACTTGTCTATGATAATCAACTATATTTCTATGAAGATTAATCACAAACCAGCACATTGTGATCTATGGAATTTCCAGGATAACCACATACATCATGCATTAGTTCTCACACTCGCATTCAACATATGGTATTTATCACAAGAAGAAATCATTACACATCTCCTCTCGGTCTCAATATAATGCAACTAATCAACTAAATCTTGGCCAGAAATTCAGAAGCATTAAGCATGGAAATAAATACTCAACTTGAAAACAATGAACTCATATAACCATAACCACAAAAATTAGAGTTTCATGATTCAACTACATCATAGCCTTAGCAATTATGAATTAGCTCATAATTAAAATAAGAACAACAACTATCTCAACTGAATACATAACTATAAAAACGAAATAAACTACAGAAAAATAGAGCTAAGGAAAAGAGATGAAGAACTCTTGGAGATGAACACTTGGCAGCAACAATGGTGATGATCCTTCAAGATTATCCAAGCTTTCTCTCCAAAATGGCTTCTTCTCCTCCAAAAACGCCTCTTCTAAGTCTATTTCGCCGTCCTCTCTCTTTGTACCTTATGGTATTTATAGATCCAGGGTTTTGGGGACAAATTTGGAACAAAAAGTAATAAAAACGCGTTTGGCCGTCGAAACTCGCCGCCGGCGAACTGATTCTCGCCGCGGTGAAAGTCGTGTTTCGTCGACAGCGATCCATATTTCGTCGGGGGCCAGATTTGAATGCAAAATTGCGCTCTCGGGAAAATTTGCTGTAGCGTTCTCGCCGCGGCCAAAATATTCTTGCCGCGGCCAGACTTCCAAACCTTGAAATCTTGCTTTTCTTGATCCTAACTCAATCCCGGTCATTGGCATTTGTCTCAAACTTCTCCAAACTTATGATTTTACCTGAAATTTGCACTTTAAACACGAAATACCCGTGAAATGACATTTGTGGATTAAATAATCAAATAACCACAATTTTCACACAAATATCAATATTTAAATCATAACAAAAGTGCAATAATATGACCCTTATCAATTAACTAATGAATTAAAAGGTGAAAGTCAATACCAAAAATTAATAGTTAATTAGGGATATCTTAATCACGAATGTAGTTTAAGGTTCTATAAGAATTGAATCAATTGGTAGGCATGAGAACCCCTACTAATTGAATCATAGGGTAAGCATAGAACTTAGTGAACTTAGGTTAAACTAAGAACCACGAAAGTAGGCAATTGAATTAACCTAGGTACGATTAGTAATGGTTGAAAGAGTTTATTAATTAATTAAGGGTCAACCATCTCTGATTACCCAGATAATTACAATTAGTTGTTGAATATCATAAGTGTGGTAAACCCTAACCCTAGGCTTTTGTTAATTGAATTCCTTATTTGCTAAATTGTGATTTTCTCTCAATCAAATTACATTGATTTAGATAGCTTTATTCGTAGAAGTCTAGTAATTGATCATTGGCCTCTATGGGATACAACCCGTACTCGTCAGATTAGCTACAACTACTTCATGTGCTTACGGTTAATTGGTGAAATACATACAACATAGTTTGAAACAATGAAATCACTAGTGTGCACCTAGATATCAATTGAAACAACCATGGAAATAAGAATGGATGAATAATCAATACTCAATTAAAATTGACATAATAAACTCAAATCAACATCTCACAATGAATAAAAGATCCTTGAGGTTTCAATCTTCCTTAACCAACAAAAAGGAAACTATTCACATATGGCCATAAGAAAACCTAGAGAAGAAGAGAAGATGATTGAGAATTTGATACTTTGATCCTTGTATGATTGGATAATCTTTTCATGTTTGTTTTCCCTTTTATTTATATGTTGGAAGAGTCCTAATTGAAGTAGGAATGCTTTTAGATTGGTTCCCAGGCTCTTAGGCTTCAATTGGAGTAAAAAAGGGCTTAAAATGGCACTTTTTTCTGCAGCGGAAGGGGAGCACTGTAGTGCTCTATGGCAGCGCCACAATGCCCTGTTGCTAAAAATTTGAAGGGTTGCAACACTCTTATTGGGCACACTAGTGCTGCAGTGCTAAATTTCGGGTGCCATGGTGCTAATAGTTCTTCATAATTTGGAAAATGTGGTTAACATAAAAGTTGTAGCCCTATCTATTATCTTTTCATAGCCGCTTAAATAACCTTAATTGGAGTTAATATGAGAGAGATATAGCCTAATTAGTGACCAAAGGTCAGGATTCATCTTGCTACACTGCAATTTTGAATTTCAAGCTCTGGAACGCTATGCAATCTCTCGACTTTGACAAAGTGTTCAACATAAAACTTGTATATTATTGTCTTATATTTGTCTAGCAACTTAAATCACTTTGAGTGGAGTTCATATGTGGGAGATATAGTCTAATTATTGCTGAAAGGTCTAGAATGGCTGCAATTCAGCATTTTTCCTTCCATTTCTTATATGTTTCTCCTATTTTCTTCTTCCTTTGTTCCTACAACATAGAACACAAAACTAAGCTAATTCTTAATCATATTTGAATTAAATCAAATAAATAGTGAGCTTAAAGGTATTCAAATCATGCTTAATTATAAACACATCAATGACTTAGTAACATGTTATGATAAAAAAATCATTTTTTCTCATTTTCTTAAAGAGCACACATTGTATGATATAATGATATATCAATTATCCAATCTCAAAAGAAGATGTGAAATATATTGAGCATATGAGAGAAATGATGTAGATCACCAAGAAATTGAATATGTATTCATGATTGGGATGACTTAATAGTTCCATCTAGAATCCTGATCCTTTTATGAGCAATCATAGGTTCTATTTCCTTTGTGATGCTAAAGAAATCTAAAAAGTATGAGGAAATAGGTTTCCTTTTGAACTAATAGTCAATTTTGTAGGAAAGATATTCAATTACTTACTTCTATTTTTCTAGCAATTAATGTTGGATTCAAGTGGTCAACTGGCACTGCAATTCTTGGATTTTAGTAGCTTGCAGTTAATGAATAAGTCAACTGATACCCAGTAGAATCACTTGTTACTATAGCTAGTCAACTAGTTGAATGCATTTTTTATTTTCCAATAACTAATAGTTACAAAGGCAGTCACCTGATGAAATTGGATAGTCGAATGGTGTAGTAATTCTTGAATTCTAGTGAATAGCAGTTAATGAAGTAGTCGACTAGTTATGGATGCAGTTGCCTATTACTTTGAGCAATCAACAGGTTGAATCTCATTTTCTTCCTAGTAGCTAATGAAGCAGTTGATTGGTGCCTTGTGCAGTCACTTGGAACTTTAAGCAGTCAACTGTTTGCTTCAGCATTTTGAAGTAGTTAAATCTTCTTAGCATTAGTCAATTGCATGCTTTCCTTATTCTGATATGTTATTTTCTTTCTATACCTTGGTATAAGGAAGATGCCATTTTTGTACCCAATGCTTCTCCATGTGAGTTCTAAACTTTCATAATGAAATTTGTTTACTCAATAGGCTTTCTTTGATGGTTCTCATTTGGCTTAAACAAGTTGTCTATCCTTGTAAGAATATTTCTACAAAATAGAGGCATTCGGAGGACTCTTTGGTACCCATATCAAATTTGATCCTTTCATGTTGGTGCTAACATGTTTGGAACCTTTAGGAACCTAACTTTTCTTCCTATTCAAACCATTTTTCTTAATAAGACATATGTGTGAAATATGTCCTTTATGAATATAGAAATTACAAATAACAAACTTGGAGAAAGTTTTCTTTTGAACTGGATAGCATATCAAATTATTTATTTTACAATTACTTCTTGACTTTTCATGAAAATTATTTGAAAGAGACTTTGAAAAGATACTAGTTGAGATTTCAAAAGGTTTATCATTGTCAAGACTAGAAATATAACTAGTTGTGCATTTTAAATATATATCAACATATGAATCTTCAAGTGCACATTTTTCATAACAAGAACTATTAGATTTAGAAATGCATACCTCTAGGTACCTTTAGGGTAAAAAGCAAGACTCTTTTAGTTGTAGCTTCAATTGCTCTTTTGTGAGATTGCACCATTTTGTTGCTTTTACTTAACTTGAGTTCTATAAACATCATTATCAAATATTGCATAATTAGCAAGATAAGTGTAGCTAAGAGATTTCCAAACATCCTTTGCATTAGAGCAGTTTTTAACAATACCATATGCATACCTAAGACGTGATAAATATTGGCTAGACATTCATTAACTCATATAATAGATGCATAATAGTCAATTCTAATTAACCATAAATAATCTTAATTAGGGTTCCAACAATTCATATTAATAATGTATCATCACATCATAAGTAGGTTTATCGAAACCCTAGATTAATATTTACTCATGCATAATGGAAATATAAGTCATCGTCAAATTCATTAAATAAATCATAACTGTTCAATACAAACTAAGAGAAAAAAGTAGAAGAGATGAGTGTAGGGATAGAAAGATAAAACCTGGATTGTAGAATGTAGAGAATAAGAGATACAAACTTGAATCAATCTCAAATCTACTTTAAGAACATAATTGATACAGAGCAAGGCGGAAACCCAGTGCAGGGGTATGGGGCTCTTGGGGTAATGAGGGAATGGGGAGTGCGCACAGGTAGGAAAGGAAAAAGAGGGGGAATGGGAGGATCGAGTTAGAGAGGGGAGAAATTTCTAGGTATGGGAGTTTGAAAACCGAGAGGGAGAGAAATAGGGAGGTGAGGCACGAGAGAGGGAGATTTTTCTGGTTAGGGCACGGGTTAGGTTTGGAATTTGAAAACTAAAAGGGAGAGGGAAGATTGGGGAATGAGATGGAGTTACGGTGGGTGAGGGAGAAGAACAAAGGTTTGGAAATGGGGAGGTGTGGTGAAGCTTCGATGATGGGAGAAGGTGGGGAGGAGATAGAAGAAGGAGATGTAGAAGAAGGGGAGCACGAGAAAGTCTGGGAGGAACCCAGGTTAGGGCACGGGAAGAATGGGGAATGAAACATAGGAGAAAAAACAGAAGGAAAACATAGGGAAAACTCAACTAAGCCTGAAGCACGGTCGTGCTTCTCAGTATGTTTCGGGCTGGATTTCCAAAAATTCTTGGAAGTTGCCGGTGTTGGCTGGCACAGGAAGGGAGTGTTGGCTTAGATCCTGGGGCACGGCCATGGTAGGGAGCACGGATAGCCTGTGCGTTGTGCTGGAATCACAAACATTCTAGGGAAATACTCGTGTTAAGCAACACGAGGAGGCTGTGTTGGGTCTGGACCTGGGACACGGCCGTGGTAGGAGGCACGGCTTGCCTATACTTGGTGTTGGAGTCACTAAAATCTCTAAATTTTGGCCACATGGGTTACTCGTGTTTCATGCTGGAACTTCTATTTTCTCAAATTTTGCCTCTATTTTTTATCCTTTTGAATTCCTTTTTCATATCATTCTTTTATACACCTTTTAGCACATGGAAATCAACCTGAAAAGCATATGGAAACACTCTTAAACTCCTAACCTAAGAAATTAACTAAAATTGAAGACAAAAACAAAACCAAAAGTAATGAAACTAAGAAAAAGAAAATTGAAAAATTTTAAATGTGGGTTGCGTCCCACAAAGCGCTTGTTTAAAATCATTAGCTCGAATCCTTTTTGTAACATCCCTAATTTCGTTTCTTTTATTGATAAAAGTACATAAATATTTAATTAAGGAAATAAAATTTATTCGATAATATTTTAGATATCTAAGGAAATATAATCCTTAGAAATTCTTCACCTTATGTATATGCATAGAAAATGTTTCTAACATTAAGAGAACAAATAAAGAGGAAAAACCTAATAGGAAAAAAAATATAAATAACATACTAAAGAGATGCAAAATTCTTAGATAAGGAAGGTAAATTTTTAGAAACAAGTAAGGTCTTAAAATTTCAAGAACATTGGATTAGGGTAATTTTTCCTAATTCAAGAACTAGAGTTACTAAGTTTAAAATCTTTACCCATACATTGGGCTTTTATGTAACAACTCCATTTAAGTATCAATTTTTTTTTAAATACCATGAAGTTATTACCTCGTTACAACTTAACTCAAAATAACATTTATTTAATTTATACAATACAGAGTTCACATACATGTCATTAATCAAAACATACGTACAACATATCAAACACATAAAAATCTACATCTTATTTATTCTGGTTGACCAATTCCGGAGATACAGGCGCGAGTGGTTGCACCTTCACCGGGATCTAAGCCAACTCGACCACAAACATTTTGTTTGCTTCTAGGACCTGCCTAACATAAAGTACTCGATCCAACGTGCACTAAAAGCCAGAGCTATAGAAAAATCTGCATAACTAATTTTCTGAACATGATATGGAAATATAGTGAGAATTAAATCCCAGTAAGTTCAACAATAAATCATCATCAATATAGCTCATCACGTCATGTTCAGCTGTATAAACTACAGAAAATATCTTTGGTCACATGAATGCATTATATCTATGCACATAAGAATCATACAGTAATGATATGTATGACTGGATTAACTATTTTCATAATATCATATGATGGCCATAAACTTATTCTTATTTCAAGCTACCCCGATCAGGGTGAGTATCCTCTACTCTCCGGTACGGGCTTTTCTCGCTCCGTCCGACATGGCACACTTTCTCTTTCTTTTCTCATAATCATAATCATAACCGTTGGTAGGGCATCCCCTACTGGTGCACCACACAAATTTCTATGTGACCATGCTCATTTCTTTTCTTTTCACAATGATAGCCAAAAATATGCTTTCAATAACAAGTATGTTCATCAAAATATAACTATTGCCAAAAATCATTGGTAATCATGCCATGAACATAACCATTTCAAATATCACTTTATAAAATATTTCCATGTCAAAATTTTACACTTAAGATTGTAAGAAGTTCATACAATGGCAATGGCTATGGCTATACTAGTCATTTATTAAGATTCATCTTCTTTTTTAAATACTAATTTTATTTCTTTATTTTCTTGATGTAGGTTTTCATCCTATCTAACCTTCTCTTACTAATCAAAGCATAACTACCTCAATTTAACTCTGATGTAGGTGATATTGGTGTCAATTTCAAGATAAAACTATTATGTTGAACATTGTAGCGAAATATTAAGAAATCAAGGTGATATTACTCCCTAAATGTATAGGTTATTTCTTCTCGGATAGGTTCTGACCTCTACCTACTAATCGGACCATATCTACCTCTTATGGACTCCAACTTGAGTGAATCCAGTGGCTAAAAATCCATAACACACATATCTATAATTTGTATGTTAACCATTTATTTTAATGCCATACAGATAATTCCCAGAAATTAAAATACAGAAGCTATCCTAACATATTCTTCCCTGATGAACCATTTTCTGACTTTTGACTACTAATCAGCTCATATCTTCCTCATATAGACTCCAAATTGAATGATTCCAGTGGCTAAAAATCTGTGACACACATAGCTATAATTCTTATGTTAACCATTTATTTTAATTCCATAGAGATAATTCCCAGAAATTAAAATACAGAAGCTATCCTAACATATTCTTCCCTGATGAACCATTTTCTGACCTTTGACTACTAATCGGACCATATCTATCTCATATGGACTCCAAATGGACTGATTCCAGTGAATACCAATCCGTGATACATATGTCTTTAATTATTATGTTAACTATTTATTTTAATTCCCTACAGATAATTCCCAGAAATTAAAATACAGAAGCTATCCTAACATATTCTTCCTTGACGAACCATTTTCTGACCTTTACTTACTAAACGGACCATATCTACCTCATATGGACTCCAAATGGAATAATTCCAGTGGCTAAAAATCTGTAACACATATATCTTTAATTCTTATGTTAACAATTTATTTTAATTCCCTACATATAATTCCCATAAATTAAAACACAAAAGCTATCCTAACATATTCTTCCCTGATGAACCATTTTCTGACCATTGCTAACTAATTAGATCATAGCTACCTCATATGGACTCCAAATTGAATAATTCCAGTGGCTAAAAATCCGTGACACATATATCTTTAATTCTTATGTTAACCATTTATTTTAATTCCCTACATATAATTCCCAGCAATTAAAACACAGAAGCTATCCTAACATATTCTTCCCTGATGAACCATTTTCTGACCTTTGCTTACTAATCGGACCATATCTACCTCATATGAACTCCACATTGAATAATTCCAGTGGCTAAAAATCCGTGATACATATATCTTGAATTCTTATGTTAACCATTTATTTTAATTCCCTATAGATAATTCCCAGAAATTAAAACACAGAAGCTAGAAAGTTTGCCACCCATAGCCATACCTATGCAGAACTTTCTATACCAGTCTAAGTATTCAAACATACATCACATGCAAGATCAATATGTAACATGATATAGCAACATCATGACCAATCATCAAAGTTCTAAGATCAAAATCTCATATAAATATTATAAGTTTCAAAAGTTTTCTTCAAAAAGAAATATTGTTAAACTTACTTGGAGCACTTAGTCCCCTAGACTTCTCCTTCCTCTTTCTTCCTTTCTTCCTCTCCTTTCCTCACTCTACCTTGCTTCTATTTTTTCCTCTCCCTCACTTGGACGAAATTATAATGTTGTAAGGGTGAGTTTTCTTATATAGACCACCAAATAATTCACCTTTCATGATCATGGGTCTACCTTATCACAATTAGATTACACTTGGTTGAATTTTTGGAAAACAAACAACTTATGTTCTTGTCTTCCTCTTCCTTAGTCAAGATATGCATAGGAAAAGGAGATTTGTATTTTGAAAATTATGATAATATATTCTAAAGATATGGGACAAGGTCCCTTTGATTTAGGGATTCATTTCCATTTTCTTTTGTCTTAAACAAGTATGATAGGTTTGCCTTTTTAGGTGGTAAATTTCTAGCCCTTGAATCTCCATTATTTGGTTGATATTATTTGTGTGGGATAGGAATTTTTTTCCTAATGCCATGTATTATCATACCACTTGCTAAAATTATGAGTGTAGGATATAGATGTTTTTGTCCTAAAGCCTTCTATTATCATGCCACTTGCCAAAATTATGAATGTAGAATCACACCACTTGCTAAATTTTTGTCTTAATGTCATGTGACCTAATCTTTATTATTATTACATTATTATATCATCACCTAATTTATTTTATTTTTTTTTCCTCTTGGATTTGGGCTTATTCCTACCCATTTTCTTTGCTTTGGATAAAATTCTACCTTTCTTGGACGGCTTGGTCACATTTTCATAATTTTTGGGCTATTGGTCCAATTACTATATCCTAGTCCAAGTCTATGTTTTATTTCTTGCTTAGGTTATCCAATGGGCTTGCTTGAAACTTATGTGAAGTGGAAGAACTCTATATGAAGTGTCCATAGGTAAAAGCCCAATGTATGGGTAAAGATTTTAAACTTAGTAACTCTAGTTCTTGAATTAGGAAAAATTACCCTAATCCAATGTTCTTGAAATTTTAAGACCTTTACTTGTTTCTAAAAATTTAACTTCCTTATCCAAGAATTTTGCATCTCTTTAGTAAGTTATTTCTAATTGTTTTTCCTATTAGGTTTTCCCTCTTTATTTGTTCTCTTAATGTTAGAAACATTTTCTATGCATATACATAAGGTGAGGAATTTCTAAGGATTATAATTCCTTAGATATCTAAAATATTGTTTAATAAATTTTATTTCCTTAATTAAATATTTATGTACTTTCATCAATAAAAGAAACGAAATTAGGGATGTTACATTTTACCTATGGACACTTCATATAGAGTTTTCGCACTTCACATAAGTTTCTAGCAATCCCATTAGATAACCTAAGCAAGAAATAAAACATATATTTGGACTAGGATATAGTAATTGGACCAATAACCCAAAAATTATGAAAATGTGACCAAGCCCTCCAAGAAAGGTACAATTTAATGCAAAGCAAAGAAAATGGGTAGGAATAAGCCCAAATCCAAGAGGGAAAATAAAATAAAATAAATTAGGTGATAATATAATAATGTAATAATAATAAAGATTAGGTTACATGGCATTAAGACAAAAAATTAGCAAGTGGTGTGATTCTACATTCATAATTTTGGCAAGTGGCATGATAATACAAGGCTTTAGGACAAAAACATCTATATCCTACATTCATAATTTTAGCAAGTGGTATGATAATACATGGCATTACGATAAAACATTCCTATCCCACACAAATAATATCAACCAAATAATGGAGATTCAAGGGCTAGAAATTTGCCACCTAAAAAGGCAAACCTATCATACTTGTTTAAGACAAAAAAATAGAAATGAATCTCTAAATCAAAGGGACCTTGTCCCTTATCTTAAGAACATATCATCATAATTTTCAAAATACAAATCTCCTTTTCCTATGCATATCTTGACTAAGGAAGAGGAAGACAAGAACATAAGTTGTTTGTTTTCCAAAAATTCAACAAAGTGTATCCTAATTGTGATAAGGTAGACCCATGATCATGAAAGTTGTATTATTTGGTGGTTTATTTAAGCAAAACCCACCCCTACAACATTTTAATTTCGTCCAAGTGAGGAAGAGAGAGAAATAGAAGCAAGGTAGAGTGAGGAAAGGAGAGAAAGAGAGGAGAAGAAAGGAAGGAAGAAGAAGGAGAAGTTTAGAAGGCTAAGTACTCAAGGTAAGTTACCTTAATCTCCACTTGAATCCATTTTTCTTCTTCATCCTTGAGGTTCAAAAACTCACCCTCCTTCTCTTACCTAAGCTGCTAGAAAACCTAAGGGAAGGGAGGAATCTTGCTACTTCTTTCAAGAGGAAACAAGAAAACCGATTCTTTAAGTGAGTTAGGGAGATTCTTAGGTAGGTTTAACAATATTTCTTTTTGAAGAAAAATTTTGAAACTTATAATATTTATATGAGATTTTGATCTTAGAACATTGATGATTGGTCATGGATGTTGCTATATCATGTTACATATTGATCTTGCATGTGATGTATGTTTGAATACTTAGGTTGGTGTAGATAGTTCTGCATGGGTATGGCTATAGGTGGTAGAATATTAAGCTTCTGTGTGTTAATTTCTGGGAACCTTCTATAGGGAATCTAAACAAATGGTTAACATAAAAAATGTAGATTTATATCTCATGGATTTTTAGCCACTGGAATCATTCAATTTAGAGTTCATATGAGGTAGATATGGTCTGATTAGTAAATAAAGGTCAGACAATGGTTAATTAGGGAAGAATATGTTAGGATTGCTTCGGTGTTTTAATTTCTGGGAACAATCTATAAGGAATTAAAATAAATGGTTAACATATGAATTATAGATATATGTGTCATGGATTTTTAACCATTGGAATCATTCAATTTAGAGGTCATATGAGGTAGATATGTTCCGATTAGTAAACAAAGGTCAGAAAATGGTTAATCAGGGAAGAATATGTTAGGATAGCTTCGTTGTTTTAATTTATGGGAACATTATATAAGGAATTAAAGTAAATGGTTAACATATGAATTATATATTTATGTATCACGGATTTGTAACCACTGGAATCACTTAATTTGGAATTCTTATGTGGGAGATGAAGTCAGATTAGTAAGTAAAGGTTAGAACCTACCCGAGAAGAAATAATGTTGAATTTAAGGGAGTAATAACACTAAGATTTATTACTATTTTGATGATATGATTAAAATAATAGTTTTAGATAATTGTCGTATCTTTCTATAGACACCAAGATCACCTCAATCAGAGTTAAAATGAGGGAGTTATGCTCTGATTAGTGAGCAAAGGTCATAGAACATGGCCAGGCCGTGTTCTGGGTGCTTTAAGCATGGGTTAGCCGTGTTCGGGGCTGTTTTTGAGTATATTTGAAGCATTTTTAAAGCATGGCCGTGTCCTGAAACATGGCAAGACCGTGTTGGAAGCTGGTGAAGCCTATTTGCAACATTTTTCTACCCTAGATGAACCTCTTTAACTATAGGGTAATAGTAGAAATCAAATTGGAGAAAAATGCTCTATAAAGTTGTAAGAACATGTGTTAGAAATGATATAAATAAGAAGAAATTGACTGAAGGCCAAGCATAAAGAAAATGAAGAGATGAAATTAATATTTAAAAAAAAAGACGAATCTTATAAATGAAAATAATAAATGACTAGTGTATGCCATAGCCATTGCCATTGTATGAACTTCTTACCATCTTAAGTGTGAAATTCTGACATGGAAATATTTTATAAAGTGATATTTGAAATGGTTAGGTTCATGGCATGATTACCAATGATTTATGGTAATAGTTATATTTTGATGAACATACTTGTTATTGAAAGCATATTTTTGGCTATCATTGTGAAAAGGAAAAGAAATGAGCACGGTCACATGGCAATCCGTGTAGTGCACCAGTAGAGGACGCCCTACCAACGATTATGATCATGTTAATGAGAAAAGAAAGAGAAAGTGGGCCATGTCGGACAGAGCAAAAAAAACCCGTACGAGAGAGTAGAAAATACTCACCTTGACCGAGGTAGCTTGATATGAGAATAAATTGATAGTCATCATATGATATTCTGAAAATAGTTAATCCTATCATACATATCATTACTGTATGATTCTTATGTGCATAGATATAATGCCAAAGATATTTTCTGTAGTTTATACAGCTGAACATGACATGATGAACTATATTGATGGTAAATTATGATTTATTGTTGAACCTACTGGGATTTAATTCTCACTATATTTCCATATCATGTTCAGAAGAATAATTATGCAGATTTTCTCTATGACACTTATTATTTTCGTACGTTGGATCGAGGTGCCCTACCTTGGGCAACTACCAGTTATATCAGATGTATCTGTTGTAGATGTGACTGAGATTCCGGTGGAGGTGCCACCCACACCAGTGTCCCCGGAAGTAGTCGACATAGATGATTAGAGCTAATATGTATCTTTGTACAAATGTTTGTAAAATAATGGTGTGTATGGAAACTCAGTATTGTATCACTGTTAATAACAATTATGCTTGGTTAAAGTGATTATTATTACAAGTGGTTAGAATTAAAGTAGTAATAACTTCATGGAATTTTACAAATATAAAAAAAAATTGTTACATTTACATAAATGGAGTGGTTACACTTTTCATTCTTTTGCTTAAGGAGGTTTTAAGAAAGTTTGAATAACTTTCTTTTTCATCCATTGCCTCTTATTATGGTGCTTGAGGCTTTGCCTAATAGCATTCAAGGATCCTTTTGGCTTATTCCTTTCTTTCTTAGCTCTATTGAGGTTGAGAGGAGGTAGCTTAGGTTCTACTTTTGGAGCTTGGATTGCCCCCTCAACAGCCTGTTTTTCTTCCCCATATTTAACATAAACACAAGAACTTTTCACAGAGAATAACTCAAGTGGGTTAAAAGGAGAAAAATTCATGATATTATCATTCATATTAGGTTTAGGTAAGCCAATCATACAACAAGATTCACTTAGAGATGGAGAGTTTATCATATTAGCTAAATTAAACTCCACTTTCTCATCCCTTACATTCAAAGAAAGCTTTATGTCTTTTACATTAATGTTTGCACTAGCTGTGGGTAAGAACGTCCTTCTAAGAATGATGAGGATTTTATCATCTTCCTCAATCTCTAAAATGAAAAAATCAATCGGTATGAAAAATTTACCCACCTTTAGAGGAACATCCTCTAATATACCTATCGGATGCTTTATGTATCGATCAGCCAAATAAAGAAAAAGAGTGGTAGGCCTCTGATAACTGCAACTTATTGCAGTTTTCATGAGCTTTTGGAGTATGTTTACTGCACTGTTTTGATACATTGAGCACTCTTATTCCTGGACTTAATTAAATGGAATGACTCCCTTGGATATAATATCACCCATCTCGTTTGCTGCTGCAGTTTTGTAAACATATGTGGCAATTATGGTAGCAACACAAGTGATATTGAGTGAGCTGCCCCTTTTTCTCTTATATGTGGAACTGATTCTGCTGCTATGGCGTAGGTAGCAGAGGAGCAGAGCTGCGCAGCAGGTGTAGCACCCACCTAGCAGGAGAAAGCAGCAACCAACTGACATTGCAAGCTGCTGGTTGGGCTGATGCAGAAAGGCCTCCACTACTGAAAGTGGAAGGAAAAAGCTAACACAAGGACGCTGACTACAGAGCAGGTGGAATGTCAGCAAAAGTCAGCCAGCTGACTGGGACCGCAAGGCTGAACCATGAAAAGAGACAGAGGGGGAGACGAGAAGATATGCACGAGAGAGGGGGTGTAGAGAAAAAAGAGAAGCCACAGACTGCATAGGAGGGCACTGGAGTATCGGATAGTGGCAAATTTTCCAGATTTCCATTTTTATTCTTGTTGTGTTTTCCTCCGTCTTTATCAATAACTGCCTTTATATCTTCATACAAATCGCTTGGGATGCATACCAGTGATTTTGGAAAATCTATAATAAGTGTAACCATGAGGCTTGGCTAGTTTCCAGCTAGGGTTGCATAAGGGTTGTAATGAACTTGAGCACACTTTTAATATAACACATTTCGCTGTAGCATTGTTTTTACATTCAACTGTGTTTATATTTTAAATTCCCCTGATAATGGAAGTTAATGGAGGTAGACTGAGGCCAATATTCACCCAGGAGGGGAATGGAGGCTGGAAAAATAGTTTGAATATATGGGGACAGCCAATATAGGAATATATGGTCCCCCATCACCCCAGCAGTGGAGCTTTATGCACAACTCGAGGGAAAAGACTGATGCAGGAATGCAGGTCTGAACCTCAGAATTGCAAGGAATGGAAGTCTGGGAAGACTCCATTCAAGAATAAACTGGGCACCTAGGACAATTGCTGTAGTAATTCCTGGAGAAAATATGAGTGCAACAGTTCATGGCAACCCTAGACCACCCAATACCATTTTCTTTACACCCTAGCACTCCTCACCTTAGTTATAGTTGCATTTGATTGATCTACCCTTATTTTACCTTGTGAACCATTTTATTTTTTGCTACAGCATTTCACACAGCAGAACTCGATATAATAGTTTTAGTTCACTCCTCGTGGGATGATACTCACTCATCACTTTATTACTTGGTCACGACACGTGCACTTGCGTTCGGACACTGTATTCATCTTTGCATGAAATACCAACAAGTTTTTGGCACCATTGCCAGGGATTGTCAACTTAAAAATTGTTCTTAGTTACTTGACTGTGTGAAGTGTTTCTAGTTATATCTATTATTCCCTCTGGTGTTTTGTTGAACAGGTAACGCAGTGGATCACCCGGGCTGACAGAGAACTTCTGCCTCTAGATCCAGAAATAAAAAGAACGCTTTTGAGAAGAAAAAGAGGAAGTTAGGACCTCAGCAGCAGCTAGGAATGGCTAATCAGAATGGTGCAGACAACATGGACGATAGAGATAGGGTCTTAAATGCTTATGTTCAACCAAACCTGAATGGGTTGAACCCAAGTATTGTGAGACCAGAGATCGAGGCTTTACACTTGGAGCTCAAGCCAGTAATGTTTCAGATGTTGTAGACTGCAGGCCAGTTCAGTGGAATGCCTACAGAGGACCCTCATCTTCACTTAAGAGTATTCATGGAAGTCACGGATGCTTTCAAAATGAATGGGGTAACAGAAGAAGTGCTCAGGCTAAAGTTGTTCCCTTACTCATTAAGAGATCGAGCAAGAGCGTGGCTGAACTCTCTGCCACCCGACTCTATCGCTAACTGGAGCGATTTGGCTGAGAAATTTCTGCTGAAATATTTCCCGCCGACTAAGTATGCCAGATTGAGAAATGACATCACCTCTTTCCAGCAGTTGGAAGGTGAATCATTATATGAGACCTGGGAGAGGTATAAAGAGCTTTTACGGAGATGCCCTCATCATGGAATCCCTTACTGCATTCAGATGGAGACCTTTTACAATGGCCTTAATGCTCAAACCCGCACTATAGTGGATGCAGCAGCAAATGGGGTACTACTGTTCAAAACATATAATGAGGCATATGAGCTGCTCAAAAGAATGACTAGTAACAACTATCAGTGGTCTATGGATAGAGTTTCCACCGACAAAAAAATGGCAGGCATACATGAAGTGAGTGAAGTTACTTCTCTCACAGCTCAGCTAGCTTCATTAGTTAATGTCTTAAAAAGTCAGCAAGTGAACCGCCCTCAAGCAGCCAATGCAGTCCAGGAGATTGGACCATCTTGTGTATTGTGCAATGGACCACATCTATTTGAAACTTTTCCCTCAAACCCAGAATCAGTGTGCTACGTGGGAAATATGAATCGCAATAACAATATCTACTCTAACACGTATAACCCAGGATGGAGGCAGTAACCCTATTTTTCTTGGAGCAACTATGGTACTGGACAAGGGAGCAACTCTGCTCCACAAAGACCATAGGCTCCCCCTGGCTTCCATCAGCAAAGACAGCAACATCACGAAGCCACCACTTCACTGGAATCCCTGATGAAAGAATAAATGGCAAGGAATGATGCTCTAATCTAGAGTCAAGCAGCCTCATTACAGAATCTGGAAACTCAAGTGGGACAGCTTGCCAATGAACTAAAAACCAGACCTCTAGGGACACTTCCTAGCAATACTAAAGTCCTTGGGAGAGAGGGAAAAGAGCACTGCAAAGCTATAGCTCTGAGAAGTGGGAATGTGGTGGAGGCACCAAAAAGCAAGCGAACAGGACCAGAAAGACTCCACTGTACCCCCGGAGACAAGGAAAGACAAGCAAAAGCAAGAGGAGGAGGTAAGCGAAGAAGCAACCATTTCTAGAGAAAATGCTGCAGCTATGCCACAGTAAAATTCAGCAACTTTGCCGCAGCAAAGCATGCAGCAAACCAAGCTACCTCCCCTTTTCCCTCAGAGATTCCAGAAATAGCAGAATGACCAGCAGTTTAGAAGGTTCCTAGATGTCCTAAAACAACTGCACATTAACATTCCTCTGGTAGAAGCACTAGAGCAGATGCCTAACTATGTAAAGTTTATGAAGGACATCCTGACCAAGAAGCGAAGATTTAGCGAGTTTGAAACCGTTGCTCTCACAAGGGAATGCAGTGTTATGCTGCAGAATAAGCTGCCACCCAAACTTAAGGATCCAGGCAGTTTCACCATACGTTGTTCTTTTGGGAACCAGTATTTTGGCAAGGCACTTTGTGATTTAAAAGCAAGCATCAACCTCATGTCAATGGCCATATTTAAAATGCTAGGAATTGGAGAAGCAAGACCTACCACAGTCTCCCTGCAACTTACAGACAAATGCATAGCTCATCCAGCAGGAAAGATCAAGGATGTACTGGTTAAGGTGGACAAGTTCATCTTCCCTGTAGACTTTATAATACTGGACTATAAAGCTGATGTAGAGGTACCAATTATTTTGGGCAGACCATTCCTAGCAACTGGCAGGACATTAATTGATGTACAGAAAGGAGAATTAACCACGAGAGTCTAGGAAGAGCAGGTTACATTCAATGTACTCCAAACCATGATGTTTGCTAGTGAAGAAGATGAATGTGCAGTTGTGTCTATGATAAACACATTAGCATCAGAGCAGCTAGAAAAATGTTGCAAGGGCTCACCACCAGTACATGGACAGACAACTCAGATTCAAAAGGAGAAGATGAGAAAGAATGGGCCTGGATTGATGTCAGTCATGGCATTAGGAACCAGGAGCCAAGGAAGGAGCCATTATACGTGACCCCACCAGAATCAAGGCTACTAAAAGCATCAGTGGAGGAACCACCAGTCTTGGAAATGAAGCCTCTGCCAGCACACCTCAAGTATGCATATTTAAGAGAAATAACCACTCTTCCTGTGGTTATCTCAGCATTATTGACAGAGGAACAAGAGGAGAAATTGGTCCTGACATTGAAGAAATTCAGGACGGCTATTGGTTGGACACTTGCTAATATTAAGGGAATTAGCCCCTCATTTTACATGCACAAGATCCTTTTGGAGAGTAATGAAATAGGGTCCATAGAACCCCAACGGAGGCTCAACCCAATAATGAAGAAGGTGGTAAAGAAGGAGATAATTAAGTGGCTAGATGCTGGAATTATCTACCCTATATCAGACAGCTCCTGGGTGAGTCCAGTCTAATGTGTTCCTAAAAAAGAGGGCATGACTGTGGTGGAAAACAAAAATAATGAGCTTATCCCCACCAAGGTTGTGACTGGTTGGAGGATTTGCATAGATTATCAGAAAATGAACAAGAGTACCAGGAAAGATCACTTTCCCCTGCCATTCATTGATCAAATGTTGGATAGACTTGTGGAAAGAGAGTATTATTGCTTCTTGGATGGGTATTCAGGGTACAACCAGATTGCTATAGCACCGAAAGATCAACATAAGACCACATTCACATGTCCTTATGGTACCTTTGCATTTCGAAGAATGCCATTCAGGCTGTGCAATGCTCCAGCAACGTTCCAGTAATGCATGATTGCAATTTTTACAGAAATGGCTGAACAGTTTGTGGAAACTTTCATGGATGACTTCTCAGTTTTTGGGGATTCCTTTGACCTATGTTTAGGAAACCTTGCTAAAGTCTTATAGCGGTGTGAGGAAACAAACTTGGTGCTAAACTAGGAGAAGTGTCAGTTTATGGTAAAAGAGGGAATTGTACTGGGGCATAAAGTTTCTCAAAGAGGACTTGAGGTTGACAAGGCCAAGGTGGAAATCATAGAGAAGCTACCTCCTCCCACCTCTGTCAAGGGCATCCGAAGATTCCTGGGTCATGCAGGATTTTATAGGAGGTTTATTAAAAACTTATCTAAGGTTGCTAAACCTTTATGCAGTTTGCTCGAGAAGGACATAACTTTCTATTTTGATGAAAGTTGCATGACAACATTTTGTGACCTCAAGAAGAAATTGAGTACAGGCCCAGTTATCGTGGCACTAGACTGGACCTCTCCATTCGAGCTAATGTGTGATGCCAGTGAAGCAGCATTGGGAGCTATTCTCGGATAGTGTAGGAACAAGCTTTTTCACTCTATATATTATGCCACCAAAACACTGCAGGGTGCCCAACTGAACTACACAGTGATAGAAAAGGAGTTTCTTGCAGTAGTTTTTGCATTTGAAAAGTTTAGATCATATCTGGTAGGAGCAAAGGTGATAGTGCACATAGACCATTCTACCATCAAACATCTGATTAAGAAAAAGGACTCCAAGCCCAGACTCATTCGGTGGGTGCTTTTGCTTCAGGAATTCGACCTGGAGATCAGGGATAGAAAGGGAACTAAAAATCAAGTGGCAGACCATCTCTCCAAACTGGAAGGGGATAGCTCAGGAGAAAATGAAATTAACGAGAGGTTCCCATATGAACAACTCTACCTCCTGTCCCAAGATAGTGTGCTATGGTATGCAGACTATGTAAATTACCTTGTGAGTGGACTGCTCCTACCAGACTTGACGTTACAACAGAAGAAAAAATTTCTGCATGAGGTGAACTCATATTACTGGGATGAACCATACCTTTACAAGAACTGTGCTGATCAGATGATAAGGAGATGCATACCCAGCAAAGAGATGGAGCAAATCTTACAGCAATGTCATGCTTCTCCTTATGAAGGTCATTTTGGAGGAGTTAGAACTGCAAACAAGGTACTGCAAGCCGGGTTCTACTGGCCCTCTTTATTCAAGGACTCCCACTCTTTTGCAAAGCAATGTGACCAATGCCAGAGGACAGGGAATATATCTAGAAGACATGAAATGCCACTGAACAACATCTTAGAGGTGGAATTATTTGATGTATGGGGAATAGATTTCATGGGACCATTTCCCTCGAGTTTTGGCAACCAATACATCCTAGTAGCCGTTGACTATGTTTCAAAATGGTTGGAAGCCAGTGCATCTCAGACTAATGAAGCCAGAGTGGTGACTAGGTTTTTGAAGAGAAACATTTTTACAAGGTTTAGAACCCCTAGGGCCATCATCAGCGATGGAGGGACCCATTTCTGCAATAGGCAGTTCAAAGCACTCCTAACTAAATACAGAGTAATGTACAAGGTGGCAACACCCTATCACCCACAAACGAGTGGGCAGGCTGAAGTTTCCAATTGAGAGATCAAGAGAATCTTGGAGAAAACAGTAGGCCCTACGAGGAAGGATCGGTCCTCGAGGTTGGATGATGCATTATGGGCATATAGAATAGCTTACAAGACACCACTGGGCATGTCCCCATACAAGTTGGTAT
Organism: Gleditsia sinensis; assembly: GCA_037074535.1. Lineage (NCBI taxonomy): Eukaryota > Viridiplantae > Streptophyta > Magnoliopsida > Fabales > Fabaceae > Gleditsia > Gleditsia sinensis. Next base: position 25,003,880 of record CM073466.1, read on the forward strand.
TTGGGAAGGCTTGTCATCTACCAGTAGAGTTAGAGCATCGAGCATATTGGGTAGTGAAAAATTTAAACCTGAATCTGGAAGCTGCTGGTGAGAAAATGATGCTGCAGCTAAATGAGCTGGATGAATTCTGAGGGCAGGCTTATGAGAATGCCAAACTGTATAAGGAGAAAGCAAATCAATGGCATGACAAGAAGATATAACCAAGGAACTTCAAAGTAGGACAGAAAGTGCTGCTATATAATTCCAGGCTGACCTTGTTTCCTGGGAAATTAAAATCTCGTTGGTCTGGTCCTTTTCGTATTAGCAAGGTTTTCCCTTTCGGAACTGTAGAATTGGAAGAAGAAAAGGAAGGAAGGACATTCAGGGTTAATGGACAAAGGGTCAAGCACTATCTGGGAGGTGATGTGGATAGACAGCACATCTCAACCCATATGTAAGAGGACTGAGCAAGGAGAAAGTCAAGCTGTTGACTCTAAAACAAGCGCTCATGGAAGGCAACCCATGTTTAAATTTGTTGATGATTAATTTGATAGTTTTTAGATAGTTTAAATCATGAATCTAATAGCATTTGTGTTTGTTACGCAGGATGGAAAGCATAAAAGTTTGCAAAACTAGTTTTTGTTTTGCTGCAGCAAAACTGTATGAAAGATAGTCCCTGCCTTACTATAGCAGGATTAAGAACAAGCCACCTCTACTGCAGCAAAATCATAAGCAACCCAGTTTTTGCTGCAAAAGTTGCTGCAGCAAATGCGTTACAAAAAAAAATATTTTGGCAAAAGCAAAAGAGGGCGGGAAAAACTAGCAGAAGCCCATAAGTCACAAAACCACGTCCCTTCCCCTCATTAAACCCCTGCAACTTCGTCAGTCCTTTCACCTCCCCAGATCCCTCTCATTCTTACAACCCCTGAAGTCACCAGAACCCCGACCCACCTTCATCCCAGAGACCTTTACATCCACACTTCCACAACCAACCATGCCGCAAATCAAGACAGTGGCTCGCAAGGCCAACAAAATGAAAAAATTCAATTAGAATAAGAACGAACAGAGGTACGAGGAGGAAACTTCTCGAAGGAATTTTTGTGCAGAGAAAGGTTTCACCTTCTCCACCACCGAAGATTTGGGACTACCACTTTACGTTGCAACTGTGGTCAAATAGAGGGGATGGGAAAATTTTGCCAGTCACCCACAAGCTCCCATTATCCTTCTGGTAAGGGAGTTCTACGCTAACTTCTCGATAGACAATGAGAAGTGGGTGAGAGTTAGGGAGACTAGGGTTTAGTTCGACCAAGTCTCCATTAACAAGGCCTATAATCTGCGAGATGAGGAAGACCAGTACGACGAATATCTAAGGGATTTGACGGACCTAGACGGGGACGGAATGCTCACCCGGGTATGCCTTCCAGGCACCACTTGGGACAAATCCCCACAAGGCTCCATCACCATCAATCGAGTCTCTCTGGTACCTACAGCAAAGGTATGGTACCACTTCCTTAAGACACACTTGCTACCTTCCACCCATGGGTAGACAGTGAGCAGCGATAGAGTAGCCATGGTTGACGCACTCATATCCGGCAAACCACTCAACGTTGGCCGAATCATCAGTGGCCAAATTGAAGTATGCGCCAATCGGAAAAAGGGAAGCTTACTTTTCCTTTCCCTCATCACTATTTTGTGCAAGAATCATGGAGTTCCAGTCTCCATTGATGAAGAAACATTAAAGGACACCAGCCTCATCACTGCCATCACCATTGCCCGGATTGTCCAAGAAAAAGCTGTCCCAAACCCACCAGTTGCCTCCCAAGGTCCCCCACAATCTGCTGGACCCTTTACTTCTTCCTCTGCCACCCAGCCAGCTGACAAGACCCTGTAGTTCATCCTCCATCAACAAGCTACCATTCTCAAGCAGTAAGCTGTGCTTTTGCAACATCAGCAAACGTTTTGGCGTTATGAGCAGAAAAGGGATTTTGCCCTCCACACCACCCTTGAATAAAACTATAAACAATTTTTCCCATTTTCGGAGTTTCCCATTGACTTACTCCATACCACCTTTGAGGAGGCAGGCCCAGTACTTGAGCCGCAGACAGAAAAGCACAAGGAGTCTGAAGGCTCCTCCACCAACAAGGAGCCCCACCCAGAACCCTAATAGACACCTGTGGGAACTGAGTCCTCTGATGATGATGAGCCCATTGCAAAATGGGCAGCACTGATGCGCAAAGGGAAGGCCCCACAACAATCAACACAGCGCAAGAGTGGGCTCAGAAGCTCTTCAAGGTCTTCTGGGGGTCAATGCCCCTAGGGTGCTGCAACATCCCTACTAGCACCCTCAGGAAGTTCCCTTATCTCCTATTCCTTCTCTGTTGCATTTGGAATTCCTTTGCCTCTGCTTCTATTTTTGGGTGTCTTCTGTGTTTTTGGCCATTTCATCAACAGTGAGGACACTGCTCATCCTTAAGTTTGGGGGTGTCATATAATGTTTTGCTGTAATGCTTGCTGTGGCATCTACTGGAGAATTATCTTATTATTATCTTAGTTATTCCTGTAGTGTTTGCTGAAGCAAATGTTGACCTTGTTTTTTTTGTTTATTGTGTGTTCCTGTTTATTCGTGCTTTAGTTTGTTTGTGCCTCTGCCTGACTGTGTCATTGAAGACCATACTATAACTTGCTGTTGTCCGTTTCACTACCTAAAAAACACAAGAGAGAAACACAGGGAGATAAGCCTTCATATTTCATATCCTGCTATAGTTCTTGGATTCTCCATGAGGAGGGTTGGAAATTGCACTAAAAACCAGAATAGGAGACCTACACCCTTGCCCAATCACACACAGAACCTTCTTCTAATGAGCACAGAATATGGGCAGTTTTTGCAAGAGAAAATTGGTAATTGGACTTAAAATTTTTAGCGCCAATATTGAGAGTCTTCTGTGAAATTAGGAAAGAGGCATAAGTTATTTGTCAGAAAGGCTTAAGTTTGGGGGGGAAGTAGAAAATAAAGAGAGAAATGTGGACACTCCAATGCCTCTGTAGTTCCTTAGTAACGAGGGGTATGCATGAGCCCCATGTGTGCCTTTGCGTAAAACAGTGACATAGAGTATGAGTGGGATGCTACTAAAGGGTGATAAAGCTGAGTAATCGGGTGTCCTCATCAACACATATTAGCATTCGCATCAAAAGGCACTAATGACCTCTGCTAAAATAATATCTGTATATGCAAAAAAAAAGAGAGAGAGAATGGAAATCCGTAACTACCCCCTATATGTGTTGCCCTGACTGTGCCTATGTTGAAATATGCCAACTCATCCTAAGGAAGGAAGCTTGATATATTAGCATAAAAATCTTAGGAACTCTGGCTGATATTGACCCAAGAGACTCTTGGGGAAATTGCCCATATCACACACACACAACTTTAAGTAGGGTTTTGGTTAAGATTCGGAAGAAGGCTTATGGTGTTTCTTATAGGGAACAATCCTGAGAGTTAAGAGCTATCAGCAGGACTATCTGGAATTAGGCAGGAGAGAAAAGATCTAAAATTAATTGAAAAAAGGTGTGGTGAACAGAATAAATTGCTTGGGGATAAGCAATCCTTTAAGTTTGGGGGGATTTGATAACTGCAACTTATTGCAGTTTTTATGAGCTTTCGATGTTTACTACACTATTTTGATACATTGAGTACTCTTATTCTTGGACTTAATTAAATGGAATGACTCCCTTGGATATAATATCACCCATCTCGTTTGCTGCAGCAGTTTTGTAAACATATGTGGCAATTATGGGAGCAACACAAGTGATATTTGAATGAGCTACCCCTTTTTGTCTTACATGTGGAACTGATTCTGCTGCTATGGCGCAGGTAGCAGAGGAGCATGGCTGCGTAGCAGGTGCAGCACCCACCTAGTAGGAGAAAGTAGCAACCAACTGACATTGCAAGCTACTGGTTGGGCTGATGCAGAAAGGCCTCCACTACTGAAAGTGGAGGGAAAAAGCTGACACAAGGACGCTGATTGCAGAGCAGGGGGAATGTCAGCAAAAGCCAGCCAGCTAACTGGGACCACATGGCTGAACCACAAAAAGAGACAAAGGGGGAGACGAGAAGATATGCACGAGAGAGGGGGTGTAGAGAAAAAAGAGAAGCCACAGACTGCATAGGAGGGCACTGGAGCACCAAATAGTGGCAATTTTTCTAGATTTCCATTTTTATTCTTATTGTGTTTCCCTCCGTCTTTATTAATAACTGCCTTTGTATCTTCATACAAATCGCTTGGGATGCATACCAGTGATTTTGGAAAATCTATAATCAGTGTAACCATGAGGCTTGGCTAGTTTCCAGCTAGGGTTGCATAAGGGTTGTAATGAACTTGAGCACACTTTTAGTATAACACATTTCGCTGCAGCATTGTTTTTACATTCAACTGTGTTTATATTTTAAATGCCCTTGATAATGGAAGTTAATGGAGGTAGACTGAGGCCAATATTCACCCGAAGGGGAATGGAGGCTGGAAAAATAGTTTGAATATATGGGGACAGCCAATATAGGAATATATGGTCCCCCATCACCCTAGCAGTGGAGCTTTATGCATAACTCGAGGGTGAAAACTGATGTAGGAATGCAGGTCTGAACCTCAGAATTGCAAGGAATGGAAGTCTGGGAAGACTCCATTCAAGACTAAACTGGGCACCTTGGACAATTACTGTAGCAATTTCTGGAGCAAATATGAGTGCAACAGTTCATGGCAACCCTGAGCAACCCTAGACCACCCAATACCATTTTCTTTACACCCTAGCACTCCTCACCTTAGTTATAGTTGCATTTGATTGATCTACCCTTATTTTACCTTGTGAACCATTTTATTTTTTGCTATAGCATTTCACACAGTAGAACTCGATATAATAGTTTTAGTTCACTCGTCGTGGGACGATACTCACTCATCACTTTATTACTTGGTCACGACACGTGCACTTTCGTTCGGACACTGTATTCATCTTTGCATGAAATACCAACAGCCTTAATTCGCCCATTTGAAGCTTCTTACAGACTGATAGAGGCATAAGGCTCACACTTGCTCCAAGGTCACATAAGGCTTTATTAATCTTCATTTCTCATATAGAGCAAGAAATGGAAAATCTTTCGGGATCCTTAAACTTTTGTGGTAGCTTATTCTGAATTAATGCACTGGATCCCTCTGTTAGTGTCACAACAACATGTTCTTCAATTTTTCTCTTATTTGCGAGGATTTCTTTCAGAAACTTTGCATAAGATGGCATTTGGGAGATGGCTTATAGGAAAGGGATATTAATGTTCAATTTCTTTAGAACATCCAAAAACCTTCCATACTGCTTCTCTAATTTAGCCTTGACCAATATTTGAGGAAAAGGGATTGGTGGCTTATAAGGTGCAGGAGCAATATATTTGAGCTCTTTTTCTTCCTTTTCCCCTTCTTTAAATTCCTCCTCTCTTCTCTGTTCTGGTTTAGCCTGAGGTTCATCTTTCTTTAACTCCATACTTCCTTCAGGTTCAGCCAACTGTTTACCGCTCCTCAAGGTAATAGCATTGCAATGCTCTCTAAGGTTCTTAGTTTGGCCTGAAAGTCTACAAAAGTTCCTATTTGAAAGGATTTCTTGCTGTTCAATCTGAGTTTCCAACATCTTACCATGAGTAGCAAGCAAGTCAACCATGAAAGCTAAATCTTTTATATCCTTATTCATTAAGTGATTCTAGGCTCTGAACTCATCATTTTGTTTCATTTGAGTAGTAATGAAATTTTCCATCAGAGCCTCCAGATTTGAATTTGGCTATGCAATAGGATTGAATGGCCTTTGATTCTGAAATCTAGGAGGTTGCCTAAAAATATTCCAAGGTTGATTCACATTAGGCTTGTATGAGAGATTTGGGTGATTTCTCCAACCTAGATTGTAGGTTTTGTTGTAGGGATTGTTTCTCTGGTTATTAGTCATAAAGTTCACTTGTTCACAATCCAGAGATGTAGAATTTCCAAGTTGAAATTCATTGGCTACATGACCAACACATCCACAGATCTCAAATGTAGAAGATGAAGAAGAACTAATAGCATAGATGCTCAATTTATCTAACTTTTGAAACAATGCATTAACCTTAGAAGTGAGATGATTAAACACATCTACTTCATATATACCTATTGGTTTCCTTGGTTATGTCTCACTAGACCATGAGTAATGATTATGAGCCATATCTTCAATCAGCTCAAATGCCTCATCAACTGTTTTATTGATAACTGCTCCTCTTATTACAACATCCACACACATGTGGGTGTTATATGCTATTCCATTGTAGAATGTATGGACTATGAGCCACTTCTCCAACCCATGTTGTGGGCATATTCTGAGGAGTTCCTTAAATTTCTCCTAAGCTTTATACAAAGACTTACCATCTTTTTGAGCAAAAGTAGTTATTTGATTTCTAAGATGTGCTGTCTTACTTGGTGGGAAATACTTGGCCAAGAAAGCTTGAGAAAGTTACTACCAAGTAGTGATAGACCCTAGTGGATGAGAATTCAACCATGCATGGGCCTTGTCACGTAGAGAGAATGGGAACTATCTCAGTCTAATGGCATCAGATGATACTCCATTCAACTTCAATATGTCACAATACTCCAGAAACACTGATAGATGGAGATTGGGGTCTTCAGTTGGTGACCCTCTAAATTAATTTTGCTGAACCATTTGCAAAAGAGAAGACTTTATCTCAAAGTTATTGGCCTCAATAATAGATCTAACTATGCTTGTGTTCAAGTCATGCATATCCGAGGCAGTGAAATCCTTTAGAGATCGATTGTCTCGATCCGCCATTGGAGCTGGTGCAGGATTTTGTTGCTTTTCTCTTCGTCTCCTTCATAAGGTGTGTTCAATATTTGGGTCAAATTCAGTGAAAAATTCACGGTCTCTTCACATAAAATAGCAGCACAACTATAAAGGAAGAAAAGAGACAAAAATAAACAAGGTAAAATATGCAGAAAAAAGTAAAAGAAAAAGGATCTAGTTTAGATATTTCATAAAATATATAATATTAACCCTATTGTTCCTCGAAAACTGTGCCAAAAACTTTTTATTTTATGTTTTACTAGTTAACCGCAAGTGCACAGTGTAGCTGTAACTAGTTCGGCGAGTACGTGTCGTATCCCAAGAAACCAAAGATCAATTACTAGAGTTATACAAAATATGCTATCTAAACTAATGAAATTCGATAAAGAGTATGTCACAATTAAGCAAATAAATAATTCAATTAACAAAAGCCTAGGGTTAATGTTTACCACACTTATGATATTCAACATTCAATATGTAGTTCTAATTGCAATTATCTAGGTAATTGGGGATGGTTTAGCCTTAATTAACTAATAAACTCTTTCAAGCATTACTAATTGTACCTAGGTTATTCCAATTGCCTACTTTCGTAATTCTTAGCTCAATCTAAGTCCATGAAGTTCTATGCTAACCATGGAATTAAATTAATCGGTTTTTTGTGCCTACTAATTGATTCAATTCCTAGAGAACCTTAAACTACTCTTATGATTAAGATATCCCTAATTAACTATTAAGTTCTGGTATTAACTTTCACCTTTCAGTTCATTGGTTAATAATCTAAGACGTGATAAAGATTGGCTAGACATTCATCAACTCATATAATAGTCAATCCTAGTTAACTATAAATAATCTCAATTAGGGTTCCAACAATTCCTATTAATAATGTATCATCATATCATAAGTGGGTTTACTGAAACCCTAGATTAATATCTACTCACACATAATGGAAAGAAAAATCATCATCAAATTCATTAAATAAATCATAAGTGTTCAATACAAACTAAGAGAAAAGAGTAGAAGAGATGAGTGTAAGGATAGAAAGAAAAAATTTGGATTGTAGAATGTAGAGAATAAGAGATACAAACTTGAATCAATCTTAAATATATTCTAAGAACATAAATTAAATAATGATTCTAATAAAAACCTAGTTTAATAGTGTATCCTAAGCCTAAAATTGAGTAAAAAAACATCTCAATATGTCTGGATATCTTTCTCTACATTTCCCCATGTATATCTATCCATTTGGCTATTCAAAACCCTAAAAAATACTGAGTGTACGGACATGAAGCATGGTCGTGCTTCTTGACTCAGCTTGGCCATGCTTCAGGTTAGAAATATGGGAATTTCTCCTCTTCTTGCATAGAGCATGGCCTGGCTGTGCTTCATGCAACACCAAGCAGGGCCTGGCCATGTTTGGGGTTGCAAAGCTTATATTTTTCCAATTTCTTCTGGGCTTGCTCCTTACTTCTTCTTCAACATGTTCCAAGTCCATATCACTCTTCACATGAGTGTTTTCCCTTGTTTCTTATCCTATTTTGCTCAACTACAAACATAAAACAAACCAAAGCAATATCCAAAGCAAGCAAAACCAAATAGAACAAGAAACAAGGAAATAATCACAAGTTTACTATGAAATAAAGGATGAGATATAGCAATAAAATACACAAATTTCCCTTTTATCACTCAAAACAAAACCCTTTCATGCTGAAGATAACTTAAAGATGAACGTACATTTTAAACATTTAAGTAAATATGTAAAACTCAATGCACATTCTAGCAAGATAGCATCAGGATAAATCTAGCTTAGAAAAACCACAAGATAAAATAGAATATTAGAAAGCTATATATAAGAAAACTTGTTAGTAAGCAAAATAAAAGAGCAAGGGAGAGAAATGCAAACACGATAGTTTATCTTGGTTCAGCTCAACCACTGAGCCTACATCCATTCCCCAAGCTACAACTTGAGATTTTCCATAATTGCCATAAGTTTACTATAGGCACTTGTGAGACACTACAACATCCTCAGGTCCACCAAGTTGGTAATTAGTGCCCCGTTTGGTATAGCAAAATGGAAAAAGGAATGGCATATGTGTTGGTGTTGCAAAGATGAATGCAATGTCAGAATGCAAGTGCACGTGTCGTGACCAAGTAATAAAGTGATGAGTGAGTATCGTCCCACGAGGAGTGAACTAAAACTATTATAGCGAATTCTACTGTGCGAAATGCTGTAGCAGAAATAAGATGGTTCTCAAGATTAAATAAAGGTAGAGAAACTAAATATAACTATAACTAAGATGAGGGGTACTAAGGAGTAAAAGAAAATGATATTAGGTGGTCTAGGGTTGCTTTAAGGTTGTCAAGAACTACTGCACTCATATTTGCTCTAGGGATTGCTACAACAATTTTTCTAAGTGCCAAGTTCAGTCTTGAATGGAGTCTTTCCAAAATTCCATTCCTTGCAATTCTGAGGTTCAGACACACATTCCTGCATCAATCTGTACCCCTGAATTGTGCATGAAGCTCTAACTATTGAGCTAATGGGGTAACCATATATCCCTATATTGGCTAAACCCCATACATTCAACTCTTTTTCCAGCTTCCATTACCCTTCCAAGTGAATATTGGCCTTAATCATCCTCCATTAAACTTCCGTTATCAGGGGAAATTAAAATATACACACAGTTGAATGTTACAACAATGCTACAGCAAATCGTTGTTACTAAAAATATGCATGAGTTCATTACAACCCTTCTACAACCCTAGCTGAAAACTAGCCTAGCCTCATAGCTACACTGGTTACAGATATCCCAAAAGTACTGGTATGCATCCCAAGTGATACAAATAACAATAAAACACAAATGCAATTTGTTGCTAAAATAGTAGAAATCACAATAGGGATCAATGAAATTCTAGAATCGTAGATTATCCTGTGCTCTAATACTTCACCATGCGGTGTCAGTGCACCCTGGGCTGAGGTTTTTTTTCTCTCTTGTATTTTTCTTCTTCCTCCCTGTAGTATCTCCTCTGGTGCCTCTGCTTTTTGCCCTTTTTATAGTCAGGCCTTGTGGTCTCAGTAAAGTGGCCTGGTTTCTGCTGACATTCTCCCTGCTCTGCAGCTAGCATCTTTGCGTGCAGCCTTTTTCTCCACTTTTTGTAGTGGAGGCTGTTCTGCATCAACCCAACCAGTAGCCTATAGTGTTAGTTGGTTGCTGTTTTCTCCTGCTAGGTGGTAAATGCACCTGCTACACAGCTCTGCTCCCCTGTCACCTGCGCCATATCAAACAAAATCAGTACCTCATATCAAAAGGGGCCAGCTCAATCAATATCACTCGGGTTGCTGTCATAATTGCCACATATGCTTACTAAATTGCTACAGCAAACAAGGTGGATGATATTATATCTAAGGGAGTCATCCCATTCAATTAAATCCGGGAATAATAGTGCTTAATACATCAAAACAGCACAGTAAACACACTCGGAAAGCACATAAAAACTGCAATAAATTGCAGTTATCAAATCCCCCCAAACTTAAAGAGTTGCTTATCCCCAAGTAATTTGTTCTATTCACCACACCACTTTCAATTAATTCCAGTCATTCTTACCTAATTCCATATAGTCCTACTGATAGCTCTCAACTCTCAATATTGTTTCCATATAAGGAACACCACAAGCCTTCTTCCCAATCTCAACCAAAACCTTCTTTAAATTTGTGTGGGTGATATGGACAGTTTCCCCAAGAGCCACTTGGGTCAATATCAGCCAGAGTTCCTAAGATTTTTATGCTAATATATCGAGCTTCCTTCTTTAAGATAAGTTGGCATACTTCATAGGCACAGCCAGGGCAACAAATATGGGGGTAGCTCATTGATTTCCTTTCTCTCTTCTTCTACTTCTTGTTTTTTTATAACATAGATATTATTCTAGTAGAGGTCATTAGTGCCTTTTGACACGAATGCCAACATGTAAGGTGCAGGCACCCGGTTACTCAGCCTTATCACCCTTAAGTAGCATCTCACTCATACTTTATGTCCTTGTTTTACGCAAGGGTACATATGGGGTTCATGCATACCCCTGGTTACTAAGGAACTACAGAGGCATTGGAGTGTCCAAATTTCTCTCTTTTACTCCACTTTCCCCCAAACTTAAGCCTTTCTGACAATAGGCTTATGCCTCTTTCCTAATTTCGCAGAAGACTCTTAATATTAGCTCTAAAAATTTTAAGTCCAATTTCTAAAAAAAATCACCAAATTTCTCTTAACAAACTACCCATGTTCCTGTGCTCATTAGAAGAAGGTTTTGTGTGTGATTGGGTAAGGGTGTAGGTCTCCTATTCTATTTTTTTGTGAAATTCCCAACCCTCCTCATGGAGTATCCCAAAACTACAGCAGGTTATGAAATGTGCAGACTCCTCTCTCTCTACATTCCCCTTCTCTTTTTTTTTTAAATATATCTAGAACAAATAGTAAAATAGACAACAGCAAGTAATAGTACAGTCTTATCCAACACAGTCATGCAGAAGCACAACCAAAGCACGAATAAACAGAAACACAAATAAACAGAAATAAGCCTAACATATGCTTTAACAAACACTACAGCAATAACTAAATCAATTCTCCAGCAGATGCCACAATAAATATTTAAAACACTATATCACACACCCCCCCCCCCCAAACTTAATGATGAGCAGTGTCCCCACTGCTGAGTATATTGCCAAAATCACAAGAGACACCAAACAAAAATAGGAGCAGAGCCAAAGAATTTCTAAACGCAGCAGACAGGGAATATGAGATAAGGGAACTTCCTGTGGGTGCTTGCTGGGATGTTGCAGCACCTTAGGGGCATTGACCCCCAGAAGACCTTGAGGAGCTTCGGAGTCCACTCCTTCGCTGTGTTGATCTTTGCAGGCTCTGGAGTTTGTCCTTCCCCTTCTTGATGGTAGCTACCCTCTTTGCTAGAGGCTCATCATCTCCCGAAGACTCCATGGTCTCATGAGGCTGTGGTAGGACATGCTGGTGCTCCTGGCTGCGGGAGGAGTTTTGAGACTCCTAGCCCCCTTCAGGATGAGGCTTTGGGGGTTTTCTGCTCTTCCTCAGTCGTGTAGTACAGTATTTCAGAGGGTAAGTCTGGGAAAGGGAAGAATTGCCAAAAACTTTTCTCCAGTGTTCTTTGGAGGGCAATGTCCTTCTCCTGTTGATACTGCCAGAAGGTATGCTGGTTCTTGAGGAGTACAGATTACTGCCTCAAGAGTGTGCTTTGCTGCTGCAGTGAGAGTTTTAAAGTCTAGTATGCTGGTTGAGGGGCCGAAGTGGATGCTGCTTGTTGGGCTGGAGGTGCTTGTTGTAACATCCCATAATTTTTAGATATTTTCCTTAAAAATTCTTCACCTTACATATATTCGTGGAAATGTTCTAATATTAATGGAATAGGTAAAGAAAGAAAACATAAGAGAAAATATTAGAAATAACATACTAAAAAGATGCAAAATTCTTGGATGAGGAAGATAAATTTTTAGAAACAAATAAATGTCATAAAATTTCAAGAACATTGGATTAGGGTAATTTTTCCTAATTCAAGAACTAGAGTTACTAAGTTTAAAATCTTTACCTATACATTGGGCTTTTACCTATGGACACTTCATATAGAGTTTTTCCACTTCAAATAAGTTTCTAGCAAGCCCATTGGATAACCTAAGCAAGAAATAAAACATAGACTTGGACTAGGATATAGTAATTGGACCAATAGCCCAAAAATTATGAAAATGTGACCAAGCCCTCCAAGAAAGGTAGAATTTCATCCAAAGCAAAGAAAATGGGTAGGAATAAGCCCAAACCCAAGAGGAAAAATAAAATAAAATAAATTAGGTGATGATATAATAATGTAATAATAATAAAGATTAGGTTACATGGAATTAAGACAAAAATTTAGCAAGAGGTATGATAATACATGGTATTAGGACAAAATATTCCTATCCCACACAAATAATATCAACCAAATAATGGAGATTCAAGGGCTACAAATTTTCCACCTAAAAAGGCAAACCTATCATACTTGTTTAAGACAAAAGAAAATGGAAATGAATCCCTAAATCAAAGGGACCTTGTCCCTTATCTTAAGAACATATCATCATAATTTTTAAAATACAAATCTCCTTTTCCTATGCATATCTTGACTAAGGAAGAGGAAAACAAGAACAAAAGTTTTTTGTTTTCCAAAAATTCAATAAAGTGTATCCTAATTGGGATAAGGTAGACCCATGATCATGAAAGTTGAATTATTTGGTGGTCTATATAAGAAAAAGCCACCCTTACAACATTAGAATTTCGTCCAAGTGAGGGAGAGGAAAAATAGAAGCAAGGTAGAATGAGGAAAGGAGAGGAAGAAAGGAAGAAACAGGAAGGAGAAGTATATGGGACTAAGTGCTCCAGGTAAGTTTAACAATATTTCTTTTTGAAGAAAACTTTTGAAACTTATAATATTTATATGAGATTTTGATCTTCGAACTTTGATGATTGGTCATGGATGTTGCTATATCATGTTACATATTGATCTTGCATGTGATGTATGTTTGAATACTTAGGTTGGTGTAAATAGTTTTGCATGGGTATTGCTATGGTTGGCAGAATTTAAAGTTTCGGTGTTTTAATTTCTGGGAACAATCTATAAGGAATTAAAATAAATGGTTAACATAAGCATTATAGCTATGTGTGTCACGGATTTTTAGCCACTGGAATCATTAAATTTAGAGTTCATATGAGGTAGATATGTTCCGCTTAGTAAACAAAGGTCAGAAACTAGTTAATCAGGGAAGAATATGTTAGGATAGGTTTGGTGTTTTAGTTTCTGGGAAAATTCTATAAGGAATTAAAATAAATGGTTAACATAATAATTATAGCTATGTGTGTCATGGATTTGTAGCCACTAGAATCATTCAATTTGGAGTCCATATGTGGTAGATAAGGTCCGATTAGTAAGCAATGGTCAGAAAATGGTTCATCAAGGAAGAATATGTTAGGATAGCTTATGTGTTTTAATTTCTGTGAATTATCTGTAGGAAATTAAAATGAATGGTTAACATAAGAATTAAATATATATGTGTCACGGATTTGTAGCCACTAGAATCATTCAATTTGGAGTCCATATGAGGTAGATATGGGCTGATTAGTAGTCAAAGGTCAGAAAATGGTTCATCAAGGAAGAATATGTTAGGACAGCTTCTGTATTTTAATTTCTGGGCATTATTTGTATGGAATTAAAATAAATGGTTAACATAAGAATTATAGCTACGTATGTCATGGACTTTTAGCCACTGGAATCATTCAATTTGGAGTCCATATGAGGAAGATATGAGCTTATTAGTAGTCAAAGGTCAGAAAATGGTTCATCAGGGAAGAATATGTTAGGACAGCTTCTGTATTTTAATTTCTGGAAATTATTTGTATGGAATTAAAATAAATGGTTAACATAATAATTATACTGACATGTGTCATGGATTTTTAGCCACTGGAATCATTCAATTTGGAGTCCATATGAGGAAGATATGAGCTTATTAGTAGTCAAAGGTCAGAAAATAGTTAATCAGGGAAGAATATGTTAGGACAGCTTCTGTATTTTAATTTTTTGGAATTATCTATATGGAATTAAAATAAATGGTTAACATAAGAATTATTGATATGTGTGTCACGGATTGTTAGCCACTAGAATCACTCAAGTTAGAGTCCATATGAGGTAGATATGGTCCGATTAGTAGGTAGAGGTCAGAACCTATATGAGAAGAAATAACCTATACATTTAGGTAGTAATATCACCTTGATTTCTTAATATTTTGCTACAATGTTCAACATAATAGTTTTAGATAATTGTTTTATCTTGAAATTGACACCAGGATTACCTACATCAGAGTTAAATGGAGGGAGTTATGCTCTGATTAGTAAGAGAATGTTAGATAGGATAAAAACCTGCATCAAGAAAATAAACAAATAAAATTAGTATTTAAAAAAGAAGATGAATCTTAATAAATGACTAGTATAGCCATAGCCATTGCCATTGTATGAACTTCTTACAATCTTAAGTGTGAAATTTTGACATGGAAATATTTTATAAAGTGATATTTGAAATGGTTATGTTCATGGCATGATTACCAATGATTTTTGGTAATAATTATATTTTGATGAACATACTTGTTAATGAAAGCATATTTTTGGCTATCATTATGAAAAGAAAAGAAATGAGCACGGTCACATGGCAATCCGTGTGGTGCACCAGTAGGGGACGCCCTACCAACAGTTATGATCATGTTAATGAGAAAAGAAAGAGAAAGTGGGCCATGTCGGACGGAGCGAGAAAAGCCCGTACCAGAGAGTAGAGGATACTCACCCTGACCGGGGTAGCTTGAAATAAGAATAAGTTGATGGCCATCTTATGATATTCTAAAACTAGTTAATCATGTCATACATATCATTATTGTATGATTCTTATGTGCATAGATGTAATGCATTCATGTGACCAAAGATATTTTTTGTAGTTTATACAGCTGAACATGACGTGATGAGCTATATTGATGATGATTTATTGTTGAACTTACTGGGATTTAATTCTCACTATATTTCCATATCATGTTCAGAAAATTAGTTATGAAGGTTTTCTATAGCTCTGGCTTTTAGTGCACATTGGATCGAATTACTTTATGTTGGGCAGATCTCAGAATCAAATAAGATGTTTGTGGTCGAGTTGGCTCAGATCCCGGTGAAGTTGCAACCACCCGCACCTGTATCTCCGGAATTGGTCAACCAAAATAAACAAGATGTAAATATCTATGTGTTTGATATGTTGCATGTACGTTTTGATTAATGACGTGTATGTGAACTCAATATTGTATAATAATAAAGAAAAAAAAGGGTTGTTACATAATTAGTATCAGAGGAGGTCAATCCTAGATGGCCAGTGGTTGGTTGGTTATCTGAATCGATCTTATAGTATCTTGAGTATGTTATGGTAGTGTTGTGTAGGGGATCAGTGATTTCATATAGGTAGGAAATTACTAGTGTTTCCTATCTATATGTCGAGGTGGTGTTATGACTGCTGTTAAATTTTTTTAAACTAACTATTAGGCTTGATCACCTAAATAGCAACATAACTTTATTTTTGCCCCAGTAGGAAATGGCACCACCAAGGAGGAATCCGGCAAACATTGCGGAGGAAACCCTACACAACCTTGCCACAGCAATTCGAGAATTTGATATTGATTTACTCCTTAGAACCCAACTAGTATTTATATCCCTATATAGAATGATATCGATCGAATTTTAAAAAAAAATTTAGTTACAAGACTTGTTAGACAAGGTATTTAAATACCCCAGTACTTTTATTCGTAGTGGTCTAGTTCTATCTGTGAAAAAGAAAGATGGATCACTATGACTATGCATAGATTATAGACAGTTGAATAAGGTGACAATGTAGAATAGAAACCCATTAGCTCATATAGATTACCTGTTTGACCAGTTATAAGGTGTTCAATATTTTTCCACAAACAGATTTGGGATATGAGTAACATTAATTAAGGATAAGAGAAGAGGATGTAGGACTTATTATGGGCATTATGAGTTCTTGGTGATGCATTTAAATTTACAAATATTTTAGCTGCATTCATAGATTTAATGAATAGTAATTAGGTCATCCCTCGATCAATTTGTTATTATATATATTGATGATATACTAGAATATTTCAAAAGTTCAGAGGATCATAAGCAACATTCAAAGATAGTTTTACCAACTCTAAAGGAGTATGGTTGGTAAATATGGTATCCAAGTAGACTCTAAGAAAGTAAAAGTAGTACAATAATAGCTACGTTTTACTACATTTAAAGATGAAGATCCAAATCCAATTTACGCTTCCTATGGTTATCTATCGTCCATTCTATTTGAGTCATAGTTGGATCAGGTACATGAACATAGGCTTGTAAAGCATCAATCAACTCTTCAGCATTTGAAGCCGAGATGAGAATTCGTCGTGCTGAGTGTGGGATAAACCTTTGTTCCATAGCTTGATCTAGAAAAGAAAACAGACCATTAAAGAAGTGATTAACATTTAACAAACCTATCGATTTGTGATACATATTCAGTTGTGCCCAAGAGACTATTTGGAAAATCTCCTCTAAAGTACCAAAACCACCTGGTAAGGCAATGAATGTGTCAGTATTGCTCATCATTCTAGCCATGCGTTCATGCATGGAAGCTACCCTATATTCTTCCCCAATTGTTTTCCCTATGTTGCTGGATGTAGCTAGAGCAGTAGGAATAATACCTAGAACTTGGCATCCCCCAACATGTGCAGCTGTAGCCACACATCCCATTAACCCATAGTTACCTCCACCATACACTAAATAAATTTTTCTCCTAGCCAGCACCATACCCAGATTTTGTGCTTCTTTAACATACTCCTCATCTTTTCCAGGACTGGAACCACAAAAGACACAGATATTTCGAAACTGACGGAATGCGGTTCCCTCCATAATTTCTATCAACTTAATTTTGAGTATAGACAAAGATACTAATGTAAGTATTTATAGAACTCAGAGAAGGGCATATTTATAATAGCTATGCGAATAGGCCGCGTATTATTAGAACAACTATGTGAGTGATTGGTGGATATCAGCTAAATTAAAGGTAAAAAATTTTTTTTAAAAATGACGGCAAGCATGTATATGTACAATAGTTATGACTGTGACCCATATTTAGCACATAAAGAGAATAAGGTTAGGATATTACCAGGAAATTTTCTTTCTCTCGTTGTCCTTGATGAAGGAGTGATGTCTTGAGGCATGTAGGGAAGTTGTATATGATAGGCGTCATTGTAAAAAAAAATGAAGATGTAAACCAAATAATTAGTGAAGAGGGACATTTTTCTTGTTTTCTTAATGTTTTTGCCAGTAGACTATCGGTATTATGAAATCGACTAGCTATTATGAGAAATTTTAATTTGAACTGGTTATCTTATAGTTGATTGATGACATCTATTTAGAAGCAATTAACTGCATCCAACCAGTTAACTACATATTCTTTGATTTTCACAGACTTTTATAAGCTCATAAATGTTTCTTTTTCCATGTGATATCTTTCCACCGAATACCAACAGATTTAAAGTAGATTTTGACACATATATTCAAAATTTGTGGCCACTGATTTTTGTTGAAATCGTAGATAGATTTTGTTTACAGATTTTCAAGAATTACGGCCATCGATTTTAATATTTTTCAATGCTTTGTCCAAATTTTTGACTTTCGTTTTTGGCGCCATTCTCTATTATGCTTTTCGTCTATTTCATTGCATTCTCCCTCATTAACGGTTGGCATTAAATGCATGGTTATTTTCCCACATTGCAATGAAAGATAATTTCTTTTCTTTGAAACTCGGTTATTATGGTGTCTAAGTTGTTAGTAGGTTAAAGTAATGAAAAGTTTGAAAAGAATGGACGGATGATGGTCTTATGGTGTTTTGACGAATGTAATCAAGAGAACTAGTGGTGTTGAAGTTCGTAGGATTTAAGTTAGTCTTTGAACTCTTAATTTGGAAATATAGAGAATATTCTGAGAACCATGTCCGAAAATAATGTAAGTGATCAAGATATTTGTGTTAAAGGATTATATCATGCTAAATTGAGTCTAGTATCTAGGATGTGAATTATGTTGGAATTGAGAATTCTTGTATGAGTAATTGTTAGGAAAAATTTTCTTGAAATGATTGGGTGAATTAAATGGGATTGACATAAACTAGAATGAGGTGCTTTTGGATATGATAGAAGAAATAATTGAAATTTTTGACAATGAGTTTAATGGTGTTAATAAGCTTGTATAGAATTACTGTGATGAAGTAAGATAGAATTATTAGACATGTGTCAATGGTACACGTTATTAAAGGTTTGAAGGATTTATTGCTACGTATGTTTAACATACTGATTAAAGGATTTGAGGAAAAAAATAGATGATAGATTAAGATGATGATATTCAGGGGATGATGTTGATATATAAAAAAAATGACTCGATAGAAATTTGGAATAAGAAAAGATAGTTACCCAATATGAAGGTGAATATGTTCTTTTATATGTGTGTTGTTTTCAAATATAGACCCATAGATATATCCATGCGAGCTAGAGGATATAAATTGAAGAACTTATGAGTGAAAGAAATCCTTATAGTTAAGTTATATGGAAAAATCACTCAAGTGAATAGCCATATTAAAAAATAAAGATGTTATATAGAAAAGATATTCCTAATTATTTAGGTAATAAGGTTGGTAACTCTGAATAATACCTTAATTTCATTCCCTACAAGTGGTAGGATGGACTGAAATTCGGCGACCGAATTTCTTAAGGGGGGAAGAATGTAACATCCCGTAATTTTTAGATATTTTCCTTATAAATTCTTCACCTTACATATATTCGTAGAAATGTTCTAATATTAATGGGATAGGTAAAGAAAGAAAACATAAGAGAAAATATTAGAAATAACATACTAAAGAGATGCAAAATTCTTAGATGAGGAAAGATAAATTTTTAGAAACAAGTAAAGGTCATAAAATTTCAAGAACATTCGATTAGGGTAATTTTTCCTAATTCAAGAACTAGAGTTACTAAGTTTAAAATCTTTACCTATACATTGGGCTTTTACCTATGGACACTTCATATAGAGTTTTTCCACTTCAAATAAGTTTCTAGCAAGCCCATTGGATAACCTAAGCATGAAATAAAACATAGACTTGGACTAGGATATAGTAATTGGACCAATAGCCCAAAAATTATGAAAATGTGACCAAGCCCTCCAAGAAAGGTAGAATTTTATCCAAAGCAAAAAAATGGGTAGGAATAAGCCCATAATGGTTAGGAATAAGTCCAAATCCAAGAGGAAAAATAAAATAAAATAAATTAGGTGATGATATAATAATGTAATAATAATAAAGATTAGGTTACATGGCATTAAGACAAAAATTTAGCAAGTGGTATGATAATACATGGTATTAGGACAAAACATTCCTATTCCACACAAATAATATCAACCAAATAATGGAGATTCAAGGGTTACAAATTTTCCACCTAAAAAGGCAAACCTATCATACTTGTTTAAGACAAAAGAAAATGGAAATGAATCCCTAAATCAAAGGGACCTTGTCTCTTATCTTAAGAACATATCATCATAATTTTCAAAATACAAATCTCCTTTTCCTATGCATATCTTGACTAAGGAAGAGGAAGACAAGAGCATAAGTTGTTTGTTTTCAAAAAATTCAACAAAGTGTATCCTAATTGTGATAAGGTAGACCCATGATCATGAAAGGTGGTCTATATAAGAAAAACCCACCCTTACAACATTAGAATTTCGTCCAAGTGAGGGAGAGGAAAAATAGAAGCATGGTAGAGTGAGGAAAGGAGAGGAAGAAAGGAACAAAGAGAAAGGAGAAGTCTAGGGGACTAAGTGCTCCAAGTAAGTTTAACAATATTTCTTTTTGAAGAAAACTTTTGAAACTTATAATATTTATATGAGATTTTGATCTTCGAACTTTGATGATTGGTCATGGTTGTTGCTATATCATGTTACATATTGATCTTGCATGTGATGTATGTTTGAATACTTAGGTTGGTGTAGATAGTTCTGCATGGGTATGGCTATGGTTGGCAGAATTTTAAGCATCAGTGTTTTAATTTCTGGGAACAATATATAAGGAATTAAAATACATGGTTAGCATAAGAATTCTAGCTATGTGTGTCACGGAGTTTTAGCCACTGGAATCATTAAATTTAGAGTTCATATGAGGTTGATATGTTCCGATTAGTAAACAAAGGTCAGAAAATGGTTAATCAAGGAAGAATATGTTAGGATAGGTTCGGTGTTTTAGTTTCTGGGAAACTTCTATAAGGAATTAAAATAAATGGTTAACATAAGAATTATAGCTATGTGTGTCATGGATTTGTAGACACTGGAATCATTCAATTTGGAGTCCATATGTGGTAGATATGTTTCGATTAGTAAGCAAAGGTCAGAAAATGGTTCATCAAGGAAGAATATGTTAGGATAACTTCTGTGTTTTAATTTCTAGGAATTATCTGTAGGAAATTAAAATAAATGGTTAACATAAGAATTAAAGATATATGTGTCACAAATTTTTAGCCATTGGCATCATTCAATTTGGAGTCCATATGAGGTAGATATGGGTCAATTAGTAGTCAAAGGTCAGAAAATGGTTCATCAGGGAAGAATATGTTAGGACAGCTTTTGTATTTTAATTTTTGAGAATTATTTGTATGGAATTAAAATACATGGTTAACATAAGAATTATAGCTACGTGTGGCATGGATTTTGAGCCACTGGAATCATTCAATTTGGCATCCATATGAGGAAGATATGAGCTTATTAGTAGTCAAAGGTCAAAAAATGGTTCATCAGGGAAGAATATGTTAGGACAGCTTCTGTATTTTAATTTCTGGAAATTATTTGTATGGAAATAAAATAATTGGTTAAGATAAGAATTATAGCTACGTTTTTTTATGGATTTTTAGACACTGGAATCATTCAATTTGGAGTCCATATGAAGAAGATATGAGCTTATTAGTAGTCAAAGGTCGGAAAATGGTTAATCAGGGAAGAATATGTTGGCACAGCTTTTGTATTTTAATTTTTTGGAATTATCTGTATGAAATTAAAATAAATAGCTAACATAAGAATTATAGATATGTGTGTCACGGATTTTTAGCCACTGGCATCACTCCATTTGGAGTCCATATGAGGTAGATATGGTCCGATTAGTAGGTAGAGGTCAAAACCTATCCTAGAAGAAATAACCTATACATTTAGGGAGTAATATCACCTTGATTTCTTAATATTTCGCTACAATGTTCAACATAATAGTTTTAGATAATTGTTTTATCTTGAAATTGACACCAAGATCACCTACATCAGAGTTAAATTGAGGGAGTTATGCTCTGATTAGTAAGAGAAGGTTAGATAGAATGAAAACCTGCATCAAGAAAATAAAGAAATAAAATTAGTATTTAAAAAAGAAGATGAATCTTAATAAATGACTAGTAGCCATAGCCATTGCCATTGTATGAACTTCTTACCATCTTAAGTGTGAAATTTTGACATGAAAATATTTTATAAAGTGATATTTGAAATGGTTATGTTCATGGCATGATTACCAATGATTTTTGGTAATAATTATATTTTGATGAACATACTTGTTATTGAAAGCATATTTTTGGCTATCATTGTGAAAAGAAAAGAAATGATGGTGGAACCTTGTTCAGAAAATTATATTGATAATGATTTATTGTTGAACTTACTGGGATTTAATTCTCACTATATTTCCATATCATGTTCAGAAAATTAGTTATGCAGATTTTCTATAGCTCTGGCTTTTAGTGCACATTGGATCGAGTTACTTTATGTTGGGTAGATCTCAGAATCAAATAAGATGTTTGTGGTCGAGTTGACTCAGATCCCGGTGAAGGTGCAACCACCCGCACCTGTGTCTCCGGAATTGGTCAACCAAAATAAACAAGATGTAAATATCTATGTGTTTGATATGTTGCATGTACGTTTTGATTAATGACGTGTATGTGAACTCAATATTGTATAATAATAAAGAAAAAAAAAGGGTTGTTACACTTGTGGGGCATCTGGTGGGTCTAGAGCAGCTTTCTCATGGACAATCCGGGCAATGGTGATGCTGTTAGTGGGGCTGCTCCCCTTGAGTGCCTCCTCGTCATTTGAGATTGGCACTCGACTATTCTGGCATAACAGAGTGATGAGGGAAGGGAAGAGTAAGCTTTCCTTTCTCCGGTTGGCACATACTTCGATTTGTCCACTGATAACTTTGACCACATTAATAGGCTGACCAGAGATGATAGCATCGACCATTGCTACCCTGTCCTTACTCAACATTTGCCCGTGTGTGGAGGGCAAAAGGCGAGTTTTGAAAAAGTGGTACCACACCTTCACTGCAGGTACCAGAGAGACTCGATTGATGATGGTGGAACATTATGGGGATTTGTCCCAGGTGGTGCCTGGAATGCACACCCAGGTGAGCATTGCGTCCTAGTCTTGGTCCTTCAGAGCCTCTAGATATTCTTCGCACTAGTCTTCCTCATCTGGCATATTATAAGCCTTGTTAATGGAGGCTTGGTCGGACCGAACCATATTCTCCCTGACTCTCACCCGCTTCTCATTGCTAGAGGGATAAGGGCTGCTTGCGGGTGACTGGCAAACTTTTCCCATCCCCTCTGCTTGACCACAGTTGCAACGTACATTGGTAGTCCCAAATCTTCCATTGGGGTGAAGGTGAAACCTTTCTCTGTGAAGAAACTTCGCAGCAAAATCTCTTTATCGTGTCTCTGCTTGGTTTCCTTGGAGGTGAATTTCTTCACCTTGCTCGCCTTCCTTGCCACTGTCTTAATCCTCGGCATTGTTGGTTGTGGGGGTTAGGAAGTGTAGGTCTCTGGTACGAAGGTGGCTCTGGTAATTGCAGGGGTTGAGAGAACGAGAGTGGTCTTGGAAGGTGAAGGGGTTGAGGGAGTTGCATAGGTGTAATAAGGGGGGGTAGGAACGTGAGTTCATGACTTATGGCCTTCTGCCAATTTTCCCGCCCTCTTTTTTGCTTTTGACAACTCTCTCTTTCTCTATCTTTTTTTTTCATATATATATAGCAGAGGGGAACTCCCTTATTTAGGGCTGAACGCATTTGCTGCAGCAACTTTTGCAGCAAAAACTGGCTTGCCTATGATTTTGCTGCAGCAGAGGTGGCTTTCTCATAATCTTGCTACAGCAAAGCAAAGACTATCTTTCACACAGTTTTGCTACAGCAAAGCAAGAACTGGTCCTGCAAACTGCTATGTTTCCTAACCTGTGTAACAAACACAAATGCTATTATATTCACGAATTAAGCTATCTAAAAACTGTTAAATTAATCAACAACAAATTTAAACATGGGTTGCCTCCCATGTGCGCTTGTTTTAGAGTCAACAGCCTGACTTTTTCCCTGTTCATCCCTCTTGCAGATGAATTGAGGTGTGTTGTCTATCCACATCACTTCCCAGATAGTGCTTGACTCTTTGTCCATTAACCCTGATTGTCCTTCCTTCCTTTTCTTATTCCAATTCAATAGTTCCAAAAGGGAAAACCTTGCTAATGCGAAAGGGATCAGACCAACAAGATTTCAATTTCCCAGGAAACAAGGTCAGCCTGGAATTAAACAGCAGTACTCTTTGTCCTACTTCGAAGTTCCTTAGTTGTATCTTCTTGTCATGCCATTGTTTTGCCTTCTCCTTATATAGTTTGCCATTCTCATAAGCCTGACCACGGAATTCATCCAGTTCATTTAGCTGCAGCATCCTTTTCTCACCAGCAGCTTCCAGATTCAGGTTTAGCTTCTTTACTGCCCAATATGCCCGATGCTCTAGTTCTACTGGTAGATGACAAGCCTTCCCGAACACCAACTTGTATGGTGACATGCCCAGTGGTGTTTTATAAGTTGTTCTATAGGCCCATAATGCATCATCCAACCTCGAGGACCAATCCTTCCTCGTGGGGCCTACTATTTTCTCTAGGATTCTCTTAATCTCTTTGTTGAAGACTTCAGCTTGCCCACTCATCTGTGGGTGATAGGGTGTTGCCACCTTGTGCCTTACTCCATATTTAGTTAGTAGTGTTCTGAACTGCCTATTGCAGAAATGGGTCCCTCCATCGCTGTTGATGGCTCTGGGGGTTCCAAACCTTGTAAAGATATTTCTCTTCAAAAATCTGGTCACCACCCTTGCCTCATTAGTTTGAGAAGCACTAGCTTCCACCCATTTTGAAACATAGTCTACGGTTACTAGGATGTATTGATTCCCAAAACTTGAAGGGAATGGGCCCATGAAATCTATTCCCCACACAACAAATAATTCAACCTCTAGGATGTTGTTCAATGGCATTTCGTGTCTTCTAGATATATTCCCTATCCTCTGGCACCGGTCGCATTGCATCACGAAGGAGTGGGAGTCCTTGAATAGAGAAGGTCAGTAGAACCCAGCATGTAGTACCTTGTTCGCAGTCCTTACTCCTCCAAAGTGGCCTCCATAAGGGAAGCATGGCATTGCTATAAAATTTGCTCCATCTCTTCGCTGGAGATGCATCTTCTTATCATCTGATCAGTGCACTGCTTGAACAGGTACGGTTCATCCCAGTAATATGAGTTCACCTCATGCAGAAATTTCTTCTTCTGTTGTAACGTCAAGTCTGGTGGGAGCATGCCACTTACCAGGTAATTTACATAATCAGCATACCATGGCACACCATCTTGGGACAGGAGGTAGAGTTGTTCATCTAGGAATCTCTCGTTAATTTCATTTTCTCCTGAGCTGTCCCCTTCTAGTCTGGAGAGATGGTCTGCCACTTGATTTTCAGTTCCCTTTCTATCCCTGATCTCCAGGTCGAATTCCTGAAGCAAGAACACCCACCAAATGAGTCTGGGCTTGGAATCCTTTTTTTTAACCATGTGTTTGATGGCAGAATGGTCTGTGTGCACTATCACTTTTGCTCATACCAGATATGGTCTGAATTTTTCAAACGCAAAAATTATTGCAAGCAATTCCTTCTCTGTCACTGTGTAGTTCAGTTGGGCCCCTTGCAGTGTTTTGCTTGCATAATATATAGAATGAAACAGCTTGTTCCTATGCTGCCCGAGGACAGCTCCCATTGTTGCTTCACTAGCATCACACATTAGCTCAAATGGAGAGGTCCAGTCTGGTGCCACGATAACTGGGGCTGTACTCAATTTCTTCTTGAGATCACAGAATGCTGTTACGCAGCTTTCATCAAAACAAAAAGTTATGTCCTTCTCTAGCAAACTGCATAGAGGTTTGGCAATCTTGGAGAAATCCTTAATGAACCTCCTATAAAATCCTGCATGGCCAAGGAAGCTTTGAATGCCCTTGACAGAGGTGGGAGGAGGCAGCTTCTCTATGATTTCCACCTTGGCCTTGTCAACCTCTAGTCCTTTCTGAGAAACTTTATGTCCCAGCATAATCCCCTCTTTTACCATGAATTGACACTTCTCACAATTCAACACCAAGTTTGTTTCCTCACACTGTTGTAAGACTTTAGCAAGGTTTCTCAAACATAAGTCGAAGGTGTCCCCAAAGACTGAGAAGTCAGCCATGAAAATTTCCACAAACTACTCAGCCATTTCTATAAAAATTTCCATCATGCATCGCTGAAACGTTACTGGAGCATTGCAAAGCCCGAATGGCATTCTTCAAAATGCAAAGGTACCATAAGGGCATGTGAATGTGGTCTTATGTTGATCTTCAGGTGCTATAGCAATCTGGTTGTACCCTAAATACCCATCTAAGAAACAATAATATTCCCTTCTCGTAAGTCTATCTAACATTTGATCAATCAATGGTAGAGGAAAATGGTCTTTCTTGGTGCTTTTGTTCAGTTTCTGATAATCCATGCAAATCCTCCAGCCAGCCACAACCTCGGTGGGGATGAGCTCATTGTTTTCATTTTTCACCACAGTCATACCCCCTTTCTTAGGAATACATTGGACTGGACTCACCCAGGAGCTGTCTGATATGAGGTAAATAATTCCAGCATCTAGCCACTTAATGATTTTCTTCTTTACCACCTCCTTCATTATTGGGTTGAGCCTCCGTTAGGGTTCTATGCACCCTTTTTCATTGTTCTCCAAAAGGATCTTGTGCATGCAGAAGGAGGGGTTGATTCCTTTAATATCAGCAAGTGTCCAACCAATAGCCTTCCTGAATTTCTTCAATGTCATGACTAATTTCTCCTCTTGTTCTCCTGTCAAAAGTGCTGAGATAACCACAGGAAGAGTGGTTGTTTCTCCTAGATATGCATACTTGAGGTGTACTAGCAGTGGCTTCAGTTCCAAGGCTGGTGGTTCCTCTACTGATGCCTTTAGCGGCCTTGATTCTGGTAGGGTCATGTATAATGGCTCCTTCATTGGCCCCTGCTTCCTAATGCCATGCTTGACATCAATCCAGGCCCATTCTTTCTCGTCTTCCCCTTCTGAATCTGAGTTATTTGTCCATGCTACTGGTGATGGGCCCTTGCAGCATTTTCTTAACTACTCTGATGCTAATGTGTCTATCATAGACACCACTGCACACTCTTCTTCTTCACTGGGAAACTTCATGGTTTGGAGTACATTGAATGTAACCTGCTCATACTGGACTCTCATGGTTAATTCCCCTTTCTGAACATCAATTAATGTCCGGCCAGTTGCTAGGAATGGTTTGCCCAAAATAATTGGTACCTCTGCATCAGCTTCATAGTCCAGTATGATAAAGTCTACTAGGAAGATGAACTTGTCCACCTTAACCAGGACATCCTCTATTTTTCCCTCTGAATGTGCAATGGATCTATCTGCCAGTTGTAGTAAGACTGTGGTAGGCCTTACTTCTCCAATTCCTAGCTTTTTAAATATGGCCATTGGCATGAGGTTGATGCTTACTCCCAAGTCACAAAGTGCCTTGCCAAAATACTGGTTCCCGATAGAACAAGGTATGGTGAAACTCCTGGATCCTTGAGTTTGGGTGGCAGCTTATTCTGCAGCACAGCACTGCATTCTCGTGTGAGAGCAACAGTCTCAAACTCACCAAATCTTCTCTTCTTAGTCAAGATGTCCTTCATGAACTTTACATAATTTGACATTTGCTCTAATGCTTCCACCAAAGGAATGTTGATGTGTAGTTATTTCAGGACATCCAGGAATCTGTTAAACTGTTGGTCAATCTGCTGTTTCTAGAATCTCTGAGGAAATGGGGGAGGTAACTTAGTTTGCTGCACATTTTGCTGTGGCAAAACTGTAGTATTTTGCTGTGGCAAAGCTGCAGCATTTTCTCCAGAGATGACTGCTTCCTCACTTACCTCCTCATCTTGCTTCTGCTTGTTCTTCTTCTTCTCCAGGGGTACAGTGGAGTCTCTCTAGTCCTATCATTTTGCTTTTGGTGCTTCCACCTCCTTTCCACTTCTCAGGGCTATAGCCTTGCAATGCTCTTTTCCTTCTTTCCTAGGGACTTCAGTATTGCTTGGAAGTGTCCCTGGAGGTCTGCTTTTTAGTTCATTAGAAAGCTGTCCCACTTGGGTTTCCAAATACCGTAATGAGGCCGCTTGACTCTGGATCAGAGCATCATTTCTTTCCATATATTCCTTTAGTAGGGATTCCAATGAAGTGGGGGTTTCACTAGGCTGCTGCCTTTGCTGCTGAAAACCAGGGGGCCTACGGTCTTTGTGGAGCAGAGTTGCTCCCCTCTCCCATACCATAGTTATTCCAGAAAAAATTGGGGTGTTGCCTCCATCCTGGGTTATACGTGTTGGAGTAGGGATTGTTATTGCTATTCATATTTCCCACATAGCACACTGATTCTGGGTTTGAGGGACAAGTTTCAAATAGATGAGGTCCATTGCACAGGACACAAGATGGTCCACTCTCCTTGGCTGCATTAGCTAATTGAGGGTGGGTCAATTGCTGGTTCTTTAAGACATTAACTAGCGAAGCTAACTGGGCTGTGAGAAAAGTGACTTCGCTTACTTCATGCATGCTCTCTGTTTTCTTTCCAGTTGAAACTCTATCCATTGGCCATTGATAGTTGTTACTGGCCATCCTTTCGAGCAGCTCATGCGTATCATTATATGTTTTGGACAATAGTGCCCCATTAGCTGCTGCATCCACTATGGTACGGGTTTGAGCATTAAGGCCATTGTAAAAGGTCTCCATCTGAATGCAGTAAGGGATTCCATAATGAGGGCATCTCTGTAACAGCTCTTTTTAACTCTCCCAGGTCTCATACAATGATTCACCTTCCAATTGCTAGAAAGATGTGATGTCATTCCTCAATCTGGCATTCTTGGTGGGCGAGAAGTATTTTAGCAGAAATTTCTCTGCCAAATCACTCCAATTAGTAATAGAGTTGGGTGGCAGAAAGTTCAACCACGCTCTTGCTCGATCTCTTAATGAGTAAGGGAACAATTTTAGCCTAAGCACTTCTTCTGTTACCCCATTCATTTTGAAAGCATCCGTGACTTCCATGAATACTCTCAGGTGAAGGTGAGGGTCCTCTGTAGGCATTCCACTAAACTAGCCTGCAGTCTGCAACATCTGGAACATTACTGGCTTGAGCTCAAAATGAAGAGCCTCGATTTTTGGTCTCACAATGCTCGGGTTCAACCCATTCAAGTTTGGCTGAACATAAGCGTTTAAGACCCTATCTCTGTCATCCATGTTGTCTGCACCATTCTGATTGGCCATTTCTGCATGCTGGTGAGGTTCTAACTATTCTCTCCTTCTTCTTAAAAGCGTTCTTTCTATTTCTGGATCTAGAGGTAGAAGCTCCTAGTTAACCCGGCTCATGCACTGCATGACCTATTCAACAAGACACCAGAGTGACTAATAGATGTGACTAAAAACACTTCACACATTCGAGTAACTAATAATAATTTTCAAGTTGACACACCCAAGCAATGGTGCCAAAAACTTATTGTTGTTGCAAAGATGAATGTGTCGTGACCAAGTAATAAAGTGATGAGTGAGTATCATCCCAGGAGGAGTGAACTAAAACTATTATAGCGAATTCTACTGTGTGAAATGCTGTAGAGAAATAAGATGGTTCACAAGATTAAATAAAGGTAGAGCAACTAAATATAACTATAACTAAGATGAGGGGTACTAAGGAGTAAAAGAAAATGATATTAAGTGGTCTAGGGTTGCTTTAGGGTTGTCATGAACTACTCCACTCATATTTGCTCTAGGGATTGTTACAGCAATTTTTCTAAGTGCCAAGTTCAGTCTTGAATGGAGTCTTTCCAGACTTCCATTCCTTGCAATTCTGAGGTTCAGACACACATTCCTGCATCAAT
This sequence comes from Gleditsia sinensis, assembly GCA_037074535.1. NCBI lineage: Eukaryota > Viridiplantae > Streptophyta > Magnoliopsida > Fabales > Fabaceae > Gleditsia > Gleditsia sinensis. Next base: position 25,033,618 of record CM073466.1, read on the forward strand.
CCACACCCCCAAATTGTGTATGAAGCTCCAACTATTGAGCTAATGGGTTAACAATATATCCCTATATTGGCTAAACCCCATACATTCAACTATTTTTCCAGCCTCCATTACCCTCCCAAGTGAATATTGGCCTTAATCTTCCTCCATTAAACTTTCGTTATCAGGGGAAATTAAAATATACACACAGTTGAATGTTACAACAATGCTGCAGCAAATCATTGTTACTAAAAATATGCATGAGTTCATTACAACCCTTCTACAACCCTAGCTGGAAACTAGCCTAGCCTCATAGCTACACTGGTTATAGATATCCCAAAAGTACTGGTATGCATCCCAAGTGATACAAATAACAATAAAACACAGATGCAATTTGTTGCTAAAACAGTAGAAATCACAACAGGGATCAATGAAATTCTGGAATTGCAGATTATCCCGTGCTCCAATACTTCACCATGCAGTGTCAATGCACCCAGGGCTAAGGTTTTTTTTCTCTCTTGTATTTTTCTTCTTCCTCCCCGTAGTATCTTCTCCGGTGCCTCTGCTTTCTATCTTTTTTATAGTCAAGCCTTGTGGTCCTAGTAAAGTGGCCTGGTTTCTGCTAACATTCTCCCTGCTCTGCAGCCAACATCTCTGCGTGTAGCCTTTTTCTCCACTTTCAGTAGTGGAGGCCATTCTGCATCAACCCAACGAGTAGCCTGCAGTGTCAGTTAGTTGCTGCTTTCTCCTGCTAAGTGCTGGCTGCACCTGCTGCGTAGCTTTGCTCCCTTGCCACCTGCGCCATATCAAACAGAATCAGTACCTCATATTAAAAGGGGCCAGCTCACTCAATATCACTTGGGTTGCTGCCATAATTACCACATATGCTTACTAAGTTGCTACAATAAACAAGGTGGATGATATCATATCTAAGGGAGTCATCCCATTCAATTAAATCCGAGAATAAGAGTGCTTAATACATCAAAACAGCACAGTAAACACACTCGGAAAGCACATTAAAACTGCAATAAATTGCAGTTATCAATATGGAATGACACATTCCATCATTTGGATGGATAGAACAGGTGGAATGGAGCATTCTCGAGAATGCTCTATTCCATCTACTAAGGTAAATGTGATTCTATTGCGAAAGGTGTGGAATCCGATTTTCCTCCCATAGACTCACAAATTTACCCTTTGAGAAGCCCTTTCTCTTCAATATGGTTGTCGTTTCCTAGAAAGCTCCATGCATGTTGCATGGATTTCTTCTTCGCATCCTCTCCATGATGTTCCACAGTTTATGGGTTCCTCTTTACATCGCGTCCTCTCCACGGCATTCCACGGCTTCTGGTTCTTCTTTGATTCACATCTTTTCCACGACATTCCATGACTTATGAGTTCCTTTGCTTTGCATCTTCTCCATGGCATTCCACAACTTCTACATTCCACGACATCTCATCCTTCTTCCCTGGGGCCCAAAATCGGATAACCCTTCCATGATAGAGAGCTGGGAAACCCAACAGCTGTGAGCTACCATTGCCACGCTCAGCCATGCCTACCCCATCTCTGCCAATTTCATCTTGCTCTCATGATAACTGTGAGTTTGATTCTTCATTCTATGGCATTTTTTTCATTGTAGTTAGACTTCAATCTAAGATGCATCTCCATTGGTGTTCTATTTGACCTTGCTAATTCCAACTCTGAGATCAACTATTGTGTTTAAGAGGCTGTGAGTCTCTTCTATTGGGTGCTCTATTATTTCATAAGGATAAATGAGTTATGTATTTGAATAGAATGATTAGTTTTTGTGCGTTAACAACTGTTATTTTGTCCTCTATTTGTTAAGTTGCTGAGATTAGAGCATTATTCCATTCTGCTGATCAAGAAGAACAACTCCAAGCATACTCAGAAAAGATGTGTGTATGGGTCATCTGGGGTAGTAAGTGTTCTGTGTGCCTGGGTATATTTGATTATTGGGTTACAGAATAATAGTGCCCTTTAGAGTCAATATCTAAGAATGAAATTTCAGTGTATTGCAACCAAACTCTTTCATATGTTTCCACAATTGGATAAAAAGAGTACAATCAAGGGTAATTAGATAAAATTATGTGATTGATTTTTTAAATAAAAATGATTTCTTATTTTTTTTTATTAAAAAATGATAATTTTTTTATAATAAGGGTAATTTGGTCTTTTTACTTACTTTATCTTTCCATTCCTTTCATTTTTTCTCATACCAAACATTGGAATATGACATTACCTCAATTTTTTCATTACATACCAAACGAAGTAAACATGTTTACATTCCCACTTTCATTCCCTTGTCCATTCCACTGAACTAAACGGCTAGATTATATTTGCTTACAATCACTCACAATCAATGTCCCACACTAAACTTCAAGGGACATTTCCCTTGAACTTCTTAATCAACAAAAGAATGAGAGAGAAAGTTGAGAAACAAAATAAACTCTCTCACTAGAGTGAATATACAATTAAAGCACAGCCTAGGAAGGATACATAATCAAATGAGCTCAAAAATCATTCTTAGATGTTTTGAAGTTGTAATCTCTTGCTTAACACCTCAATGAACCCTTATATTCACATATTATTTACCAATATAACTGTTAGGGTTATTAAGAGGTGATTGGACACAAAAATAGCCGTTAGACTGTTGTATTTTTCAATTCATATGATCTTTAAAATATGTTCTAAAATAGATTTTTTAGCTCAAGAGTTTCTAAGTCCTTTCACACATTATTCTAATTCTAGGATACCTAAGGATTCATTTAACTTGAAGTCTTGAGGTTCCTTGACTTAAAAAGTTTCCTTTGTGTGCTTTGTTGGTGCAACCAAGCTTCTATATCTTCAATTCTTGTAGCATTTTTCTTTAAGTTAAGCATGATATCTATAATCCCTATTTATTTATTTATTTTAATGCTAACTCTTCTTGATTTAAACCATCCTACAAAAAAATATTTAACTTGCAAACAAGGTAGTTAGTCCAAAGAACAATATGCATAATTCATGATATTCTATAATGTAAAGAATTTTTTCATGCATATGAAATGCATAGAAATATATCCAAATTGTAAGATATATGGAACTTTTCAAAAACCTACTGGATATATATTACAAGCAAGTATATTTCATAGTTAAGGCATAAAGCATGATTAAGTAAAAGATATTATTATTAATGATTATAATCATACATAGCACATAGTAATGAAATAAGCAGATTTACTAAGATACTTGCTACACACTTTTCATCATCAAAATTTATGATATAGAACTCTATGTCTAACACAAATGTTTTGTGATAATTGAAATTCCTTAAGTAAAATGAAAATAAGATATTTATGGCGTACTTAGAAAATGTATATAGTGCTTTATCAAACATAATTCTCTTGTTTATGACTGGTATTTATTGATTAGAATCATTTTGTGATGGTCATATTTAGGATAATTCTTGAACATACATATGTTCACTCTATATCCTGTTATATATAATATTTATCATGAACTTCTCATGTGTTGGCCACATATTGTGTGATAAAATCTGTGTGCTTAGTTAGAGGTAATAGAGTTGCCATATATTTTGATTCTTCAAGCACCAATGCTACTTGATATTTCCTAACTCGAAGCAGGTATGTGCTTCTAATCTTAACTTTATAATACCTTGCTATATGAGTTTTTAGCAGCAAAAGTTGTGCATAATTTGAGGGGGAGCACATTTGTGATCTTGTTATAATTTATGGCTTTCAACTTTTGAAAAATGATATATGTGCATAATGCGATCAATCTTACTTCTAAAAGAATACTCATATTGAATTTAATTGTATGCATGACTTTAGAGAGAATAGAAACATTATTGGTTATAATGTCCATTAACTTTTACTCTCCCCTTCTTCATTAAAAATTTTGAATGATCATATCATTGAGAATATGCTTATTTGATAAGATAGCTTCATGCTTTTATGAGAACCATGTGCTAAAAAATGTGTAATCTATACATGATTATTCTTGCAATATGTTGTGTGAAATATCTTAAGAATGGTATGATTTAATGAATTTTTATTGAGCTTTCATGAGAAATGATGAGAGTAATTTATAGTGTTCGACTAATCTTTGCTTACTCATCATTGGCTTACATACCTAATTCAACTATTAAGTTTTTAATGAAAAGCCCTATGCTAAAATGACATCATCTGGTTTACATGGATAAGAAAGAGGGAGAGAAGAAGGATATTTCTTTCCTTATACCTTTTTGTTGATATCAAATAAGGGAAGAAGAAGGATAAAGAAAAATATGTCAAAAATTGTTGTATATGTCAAATGATAAAAAGGGAGACTATTAGATTTTGTTAGACAAACTTTTTTTTATAGTGATTTGTCATAATAAAAAAGGAAGAGATTGTTAGTCCTATAATTCTATGTCATAAGTTTTAATTATGACAAATTTGTTGCAAGTATATTAGTAAATGTGTTTATTTGATTACTATATACTATGCATGATTACAATCATTAATATGTAATATCTTATACTTAATCATACTTTATGCACTAACTATGATATGCTTGCTTGGAATATATATCCAGTAAGTTTCACAAAATGTTGTATGTAAGGACCGGTCTTTTTTTTGTCCCCTTAGGATTATTATAACATAACATAAGTCCCTATACAACACATCACCCCTAGGGTATAGAGGGTGGAAGAGGTGGTGCTGGCATCGGGATCTCCACAACCTTTATTGCATAAAGGTCTCCAAAATAGCAACAGGAAGATTTGCTAACATCTCAACTACTTTTATCTGAACATAACACCAAACATTACTAAGAACAAAGTCTCAATAAGTTCAACATTAAACATGTCGTATAATACATAATCATCACGGTATTATGTCTAGCTGTATAAGTTACATAAAATATCATTTATTGATAGCATGCCCCTACTACATACAGGTAGTATGATAAAAACATATTTTACATATATACTTAATTGTCATGTTTATAAAATAACAAAATCAACATGCATAGTGGTTACTTACTCATCAACTTCTCTATTTTAAGAACAGGATAATGTGAGTCATTCCACCTGCTACTCACATATCCCAAAACACAGCAATGTAACACATTCCCCCTCCCCCCGCTACTCACATAGCACAAAAACACATTAATGTGAGCTATTCCTCCCCCCTCCCCTGCTACTTGCATAGAACAAAAACACAGTAAGGTGAGCCATTCCCCCCCATTGCTCACTTATTGTTGAGATGCATCTCTTCTCTTTTCTCCTTAAGGAAATGTGAGCCATTCACCCCCACTGCTATCGTATGTCAGTGAGTCATTCCCTTTCACTGCTTACCCATCACGGTCGGAGTGGCCATACGAGCCAACTGGTCACCTTACTAGTGTAAAGGAAATCCCAAATCTTATTTTGTCTTGTTATGATTTTCATCTACATTCATGATAACATATTCACCATTGTCATCATCATATAACAAACATATATTAATATGTTTAACATCATGTAACCATGTATGCATTATACTTCACAAGCCGTATTGTCAACTCATCAACTTATCATTACATCATTTAACAAATGTATTAATCCATATGCCATAATATAATAATGTATGCATCATATCATTTAATCGTCATGCATTGACACAATAGCATAAAAATTATAGTATCTAACCATCGTGCATTGATACAATAGTGTATTCATTACATCATTACCCTTCTCATTTAATAAATATGTATTTATACACAATATATGTTATGCTTGTCATTACAAGGAATGCAGAAAACTAGTATTGTATCAAAAAGATGATAGAGCATTATCCTTCAATTTGGTTTCTATAATTACTATTTAATAAATGAGGTTCTTTAGGGTAAAAACCAAATGAAAATAAGCTAGACCAGCTTCCAACACAGTCTTGCCATGTCTTGGAACATGGCTATACTCTCGGATTCCAAACACCCTCACCTATGTAACAACTCCATTTCTTATAATTGTATATATTAATAAAGTCTCATTAAGTCATTACTTCTTTACTTATAACTCTTAACTCATAATAACATTTTACTAATATAACCCAGGATTATTAAGGTTTAAGATCTACCATTAACACTAATAGAATACTAAGTTTTCATACACATCATTAATCAAAACATTCATACAAAAGACAAACACATAAATATCTACATCTTATTCATCCATGTTGACAAATTTCGAAGATATGGGTGCAGGTGGTTGCACCTTCACTAGAATCTTAAATAACTTAACCATAAACACCTTATTAATTACTATGATCTACCCAAAATAGAGTAACTCGATCCAACCTGCACTAAAAGCCAGAGCCATAAAGAAAATCAACATATCTAGTTTTTTAAACATGATATGGAAAAATAGTGAGAATTAAATCCTAGTAGGTTCAATAATAAATCATAATCAACATCAATATTGCTCATCATATCATATTCATTTGTATAAGCTACAAAAATATCTTAGGTCACATGAATGCACTTTATTTATGCACATGAAAATTGTGCAGTAATGACATGCATGGCATGAATAATTATTTTTAGAATATCATATGATAGCTATCAACTTATTTTCATATCAAGCTACTCCAGTCAGGGAGAGTACTTTCTACTCTCTAGTACGACGTTTTCTCACTCCGTCCGACATGGCACACTTTCTCTTTCTTTACTCAATTATAAAATATTTCCACGTCACAATTACACACTTAAGATGGTAAGGAGTTCATACAATGGCAATGGTTAGGGCATACACTAGTAATTTATTATTTTCATTTATAAGATTCTTCTTCTTTCTTAAATATTATTTTTATCTCTCACTAATCAGAGCATATCTCTCTCATTTTAACTCCGATTGAGGTGATCTTGGGGTCCATTTAAATCTAAGAAAATCCTCTAAAACTGTTATGTTGAACATTTTAGTGAAAACATAAAGAATCTTGGTGTTATTACTCCCTCAAATTCAATGTTATTTCTTCCCGGGTAGGTTCTAACGTCTACTTACTAATCTAACCATATCTCCCCCTATGAACTCTAAATAGAGTGATTCCATTGGCTAAAATTTTTTGAGTTATATATCTATATTTTTCATGCTAAATATTTCTTTTAATTACTTACAAATTTTTTACATAAATTCAAACATAGAAGCTTACCTAACAGATTCTTCCCTAGTTAACTAGTTTCTGACCACTACTTATTAATCTGACCATATTTCCCACATATGAATTCCAAATTGAATTATTCTAGTGGAAAAATTAGTGAGACATATATCTATATTTTTTAAGTTAACCATTTCTTTTAATTCCCTACATATTTGTTTCAAGAAATTCAAACACTGAAACTTACCTAACAGATTCTTCCCTGGTTAATAATTTTCTGACCACTTCTTAATAATCAAACCATATCTCCCTCATTTGAACTCAAAATTGGGTGATTATAGTGGCTACAAATATGAGAAACATATATCTACATTTTTATTGTTAACCATTTCTTTTAATTCCTAACTTCTTCTTCCTAGAATTTCAAAAACAGAAGCTTCCCTGGTTACTCCGAAATCTAGTTTTCTAACCAAATCCTTCCTAAGGTTTTAGTTCATCCTTTTATTACGTCCTCTTCCATTTTCTTCCTAACTTACATTTAACCATAAGGTTACTCATTTCAACATTTTAATTAGATTTCTTACACTTAATTTAACATATTCCATCATCTACTTCTCAAGAAAACAAAAATCAAATCATGTATTATTAAGGGTGTTTCCTAATAGAAATTTCTCATGGTCTCCTTCTAAGTGTTTAAAGCCATACTCATTTTATCAATCTAATCAAATTCCATCAATTTTTCACCACATTCAAATATACATAAGAGCAGCATAAAAGCCCTAAAATTTTGCCACCCACAGCCATATCTATGCTGAACTTTCCACATCAACTGAAGTATTTAAAACATCTATCACATGCAAGATAAACATGTAACATGATATAGCAACATCCATGGCCAATCATCAAAGTAGAAAATATTGTAAATTTCATCGAAATCCCATATAAATGTTACAAATTTCAAAGACTTTCTTTAAAAAAAGATATTTTCAAACCTACCTAAAGATCTCCCTAGCTCACTTAGTGAATTCTTTTTCTTGTTACCCTTGAAAGAAGTGGCAAGATTCCTTCCTTCCCTTAGCTTTTCCTGCAGCTTGAATAAGAAAGGGAGGGTGAGTTTTAAACCTCAAGGATGAAGAGAAAAGATGGATTCAAGTAGAGAGATAGAGTTATCTATTAATCTCCTACCCAAGACAACACCTATCTCTATTGCACCTTATAGAATGGCCTCGAAGGAACTACAGGAACTCAAGAAATAGTTGGAGCAATTGTTAGACAAGCAATTCATTAGACCCAGTGTATCACCTTGGGGATCTCCTGTATTGTTTGTTAAGAAGAAAGATGGGAGCTTGAGACTATGCATAGACTACAAACAATTGAATAAGTTGACTGTCAAAAACAAGTTGCCTCTCCCTAGGATAGATGACTTATTGGATCAATTGAAAGAAGCCTCCATCTTTTCTAAGATTGGCTTGAAGTCGGGATACCATCAAATTAGAATTAAAGAGGAGGATGTACCAAAAATAGCCTTCAGCACTAAGTATGAGGAGTGTGCTAATGAAAGACAAGAGAGTAGTTGCTTATGCCTCTAGGCAACTGAGACCCTATGTAGGAAATTATCCAACCCTTGATCTTAAATTGGCAGCGGTAGTGTTTGCCTTAAAGATTTGGCGACATTATTTATATGGAGCAACACTTGAAGTATACTATGATCATAAGAGTCCTAAGAACCTTTTTTATCAGAATGAGTTAAATATGAGGCAACGTAGATAGGAAGAATTTGTCAATGACTACAAGTTTGAGATTGATAAAGGGGAATTTTGAGTACTTAATGGCTATATTCTATCCCCTAATTCATGTAAACTTGTGGTTATTTCTCTACTTTTGGTTATGCTTTGCTTTGGATACTGCTTTGGTTGTTTTTATGCTTACAAGAGAGCAAAAGAGGCCAAGAAGCAAGAAAAAAAATAATCATGGAAAGAGCCAAAAGGACTTGGAACAAGATGAGGAAGAAGCAAGGAGGAAGCCCACCAAAAATCATGAAGAAATCACTTTGGCAGCCCCCAATACGGCCAGGCCGTGCTTGGTGGCATGTAACACGGCCAGAGTGATTTAGGATTGTGGTTTTTACTGGTTGAATATTTTATCTGCTGTTTCATTGTATAATCATAAAGTTTGTTATTTTAGAGATAGATTGGCATAATATAGGTTCATTTTAGCTCATGAACATGTGATGCACAATAGGATATAAAATAGGTAGTTATAATTTTAGTCTCTCTCTTCTAGGATTAAACCTCTAATTTTTTGAAAAATATCTCTCTATTGTGCTGTGAATTGTATGCTATTTTTTATTTTAACACTATGAGAGTGTAAAGGTAGGGAGAGGTGAAAAATGAGGGAATGTGCACTCCAAAAAGTTTTCACTTTGAGTACCCCTTCAAGGCACCAAAAAGGCCTTAGTATGAGTACCTAGATGCCTTTACCCAAGTGAGATGGAGCATAAAATGCACTCACCGCATATTTCAAAAAAAAAATTAAATGAATGAAAAAGAAAAAAAAATGATGGAAAGTAAAAGAGTTTGAGTGAGAAAAAGAGTGATAAAATAGAAATAAGGGTAAGGCAACATAAGGAGATCTAAAGGATGAGGTGGCCTACTTGAGTGTACAAAAATCAATTTGATGCATACAACTAATGGTAACAATAGAAGCAGATATATAATAGAAGAATTTTTTGTTTAATTTTAGAAGAATAGAGACTATCTGATGATTGTCTATTCATATATCTATTGTGTGCACACTGACTGAGTGACAAATTATCTATATTGCATTTTTCTATTTTTTGGAATCTCATTGCATCTTTCCCCCTTCCTGATATGTTATGTTATTTGCTTGAGGACAAGCAAAGGTTTAAGCATGGGGGAGTTGATAAAGAGGAATTTTGAGTACTTAATGGCTATATTCTATCCCCTAATTCATGTAAACTTGTGGTTATTTCCCTACTTCTGGTTATGCTTTGCTTTGCATACTGCTTTGGTTGTTTTTATGCTTGCAGGAGAGCGAAAGAGGCCAAGAAGAAAGAAAAAAATAATCATGGAAAGAGCCAAAAGGACTTGGAACAAGATGAGGAAGAAGCAAGGAGGAAGCCCACCAAAATTCATGAAGAAATCACTTTGCCATCCACCAACACGGCCAGGCTGTGCTTGATGGCATGCAACACGGCTAAGCACGGCTAGAAACCCGCCCGAAGCATGGCCAGGTCGTGTCCTGGGACACAGCCATGCTGCGGGTCTGCGAACACCATATTTTTTAGGGTTTTGGCCCCCCAAACTGATATATATCGAAGGGGATACGCAGCCAAAGGGGAGGAGACGCATTGGGGCTCGTTTTTACTCAGTTTAAGGCTTAGGAAACACCTTAGGATAAAGTTTAGAGTAGAATTAGAGTTTATTTTGATGTTCTTATCTTAGATTTGACAGCAATTCAGCATTGTATTTCATTCTCCATCCTGGTTTTATCTTTTTATCTCTGCACTCATCTCTATTCCAACTCTTTCTCTTAGTTTGTATTGGATATTGATGATTTACTTAATGATTATGCCTTTGATTTATCTTTCTATCATGCTTGAGTAGATTTTGATATAGGGTTTTGTTAACCTACTTATGATGTGATGATACATTGAGCTGATTGAGTTAATGGAACCCTAATTGTATTATCTATGGTTAATTAGGATTAGCTATTAAGTATTGGTTATATGAGTTGATGAATGTTTGGCCAATATTTATCATGTCTTAGGATATTAATTGATGGACTGAAAGGTGAAAATTAATACCGGAACCTAATAGTTAATTAGGGATATCTTAATCACGAAAGTAGTTTAAGGTTCCCTAGGAATGAATCAATTAATGGGCACGAGAAAATTGACTAATTGTATTCCATGGTTGGCATAGAACTTAATGGACTTAGGTTAAACTAAGTACCACGAAAGTAGGCAATTGGATTAACCTAGGTACGATTAGTAACGCTTGAAAGAGGTTGCTAATTAATTAAGGATAAACCATCCCTAATAACCTAGTTGCAATTAGAGGTATAATTTGGATGTTGAATATCATAAGTATGGTGAACTGTAACCCTAAGCTTTGTTTAATTGGTTATTTGCATCTATTTAATTGTGACACTCTCTAATTGGATTACATTGATTTAGATAGCTTGTTTCGTATAATTCTAGTAATTGACATTGTTCTCTGTGGGATACAACCCGTACTCGCCGGACTAGCTACAGCTACGCCGTACGCTTGCGGTAATTAGTAAAACATTTACACAACAAGTTTTTGGCGTCGTTGTGTAACATCCTTTTTTTTATTATTATTATACAATATTGAGTTCACATACACGTCATTAATAAAAACGTACATGCAACATATCAAAGACATAGATATTTACATCTTGTTTATTTTGGTTGACTAATTCCAGAGATACAGGTGTGGATGGTTGCACCTTCACCGGGATCTGTGCCAACTCGCTCACAAATATTTTATTTAAGATCTGCCCATCATAGAATAACTCGATCCAATGTGCACTAAAAGCCAGAGCTATAGAAAATCTGCATAACTAATTTTCTGAACATGATATGGAAATATAGTGAAAATTAAATCCCAGTAAGTTCAACAATAAATCATCATCAATAAAGCTCATCACATCATGTTCAACTGTATAAACTACAGAAAATATCTTTGGTCACATGAATGCATTATATCTACGCACATAAGAATCATACTGTAATGATATGTATGACAGGATTAACTATTTTCAAAATATCATATGATGGCCATCAACTTATTCTCATTTCAAGTTACCCCGGTCAGGGTGAGTATCCTCTACTCTCTGGTACGGGCTTTTCTCGCTCCGTCCGACATGGCCCACTTTCTCTTTCTTTTCTCATTATCATGATCATAACCGTTGGTAGGGCATCCCCTACTTGTGCACCACACAGATTGCCATGTGACCGTGCTCATTTCTTTTCTTTTCACAATGATAGCCAAAAATATGCTTTCAATAACAAGTATGTTCATCAAAATATAACTATTACCAAAAATCATTGGTAATCATGCCATGAACATACCCATTTCAAATATCACTTTATAAAATATTTCCATGTCAAAATTTCACACTTAAGATGGTAAGAAGTTCATACAATGGCAATGGCTATGGCTATACTAGTCATTTATTAAGATTCATCTTCTTTTTTAAATACTAATTTTATTTCTTTATTGTCTTGATGCAGGTTTTCATCCTATCTAACCTTCTCTTACTAATCAGAGCATAACTCCCTCAATTTAACTCTGATATAGGTGATCTTGGTGTCAATTTCAAGATAAATCAATTATCTAAAACTATTATGTTGAACATTGTAGCGCAATATTAAGAAATCAAGGTGATATTACTCCCTAAATGTATAGGTTATTTCTTCTCAGATAGGTTCTGACCTCTACCTACTAATCGGACCATATCTACCTCATATGGACTCCACCTTGAGTGATTCCAGTGGCTAAAAATCCGTGACACACATATCTATAATTATTATGTTAACCATTTATTTTAATTCCATACAGATAATTTCCAGAAATTAAAATACAGAAGCTGTCCTAACATATTCTTCCCTGATGAACCATTTTCTGAAATTTGACTACTAATAGCTCATATCTTCCTCATATGGACTCCAAATTGAATGATTCCAGTGGCTAAAAATCCATGACACAAATATCTTTAATTCTTATGTTAACTATTTATTTTAATTCCCTACAGATAATTCTCAGAAATTAAAATACCGAAGCTATCCTAACATATTCTTCCCTGATGACCCATTTTCTGATCTTTGACTACTAATCAGACCATAGCTACCTGATATGGACTCCAAATTGAATGATTCCAGTGGGTAAAAATCCGTCACACATATATATTTAATTCTTATGTTAACCATTTATTATAATTCCTTATAGATTGTTCCCAGAAATTAAAATACCGAAGCTTAAAATTCTGCCAACCATAGCCATACCCATGCAGAACTATCTACACCAACCTAAGTATTCAAACATACATCACATGCAAGATCAGTATGTAACATGATATAGCAACATCCATGACCAATCATCAAAGTTCTAAGATCAAAATCTCATATAAATATTATAAGTTTCAAAAGTTTTCTTCAAAAAGAAATATTGTTAAACTTACCTGAAGCACTTAGTCTCCTAAACTTCTCCTTCCTCTTTCTTCCTTTCTTCCTCTCCTTTCCTCACTCTACCTTGCTTCTATTTTTCCTCTCCCTCACTTGGACGAAATTCTAATGTTGTGAGGGTGGTTTTTCTTATATAGACCACCAAATAATTCACTTTTCATGATCATGGGTCTACCTTATCACAATTAGGATACACTTTGTTGAATTTTTGGAAAACAAACAACTTATGTTCTTGTCTTCCTCTTCCTTGGTCAAGATATGCATAGGAAAAGGAGATTTGTATTTTGAAAATTATGATAATATGTTCTTAAGATATGGGACAAGGTCCCTTTGATTTAGGGATTCATTTACTTTTTCTTTTGTCTTAATCAATTTTGATAGGTTGCCTTTTTAAGTGGCAAATTTCTAGCCCTTCAATCTCCATTATTTAGTTGAAATTATTTATGTGGGATAGAGATGTTTTGTCCTAATGCTATGTCTTATCATACCACTTGCTAAAATTATGAGTGTAGGATATAGATATTTTTGTCCTAAAGCCTTGTATTATTATGCCACTTGCCAAAATGATGAATGTAGAATCACACCACTTGCTAAATTTTTGTCTTAATGTCATGTCACCTAATCTTGATTACACCATTATTTCATCACTTAAATTTTATTTTTATTTTTATTTTTATTTTTCCTCTTGGGTTTGGGCTCATTCTTGCCCATTTTCTTTACTTTGGTTAAAATTCTACCTTTCATAATGGGCTTGGTCACATTTTCATGATGTTTGGGCTACCGGTCCAATTTCTATATCCTAGTCCAAGTCTATGTTTTATTTCTTCCTTGGGCTATCCTATTGGCTTGCTAAAAATTCATGTGAAGTAGAAAAACTCTATATGAAGTGTCCATAGGTTAAAGCCCAATTACGGGTGGAGATACTAAACTTAGTAACTTTTGCTCTTAAATTAAGAAAAATTACCCTAATCCGATCTTTTTGAAATTTTAAGACCTTTACTTACTTCACAAAAATTTATCTTTCTTTACCTAAGAATTTCACCTTTCTTTAGCATGTTTATTTCTAATATTTCCTCTTAGGTTTTCTTTCTTTACCTATTCCATTAATATTAGAACATTTCTATGCATATATGTAAGGTGAAGAATTTCTAAGGAACATATCTAAAAATTACGGGATGTTACACGTTGCCGGGGAACAAAGCCAATATTAGATATTTTACGAAATTGCTAGACTAAATCATTTTTTTTCTTTTCTTTTCTATTTTTCTGCATAATTTTCCTTTGCTGATTTTTGCTTCTTTTCTTTCTTTATAGGTGTGTTTCTCTTTTATGCGATGAGGCCACAAATTCATTGCTGAATTTGACCCGGAGATTGAGCGCACCTTGCAGAGTATAAGAAGACAGCAGCAAGAAAATTCTGTAGCTACCATGGCGGAAAGAGATAACTGATCTCTGAAGGACTTTACTGCCCCAGACACTCATGGCTTAAACCCCAGCATAGTCAGGCCAGTGGTTGAAGCAAATAATTTTGAGCTGAAGCTATCTCTCTTGCAGATGGTTCAGCAGAACCAGTTTGGAGGGTCGCCTACTAAAGACTCTAATCTCCATCTCTTTGTGTTTTTGGAGTACTGTAACACCCTGAAGTTGAATGGGGTCTCCTTAGATGCTATCAGGTTAAGACTATTCCCTTTCTCACTGAGGGATAAGGCCCTTGCATGGTTGCACTCTCTTCCATCGTGGTCCATTACTACTTGGCAACAGCTTTCTCAAGCTTTCCTGGCCAAGTATTTCCCACCGAGCAAGACGGCCCATCTGAGGAACCAGATCACCACTTTTGCTTAGAAAGATGGAGAATCTCTATATGAGGCTTGTTAGAGATTCAAAGAGCTCCTTAGGGTATGCCCACATCATGGGCTGGAGAAATGGTTGATAGTCCATACATTCTACAATGGACTAATTTACAGCACCTGGATGTCAGTGGATGCTGCAACTGGAGGAGCACTGATGAACAAGATAGTAGATGAGGCCTATGAATTAATTAAAGACATGGCTCAGAATCACTACTCCTGGTCTAGTGAGAGGCAGCCCAGAAAACCAACAAGTATGTATGAAGTAGATGCGTTTAGTCATCTTACTTCTAAAGTTGATGCTTTATTTCAGAAGTTGGATAAGTTAAGCATCAATGCTATTGGCTCTTCTCCATCATCAGAATGTGAAATCTTTGGGAGTGTTAGCCATGTAGCCAATGAATGCCAGCATAGAAACCCTCACTTCAATACATACAACCCAGCCTAGAGGAATCACCCGAATCTCCCTTACAAGCCGAATGCAAATCAGCTTCAGAATAATTTCAGGCAGCCTCCTTGATATCAGAATTAGAGGCCATTCAACCTAACTCCTCCCCAGCCAAGCTCAAATTTGGAGGCTCTGATGGAGAATTTCATCTCCATACAGAGTAAGCAGAATTATGAATTCAGAGCCCAGAACCATTATATGAATGAGGCTATTAAAGACTTAGCCTCCAAGGTAGACTCACTTGCTACTCATAGCAAGATGTTGGAAACTCAGATAGCACAACAAGCAAGTCTATCGAACAGGAACTTTGGCAGACTTCCAGGCCAGACTGAGAACCCTAGAGAACATTGTAATGCCATTACTTTGAGAAAGGGTAAGTAGTTGGCTGAATCTGAGAGAAGTGGGGAGGTGAAGACAAATGAACCTTAGGCTGCATCTGAGAAGAAATTAGAAGAGGAACCAAAAAAAGAGGAAAAGAAGGAAGAAGAGCCAAAATATGTGGCTCCTGAACCATACAAGCCACCAATTCCTTTTCCTCAAAGGTTGGTTAAGGCCAAGTTAAAGAAGCAGTTTGGGAGATTTCTAGATGTGTTAAAGAAGCTGACTATCAATATCCCATTTCCAGAACCCATCTCCTAAATGCCATCCTATGCAAAGTTCTTGAAAGAGATCCTCTCAAACAAGAGCAAAATTGAAGAGCATGCTGTGGTGGCACTGACAGAGGGATCCAGTGCTTTAATTCAAAATAAACTTTCTCAAAAGCTTAAGGATCCCGGAAGCTTCTCCATTCCTTGCTCCATAAGAGATATGAAGATTGATAAAGCCCTATGTGACCTTGGAGCAAGTGTCAGCCTCATGCCTCTTTCAATTTGCAAAAAGCTTCAGATGGGTGACTTAAAGGCTACCACCCTTTCTCTTCACTTGGCTGACCGATCCATCAAACATCTGGTAGGTATATTAGAGGATGTTCCTCTAAAGGTGTTACATCCCTAATTTTGTTTCAAGTATTAATAAAAGTACAAAAGTATTTAAAGTAACATCTCTCATTTCTTTTCTTTTATTAATAAAGGTACATAAATATTTAATTAAGGAAATAAAATTTATTAGACAATTTATAGATATCTAAGGAAATATAATCCTTAGAAATTCTTCACCTTATGTGTATGTATAGAAATGTTCTAATATTAATGGAATAGGTAAAGAAAGAAAACCTAAGAGGAAATATTAGAAAGAAGCATGCTAAAGAACTTAGGCAAGGAAGATAGTAAAGGTCTTAAAATGTCAAGAAGATTTGATTAGGGTAATTTTTCTTAATTTAAGAGCAAAAGTTACTAAGTTTGTATCTCCACCCATAAATTGGGCTTTCACCTATGGACACTTCATATAGAGTTTTTCCACTTCACATAAGTTTCTAGCAAGCCCATTGGATAACTTAAGCAAGAAATAAAACATAGACTTGGACTAGGATATAGTAATTGGACCGATAGCCCAAAAATTATAAAAATGTGACCAAGCCCTCCAAGAAAGGTACAATTTTATCCAAAGCAAAGAAAATGGGTAGGAATAAGCCCATAATGGGTAGGAATAATCCCAAATCCAAGAGGAAAAATAAAATAAAATAAATTAGGTGATGATATAATAATGTAATAATAATAAAGATTACGTTACATGGCATTAAGACAAAAATTTAGCAAGTAGTGTGATTCTAAATTTATAATTTTGGCAAGTGGCATGATAATACAAGGCTTTAGGACAAAAACATCTATATCCTACACTCATAATTTTAGCAAGTGGTATGATAATACATGGCATTAGGACAAAACATTCCTATCCCACACAAATAATATCAACCAAATAATGGAGATTCAAGGGCTAGAAATTTGCCACCTAAAAAGGCAAACCTATCATACTTGTTTAAGACAAAAGAAAATGGAAATGAATCCCTAAATCAAAGGGACCTTGTCCCTTATCTTAAGAACATATCATCATAATTTTCAAAATACAAATCTCCTTTTCCTATGCATATCTTGACTAAGGAAGAGGAAGACAAGAACATAAGTTGTTTGTTTTCCAAAAATTCAACAAAGTGTATCCTAATTATGATAAGGTAGACCCATGATCATGAAAGGTGTATTATTTGGTGGTCTATTTAAGCAAAACCCACCCCTACAACATTTTAATTTCGTCCAAGTGAGGAAAAGAGAGAAATAGAAGCAAGGTAGAGTAAGGAAAGGAGAGAAAGAGAGGAGAAGAAAGGAAGGAAGAAGAAGGAGAAGTTTAGAAGGCTAAGTACTGAAGGTAAGTTACCTTAATCTCCACTTAAATCCATTTTTCTTCTTCATCCTTGAGGTTCAAAAACTCACCCTCCTTCTCTTACCTAAGCTCTAGAAAAGTTAAGGGAAGGGAGGAATCTTGTCACTTCTTTCAATAGGAAACAAGAAAACCAATTCACTAAGTGAGCTAGGGAGATTCTTAGGTAGGTTTAACAATATTTCTTTTTGAAGAAATTTTTTGAAATTTGTAACATTTATATGGGATTTTGATCTTAAGAACTTTGTTTATTGGTCATGGATGTTGCTTTATCATGTTACATATTATTCTTGCATGTGATGTATGTTTGAATACTTAGGCTGGTGTAGATATTTCTACATAATTATGGCTATGGGTGGCAAAAATTATAGTTTCTGTTTTTTGAATTTCTGGGACCATTCTGTAGGGTTGTAAAATAACTTGTTAACATAACAATTATACATATATGTCTCACGGATTTTTAGCAACTGGAATCACTCAATTTCGAGTCCATATGAGGTAGATATGGTCTGATTAGTAAGTAGTGTTCAGAAAATGGTTAATCAAGGAAGAATCTGTTAGAGTGGATTCTGTTTTAGAATTTCTAGGACCATTCTGTAAGGAATTAAAATAACTTATTAACATAATAATTATATATATATGTCTCATGGATTTATGGCAACTGGAATCACTCAATTTGGAGTCCATATAAGGTAGATATGGTCTGATTAGTAAGCAAAGGTCAGAAAATGGTTAATCAGGGAAGAATATGTTAGGATAGCTTTTGTGTTTTAATTTCTGGGAACATTCTGTAGGGAATTAAAATAAATGGTTAACATCAAAATTATTGATATATGTGTCACGGATTTTGTATCCACTGGAAAAACTTAATTTGGAATTCATATAAGGGAGATATGGACATATTAGAAGGTAAAGGTCAGAACCTATCCGAGAGAAAATAACCTGTACTTTGAGGGAGTAATATCACCTTTATTTCTTAATATTTCGCTAAACTATTCAACATAATAGTTTTAGATAATTGTTTTATCTTAAAATTGACACCAAGATCACCTACATCATAGTTCAATTGAGGGAGTTATTCTCTGATTAGTAAGAGAAGGTTAGATATGATGAAAACCTGCATAAAGAAAATAAAGAAATAAAATTAATATTTAAAAAAGAAGACGAATCTTATAAATGACTAGTATATGCCATAGCCATTGCCATTGTATTAACTTCTTACCATCTTAAGTGTGAAATTTTGACATGGAAATATTTTATAAAGTGATATTTGAAATGGTTATGTTCATGGCATGATTACCAATGATTTTTTGTAATAGTTATATTTTGATGAACATACTTGTTATTGAAAGCATATTTTTGCATATCATTATGAAAAGAAAAGAAATGAGCACGGTCACATGGCAATCCTTGTGGTGCACCAGTAGGGGACGCCCTACCAACGGTTATGATCATGTTAATAAGAAAAGGAAGAGAAAGTAAGCCATGTCAGACGGAGCGAGAAAAGCCCTTGTCGGAGAGTAGAAAATACTCACCCTGACCGGGGTAGCTTGATATGAGAATAAATTGATAGTCATCATATGATATCCTAAAAAATAGTTTTTATGCCATACATGTTATAATTGTACAATTTTCATGTGCATGGATAAAGTGCATTCATATTACCTAAAGATATTTTCTGTTGTTTATACAGATGGACATGACATGATGAACTATGTTGATGGTAAATTATGATTTATTGTTGAACCTATTGGGATTTAATTCTCACTATATTTCCATATCATGTTCAAAAGAATAATTATGCAGATTTTCTCAATGACACTTATTATTTCTGTATGTTGGATCGAGGTGCCCTACCTTGGGCAACTATCAGTTATATCATATGTATCTGTAGTAGATATGACTGAGATTCCAGTGGAGGTGCCGCTACGTGCACCAGTGTCCCCAGAAATAGTCGATGTAGATGATTAGAGCTAATATGTATCTTTGTACAAATGTTTGTAAAATAATGGTGTGTAGTTTTGTAAATTAATGGTGTGTATGAAAACTCAGTATTGTATCACTGTTAATAACAATTATGCTTGGTTAAAGTGATTATTATTACACGTTAAGTGGTTAGAATTAAAGCAGTAATAACTTCATGGAATTTTACAAATATATAAAAAAAAATTTGTTACATTTACATAAATGGAGTTGTTACAAAAGGTAGGTAAATTTTATATACCGGTTGATTTTGTTATTTTAGAGATGGAGGAAGATGATAAAATCCCTATCATTCTTGGAAGGCATTTCCTAGCTACAACTGGTGCAAATATAAATGTAAAAGATGGAAAGCTTTCTTTGAATGTAGGGGATGAAAAAGTAGAGTTTAATTTGAATGATGCTATGAACCCCCCATCTCTAAGTGGATCATGCTGTATAATTGGCTTAAATGAACCTCATGTGAATGATAATGCCATGAATTTTTCTCCTTCTGACCCACTTGAGTTATGCTCTATGGAAAGTTCTTTGGTTTATGTCAAACAGGGGGAGGAAGAACAAGACATTGAGGAGGAAGTGAAAGATACAAAGCTTGAACCCAAACCACCTCCTCAAAGCTTGAATGGAGCAAAGGAAGAACTGAATGAGCCAAAAAGACCTTTGAAGGCTATTAGGAAAAGCCTCATACACCACACTAAGAGGCAATGGATAGCAAAGAGAGTTATTCAAACTCTCTTCAAGCTTCCATGAGTAGAAAGTATGCCAAAGAGTCAAGCTAATGACTTTAAATAAGCGCTTTGTGGGAGGCAACCCACATTTTAATTTTTAAAGTTTCCTTTGGTTTTGTTTTCTAGTTTTTAGTTTTGTTTTTATCTTTAATTTTAGTTGAATTCTTTGGTTATAGATTTAATGAGTGTTTCCACATGTATTTTAGGTCTATTCCCATGTGCCCAAGATGATATAAAAGGCTAAAAATTGAGGGAAGTCAAGGAGAATCAAAAGCTGAGGCAAAATTTGAGGATTTGTAGCTTCCAGCCAGCAACACGGCTAGGCCGTGTCTTCCACCACGCCCATGCTGCAAGCACGGGCCAAAATCTGCAAAATTTGGAGAAACCCACGAGAAGCACGGGCAGGCCATGTCCTAGGACACGGCCGTGCCCTAGGCAGGTAAAAAAAAAAGAAGGGTCATCCAGACAAAAGCATAAGTGGGCCATGTAAGCAAGTAAGTTACTTCTCCCTTTGCCTGTACTTTCATTGATATTGACATTAAGGACAATGTCAAGTTTAAGCATGGGGGAGTGACTTTAGGATTGTGGTTTTTACTGGTTGAATATTTTATCTCCTATTTCATTGTATAATCATAAAGTTTGCTATTTTAGAGATAGATTGGCATAATATAGGTTGATTTTAGCTCATGAACATGTGATGCACAATAGGATATAAAATAGGTAGTTATAATTTTAGTCTCTCTCTTCTAGGATTAAACCTCTAATTTTTTGAAAAATATCTCTCTATTGTGCTATGAATTGTATGCTATTTTTTATTTTAACACTATGAGAGTGTAAAGGTAGGGAGTGGTGAAAAATAAGGGAATATGCACTCCAAAAAATTTTCACTCTGAGTACCCCTTCAAGGCACCAAAAAGGCCTTAATATGAGTACCTAGATGCCTTTACCCAAGTGAGATGGAGCATAAAATGCACTCACTGCATATTTCTAAAAAAAAATTAAATGAATGAAAAAGAAAAAAAATGATGGAAAGTAAGAGTTTGAGTGAGAAAAAGAGTGATAAAATAGAAATAAGGGTAAGGCAACATAGGGAGATCTAAAGAATGAGGTGGCCTACTTGAGTGTACAAAAATCAATTTGATGCATACAACCAATGGTAACAATAGAAGCAGATATATAATAGAAGAATTTTTGGTTTAATTTTAGAAGAACAGAGACTATCTGATGATTGTTTATTCATATATCTATTGTGTGCACACTGACTGAGTGACAAATTATCTATATTGCATTTTTCTATTTCCTGGAATCTCATTGCATCTTTCCCCCTTCTTGATATGATATGTTATTTGCTTGAGGACAAGCAAAGTTTAAGCATGGGGGAGTTGGTAAAGGGGAATTTTGAGTACTTAATGGCTATATTTTATCCCCTAATTCATGTAAACTTGTGGTTATTTCCCTACTTTTGGTTATGCTTTGCTTTGGATACTGCTTTGGTTGTTTTTATGCTTGCAAGAGAGCAAAAGAGGCCAAGAAGCAAGAAAAAAATAATTATGGATAGAGCCAAAAGGACTTGAAACAAGATGAGGAAGAAGCAAGGAGGAAGCCCACCAAAAATCATGAAGAAATCACTTTGGCAGCCCCCAACACGGCCTGCCCGTGCTTGGTGGCATGCAACACGGCCAGGCGCGTGTTCTGTGCAAGAAGCTACAGCAAATCCCAAAAACCCGCCCGAAGCATGGCCTGGTCTTGTCTTGGGACACGGCCTTGCTGCGGGTCTATGAACACCGTATTGTTTAGGGTTTGGCTGCCCAAACTGATATATATCGAAGGGGATACGCAGCCAAAGGGGAGGAGATGCATTGGGGCTCGTTTTTACTCAGTTTTAGGCTTAGGAAACAACTTAGGATAAAATTTAGAGTAGGATTAGAGTTTATTTTGATGTTTTTAGCTTAGATTTGACAGCAATTCAACATTGTATTTCATTCTCCATCCAGGTTTTAGCTTTCTATCTCTGCACTCATCTCTATTCCAACTCTTTCTCTTGGTTTGTATTGGATATTGATTACTTACTTAATGATTATGCCTTTGATTTATCTTTCTATCATGCTTGAGTAGATTTTGATCTAGGGTTTTGGTAACCTACTTATAATGTGATGATACATTGAGCTGATTGAGTTAATGGAACCCTAATTGTATTATCTATGGTTAATTAGGATTAGCTATTAAGTATTGGTTATATGAGTTGATGAATGTTTGACCAATATTTATCACGTCTTAGGATATTAATTGATGGACTGAAAGGTGATGATTAATTCCGGAACCTAATAGTTAATTAGGGATATCTTAATCACGAAAGTAGTTTAAGGTTCCCTAGGATTAAATCAATTAATGGGCACGAAAAAACTGATTAATTGTATTCCATGGTTGGCATAGAACTAAATGGACCTAGGTTAAACTAAGAACCATGAAAGTAGGCAATTGGATTAACCTAGGTACGATTAGTAACGCTTGAAAGATGTTGCTAGTTAATTAAGGATAAACCAGCCCTGATAACCTAGATAATTGCAATTAGAGGTATAATTTGGATGTTGAATATCATAAGTATGTTGAACCGTAACCCTAGGCTTTGTTTAATTGGTTATTTGCATCTATTTAATTGTGAGACTCTCTAATCAGATTACATCGATTTAGATAGCTCGTTTCGTATAATTCTAGTAATTGACATTGTTCTCTGTGGGATACGACCCGTACTCACCGGACTAGCTACAGCTACACCGTGCGCTTGCGGTAATTAGTAAAACATTTACACAATAGAGATAAAGTATCATCTAAGAAAGGTGAATGTTGTAGCTGATTCCTGGAGTCAGAAATCTATACACATGGGTCAGATGATGGTGTATGAGATGAAAATGCTAGAGGAGTTTCAAAATTTGAAGTTGGCCACTACTCTTACCAAAAGAAGCTAATTATCAATGGATTGAATATAGAGTGTGGCCTTAAAGCTCATATTAAAGAGGCTCAAGCTCACGATCAATTCCTTTAGGATCACAAAGATTAAGATAATATTTCAGTCTCCAAAGATGGAGTAATCATATATCAAGGAAGGGTTTAGGTCCACTAAGAATAAGAGTTGAGGACTAAGATCCTGCAGGAAACACATTAGAGTAAGTACACTATCCATCCTGGATCCACTAAATTATATCAAGACATAAAGAAGATGTACTAGTGGCCAGGGATAATAAAGAATTGGCTTAGGGGAAAACTTAATGTGGTGACCATGCATGAAAATATAACAGTTACTAGTGATGTAAAGTTGACTAATGTGGTAAGGAAAGGTAAATATTTAGAAACATATGAGGGAGAAATTGAAGACTGAATTAATAAAAGAATGAACTTAATTAGAGAATTAAAATTTGAGTGACTAGAATCTTGGAGATTTAGAATGCCTAAACATAACCCTAAAAATTAATAAGAAACTAAATTTCAGTAGCAAGAAGGATGGAAACCCAGGGTAGTGTAAAGATGCTTTTTGGGTTCAAATTTCTAGAGAAACTCTGTAAAGAATTAAAAGAAATAATTAACATAAAAAAATGTACATATATGTCTCACGGATTTTTGGCCACTAGAATCACCAAATTTAGAGTCCACATGAGGGAGATATCTCCCAATTAGTAAGAAAAGGTCAGAATCCACCCGAGGAGTAATAACAATAATATTGATGACTTTATAACACCTAGATTTCGTAGGTATTTTCCAAACTTCTAAACAAGAAAGTTGTATATTTCTTCCTTAGCTTTCTATAGCCTCTAAAATCACATAAGTTGGATTCTTACGAAAGATAGGGCCTAAACAGTAAATCTTAATTTCTACTCTAGTCATTGCCATTGCATAAATTATTTACCATCCTAAGTGTGTGATTTTGGCATGGTTATATTTTATAAATGATATTTGAAATGACTATGCTTTGATGAATTTTTCCATGTAGTCACATAGCTTCCATGTGTGGTACACCAGATAGAGAATACCCTATTCCACAATTAGGATGATGGTGATGATGATGATAAAAGAAAGATATTTGTGCCATGTCAGACGATGCAAGAGCAGCTTATACCGAATAAGTAGAGAGTACTCGCCCAGACTAGGGTAGCCATGCTTGATATGAGTAATTAATAGCCATTACATGATGAAGTTGTGATTTTGACATGCCATGACCCTTTTAATAGTTGATCTTGCCCTTGATATGTTTGAATGGTTATTCATGCCCATGATACTTTAAAAATAAATATTCATGCCAAACATGTAATTGCTGTATAATTCGCATGTGCATAAATATGGTGCATTGCTGTGGCTTAAGAAATTCTATAGCTTATAAAGCTGAACATGACATGATGAGCTATAAATGTGAAATTATGATTTATTGTTAAACCTACTAGGATTATTATATCTCACTATAATTCCATGCCATGTCCATATAAGCAGTGATAACATGCAGCTATTTTTTATGACTTTGATTTTTAGCATGCGTTTGGTATAAATGCCTTATGTTGGGCAAATTCCCATTATTAATGATTTGTTAGTGGTTGAGATAGTGAAAGTTCTAGAAGAGGTGCCGCCACCCATGCCAATGTCCCTGAACGAGGCTAATATGGATAATTAAGGGGTAGATATATGTATGCTTTTGTACTATAAGTAAGACCTAGGACATCATGATATGTATATGAACTAACGACAGCATTAATATTGTTAGATATGACAATTTGATAACAATTTTTGTTGACTTAAATTTAGAGATTATTTACCATGAAAGGAATGCATAAGAAAGCAGTCGATAATGACTTCATTAGTGTGTTTAAAAAAAGAAAAAATAATTAAAAGTTGGAGTCATTGCAATTGCTTCTATGTCGATTCTCGAGCTTTTGGACTTCAATTGGAGTCAAAAAGGGCTTAAAATAGTACTTTTATTTTCTGCAATGGTTGAGAAGCACTGCAGTGCGCTATTACTGAATTTCTGTAGTGCTGTGGTGCTTACTTAGACATCGTGGCACTCTTGTTGTGCATGCCAACGCCATGATGCTAAGATTTCCTCAAAATTTGAAAATGTGGTCAACTTGATAGTTGTAGCCTATCTCTCAACTTTCTATAGCCGCTAGTGTAACATCCCCTGATTTTCTATCTTTTGGCTAAATAGAATAACAAAATGAGTCAAAATGAGTTAGTTTCATTATTTCTTAAGTAAATGCTTATAGAAGATAAAGGAGAGAATTCTTATCTTTGAAAATAAATCATAAGGGTAAAATGGTAATTTTTTGTATTTTAGGGTTAGGAACGGGCAGCAAGAAGTGAGTTGAAGACATGTTGGGAGTGTAACTCTAAAGCCCATTAGTGCCCCTCTCAAGAGAAGATTAAAGAATTTTTGAATTTGCACTAGTCAAACAAAGCCTTAGCGAATGATTAGTTAGGATTTTAAGGAATGGCAAACTTGTAATTTTTACATGGTTGAGGGATATAGTTGGTATGGAAAATAAGGCTTCTTGAGCAAGTTTGATTTTTATATTATTTTTCCATGGACTTTTTAAAGAAGTTGACAATTAACAGGGGAGAAAGAAAAGCTCATGGCCAACCAAGGAAAAAAAAGAAAGGGGAAGAGAGAGAAAGCTAAGGGAGGAACACCAAGGTGAATTTTCCTATGGATTAACCTCTTTAATCTTCTTTTCTCCTCTTGTTAAACTTTCTAAGGGGTCTTTTTAAGGGTGAATGTGCAGAACTTTATAGTGGAGGAGAAGGGAAGAACTGAAGCAATCAAGAGAGAAGAAAACTAAGAAAGTGAGAATAGGTAAGTTTAACATTAACCTCATCTTGAACTTTTTCATATAGTGATGATGCATATATATATATATATATATATATATATATATATATATATTTGGTCATGTGCTTGCTTCCTAAAGCTAGATCACAGAGTTTGGAAATGGGTTGGAAATTTGACCATAGGTATAGTGAATGTATAAGTTAGAAGAAGGAAAAGGAAGTTATTCATGGGATTTTGAGTTAATTAAACCTTGTAAACATGTGTATATGACCAATTGAAGACTTGAATTTTTATGTTTGTTTGCATTGTTGGTTGTTTTGTTGGTTGGTTGGTTGAATGGGAGTGTTTAAAGCAAGAGGGAAATTGGACGTGCCCAGAACACAGCCAAGTCGTGTCTACGCGAGTATGGTTTTTGGTGCAGCCAGAGCATGGCCATGTTCCAGGACACTGCCAGGTGGTGGCCAGGGTTGTTTTGGTTCAGTTTTAACTATTTTTCTCTCTCAAATGAACCATAACAAGTGGATAGTAATTAGATAACCTAATTCAAAGTTGAATGCCTTAAATATAGATGTAACACAACTCTTGCTTCCTCATTCTTGCCATGTTAAAAATGATTCATGTTATGGGTTACTACATAATGATTTAAAGGATAGTGATTTACTTTATAAAATATACAATGTACGCATGAGATGATGATGATTAGCTTGTGGGATATGATGCATACATAGTTATATGATGTTAATGCATATGGTTGTATATTGTTACTGATGATGTTATGAGTGTGGTTGGATAAATAAAAGATGATATAAGACGTGAGATGACCTTTACAATAGTAAGGTGACCTGATGAGGTTGTATGGCTTGAGACGGCACTGAATAAGGGATGCCCTATTAGACTTAAGTAAGCAAAGGCGGAGTATGGCCACTCCAACCAGGTAATAGTGGTGTGTGAGTAACGGGAGAGAGAATGACTCGTATTACCCTATTGCTAAACAAAGATGAAATTACAGACGGCTAGCCACTATGTATAATGTTTCTGCATAACATAATTGTAACTGTCAAGCATGCAAGCATAATATTTTATTCATACATTACCCATGTTATGTCTGTATTACAAAAAAGGAAGATGTTTTCTGTAGTTTATATGTAACATCCCTAATTTCGTGTCTTTTATTAATAAAGGTACATAAATATTTAGTTAAGGAAATAAAATTTATTATACAATTTTTAGATATCTAAGGAAATATAATCCTTAGAAATTCTTCACCTTATATGTATGCATAGAAAATTTTTCTAACATTAAGGGAATAAGTAAAGAGAGAAAAATATAATAGGGAAAATATTTGAAATAACATACTAAAGAGAGGCGAAATTCTTGGATAAGGAAGAAAAAATTTTGGGAAGTAAAGATCTTAAAATTTCAAGAAGATTAGATTATGGTAGTTTTTTCTAATTCAAGAGTTAGAGTCCCTAAGTTTAACATCTCCACCTAAAATTGAGCTTTCACCTTTGGACACTTCATATAGAGTTTTTCCACTTCATATGAGTTTCTAGCAAGCCAATAGGATAGCCCAAGCAAGAAATAAAGCATAGACTTAGACTAAGATATAAAAATTGGACCGATAGCCCACAAACCATGAAAATGTGACCAAGCCCTCCATGAAAGGTAGAATTTTAGTCAAAGCAAAGAAAATGAGTAAGAATAAGCCCAAATCTAAGAGGGAAAAATAAGAATCATGTGAGGAAATAGTAGTGTAATAATAATAAATATTATGTCACATGGCATTAGGACAAAACATCTATATCCTACATTCATTATTTCAACAAGTAGGTAATAATACATGGCATTATCACAAAACATCCTTATCTTACACAAATAATTTTAGCCAAGCAATGGAGATTCAAGAGCTAAAAATGTGCCAACTAAAAAGGCAAACCTATCATACTTGAGTGAGACAAAAAAAGGAAATGAATCCCTAAATTAAAGGGACCTTGTCCCTTGTCTTAAGAACATTTTATCATAATTTTCAAAATACAAATCTCCTTTTGCTATGCATATCTTGACTAAGGGAGAGGAAGACAAGAACATGACTTTTCTTTCACTAAAAAACAACCCAAGTGCATCCTAATTATGATAAGGTAGACCCATGATTATAAAAGGTGAACCACTTGATAGTTTATTTAAGCAAAATCCACCCTTATAACATTATAATTTCGTCCAAGTGAGGGAGAGAAAAAATATAAGCCAGGTAGAGTGAGGAAAGTTGAGAAAGAAAGGAGAAGAGGAAGGAGAGGTCTAGAGGACTAAGTACTCAAGGTAAGTTAGCTTAATCTATACTTGAATCCATCTTTTATCTTGATCCTTATGGTTCAAAACTCACCCTCCTTCTCTTATTTAAGCTGCTATAAAAGCTAAGGAAAGAGAGAAATCTTGCTACTTCCTTCAAGAGGAAACAAGCAAAAGAATTCACTAAGTTAGGGAAATCTTTAGGTAGGTTTAACAATATCTCTTTTTGAAGAAATGCTTTGAAATTTGTAACATTTATATGAGATTTTGATCTTAGAACTTTGGTGAAATTTACAATATTTGTTACTTTGATGATTGGTCATAGATGTTTCTATATCATGTTACATGTTATCATGCATATGATGAATGTTTTAAACATTTCGGTTAGTGTAGAAAGTTCTGCATTGGTATGGCTATGGGTGGCAAAATTTTAGGATTTTTATGTTGTTATTTTGTATATTTGAATGTGTTGAAAAATTGATGCAATATGATTAGATGCAAATTAGGAAGAAAAAGGAAGAGGACGTAATATAATAATGAACTAAAACCTTCGGAAAGGTTTGGTTAGGAATTTGGATTTCAGAGTAACTAGGGAAGCTTCTATTTTTGAAATTCTAGGAAGAATCAGTTAAGAATTAAAAGAAATGGTTAACATGTTAAATGTAGATCTATATCTCATGGATTTTTAACCACTTGAATCACTTAATTTGGAGTCCAGATGAGGGAGATATTGTCCAATTTGTAAGAAGTGCTATGAAAATGGTTAACTAGGGAAGAATCAGTTAGGTATGCTTTTGTGTGTGAATTTTTAGAATAAATCTGTAGGGAATTAAAAGAAATTTCCCATGATAAATATGGATATATATCTAATAAATTGTTAGCTACTGAAATCATTCAAATTGGAATCAATATAAGGGAGATATGGTTAAATTAGTAAGCAAAGGTCAGAAACTAGCTAAATAGGGAAGAATCTGTTAAGTATGCTTCTGTGTTTGAATTTCTGGGCAACATTTGTAGGGAATTAAAGGACATTGTTAACATAAAAAATATAAATATATGTATCACAGATCTATAGGCTTTGAAATCACTTAGTTTGGAGTTCATATGAGGGAGAATATGGCTGATTAATGAGTAGATGTCAGAATCAGTCTAGAATCTAGAGTGGTAAATGTAAGTATTTTTTTTCAATTTTCTAAGAATAATTAGTAAGGAATCTGAAGAAATATAAACATGAAAGTTGAATATAAGTGTCTTAACTATTTATAGGGTCTAGAATAACCTTAATTGGAGTTTGTATGAAGGAGATATGGTTAGATTAGTAAGTAGAGATTTGAACCTACTCGAGAAGAAATAACATTGATTTTGAGTGGGTAGTAACACAAGGATTACTTAAGATTTCACTAAAATGTTCAACATAAGGGTTTTAGAGGATCGTCTTATCTTTCAATTAATATCAAGATCACCTCAATCGGATTTAAAATGAGGGTTTTATGCTCTTTTTAGTGAGTGAGGAAAATAATATTTAAAAAAGAAGAAGAATCTTATAAATGAAAATAATAAATTACCAGTGTATACCATAGCCATTGCCATTGCCATTGCATGAACTCCTTACCATCATAAGTGTGTAATTTTGACATGGAAATATTTTATAAAGTGATATTTGAAAATGATTAAGTTCATGGCAAGATTGTATTTTACCAATATTTTTTGGTAATGATTATATTTTGATGATAAATTATAGCATGTGAGTATAATGAACATACTTGTTATTGAAATCATATTTTTGGCTATTAACGTGAAAAGAAAAGAAAAAAAAAGAGACGAGCATGGTCACATGGCGGTCTATGTGGTGCATCAATAAGGGACACTCTACTTACGGATATGATTATGTTAATGAGAAAAGAAAGAGAAAGTGTGACATGTTAAATGGAGAGAGAAAGACCATACTGAAGAGTAGAATGTACTCACCCTGACTGGGGTAGTTTGATATGAAAATAAGTTGATAGTCATCATATGATATTCTGAAAATAGTTATTCATGCCATACATGTCATTATTGTATGATTTTCATGTGCATAGATAAAGTGCATTCATGTGACCTAAAATATTTGGTATAGCTTATACAGATGAACATGACAAGATGATTTATATTGATGATAATTATGATTTATTGTTGAACTTACTGAGATTTAATTCTCACTATATTTCCATATCATGTTCAGAGGACTAGATATACAGATATTCTCTATGACCGACTTTTTGCGTACGTTGGGTCGAGTTGGCTAAGATCCCGGTGAAGGTACAACCACCGGCTCCCGTATCTCTGGAACTGGTCAATATGGATGAATAAGATGTAGACATATATGTGTTTGATTTGTGTATGGATGTTGTTAATTAATTGTGCGTAAACCTTAATTATACTGGGTTAATTTAATTGAATATTATTATGAGTTAAATAATTAGAAGTAAAGAGACAATGATTTCATGGGATTTTAAATATATATATATATATATATATATATATATATATATATATATATATATATATATATATATATATGTATATATGTAAAAGTAATGGAGTTGTTGCATTATAAATATGGACATAACCCGTATGGTTTTCTTTGTCTTTCATATATATATATGTACATATTCATGTTAAACTTATTGGGACGTCTGTTCTCACTATTTTATTCTAAGTGTTATGTTCAGACAAGATTGAGTAGGATGTCGACAGTTTTCCTATCGCTAATCCTAGAGATCCAATTAGTAGAGGTTCTATACATGGGACAATTCACCATAATATTTAATATTATTAACGTGAATGTTATTGAGATCCCAGCACTAGCACCACCTCCCCCACCCTTCACAACCAAAGGGTGATGGGCCGTATAAAGCTGATGTATAGTTAGTATAAAATTATGTAACTAGATAGACTGATCCATTTTTTATGTGTAACCTAAAATAGTACTTTGTCTTTTAAATGTAATGCTTAGTACGTGATGTAACAACCTTTTTATTTTATTTTATTATACAATATAGAGTTTTCATACACATCATTAATCAAAACGAGCGTACAACAAAATCAAACACATAAATAACTACATCTTATTTATTCTGGTTAACCAATTCCGGAGATATAGGTGTGGGTGGTTGCACCTTCACTAGGATCTGAACCAACTCGACCACAAACATATTATTTGATTTTGGGATCTGCCTAACATAAAGTAACTCGATCCAATGTACACTAAAAGCCAGAGCCATAGAAAAATCTGCATAACTAATTTTCTGAACATGATATGGAAATATAGTGAGAATTAAATCCCAGTAAGTTCAACAATAAATCATCAACAATATAGCTCATCACGTCATGTTCAGCTATATAAACTATAGTAAATATCTTTGGTCACATGAATGCACTATATCTATGCACATGAGATTCGTATAGTAATGACATGTACGACAAGAATAATTATTTTCAGAATATCATATGATGACTATTAATTTATTCTCAAATCAAGCTACTCCAGTCAGGGTGAGTATTTTCTACTCTCTGGTACGGGCTTATCTCGCTACGTCCGACATGGCCCACTTTCTCTTTCTTTTCTCATTAACATAATCATAACCGTTGGTACGACGTCCCCTACTGGTGCACCACACGGATAGCCATGTGACCGTGCTCATTTCTTTTCTTTTCACAATGATAGCCAAAAATATGCTTTCAATAACAAGTATGTTCAATAAAATATAACTATTACCAAAAATCATTGGTAATCATGCCATAAACATAACCATTTCAAATGTCAATTTATAAAATATTTCTATGTCAAAATTTTACACTTAAGATGGTAAGAAGTTCATACAACGGCAATGGCTATGACATATACTAGTCATTTATTATTTTTATTTATAAGATTCTTCTTCTTCTTTAAATATTAATTTTATTTCTTTATTTTCTTGATGTAGGTTTTCATCCCATCTAACCTTCTCTTACTAATCAGAGCATAACTCCCTGAATTTAACTCTGATGTAGGTGATCTTGGTGTCAATTTTAAGATAAAACTATTATCTAAAACTATTATGTTGAACCGTTTAGTGAAATATTATGAAATCAAGGTGATATTACTCCCTCAATGTATAGGTTATTTCTTCTCGAATAGGTTCTGAACTCTGCCTATTAATCGGTCCATATCTCCCTCATACAAATTCCAAATTAAGTGATTACGGTGGCTAAAAATCCGTGACACATATATCTATAATTCATATGTTAACTATGTATTTTAATTCCCTACATAATGTTCCTAGAAATTAAAACACATAAATAATCCTAACATATTCTTCCCTGATTAACCATTTTCTGACCACTGCTGACTAATCAGACCATATCTACCTCATATGTACTTCAAATTGCATAATTCCAGTGGCTAAAAATTCCGTGACACATATATCTATAATTCTTATTTTAACCATTTATTTGAACTCCCTACAGAATGTTCCCAGAAATTAAAACACAGAAGCTATCCTAACATGTTCTTCCCTGATTAACCATTTTCTAAACACAGCTTACTAATCAGACTATATCTACCTCATATGGACTCCAAATTGAGTGATTCCAGTGTCTAAAAATACGTGACACATATATCTATAATGCTTATGTTAACCATTTATTTAAAGTCCCTACATAAAGTTACCATAAATTAAAACACAGAAGCTATCCTAAAATATTCTTCCCTGATTAACCAATTTTTGACCACTGCATACTAATCGGACCATATCTACCTCATATGGACTCCAAATTGAGTGATTCTAGTGGCTAAAAATCCTTGAGATATAGATCTACATTTTTTATGTTAACCATTTGTTTTAATTCCTTACTGATTCTTCCCAGCATTTTAAAGATAGAAGCATAAAATTTTGCCACCCATAGCCAAACCTATGCAGAACTATCTACACCAACCTAAGTATTCAAACATACATAATATGTAACATGATATAAAAACATCCATGACCAATCATCAAAGTTCTAAGATCAAAATCTCATATAAATATTATAAGTTTCAAAAGTTCTCTTCAAAAAGAAATATTGTTAAACTTACCTTGAGTACTTAGTCCTCTAGATTTCTCCTTCCTCTTTCTTCCATTCTTCCTCTAATTTCCTCACTCTACCTTGCTTCTATTTTTCCTCTCCCTCACTTGGATGAAATTCCAATGTTATAAGGGTGTGGTTTGCTTATATATACTATCAAATAATTTACCTTTCATAATCATGGGTCTACCTTATCACAATTAGCATGCACTTGGTTGAATTTTTTTTGAAAACAAACAACTTATTTTCTTGTCTTCCTCTTTCTTAGTCAAGATATGCATAGGAAAAGGAGATTTGTATTTTGAAAATTATGATGATATCTTCATAAGATAAGAGACAAGGTCCCTTTGATTTAGGGATACATTTCCTTTTTCTTTTGTCTTAATCAAGTATGATAGGTTTTCCTTTTTAGGTGGCAAATTTCCAACCCATGAATCTTCCTTGCTTAGCTAAAATTATTTGTGTAGGATAAAGATGTTTTGTCATAATGCTATGTATTATTACCCACTTGCTAAAATTACGAGGGTAGGATATAGATGTTTTATCCTAATGCCATGTATTATCATACCACTTGCTAAAATTATGAATGTAGAATATCACACCACTTGCTAAATTTTTGTCTTAATGCTATGTCACCTAATCTTGATTACACCATTATTTCATCACTTTATTTTATTTTTGTTTTTATTTTTCCTCTTGGATTTGGGCTCATTCTTGCCCATTTTCTTTACTTTGGATAACATTCTACCTTTCATAATGAGTTTAGTCACATTTTCATGATTTTTGGGCTACCAGTCCAATTTTTATATCCTAGTCCAATTCTATGTTTTATTTCTTCCTTGAGCTATCCTATTGGCTTGCTAAAAATTCATGTGAAGTAGAAAAACTCTATAAGAAGTGTCCATAGGTGAAAGCCCAATTTATGGGTGGAGATACTAAACTTAGTAACTTTCATTCTTAAATTAGGAAAAATTACCCTAATCCAATCTTCTTGAAATTTTAATACCTTTATTTACTTCACAAAAATTTATCTTCCTTACCCAAGAATTTCACCTTTCTTTAGTATATTTATTTCTAATTTTTCCTCTTAGGTTTTCTCTCTTTACCTATTTCATTAATGTTAGAACATTTCTATGCATACACATAAAGTAAAGAATTTTTTATGATTTTATTTCTTTATATATCTAAAAATTGTCTAATAAATTTTATTTTCTTACGGGATGTTACATTCTTCCCTCTTTAAGAAATTCGGTCCACGAATTTCAACCTGTAATATCCCTAATTTTGTTTCATGTATTAATGAAAGTACAAAAGTATTCAAAGTAACATCCATAATTTCATTTCTTTTATTGATAAAGGCACATAAATATTTAATTAAGGAAATAAAATTTATTAGACAATTTTTAGATATCTAAGGAAATATAATCCTTAGAAATTCTTCACCTTACGTGTATGTATAGAAATGTTCTAATATTAATGGAATAGGTAAAGAAAGAAAATCTAAGAGGAAATATTAGAAATAAACATGGTAAAGAAAGGTGACATTCTTAGGTAAGGAAGATAAATTTTTGTGAAGTAAGTAAAGGACTTAAAATTTCAAGAAGATCGAATTAGGGTAATTTTTCTTAATTTAAGAACAAAAGTTACTAAATTTAGTATCTCCAACCATAAATTAGGCTTTCACCTATGGATACTTCATATAGATTTTTTCTACTTCACATATATTTTTAGCAAACCAATAGGATAGCCCAATGAAGAAATAAAACATAGACTTGGACTAGGATATAGAAATTGGATTGGTAGGCCAAAAATCATGAAAATGTGACCAAGCCCATTATGAAAGGTAGAATTTTAATCAAAGTAAAGAAAATGAGCAAGAATGAGCCCAAACCCAAGAGTAAAAATAAAAATAAAAATAAAATTAAAGTGATGAAATAATGGTGTAATCAAGATTAGGTGACATGGCATTAAGACAAAAATTTAGCAAGTGGTTTGATATCCTACATTCACAATTTTAGCAAGTGGTATGATAATACAGGGCTTTAGGACAAAATATCTATATCCTACACTCATAATTTTAGCAAGTGGTATGATAATACATGGCATTAGGACAAAACATTTCCTATCCCACACAAATAGTTTTAACTAAATAATGGAGATTCAAGGGCTAGAAATTTGCCACCTAAAAAGGAAAACCTATCATACTTGATTAAGACAAAATAAAAAGGAAATGAATCCCTAAATCAAAGGGGCCTTGTCCCTTATCTTAGAAACATATTATCATAATTTTTGAAATTAAAATCTCCTTTTGCTATGCATATCTTGACTAAGGAAGGGGAAGACAAGAACATAAGTTGTTTGTTTTCCAAAAATTCAACCAAGTGTATCCAAAATGTGATAAGGTAGACCCATGATCATGAAAGGTGAATTATTTGACGGTTTATTTAAGCAAAATCCACCCTTACAACATTAGAATTTTTGTCCAAGTGAGGGAGAGGAAAAATAGAAGCAAGGTAGAGTGAGGAAAGGAGAGGAAGAAAGGAAGAAAGAGGAAGGAGAAGTCTAGAAGACTAAGTGCTCCAGGTAAGTTTAACAATATTTCTTTCTGAAGAAAAGTTTTGACACTTGTATTATTTATATGGGATTTTGATCTTAGAACTTTAATGATTGGTCATGGATGTTGCTATATCATGGTACATATCATGTATGTTTGAATACTTAGATTGGTGTAGATAGTTCTGCATGGGTATGACTATAGGTGGCAGAATTTTAAGCTCCTATTTTTAAAATTCTAGGAAGAATTAGTAAAGAATTAAAAGAAATGGTTAACATGAAAAATGTATATCTATGTCTCACGGATTTTTAGCCACTGTAATCATTCCATTTAGAATTCATATGAGGTAGATATGGTCCAATTTGTAAGCAAAGGTCAGAAAATGGTTAATCAAGGAGGAATATATTAGGATAGCTTCTGTGTTTTAATTTCTGGGAACATTATATAGGGAATCTAAACAAATGGTTAACATAAAAAATGTATACTTATGTCTAACGGATTTTTAGAAACTTGAAACATTCAATTTAGAGTTCATATGGGGTAGATATGGTCTGATTTGTAAGCAACTGTCAGAAAATGGTTAATCAGGGAGGAATATGTTAGGATAGCTTCTGTATTTTAATTTCTGGGAACTTCTGTACGGAATTAAAATAAATGACTAACATACAAATTATGACTATATGTGTCACGGATTTTTAGCCACTTGAATCACTTAATTTGGAATTTTTATGAGAGATATATGGACCGATTAGTAGGCAGAGGTTAGAACCTATCCGAGAAGAAATAAAATGTACATTGAGGGAGTAATATCAACTTGATTTCTTAATATTTTGCTATACTGTTCAATATAATAGTTTTAGATAATTGTTTCATCTTGAAATTGAAACCAATATCACCTACATCGGAGTTAAATTGAGGGAGTTATGCTTTGATTAGTAAGAGAAAGTTAGATAGGATGAAAACCTCCATCAAGAAAATAAAGAAATAAAATTAATATTTCAAAAGAAGAAAAAACTTATAAATGAAAATAATAAATGACTAGTATATGCCATAGCCATTGCCATTGTATGAACTTCTTACCATCGTAAGTGTGAAATTTTGACATGAAAATATTTTATAAAGTGATATTTGAAATGGTTATGTTCATGGCAAGATTACCAATGATTTTTGGTTAGTTATATTTTGTTGAACAAACTTGTTATTGAAAGCATATTTTTGGCTATCATTGTGAAAAGAAAATAAATGAATACGGTCACATGGATATCCGTGTGGTGCACCAGTAGGGGCCGCCCTACCAACGGTTATGATCATGTTAATGAGAAAAGAAAGAGAAAGTGAGCCATGTCGGACGGAGCGAGAAAAGCCCGTACCGGAGAGTAGAAAATACTCACCCTGACCAGGGTAGCTTGATATGAGAATAAATTGATAGTCATCATATGATATTCTGAAAATAGTTAACCCTGTCATACATGTTGTTATTGTACGATTCTCACATGCATAGATATAGTGCATTCATGTGACCAAAGTTATTTGCTGTAGTTTATATAGCTGAACATGACGTGATGAGCTATATTGATGATGATTTATTGTTGAACTTACTAGGATTTAATTCTCACTATATTTCCATATCATGTTCAGAAAATTAGTTATGCACATTTTTCTATGGCTCTGGCTTTTAGTGCACATTGGATCGAGTACTTTATGTTGAGCAGATCCCAGAAGCAAATAAAATGTTTATGGTCGAGTTGGCTTAGATCCCGGTGACGGTGCAACCACTCGCACCTGTATCTCCGGAATTGGTCAACCAGAATAAATAAGATGTAGATTTTTATATGTTTGATATGTTGTACATATGTTTTGATTAATGACATGTATGTAAACTCTGTATTGTATAAATTTAATAAATGTTATTTTGAGTTAAGTTGTAACGAGGTAATAAATTAATAGTATTTTTTTAAAAAAAAATTGATACTTAAATGGAGTTGTTACATAATTGGTATCATAGCTGGTCGATCCTAGATGGTCGTTGGGTGGATGGTTATCTGAATCGATCTTATAGTGTCTTGAGTATGTTTGTGGTTGTACTGTGTAGGGATCAGTGAATTCATATAGGTAAGAAATTACTAGTGTTTCCTACCTACATGCTGAGGTGATGTTATGACTGTTGTTAAATATTTTTAAACTAACTATTGGGCTTGATCACCTTAATAGCAGCATAACTTTGTTTTTGCCACAGTAGGAAATGACACCACCAAGGAGGAATTTGGCAAACAATACGGAGGAAACCCTGCACAACCTGGCCACGGCAACTCGAGACCAAGTCATGACCACTAATCAAATTCTACAATACCTCCAGAATGCTAATAACTCGAATGGTGTGAATGGTGCTAACAATCGGATGGCTGGAAATGATAACGGCATATCCGAGTTCCTGAGGACTAGGCCACCTTGTTTCTAAGGCGACTTTGACCCGATTGTAGCTGAAAGAT
The DNA here is from genome assembly GCA_037074535.1 of Gleditsia sinensis. Classification (NCBI taxonomy): domain Eukaryota; kingdom Viridiplantae; phylum Streptophyta; class Magnoliopsida; order Fabales; family Fabaceae; genus Gleditsia; species Gleditsia sinensis. The sequence goes on from CM073466.1 coordinate 25,072,495, forward strand.
AGATAAGGGAGTTAGAAAAAATCTTTGAAGTGATGGGCTGTACTGAGGAGCAGAAAGTAATCTTTGCTGCATATATGCTAAAAGATGAAACAGAATACTAGTGGCGTGGAGCTAGAGAACTTTTAGCTCACTAGGGAAGGCAGATCACTTGGCAAGTGTTCAAAGACACCTTTTTGGAAAAGTACTTTCTAAGTACTGTGTGGGCAGAGAAAGAGATCGAACTTCTCCAACTCCGCCAGGGTAGCATGACTATAGACCAATACATCACGAGGTTCGAGGAATTGTCTAAGTTCTCCTCTTATTTGCAATTTAACCCTGATGAAGCATGGAAGGCTGTTAAGTTCGAAGCGGGACTAAACCCGAACATAAAGAATGCTATTGTAGCTATGAAGATTAGGGAGTTTGTGGCTCTGATCAATAAATACAGACTCTTGGAGAAAAGTTTAAAGGTAGTGGAGGACGAAAAGCAAAGGCGAAACCTATGGAAAAGGAAGAAAAATTTTCCCAACCCTAGCAAGAACGTGAGAAGAAATGGATATGGAGCTGGTAAGAGGCCATTGACTGTGGGTCCTAGACCTTTCCAACAAGACCTCGCCCTAGTCAAGTGCGATAAGTGCGGACGCATGCATGGTAATCAGCGATGCTACATGGGACAAGATGTCTGCTTCAACTGCGAACAGAAGGGTCATTTTACGAGAAACTGCCCACAGAATGTGGGGAAGCAGCCAGAACAGAGGCCTCAAGTGAAAGGAAGGGTTTTCACCCTGAGCGGCCAAGAGGCAGCTCAATCTTCTGAAATGATTCAAGGTACATGCTATATCTATGGATTTGCTCTTATAGTGTTATTTGACTCTGGTGCTAGTCATTCATTTATATCGGAATAATGTATTAGGAAGTTTCAGTTTCCTATTTCTGAAACTCCCTATGAGCTATTCGTAGTAACCCCTACAAGGAAAAGGGTATTAACTTCCTCTGTATGTAAGGACTGTCAAGTCACCATCTAGGAGAAAAAAATTTCTGTAGACCTCGTCTGTTTACCTTTAAGAGGTATTGAGGTCATGCTAGGGTTAGACTGGATGTCTAGAAATCGAGTCTTGTTGAATTGTTGTAATAAGACCATTGAATTTCTACCTCCTACTCTGGAAGAGGAGGTCCAATTATTGATGCTTAATGCCAATCAAGTTAATAGGGAGTTGAAGAATTGAGTACTTAGATATATTCTCTTGTATTTATCAAACCTAGAAGTCGAATTGAAACTTGATGAAATCCAAATAGCCAACGAGTTTCCTGAAGTATTTCCATTAGATATTCCAGACTTACCTCCCAAGAGAGAGATAGAGTTCTCTTTTGATCGCCTACCTAGGACAGGACTTATCTCTATTGCACCATATCGAATGGCCTCGAAGGAACTACAAGAACTCAAGAAGCAGTTGGAGGAACTATTAGACAAGCAATTCATTAGACCGAGTGTATCACCTTGGGGAGCTCCTGTATTGTTTGTTAAGAAGAAAGACGGGAGCTTGAGACTATGCATAGATTACAGACAGCTGAATAAGGTGACTATAAAAAACAAGTACCCTCTCCTTAGGATAGATGACTTATTGGATCAACTGAAGGGAGCCTTAATCTTTTCTAAAATTGACTTGAGTTCAGGATATCATTATATTAGGATCAAGGAGGAGCAAAATTTGGTGTGCATTGTGATTTTGATTTACAAGCTCTATAAAGCTATGAAATCTATTGAATTTGACCAAGTGTTCAACATAACAGTTGTAGATGATTGTCTTATCTTTTCATAGCCACTTGAACCACTTTGATTGGAGTTCATAAGAGGGAGATATACTCAAAATAATGCTGAAAGGTCTGGAATCGCTCCAATGTAGCATTTTTCCATGAATTTCTTATCTTTTTCTTCTATTTTCTTCTTCCTTTGATCCTACAACACAAAACACAAAACTAAGCTAATTCATAATTATATTTTACTTAAATCAAACAAAAAGTAAGTTTAAAGGTATTAATATCATGCTTAATGAAGATCACATCCAATACCCCTACACTCAACCTTTTGCTTGTCCTCAAGCAAAATAATCCCTAAAGACAAAAAAAACAACAATCAATAATGTTGTGAGTGTTAGGCTTACCAAATGTTTGCCTTATAACTTTAAAATATATTCAAGAAAAATTTTGAAAGATCATAGTCATGCACAAGATTAACCCAAACGTAATCCATTATTTTATTCTCTTGAATCTCGAGTGTGTGTGTGTTTTGGGCTATTAAATTTTCTTTTACCCGAATGAGTTTATATGTCCCAAAATTTTGGTTGTAGATCTCTAAATAGTTTAGGATTTCCATATGCTTATTCTTCATGCCACTCTCCACTAATGTAGGCCAAAACTACCTCTAGGATCAATAGGACTTTATTTGCCTTGTAATATGGCTAGGGTATAAGGTGGGATAAAGGATACAAATTTAGGCTCAATCACCCAATACCACATGACTAAATATGATCTATCGAGCTTTTTCAAGTTTAGAGTACTTTCCCCCACATTTATGTTCTTACTTCAATTGAGTTTGATCCATCCTTTTCCTTGATTCTTAAAAAGTCTTTTTTTTTCACCCACAAAATTTGCTTTTATCCTCTTTGGATTTTTCTTCTCTCTTCTTTGCATAATTCTCTTTTTTTTTGCATATTTCTTTTCTTTTCCTTGCTCCAACCCTCCACCCTTCTGTAAATAAAGCTCTACAAAACAGGTATTCAGAAAAATAATCATGGAGTGAGTGAATAGGATCAAAAATAAGGATATTCATACAAAATTTGGCTTTCAGCTTGTTTGTGGTTTTTAGAAGGAAAATTCCATTAAGTTCAAGATAGAGGAACTAAGGATATTTCATTGCTTAGGTTAGGCTAGAAAGGCTCAATCTATCCAATAATGCCAAAATCATCTCCTAAATAATAGTATTAGCCTAGAATTTCTCCTCAAGTAGCATTTAAATAAGTTCTAGAATCCTTTTGAGATCATGAAACATTTTTGAATTATATAAACCTTCTCTAAGTAAAAGATAAAATTGAATGCCTAAAGTTATTGTGCAAAAATATTTCAGGATTCTAAAGTCAAAAAGTAATAAATTGCAAAAGGGATAAAATTGCACATAACCATGAATTTTCTATATTTTTCAAGAGCTAAAAAAAATTTGGATAGTCATATCATTGGCTGTTGGTTGTGTCTAACATCCCAAAACATAAATTGAAACACTCACACAATCAATCAACTTGCTAAACGTAATAAAAATGCATTAATAGTAAAAATCAGAAAATTGATGCTCATAATAAGGTCACAATGATTCAGACAAATAAACTTCCACCCCCAAACTCAAACTTTACATTGTCCTCAATGTAAAAGAAAGACAAGAAATATGGAAAGATATAGAAAAACATATTAGTTAAGTGAACTTGTAACAACTCCATTTAAGTATCAATTTTTTTAAAAAAATACCATGAAGTTATTACCTCGTTACAACTTAACTCAATATAACATTTATTTAATTTATCCAATACAGAGTTCACATACATGTCATTAATCAAAATATACGTACAACATATCAAACACATAAAAATCTAAATCTTATTTATTCTGGTTGACCAATTCCGGAGATACAGGTGCGGGTGGTTACACCTTTACCGGGATCTAAGCCAACTCGACCATAAACATTTTATTTGCTTCTGGAATCTGCCCAACAAAAAGTACTCGATCCAACGTGCACTAAAAGTCAAAGTTATAGAAAAATCTGCATAACTAATTTTCTGAACATGATATGGAAATATAGTGAGAATTAAATCCCAGTAAATTCAACAATAAATCATCATCAATATAGCTCATGACGTCATGTTCAGCTGTATAAACTACAGAAAATATCTTTGGTCACATGAATGCATTATATCTATGCACATAAGAATCATGCAGTAATGATATGTACGACAGGATTAACTATTTTTAGAATATCATATGATGGCCATCAACTTATTCCCATTTCAAGCTACTCCGGTCAGGGTGAGTATCCTCTACTCTCCGGTACGGACTTTTCTCGCTCCGTCCAACATGGCCCACTTTCTCTTTCTTTTCTCATTATCATGATCATAACCGTTGGTAGGGCGTCCCCTACTGGTGCACCACACGGATTGCCATGTGACCGTGCTCATTTCTTTTCTTTTCACAATGATAGCCAAAAATATGCTTTCAATAACAAGTATGTTCATCAAAATATAACTATTACCATAAATCATTGGTAATCATGCCATGAACATAACCATTTCAAATATCACTTTATAAAATATTTCCATGTCAGAATTTTACACTTAAGATGGTAAGAGGTTCCTACAATGGCAATGACTATGGCATATACTAGTCATTTATAAGATTCGTCTTCTTTTTTAAATATTAATTTTATTTCTTTATTTTCTTGATGCAGATTTTCATCATATCTAACCTTCTCTTACTAATCAGAGCACAATTCCCTCAATTGAACTCTGATTTAGTTGATCTTGGTGTCAATTTCAAGATCAAACAATTATCTAAAACTATTATGTGGAGCATTGTAACAAAATATTAAGAAATCAAGGTGATATTTCTCCCAAAATGTACAGGTTATTTCTTCTCGGATAGGTTCTGACCTCTACCTACTAATCGGAACATATCTACCTCATATGGACTCCAACTTGAGTGATTCGAGTGGACAAAAATCCATGACACACATATCTATAATTCTTATGTTAACCATTTATTTTAATTCCATAGAGATAATTCTCCAAAATTAAAATACAGAAGCTATCCTAACATATTTTTCCCTCATGAACCATTTTCTGACCTTTGACTACTAATCAGCTCATATCTTCCTCATATGGACTCCAAATTGAATGATTCTAGTGGCTAAAACTCCGTGACACATATAGCTATAATTATTATGTTAACCATTTATTTTAATTCCATACAGATAAGTCCCAAAAATTAAAATACAAAAGCTATCCTAACATATTCTTCCCTCATGAACCATTTTCTGACCTTTAAGTACTAATCGGAACATATCTACCTCATATGGACTCCAACTTTAATGATTCTAGTTGTTAAATATCCGTGACACATATATATTTAATTCTTATGTTAACTATTTATTTTAATTCCCTATTGATAACTCCCAGAAATTAAAACACAGAAGCTATCCTAACATATTCTTCCCTGATGAACTATTTTTTGACATTTGCTTACTAATCGGACCATATCTACCTCATATGGACTCCACATTGAATGATTCCAGTGGCTAAAAATCCGTGACACATATATCTTTAATTATTATGTTAACCATTTATTTTAATTCCCTACATATAATTTCCAGAAATTAAAACACAGAAGCTATCCTAACATATTCTTCCCTAATGAACCATTTTCTGACCTTTTCTTACTAATCAAACCATACCTACCTCATATGGACTCCAAATTGAATTATTCCAGTGGCTAAAAATCCGTGATACATATATCTTTAATTCTTATGTTATCCATTTATTTTAATTCCCTACATATAATTCCCATAAATTAAAACACAGAAGCTATTCTAACATATTCTTCCCTGATGAACCATTTTCTGACCTTTTGCTTACTAGTCGGACCATATCTACCTCATATGGACTCCAAATTGAATGATTCTAGTGGCTAAAATTCCGTGACACATATATCTTTAATTATTATGTTAACCATTTATTTTAATTCCCTACAGATAATTCCCAGAAATTAAAACAAAGAAGCTATCCTAACATATTCTTCCTTGATGAACCATTTTATGACCTTTACTTACTAATCAGACCATATCTACCTCATATGGACTCCAAATTGAATGATTGTAGTGGCTAAAAATCTGTGACACATATATCTTTAATTATTATGTTAACCATTTATTTTAATTCCCTATAGATAATTCCCAGAAATTAAAACACAGAAGCTAAAAAGTTTGCCACCCATAGCCATACCTATGCAGAACTTTCTATACCAGTCTAAGTATTCAAACATACATCACATGCAAGATCAATATGTAACATTATATAGCAACATCATGACCAATCATCAAAGTTCTAAGATCCAAATCTCATATAAATATTATAAGTTTCAAAAGTTTTCTTCAAAAAGAAATATTGTTAAACTTACCTGGAGCACTTAGTCCCCTAGACTTCTCTTTCCTCTTTCTTCCTTTCTTCCTCTCCTTTCTTCACTTTACCTTTCTTCTATTTTTCCTCTCCCTCACTTGGACGAAATTATAATGTTGTAAGTGTGGGTTTTCTTATATAGACCACCAAATAATTCACCTTTCATGATCATGGGTCTAGCTTATCACAATTAGATTACACTTGGTTGAATTTTTGGAAAACAAACAACTTATGTTCTTGTCTTCCTCTTCCTTAGTCAAGATATGCATAGGAAAAGGAGATTTGTATTTTGAAAATTATGATAATATGTTCTTAAGATATGGGACAAGGTCCCTTTGATTTAGGGATTCATTTCCATTTTCTTTTGTCTTCAACAAGTATGATAGGTTTGCCTTTTTAGGTTGCAAATTTCTAGCCCTTGAATATCCATTATTTGGTTAATATTATTTGTGTGGGATAGGAATGTTTTGTCCTAATTCCATGTATTATCATACCACTTGCTAAAATTATGAGTGTAGGATATAGATGTTTTTGTCCTAAGGCCTTGTATTATCATGCCACTTGCCAAAATTATGAATGTAGAATCACACCACTTGCTAAATTTTTTGTCTTAATGCCATGTAACCTAATCTTTATTATTATTACATTATTATATCATCACCTAATTTATTTTATTTTATTTTATTTTATTTTTCCTCTTGGATTTGGGCTTATTCCTACCCATTATGGGCTTATTCCTACCCATTTTCTTTGCTTTGGATAAAATTCTACCTTTCTTGGAGGGCTTGGTTACATTTTCATAATTTTTGGGCTATTGGTCCAATTACTATATCCTAGTCCAAGTCTATGTTTTATTTCTTGCTTAGGTTATCCAATGGGCTTGCTAGAAACTTATGTGAAGTGGAAAAACTCTATATGAAGTGTCCATAGGTAAAAGCCCAATGTATGGGTAAAGATTTTTAACTTAGTAACTCTAGTTCTTGAATTAGAAAAAATTACCCTAATCCAATGTTCTTGAAATTTTATGACCTTTACTTGTTTCTAAATTTATGTTCCTTATCCAAGAATTTTCCATCTCTTTAGTATGTTATTTCTAATTGTTTTTCCTATTAGGTTTTCCCTCTTTATTTGTTCTCTTAATGTTAGAAACATTTTCTATGCATATACATAAGGTGAAGAATTTCTAAGGATTATATTTCCTTAGATATCTAAAATATTGTCTAATAAATTTTATTTCCTTAATTAAATATTTATGTACTTTTATCAATAAAAGAAACAAAATTAGGGATGTTACAGAACTTCCCTGAATTTGTTTGGAGTGGAATGCGCATGTTGCATTACTGGACCATGAATATTTTTGATTCCCACTTTTCTTTTTCTTTTTCTTTTTATGTTAGGTTTCCTCCCAATAAGCGCCTTTGTTTAATGTCGTTGGCTCGACTCAAGGCTCCTTATGTCATTCAAGGAGGATCCTTGATGTCAACTTTAAATTGGCTTGCCTTTGAATGTGCAGAATTCTGAGGTTCAGCTGCATTATGAAGAGGGAAGTTAGCATTAGTCAAAGATTTAATTAAATGAGAACTCAACTTACCTGGAAATAATCGATGTCTTGAGTAGCTTTTGGCATACAATTTAATTTCATCCTTTTGAGATTCTACCAAAGCATACGGTAACTTTCTTCTATCTTTGAGTAGGGCATATTTATTTGAGGTTATAACTGCGTGTGGTTCTCCACTGTATATGCCCTTTAAATGGCTAGGGAGGCTCTTCAAGCCTAGGTCAGAATACTGCACAATAGAAGGTATAAGCATCTTATTAGAAATTGGTAACAACATAGAAAGATCCTTACCTGTTTGCTGCACTTCTGGTGCTTCCTCTCCTGCTGAAATATTCTCTTCAAATTTGGTGTTTAGGGTACATTCCATAACCTCTTTCTTAGTAGGCTTACTAGTGTCAATTTCTAAGTCATCTTTTTTATTCAGTGCAGAATTTTCTTCCTTTTACATTAACGATGCTGAGGCTAGACTTTCAATTTTTGAATTTTGAGCCTCTAGCCTGCTGACTGTTGTTGCTAATTTCCCAATTTGATTTGTTTAGCTTTGAATGCTGGCCCTTACCTCTTGTTGAAATTGATGAGTATTTTGTGTAAGAGATTTAACAATATCTTCTAAAGGAGTACTTTCCTAGAAATTTTGAGATGTATTTTGTCTAAGATAATAGGCCTGTTGGGTATGGTGAGAATTTGCAAAATTTTGTTCTGCAAGACTATTTTGTGCATTCTCATACCTGAAGTTGAGATGATCCTTCCATCCAGGATTGTACATGTTTGAATAAGAATCATACCTCACTTGTTGTGGTTCATGGAAACCATTAACCATATTTACGTACTCAAATGGCTCATCATAGAAAGTTGGGTAACCAATAGACGGATGCTCCATGATAGAATGATTTCCATAGAAATTTTCTCTTTGCATATTTTCTACACGTTGACGAACAAGAGAGGTTAAATTTGGAAGTTGCTATTCAAGGGAAAAACTACATACCTCACCAGCATGTCTTAATGGAGAGACCCTAGCCTAGTGCCAAATTATTGACAATTGGCTACCATATTCAAAGTTATGAACAAAAAGAAAAGGAAAAAAAAATCACAAAAAGTAAATACACACAGTCCCTGGCAACGGCGCCAAAATTTGGTGCGCACTGTGATTCTGATTTGCGAGCTCTATAAAGCTATGAAATCTCCCGAATTTAACCAAGTGTTCAACATAACAGTTGTAGATGATTGTGTTATCCTTTCACAGCCACTTGAACCACTTTGATTGGAGTTCATAAGAGGGAGATATGCTCAAAAAAATGCTGAAAGGTCTGGAATCGTTGCAATGTAGCATTTTTCCATGAATTTCTTATCTTTTTCTTCTATTTTCTTCTTCCTTTGATCCTACAACACAAAACACAAAACTAAGCTAATTCATAATTATATTTCACTTAAATCAAACAAAAAGTAAGTTTAAAGGTATTAATATAATGCTTAATTAAGATCACATCAAGGACTTACCAAAAACTGCCTTCAAGACTAGGTATGGGCACTATGAGTTTCTCGTACTGCCCTTCGGGTTGACAAATGCACCTGCAATTTTCATGGATTACATGAATCGCATTTTTCGACCCTACCTAGATCAATTTGTTGTAGTGTTCATTGATGACATCTTGATATATTCTAAGAGTGAGAAAGAACATGAACAACATCTCCGAATCGTGCTGCAAGTGCTGAAAGAGAAAAAGTTATATGCCAAATTGGAGAAGTGTGAATTTTGGCTATCAGAGGTGAAGTTTCTCGGACATGTCATCTCTAATAGTGGGGTAGTCGTAGATCCTAGCAAGACGGAAGCAGTGATTCAGTGGGAGAGACCAAAGACAGTTATGGAAGTCAGAAGTTTCCTGGGTTTGGTAGGATACTACAGGAGATTTATACAAAACTTCTCTTGTATAGCCTTGCCATTGACTAAATTGACCAGGAAGGGAAGTCCTTTCACATGGACTGATCAATGTGAAGTTAGTTTCCAAGAGCTTAAGACAAGACTAACCACTCCTTCTATTTTAATTATTCCACACCCCACAGGACATTTTGAAGTGTATAGTGATGCTTCAAAGAAAGGACTATGATGTGTGCTGATGTAAGATAAGAGAGAAGTTGCTTACGCCTCTAGGCAACTGAGACCCCACGAAGGAAACTATCCAACCCATGATCTTGAATTGGTGACAGTGGTGTTTGCCTTAAAGATTTGACAACACTATTTGTACGGGGCAACCTTTGAAGTATATTGTGATCATAAGAGTCTTAAATACCTCTTTGATCAGAAGGAGTTAAATATGAGGCAACGAAGATGGGTAGAATTCCTCAATGACTACAAGTTTGAGATAAAGTATCATCCTGGAAAGGTGAATGTTGTAGCAGATGCCTTGAGTCGAAAATCTCTGCACATGGGTCAGATGATGGTGTATGAGATGCAGATGCTAGAGGAGTTTCAAAAATTGAAGCTCGCCACTACTCTTACTCTAAAGAAGCTAGTCATTAATGGTTTAAGTATAGGGTGTGACCTTAGAGCCCAGATCAAAGAGGCTCAATCTCACGACCAATACTTATAGGATCATAAAGACCAAGTTAATTTTTCTGTCATGGAAGATGGAGCAATCATATATCAGGGAAGGATTTGTGTCCCTCAAGAACGAGAGTTGAGGACTAAGATCCTGTAGGAAGCGCATTAGAGTAAATACACAGTCCATCCTGGATGCACTAAATTGTACCATGATTTAAAGAGGATGTATTGGTGGCCAGGGATGAAAAAGGACATTTTCGAGTTTGTGGAGAAATGTCTCATTTGTCAGAAGGTGAAGGTGGAGCATCAAAAGCCAGTGGGATTTCTATAACCTCTTGAGATCCCTAAATGGAAATGGGGCAGTATCTCAATGGAATTTATTGTGGGATTACCTAAGACTTCAGTGGGACATGACTCTATTTGAGTAATAGTTGACAGATTAACCAAATCTGCTCAATTTTTGCCCATAAAAATTAACTATTCACTGGATAAATTAGCCCAATTGTGCGTCCAGAAAATAGTTAGACTGCATGGAATTCCCTTAAATATCATTTCTGATAGAGATCCAAGGTTCACATAGAGGTTTTGGAAGGCATTGCAGGAAGCTTTTGGTACTTAGTTGCGGTTCAGTACTGCCTACCATCCTCAGACTGACGGGCAGACAGAACGAACCATTCAAACCCTAAAAGATATGTTGAGGGACTGTGTGATAGAGCAAGGTAAAGGATGGGATAAGTACCTACCTTTAGTAGAGTATACTTATAATAATAGCTATCACTCTAATATTAAGATGGCCCCCTATGAAGCTTTATACGGTAGAAAGTGCCGATCTCCACTATGTTGGTTTGAGGTAAAAGAAAAGAACTTGTTAGGTCCTGATCTAGTTCAACAAACCACTGAACAAATCAGGATGATACGAGACAAAATACTTACAGCTCAGAGTCGGCAAAAGAGTTACTATGATAAGAGACATAGACCTCTAGAGTTTGAGGAAGGAGACTATGTATTTCTGAAACTTTCCTCGACTACTGGAGTTGGTAGGTCTCTCAAAACAAGAAAGCTAAGTCCGCGATTTTTAGGACCCTACCAAATTCTGAAGAAAGTAGGGACATCAACATATCAAGTTGCTCTCCCACTTAATTTGTCCAACTTGCATAATGTTTTCCATGTATCACAGCTCCAAAAGTATCTTCTAGACTCCTCACATGTGATACGAGATGAACCAATCCAAATAAAAGAGAACATGACATACTAGCTAGTACCAACATCTATATTGGACACTGACGTGAAGCAATTGCGAAACAAAAATATTCCCCTAGTTAAGGTGTTATGGGAAGGTTTGACTACAGAAGAAGCAACTTGGGAGCTAGAAGAAGTCATGAGGAAGAAATATCCGAAATTGTTCTTATTAGGTAATTTCTGAAATTTTGAGGATAAAATTTCTTTTAGGGGGAGAGAAATATAACATCCCTAATTTCGTTTCATGTATTAATGAAAGTACAAAAGTATTCAAAGTAACATCCATAATTTCATTTCTGTTATTGATAAAGGCACATAAATATTTAATTAAGGAAATAAAATTCATTAGACAATTTTTAGATATCTAAGGAAATGTAATCCTTAGAAATTCTTCACCTTACGTGTATGTATAGAAATGTTCTAATATTAATGGAATAGGTAAAGAAAGAAAACCTAAGAGGAAATATTAGAAATAAACATGGTAAAGAAAGGTGAAATTCTTAGGTAAGGAAGATAAATTTTTGTGAAGTAAGTAAAGGTCTTAAAATTTCACGAAGATCGGATTAGGGTAATTTTTCTTAATTTAAGAGCAAAAATTACTAAATTTAGTATCTCCACCCATAAATTAGACTTTCACCTATGGACACTTCATATAGATTTTTTCTACTTCACATATATTTTTAGCAAACCAATAGGATAGCCCAATAAAGAAATAAAATATAGACTTGGACTAAGATATAGAAATTGGACTGATAGCCCAAAAATCATGAAAATGTGACCAAGCCCATTATGAAAGGTAGAATTTTAATCAAAGTAAAGAAAATGGGCAAGAATGAGCCCAAACCCAAGAGGAAAAATAAAAATAAAAATAAAAATAAAGTGATGAAATAATGGTGTAATCAAGATTAGGTGACATGCTATTAAGACAAAAATTTAGCAAGTGGTGTGATATCTTACATTCATAATTTTAGCAAGTGGTATGATAATACAAGGCTTTAGGACAAAAGATCTATATCCTACACTCATAATTTTAGCAAGTGGTATGATAATACATGGCATTAGGACAAAACATTTCCTATCCCACACAAATAATTTCAACTAAATAATGGAGATTCAATGGCTAGAAATTTGCCACCTAAAAAGGCAAACCTATCATACTTGATTATGACAAAATAAAAAGGAAATGAATCCCTAAATCAAAGGGGCCTTGTCCCTTATCTTAGAAACATATTATCATAATTTTTAAAATTCAAATCTCCTTTTACTATGCATATCTTGACTAAGGAAGAGGAAGACAAGAACATAAGTTGTTTGTTTTCCAAAAATTCAACCAAGTGTATCCTAATTGTGATAATGTAGACCCATGATCATGAAAGGTGAATTATTTGATGGTCTATTTAAGTAAAACCCACCCTTACAACATTAAAAGTTTTGTCCAAGTGAGGGAGAGGTAAAATAGAAGCAAGGTAGAGTGAGGAAAGGAAAGGAAGAAAGGAAGAAAGAGGAAGGAGAAGTCTAGAGGACTAAGTGCTCCAGGTAAGTTTAACAATATTTCTTTTTGAAGAAAAGTTTTGAAACTTGTATTATTTATATGGGATTTTGATCTTAAAACTTTAATGATTGGTCATGGATGTTGCTATATCATGTTACATATCATGTATGTTTGAATACTTAGATTGGTGTAGATAGTTTTGCATGGGTATGGCTATAGGTGGCAGAATTTTAAGCTACTATTTTTAAAATTATGGGAAGAATCAGTAAAGAATTGAAAGAAATGGTTAACATGAAAAATGTATATCTATGTCTCACGGAGTTTTAGCCATTGCAATTATTCAATTTAGAATTCATATGAGGTAGATATGGTCCAATTTGTAAGCAAAGGTCAGAAAATGGTTAATCAGGGAGGAATATATTAGGATAGCTTCTGTGTTTTAATTTCTGGGAACATTATATAGGGAATCTAAACAAATGGTTAACATAACAAATGTATATCTATGTCTAACGAATTTTTATCCACTGGAAACATTCAATTTAGAGTTCATATGAGGTAGATATGGTCTGATTTGTAAACAAAGCTCAGACAATGGTTAATCAAGGAGGAATATGTTAGGATAGCTTCTGCATTTTAATTTCTGAGAACATTCTGTAGAGAATTAGAATAAATGACTAACGTACGAATTATAAATATATGTGTCACATATTTGTAGCCATTGGAATCACTTAATTTTGAATTTTTATGAGAAAGATATGGACCAAGTAGTAGGCAGAGGCAGAACCTATCCAAGAACATATAACCTGTACATTAAGGGAGTAACATCACCTTGATTTCTTAATATTTCGCTATACTGTTCAACATAACAATTTTAGATAATTGTTTCATCTTGAAATTGAAACCAAGATCACCTACATCAGAGTTAAAGTAAGGGAGTTATGCTCTGATTAGTAAGAGAAGGTTAGATAGGATGAAAACCTCCATCAAGAAAATAAAGAAATAAAATTAATATTTAAAAAAGAAGAATCTTATAAATGAAAATAATAGATGACTAGTATATGCCATAGCCATTGCCATTGTATGAACTTCTTACCATCTTAAGTGTGAAATTTTGACATGGAAATATTTTATAAAGTGATATTTGAAATGGTTATGTTCATGGCATGATTACCAATGATTTTTAGTAATAGTTATATTTTGTTGAACATACTTGTTATTGAAAGCATATTTTTGGCTATCATTGTGAAAAGAAAAGAAATGAGCACGGTCACATGGCTATCCGTGTGGTGCACTAGTAAGGGACGCCCTACCAACGGTTATGATCATGTTAATGAGAAAAGAAAGAGAAAGTGGGCTATGTCAGACAGAGCAAGAAAAGCTCGTACTGGAGAGTAAAAAATACTCACCCTGACCGGGGTAGCTTGATATGAGAATAAATTGATAGTCATCATATGATATTTTGAAAATAGTTAACCCTGTCATACATGTTATTATTGTACGATTCTCATGTGCATAGATATAGTGCATTCATGTGACCAAAGTTATTTGCTGTAGTTTATACAGCTGAACATGACGTGATGAGCTATATTGATGTTGATTTATTGTTGAACTTACTGGGATTTAATTCTCACTATATTTCCATATCGTGTTCAGAAAATTAGTTATGCATATTTTTCTATGGCTCTGGCTTTTAGTGCACGTTGGATCGAGTACTTTATGTTGAGCAGATCCCAGAAGCAAATAAAATGTTTCTGGTCGAGTTGGCTTAGATCCCGGTGAAGGTGCAACCAATCGCACCTGTATCTCCGGAATTGGTCAACCAGAATAAATAAGATGTAGATTTTTATGTGTTTGATATATTGTACGTATGTTTTGATTTATGACATGTATGTAAACTCTGTATTGAATAAATTAAATAAATGTTATTTTGAGTTAAGTTGTAACGAGGTAATAACTTCATGGTATTTTTAAAAAAATAAAAAATTTGATACTTAAATGGAGTTGTTATATAACCCATCCTACCACATGTAGGGAATGAAATTAAGGCACAATTCAGACTTACCAACTTTATTACCCAAATAATTAAAGATATCTTTTATGTATATCATCTTTACTTTTTAATATGTCTATTCACTTAAGTGATTTTCCCATATAACTTAACCATAAGGATTTCTTTCATCCATAAGTTCTTCACTTTATATCCTCTATCTTGCATGGATATATCTATGGGTTGATATTAGAAAACACACACATAAAAGAATATATTCACCTTTATATTGGGTAACTATCTTTTCTTATTCCAAACTTCTATCAAGTCATTTTTTGTTTTCATATACCAACATCATCCCATGAATATCATCATCTTAATCTATCATCTATTTTTATCCTAAAATACTTTAATCAATATGTTAAACATACGTAGCAATAAATCCTCCAAACCTTTTATAACATTTATGTACCATTGACACATGTCTAATAATTCCAACTTACTTCATCACAATAATTCTATACCAGCTTATTAACACCATTAAACTCATTGTCAAAATTTTCAATTATTTCTTCATCATATCCAAAAGCACCTTATTCTATCTTATGTCAATCCCATTTAATTCACCCAATCATTTCAAGAAGATTTTTCCTAACAATTACTCATACATGAATTCTCAATTTCAGCATAATTCACATCCTAGATACTAGACTCAATTTAGAATTATATAAACCTTTAACACAAATATCTTGATCACTTACGTTATTTTTGGACATGGTTCTCAGAATATTCTCCATATTTCCAAATGAAGAGTTCAAAGATTAATTTAAATCCTACTTCCCATATTTTATTTCTCAAGAACTTCAACACCACTAATTCTCTTGATTACATTCGTCAAAACACCATAATAGTTGAGTTTCAAATATAATAATAATAATAAATAAATAAATAAATAAATAAATAAACTTTTCTTGTAATATGGGAAAATAATCTTGCATTTAATGCCAAATATTAATGTAGGACAATGCAGTAGAACAGATGAAAAGCATAATAAAGAACGGTGCTAAAATAGAAAGTCAAAAGTTTGGACAAAACATTAGAGAGAGTTAAAATCAGTGGCCGTAATTCTTGAAAATCTGAAAATAAAAATTTAACTGTTATATCGGCAAAAATTGGTGGCCGCAAGGTTTGAATATATGTGCCAAAATTTACTTTAAATCTGTTGGTATTCGGTGGAAAGATATCACATGGAAAAAGAAACATTTCAGAACTTATAAAAGTCTGTGAAAATCAAAGAATACGTAGTTAACTGGTAGGATGCAGTTGATTACTTCAAAATAGATGTAATCAATCAACTGTAAAATAACCAGTCCAAATTAAAATTTCTCAAAATAGCTAGTCGTCTTAATAATACCAATAGTCGACTGGCAAAAATATTGGGAAAACAAAATAAATCATTTGATTGTCCTTCTTCAATAACTAACTTGTTTACATTTTCACTTTCTTTTGTTTTTTCAATTACGCCTATCACCTACAACTTCTCTACAAGAATCAAGATATCAAGGTTTCATCAAAGACAACAAAGACAAATTTCTGATGATATCTTAACCTTATTCTCTTTATATGCCTAATATGAGCGACTATCACAACTACTATACATATACATGCTTGCCGTCATTTTAGAAAATTTTACCTTCAATTTAGCTGATATCCACCAATCACTCACATAACTATTCTAATTATTCCCAGCCTATTCGCATAGCTATCATAAGTATGCCATTCTCCGAGTTCTATAAATGCACACATTAATATCTTTACTTTTATACTCCAAGTCAAGGTGTGTGCAACTATGGAGGGAATCAAATTTCGTCAATTTCAAAATATTTGTGTCTTTTGTGGTTCTAGTCCTGGAAAATATGGAGAGTATGTGAAAGCTGCACAAAACCTGGGTATGGTACTGGCCAGAAGAAAAATTCATTTAGTCTATGGTGGAGGTAACTGTGGGTTACTGGGGTGTGTGTCTACAACTGCCCATGTAGGAGGATGCCAAGTTCTAGGTATTATTCTTACAGCTCTAGCTGCATCTAACATCGTAGGAAAGACAATTGGGGAAGAGTTTAGGGTAGCTTCCATGCATGAACGCATGGCTAGAATGATGAGCAATGTTGATGCCTTCATTGCCTTACCAGGTGGTTTTGGTACTTTAGAAAAGATTTTTCAAATAATTTCTTGGGCACAACTGAATATGCATCACAAACCGATAGGTTTGTTAAATGTTAATCGCTTCTTTGATGGTCTTTTATCTTTTCTTGATCATGCTGTGGAACAAAGGTTTATCTCACACTCAGCACGACGGATTCTCATCTCAGCTTCAAATGCTGAGGAGTTGATTGATGCTTTACAAGCATATGTTCATGTACCTGATCTAACTATGGCTCAAATAGAATGGACGGCAGATAAATGCAGGAAGCACAAATTCATCTTTAGATGTAGTAAAACATAGCCATTGTTGTACCACTTTTACTTTCTTAGAGTCTACTTGGATACCATCATTACTAACCATACTCCCTTAGAGTTGGTAAAACTATCTTTGAATGTTGCTTGTGATCCTCTGAACTTTTGAAATATTCTAGTATATCATCAATATATATAATAACAAATTGATCCAGAGATGACCTAATTACTATTCATTAAATCTATAAATGCAGTTAAGATATTTGTCAATTTAAATGACATCACCAAGAACTCATAATGCCCGTAATAAGTCCTAAAATAAAATTTTTGTGCATCCTCTTCTCTTATCCTTAATTAATGTTACTCATATCCCAAATCAATTTTTGGAAAAATATTGAACACATTATAACTGGTCAAACAGGTAATCTATACGAGGTAATGGGTCACCTTATTCAATTATCTATAATCTATGCATAGTCATAGTGATCCATCTTTCTTTTTCACATATAGAACTGGAGCACTTCAAAGAAAAGTACTAAGGCATTTAAGTCCCTTGTCTAACAAGTCTTGTAACTATTTTTTTTTTAAAATTCAATTGATATCATTCTATATAGGAATATAGATACTAGTTGGGTTCTAAGGAGAAAATCAATATCAAATTCTCGAATTGTCGTGGCAAGGTTGTGCAGGGTTTCCTCTACATTGTTTGCCGGATTCCTCCTTGGTGGTGCCATTTCCTACTGTGGCAAAAATAAAGTTATGCTGCTATTGAGGTGATCAAGCCCAATAGTTCGTTTCAAAAAATATTTAACAGCAGTCATAACACCACCTCGGCATATAGATAGGAAACACTAGTAATTTCTTACCTATATGAAATCACTAATCCCCTACACAGTACTACCACAACATAATCAAGATACTATAAGATCGATTCAGATAACCATCCACCCACTGGCCATCTAGGATTGACCTGCTCTGATACCAATTATGTAACAACCTTTTTATTTTATTTTATTATACAATATAGAGTTCACATACACATCATTAATCAAAATGTACGTATAAAAAAATCAAACACATAAATAACTACATCTTATTAATTCTAGTTAACCAATTCCGGAGATATAGAGGCGGGTGGTTGCACCTTCACCAGGATCTGAACCAACTCGACCACAAACATATTATTTAATTCTGGGATCTACCCAACATAAAGTAACTCGATCCAACGTACACTAAAAGCCAGAGCCATAGAAAAATCTGCATAACTAATTTTCTAAACAAGAAATGGAAATATAATGAGAATTAAATCACAGTAAGTTCAACAATAAATCATCATCAATATAGCTTATCACGTCATGTTCAGCTATATAAACTACAGTAAATATCTTTGGTTACATGAATGCACTATATCTATGCACATGAGAATCATACAGTAATGACATGTATGATAGGATTAATTATTTTCAAAATATCATATGATGACTATAAATTTATTCTCATATCAAGCTACCCCGATCAGGGTGAGTATTTTCTACTCTCCGGTACGGGCTTTTCTCGCTCCGTTCAACATGGTACACTTTCTCTTTCTTTTCTCATTAACATATTCATAACTGTTGGTAGGGCATCCCCTACTGGTACCCCACACGGATTGCTATGTGACCGTGCTCATTTCTTTTCTTTTCACAACGATAACCAAAAATATGCTTTCAATAACAAGTATGTTCAACAAAATATAACTATTACCAAAAATCATTGGTAATCATGCCATGAACATAACCATTTCAAATATCACTTTATAAAATATTTCCATGTCAAAATTTCACACTTAAGATGGTAAGAAGTTCATACAATGGCAATGGCTATGGCATATACTAGTCATTTATTATTTTCATTTATAAGATTCTTCTTCTTCTTTAAATATTAATTTTATTTCTTTATTTTCTTGATGCAGGTTTTCATCCCATCAAAAATTCTCTTACTAATCATAGCATAACTCCCTCAATTTAACTCCGATGTAGTTGATCTTGGTGTCAATTACAAGATCAAACAATTATCTAAAACTATTATGTTGAATCATTTAGCGAAATATTATGAAATCAAAGTGATATGACTCCCTTAATGTACAGGTTATTTCTTCTCGAATAGGTTCTGACCTCTGCCTATTAATCGGTCCATATCTCCAAAATAAAAATTCCAAATTAAGTGACTCCAGTGGCTAAAAATCCATGACACATATATCTATAATTCATATGTTAACTATGTATTTTAATTCCCTGCATAATGTTCCCAGAAATTAAAACACAGAACTGTCCTAACATATTCTTCCCTAATTAACCATTTTCTAACCACTGCTAACTAATCAAACAATATCTACCTCATATGGACTTCAAATTGAATAATTTCAGTGGCTAAAGATTTTGTGACACATATATCTATAATTCTTATGTTAACCATTTATTTGAACTCCCTATAGAATTTTCCCAGAAATTAAAACACAGAAGCTATCCTAACATGTTCTTCCCTAATTAACCATTTTCTAAACACTGCTTACTAATCATACTATATCAAGCTCATATGGACTCCAAATTGAGTGATTCCAGTGGCTAAAAATCCGTGACATATATATCTATAATGCTTATGTTAACCATTTATTTTAAGTCCCTACAGAAAGTTACCAGAAATTAAAACACAGAAGCTATCCTAAAATATTCTTCCCTAATTAACCAATTTCTGACCACTGCATACTAATCAGACCATATCTACCTCATATGGACTCCAAATTGATTGATTATAGTGGCTTAAAATCCGTGAGATATAGATCTATATTTTTCATGTTAACCATTTGTTTTAATTCCTTACTGATTCTTCCCAGCATTTTAAAAACACAGAAGCTTAAAATTTTTCCACCCATAGCCATACCTATGCAGAATTATCTACACCAGCCTAAGTATTCAAACACATATAATATGTAACATGATATAGCAACATCCATGACCAATCATCAAAGTTATAAGATCAAAATCTCATATAAATATTCTAAGTTTCAAAAGTTTTCTTCAAAAAGAAATATTGTTAAACTTACCTTGAGCAATTAGTCCTCTAGATTTCTCCTTCCTCTATCTTCCTTTCTTCCTCTCCTTTCCTCACTCTACCTTCCTTCTATTTTCCTCTCCCTCAGTTGGACGAAATTCCAATGTTATAAGGTTGGATTTTGCTTATATAGACTATCAAATAATTTACCTTTCATAATCATGGGTCTACCTTATCCCAATTAGGATGCACTTGGTTGAATTTTTTTGGAAAACAAACAACTTATGTTCTTGTCTTTCTCTTCCTTAGTCAAGATATACATAGTAAAAGGAGATTTGTATTTTGAAAATTATGATGATATGTTCTTAAGATAAGGGACAAGGTCCCTTTGATTTAGGGATACATTTCCTTTTTCTTTTGTCTTAATCAAGTATGATAGGTTTGCCTTTTTAGGAGGTAAATTTCCAACCATTGAATCTTCCTTGCTTAGCTAAAATTATTTTTGTAGGATAAAGATGTTTTGTCATAATGCTATGTATTATTACCCACTTGCTAAAATTATGAGTGTAGGATATAGATGTTTTGTCTTAATGCCATGTATTATCATACCACTTGCTAAAATTTTGAATGTAGAATATCACACAACTTGCTAAATTTTTGTCTTAATGCCATGTCACCTAATCTTCATTACACTATTATTTCATCACTTTTTTTTTCCTCTTGGATTTGGGCTCATTCTTGCCCCTTTTCTTTACTTTGGATAAAATTCTACCTTTCATAATGAGCTTAGTCACCTTTTCATGATTTTTGGGCTACCAGTCCAATTTCTATATCCTAGTCCAATTCTATGTTTTATTTCTTCCTTGGGCTATCCTATTAGCTTGCTAAAAATTAATGTGAAGTAGAAAAACTATATATGAAGTGTCCATAGGTGAAATCCCAATTTATGGGTGGAGATACTAAACTTAGTAACTTTAATTCTTAAATTAGGAAAAATTACCCTAATCCAATCTTCTTGAAATTTTAATACCTCTATTTACTTCACAAAAATTTATCTTCCTTACCCAAGAATTTCACCTTTCTTTAGTATATTTATTTCTAATTTTTCCTCTTAGGTTTTCCCTCTTTACCTATTTCATTAATGTTAGAACATTTCTACACTTACACATAAAGTGAAGAATTTTTTAGGATTATATTTCCTTATATATCTAAAAATTGTCTAATAAATTTTATTTTCTTACGGGATGTTACACGTGAGGTGATGTGTTTATAATTAAGCATGATTTTAATACCTTTAAGATTAATTTTTTGTTTGATTTAACTAGAATATAAATAGGAATTAATTGAGTTTTTGTGTTTTGTGTTGTAGGAGCAAAGGAAGAAGAAAATAAGAGAAAAAGATAAGAAATTCATTGAAAATTGTTAAATTGTAGCGATTCCTGACCTTGCAGCACTAAGTAGACCATATTTCTCGCATATGACCTCCAACCAAAGTGATTCAAGTGGTTATGAAACTATAAGACAAGTATCTACAACTTTTATGTTGATCACTTTATCCATTTCGGGATATTTCAAAGTGTTATAGAGCTTGAAATTCAAAATTGCAGTGTAGTAGATGAATCCTAACCTTTGGTCACTTATTTGGGTATATCTACCACATTTTAGCTCCGATTAAGGTAATTCCAATGACTATAGAAAGATAAGAGACAAGGCTACAACTTTATGTTGACCACTTTTTCAGATTTTGAAGAAATCTTAGCACTGCAGTGCCTAAAAATTAGTGCTGCAGCACTACGAACCTTGAGCAATGGGGCACCGTAGTGCCCGATACCCAAAATTTTGAGCGCCATGGCACTGCCAGAGGTTGCCGTGGCACTTGTAGCTACTGCAAAAAGTAGAAACACGATTTTTATACTACTATGACTCCAAATGAAGCCCAGAAGCATATGAATAACCCTAAAATAAATCCTAATTTATTTAGAACTCTCCTGACCTATAAATAAGAGGAAAAGCAAGCATCAAAAAAGGGGATCAATCCATCAAAGGGATTCAAGGAGCAATTTCTCAAGTTTCTTCTTCTTCTTCTTTTCTAGGTTTTCTTATGGCCCTGCGTGGCTAGTTTATTTTTGTTGGTTGAGGAAGATTGAAACCTCAAGGATTTTTTATGCACTGTGAGATGTGGATTTGAGTTTATTATATCAATTTTAATTGAGTATTGATTATTCATCCATTATTATTCCTATGATTGTTTCAATTGATATATAAGGTACACACTAGTGATTTCATTATTTAAATCTACTGCTGAATCATATTTTAAACAAAGTTTTCATTATTATGATTCGTGAGGCAAATAAGATTAATGATTTTGAATTATGAATTGTTAAAGCTATGGTGAATGATTGATTAGGTTAAATATAGCAGATGTGTCTATGTTTGTTTAGCTCTACTAGTTTCTCTAATTGTTCATGCAGTTAATAGGTTTTACTTTACCGATGTGCTAAAGGATTACTTGTTAATTAGGGTTAATTGAGGCGATTGTCATCAATTACTAAACTTAAGGAGGAACAAGGATAGAATCCAGTTGGTAGATACTCAATTTAAGATTGATTATGTTGTCAATAATCAGTACGATTCCTTGATGGTGGATATCAACCGAAACAAATGCTTTCATTCTTAATCACTCTTTTTTATTATTTGTAATATTTCTCTTTTTACTTTATTAATTTACTTTTAGCATTCAATCTCCCCTTTCCTATTCATAAAAGGTAATACCATTCTCTGTGGGATCGACCCTTACTCCCACTACTACAGGTTAGTTGAGAGGTAAGGTATCAATTTGGGTGTACCTGCAACATTACGCACCATGAGGTTACACATATACATAAGGCTAATCACTAATGTAGTTTTGAAAAGGAAGCTAATGATATATATATATATATATATATATATATATATATATATACACACACACACATAACATTTTGCTCATATGTGTTGTTGATTCTTTTTTGTGTCTTGTTATTTCAAGTTCATTCTAAGAGACCCAAAAAAAATTATCCTTACAGTTGGAATCTTCTTAATCTGAGCTAATATGAGAGAGATATACCCTAACTAGTGAAGAAAGTTTAAGATTCATCTTGCTGCACCGTAGTTTTGAGTTTTAAGCATTGTAACGCTTTGATTTCTCTATAATTTTCCAAAGTGCTCAACAAAAAGTTGTATACTATTGTTTTAAATTTTCCTAGAATCACTTCAATTGGAGTTTCTATTATAGATTTATGATCTGATTAGTAGGGAAAGGTTTGGAATCATTACAAGTTAGCATTCGTGAAACACTTCTTTTTCTCCTCTTTTCTTCTTCCTTTTCTTGTACAACACAAAACACAAAATTAAGCAAATTCCTAATCATATGTTACTTAAATTAAACAAAAAGTAAGTTTAAAGGTATTAACATCATGCTTAATTTTGCACACATCACATTCCAATGGTAAATATTCAATAAGGAGTTAATTATATTATCAATGAAAATGTGAATTCTTGATGGTGAATATTGGCCAAAACCACTCTTTCTATTGATTATCTCTATACTCTCATATATGCATTTGATTTCTTTTTCACTCATAAAGTTATTTACAACAATCAATTCTATCCCTCTCATATTCACAAAGGTATAAGTAATCTCTGCGGGTTCGACTCTTACTTCCACTACTACTCCTTAGTTTTAAGGGTAAGGTTATTTATTTTTAGGAGCCTACAACAGCACGTTCCACTAAGCAAGAGATAAAAATTCCAAATATTCTAAAAGTAATTCTTGAGCTCATTTGATTCTATATCCTTCCTAGGTTGTTCTTCATTTGTATATCCACTCTTTTGAGATAGTTATATTATTTACAAATCTTTAACCTTAGTCTTGTTGATTAAGAATCCAAAGGAAAGGTTCTTTAAATTTTGGGATTATCAAAATCCTTGTAAAGAGGATAGAAACTTGTGATACCCACTCTTAGAGTTAACGAAGTCTAGTGGCTCACAACTGACCATTGCAAACTATTGGATATAGCAAAAAATCTCAATTTAAGGCTCGAGGACTAGATATAGGCTTGGTTTGAAATTGAACCAAGATAAATCTTAAAGTTTGTTCATTTATTCCCTTTAACTATTTACATTTCAATCTATTATATTTTTTATGCTTTATTTTATTATTTCTTTCTTATATTAACATATAGCTTGATCATTTGCTACTTAATACATGTTTTTATAACAATCTCAAAATAAATAATTGTTGAACATATTTTAAGATTGTTATAATTTGTTTATGATTAAGTGTTTTCATGAACTTTGATATACTTATGAAGTTCTCTATTTTTGTTTTATAAATTCATTAAGATTATGTACATAACAATCTATGTATCCGTTGATACTTGTAATTGTTGATTTTCTCCATCTTCCATCAACATAACTTTCTCTCACAAGTAATTTGAATTTGGGTTTTGAAAATTACCTATGAATTATTAAAACATCCAATTCAGCCCCCCTCTTGGGTGTTGGTTGCTTTGTCTAGCAATGGGGAAACTAACCCTCAACATGTTGAACTATAAAGCTTTCACTTCTAGGGGTTACGTTCTTATATGAAAAGTATAAACCATTCCAATTTCTTCATATTCCTTTACCCAAGAATCTATTGATATTAGGTTAAAACTTGCATCAATTATAGTGCAACCAGCATTACACTTGTGTATGATACATTTTGCAATTTGAAGAAAATAATGCAATGTACATGAAATCAACACTTACTCCACTCCTACAACACGTAGCACATTCCTTCCTTGCATAAAACTTTTGTGGCTTTGCTCTGTTGACACGTCTTCATCAAGAAAGTGGGTCACTCTCGAGATCAAAAGTTTGTCCTTCATTAAGGGCCATGGGATAAGTAGTCACAATTAGTCAATGTGATGCATAAGAGTTTGAAGGATATATGAGAGCATGTGGTTAAAATGAAAGAGATTGTGTGAAAAGGGTTGCCATATAGGAGGATCCTAATGTATAATAAGCATGGGGTGGAATGGAATATAATGGTAAAATAATAGTACCAAATGCAAAATTGCCTTCTATAGTGGATGGAACTCGTCAGCCCTTTAGGCAGCCTTTACTAATGTTGAACCCCTTCCTCATCCCTCAAACTTTTGAAATAATCAAGTGAAAGCAAGTTGGTCATTTTCCATAGATTTGTGCAAGAAAATTTAATAAAATTAATAAAATGTATATATCTTTATCATGAAAGTAAATCAAGGAAAGTATACCACGTGAAAGTGAATTAGTAATTTTACACTTTCTAATTAATAGAATAATGTGAGCATGGCTAGCAAATGGAAATGAAATGCAAACCCACTTCAAGTTCCAGTTGGACTTATTACAAGTGTTCAAGCTAAAAGGTTTAAAGAAGCACTTAATAGCTTAATTCTAAAGGCACATCAAGGAGAAAAGTGCATTACTACTAAAGTTGAGTCAAGAATGGTCCATGTCATTAAAACCCATATAAATATAAGCCAAAATCAACCAATCTAAATATGACCCTAAAATAATAATAAAACCATTGAAGGCTAAGGATTGAATGTAGGATCGAAATTAAGAAGTTATTTAATGGCCCAACGTGGGCTATATTTTTCTTTTTTTCTTTTTTATTTTTAGTTTGTTTGACTAGAATAGTTTCCTATTTGATGGTTTCCTTGTCAGACTAGAAGACTTTCCTATTTTTATTTTTTCTTGCTATGTAGAAGTTTTCTATTTTGTTTTCCTTGTTTATTTATGTAATTGACCTGTAAATAGGCATGTAAGCTCTTGAACAATTCAGATTTATTATTTATAATATTGAGAGTATTTTCTCTTTGATTCTTTGAAGAACTAATCTAAACTTATTAAGATTTTCTTGTGATGTTCAAGTAAGACTTATTACTCACAATTTTCTTTCCCTTTTTTAAGTGTGGAATCTGCAATATTTTCTTATACCTTTGTTTCTTATCTCTTTATAGATAACAGGTCAAGGTCTTTTTTTATATTTTCTTGTTATAAATCTGAATTAAAACATAATTTTTCAAATTAGATCCTATATTGATTCCGAGTCTCACTACTCTTGGTAAGGTTCATATAAGAGGTTCACATCACTTAGTATCATAGCATAAATTCTACGTCAGGTTTAATCTATCATATTTACTTGTTTTACTGTTATTATTCCATCTTGCTATCTTGGGACTTTTTTTTCTTGTGTTCTTCATTCTTCTTATCTTCTTTTGATTTCTTGTTTTCTTGGTTCCAGTACATATATGGAACAAAAATGAAAAATGAGAAAAAAAAGGAGTGCAGAATTTCAAAAATATAAAAAAATAGAGAAATTTGAAATTTTTTTTTACAAAATTAGTCAAAATTTAGTTTTCTTTAAATTCTAATTGTATCAATTGCTTTTCTTGCTTTAATATTCCTATTTATTTTTTTTTCTTGCTTTAATTTTCCTAGCTCAACTTTTTTTGTTTTCTTGTATTTTATTTTTGTATATCAATTGCTTCCCTGACTTAGATTTTTTTTAAAAAAAAATTTCTAGCTTTAATTCTCTAATCTCAATTGTTTTTTTTCTTGTCTTCAATTTTTTTTCTAATTTCTATTGCTTTGTTCCCTTTACTTCTTAAAAAAAATTCTTTATTCTTTGCATTCTCACTCTTAGGTGTTAATCTATTGAGTTTGGATTATTGGAAGGATTTTTTTGCTTGAGTTTACTTAAGTTCAATAAACAATTGAAATAGGAGAATAAAAGAGGAAAAAAGGGAAGAGAGTATAAGATCATTAGAGGGTAAAGGCCAAATTTGAGTAAATATAAGTGTGAGTGCCATTAATTTTGAGAGAAACAAGTGAGCTAGTGCTGTGAGTTTTTTTTTATTATAACCTAGTTTTACAGGAAAATCATGTCACACAACGGGGACAAAAATACTTCCAAAGGTGTTTTGGGAATAGCAGATCCAAAGTTAATGATAGAAGTTTTAGCAAGTGAGAGAGAATATTTTTTAGAGGAGAGATGGATCGAGTTCATGAACATTTAGATTGGGTAAAGAATGCACGTGTGGTGCAATCACAAAACACTTCTAATGTGCATAGGAGGAAGAGAGTTCAACCGAGGAAAGTGAGTGTTGAAGATTAATAGTATTATGGAGATGGCTTTGATGAAGAATATTATAGGGATTTGAGTGTTAGCAATAGGAGATATGGTAAGAGGTTTGTAGAAGTTAGGAATTGGGAAGATAATAATTTGGGTAGCATTAAGATGAAGGTTTGATCGTTTTAAGGAAAAAATGAGCCCGAAGCTTATCTGAAATAGGGGAAAATGATGGAGTTGGTGTTTGATTGTTACGAGTATTCTGAGTTGAAAAATGTAAAGTTGGCTACCAAGGAATTTACTGACTATGCTATTATTTGGTGGGATCAATTTGTTTTAAGTAGAAAATGGAATAAGGAAAGGCCTATTAAGATGTGGGAGGAGATAAAAGCAGTTATGAGGAGGCGGTTCATTTCTAGTAACTACCATAGAGACTTACTTAAGGATTTGCAAAACCCTATTCAAAGATTTAAAAGTGCTAAATGTAAGGATGAGTAGAAAATACATATGACAAGTGATTAAGATGCTTAGTTACATGACTATAAGGCAAGTATAAAATAGGTGACATAGTTAATATTAAATCATATAAATAAAATTCTTAGGATCATAATGGATGGAGAGAGGACACAAATACTTTTTTTAGACATTACTAATCTAGGATTAGTAATAGATTAAGACATATAGGAACAAGAATTAAAATGTGTAAGTTGTTTGACAATAAAGACTTTATAAAATATATGGTACCATTTTATAGTTAGAAGTAATATAAATAAAATATTTTTGGAGCATAAATGAGAGGCATAGGATACAAATATATTCCTTAGGATGCTACTAATTTAGGATTAGCAACATAATAAGGAAGAAAGAAGCATTATGTGATGCAATATATATATGTATATGTAATTCCTCTCACCTCCACCATACATATTATACATTTACACATGAAAAAGGAGAAGCTTTACGTGTATATATATATATAGATATAGTTTCTCTCAATTACACCATGCATATCCTAGTATACATATCATAATGCATGCACGTGAGAATTGAAACAAAACACAGCAACCTTGGTAGGTTAAAAAGCATGAATGCAGCATAGGAAATACAAGCATCTTCACGCTATCTTGCCCGACCAAACAAGCAGAAAAAGACGTCCCAAAGCCAGCAGAAATTACACCCATTCTTGCTCCACCCAGCCAGCAGAAACATGCTCCATTAGATAGAAGAACCAGCACCACAAACAAGCAGAAAAAGATGTCCCAAAGCCAGCAGAGAAAACACACTCACATGGCAGAATCTTCACACCCACCTTTGCTCCACAAAGACAAGCAGAAACACACCACCTTCAGCAGCAAATTCAGGCCAGAAAACAGAGCAACACGCAGGCAGTTTTCTTTGGCAGCCTAAGTCCCTATTACGTGTAAAAAAACAACCCACCCTTTGAGCATAATATAATAGAGTTATGCATGCAATAACCTACGTGGAGAGGCAGCAGAAAACCTACTCCCTGCCCTACAGAATCCAGGGAATCCCTGCACCCATGGCAGCCACCACCTTGCATTCAGAAATGGTGCAGCAGAAAACACTCAGCTTTGCCTCACGCTAGCAGGAGAAATGAGAGAGGGAAGTGGTCAAAAAACTGAATAGGAAGAGGAAGGAAGGTGGAGAGAGTAGCCAGGAAGAAGAAGAAGGTTGAGAGAGGAGGAAGAGAGTGGAGAAAACCAGAAAAAAAAAGTGGAGAGTCTTCTCCCCTCACTATAAGGCAGTGAGAATGAGAGTGAGTGTTGAGGTTTGAAGCCTTGATCGCCCCATATTTGGTGCAAGAAACGTGGTTGAGTTGTAAAGGAAACCAAGAGGAGAAGGAAGCTGCAAATTGAGAGCCATAGGAGTAGGTTTACATAAGGTAAGTCTGGCTTCTTATAAAATTGGATTTAGAGTTTATTAGGTTACTTTTAGGCTCTGTATGGATGACCTTCGGTATAAAATATGAAAATGTGTTTAACATAGAAGTTGTAGCCCTATGTCTTAACTTTCTGTATCATTTTGAATCACATCAATTAGACTTAAAATGAGAGAGTTATACTCTAGGGAGTGATGAGAGGTCAGAATCGGGTTTGGAATCCAACTTGGTGAAGAATAGCTTCTATTTTCAAATGTATGGGAATAATCCATAAGGAATATAAAGTCATGGTTAACATGAAAGTTGTATATACATTTTTCACGGTCACATAGCCACAGGAATCACAAATTTATGAGTCAATATGAGGGAGTTAGTTTCTGATTAGTGAGTAAAGGTCATAGAGCATAGAAGGGTTAGGTTGAGAACATATTAGCACCTGAAAATATTGGTTTATTAAATTTAGTAAATGGCCTTTAAATTCTCTAATTTTTGTTGAGAAGAGTCTTAAAATGTTCATAATCAATTCTGGAAATTTTCGTGATTTTTTAGAACATACACCTAGGTCTTTTGCAATTAAAATAGTGTTGAGGACAATTTGCTGGACAGCTTAGACTGTTAATGGAAATACGAAATATTGAAGTGGTAGATGTTGAATTTTTGTATGAAACATTTATGAAAGATTATGGGGATCCTAATTAAGTATCCCACCAAATATTAGAAAATTCTGGACAGTTTAAGGCATATGATAAAATGTCGAAATTAGGTAGGTCAAGAAATGAGTCAAAACAGACCATAACAGGAGACAGCTTTAAATCTTGGGTTATTATAGGGGAAAAATGAATTAATCTTTACGTGAAATTTTTATGGTGATTATATAACATATCTAGGATGCTTCATGTAAAATATCATGAATTTTGAAGAAGTTTTACTAACCCAAATGAATGCAAAACAGAATAGAAATCGAACTAAAACTAATCTGCACTGTTCTGGGTTATGGAGGTAGTACTGGGGTTGAATGGAAGAGTTAAAGGCTGAGAGAATTATGAGATAAAATAAACATGTAAAGGTACTTTCATAAAAAAATTAGAATTTTTAGAGGACTTCTGTCATATTTAACAATAACCCTAAATCTCAACAAAATCATAGTTTTGTTTTGAGGAACAGAAGCTCTTAAACTAGAGATTTATGACTTTAAGTACAAATATGCATGCTGGTACGTACTGTCGCAGGTACACCCAAATTGATACCTTACCTCAAAACCAACCTATAGTAGTGGGAGTAAGGGTCGATCCCACAAAGACTGGTTGGTGCGCACTGTCGCAGGTACACCCAAATTGATACCTTACCTCAAAACTAACCTGTAGTAGTGGGAGTAAGGGTCGATCCCACAAAGACTGAAATTACCTTATGTGATTGAAAAAGGGGGGATTGATAATCGCAATTTAAGTAAAGTAAAAAATAATGAAAATAAATAAGAGAGAGTGATTAATGATAAAGACATTGGTTTCGGTTGATATCCACCGTCAAGGGATTACATTGATCATTGACAACATAATCAATATGTAATTGAATATCTATCATTGGGTTTCTAACCCTGTTCCTCCTTAAGTCTAGTAAATTAATGACAATTGCACTAATTAAAACCTAATTAACAAGCAATCCTTTAGCACATCAGTAAAACATAACTTGTTAACCGCATGAAAAACTAGAAAAACTGATAGAGCTAAACAAATATAAACACATCGGCTATATCTAATTTAGTTAATCATTCATCATAGGTTCAATGATTTATAATCCAAAATCCTCAAACCTATTTGCCTCATGAATCATAGAATTGAAGACTTTGTTCAAAACATAATTCAGCGGTAGATTCAGACAAACAATATACTCGTAAGCCTCCTTAGCAATCATATGAATAATCGTTGAGAAGAAGAGCAGATGAATAATTAATACTCAATTAAAATTGAAATTGTAAAATCAAATCCACATCTCACAATGTATAAAAATCCCTTGAGGTTTCAACCTACCTCAACCAACTAAAAAGAACTAGATACGCAGGGCCATAAGAAAATCTAAAGAAGAATTGAAGAACTTGGATGAATTCTCTGCTTGCTTTCCTCCCTTTTATAGATTAACTCCTCCTAATCAAAGTAGGAATGTATTTAGGTCAAATCATAATCCATCGGGCTTCAATTGGAGTGAAAAAGACCTAAAATCGCGAAAATCATCGTTCTGGTGCGACGGCGAGCACCGCGGCGCTCCGAAGACAAGGCCACGAGGCGCCGTGGCGCTCACTTGCTGCGAAGTGGCTGGGTTGATTAGCGCCGGGGCGGTCACTTGCAAGCGCCACGGCCCCCAGAAATTTCCAGAATTTGCCAAAGTTCCGAACATGAAAGTTGTATCTCTATGTCTCTTCTTTCCATCGCCGCTGAAATCATCTCCATCGGATATTAATTGAAGGAGATATTATAAAATTAGTGACCAAAGGTCATAATTCATCTTGCTGCACTGTGATTCTGATTTATGAGCTCTGTAAGGCTATGAAATCTCCAGAAATTGACCAAGTGTTCAACATAAAAGTTGTAGCTTAGTGTGTTATCTTTTTTCACAGCCACTTGAATCCCTTTGATTGGAGTTCATAAGAGGGAGATATGCTCAAAATAGTACTGAAAGGTCTGGAATTGTTGCAATGTAGCATTTTTCCATGAATTTCTTATCTTTTTTTTCCCTTTTCTTCTTCCTTTGTTCCTACAACACAAAACATAAAACTAAACTAATTCCTAATAATATTTTACTTAAATCAAACAAAAGGTAAGCATAAAGGTATTAAAATCGTGCTTAACAAAGATCACATCAAATACCCCCACACTCAACCTTTTGCTTGTCCTCAAGCAAAATAATCCCTAAAGGCAAAAACAAAAATAAATATATGTAGTAAGTGTTAGGCTTACCAAACTTTTTGCCTCATATCATAAAAATATGTTCAAGAAAAATTTCGAAAGATCATAATCATACACAAGATTAACCCAAATGTAATTCATTATTTTACCCTCTTGAATCCCAAGTGTGTGTGTGTTTTGAGCCATTAAATTTCCTTTTATCGGGATGAGTTTATATATCCCAAAATTTTGGTTGTTGATCTCTAAGTAGTTTAGGATTTCCATATGCTTATTCTTCATGCCACTCTCCACTAATGTAGGCCAAAACTACCTTTAGGATCAATAGGACTTTATTTAGCTTGTAATGTGGCCAGGGTATAAGGTGGGATAAAGGATACAAATTTAGGCTCAATCACCCAGCACCACATGATTAAATATGATCTCTTGAGCTTTTATAAATTTGGGGAGATTTTCCCCCCACACTCATTTTCTTGTTTCAATTGAATTTGATCCATCCTTTTCTTCGATTCTCAAAAAGTTTTTTTTTTGTTTTACCTACAACATATGCTTTTATTCTCTTTGGAATTTTCTTTTCTTCCTTTTGCATAATTTTTTTTTCTTTGCATAATTCTTTTGTTTTCCTTACTCCACCCTTCCACCCTTTTGTCAATTTAAGCTCTACAAAACAAATATTCAGCAAAATAATCATGGAGTGAGTGAATAGGATAAAAAATAAGGATATTCATACAAAATTTGGCTTTCGGCTTGTTTGTGGTTTTTAGAAGGAAAATTCCATTAAGCTCAAAATAGAGGAACTAAGGATATTTCATTACTTAGGTTAGGCTAGAAAGGCTCAATCTATCCAATAATGCCTAAATCATCTCCTAAACAATAGTATTAGCCTAGAATTTCGCCTCAAGCAGCATTCAAATAAGTTCTAGAATCCTGTTGAGATCATAAAATATTTTTGAATTATATAAACCTTTTCTAAGTAAAAGATAAATCGAATGCCCAAATTTATTGTGCAAAATATTTTAGGATTCTAAAGTCAAAAGTAATAAATTGCAAAAGGGATAAAATTGCATATAACCATGAATTTTCTATATTTTTCAAGAGCTAAAAAAAAATTGGATAGTCATATCATTGGCTGTTGGTTGTGCCTAATATCCCAAAACATAAATTGAAACACTCACACAATCACTCAACTTGCTAAACGCAATAAAAATGCATTAATAGTGAAAATCAGAAAATTGATGCTCATAATAGGGTCACAATGATTTAGACAAATAAACTTACACCCCCACACTCAAACTTTACATTGTCCTCAATGTAAAAGAAAGATAAGAATTAGGGAAGGATATAGGAAAACATATAGGTCAAGTGAACTTCCCTGAATTTGTTTGGGGTGGCATGAGCGTGTTGCATTATTAGACCTTGAATTTCTCCAATTTTCACCTTCTGTTTTTTTTTTTAATGTTGGGTTACCTCCCAATAAGCGCCTTTGTTTAATGTCGTTGGCTCGACCTAGCTCCCTATCTTTGTTCATGGAGGCTCTTTGATGTTAACTTTAAATTTCTGGGACTGATTCAATCCTTGAAATTCAATTGCATAACCAGAAACCACATTAGTAATAACAAATGGTCCTAACCAAGGGAGAGATTTCTTACCTTTAAAGGGTTTAACCCCTTTGATTTCTAGAACTTGATGCAACTCTACAGTCGGGTCTATGCCTTTAAGGTTTGCAATTGTTTTTATAATGGCATTTCTTTTTTTTCTGAAGAATATGCATCAATTCCTCTTCTTTTTTAACACCCAAATTCTTGGCAACTAAAAGAGGTGATGCATCTTCTACTTCCAAGTATTTCAAGTGATTGGGAAGAGGTGACAGATTTGACCTAGGATCCTGCAAAATAGAAGGTGCATTTGCATTAGAATTTGGTGCTGAGGTAAAGGGATCCTTACCTGTTTGCTACACTTTTGGAGCTTCTACATTATTCTCCTGTAAGTGAACACTCAAGGCTCATTTCTCAACCTTTGTCTCTAAAGGCTCAACATCCTGTGCTATAGAATTTACCATATTAATAGCATAGGCAGTGAGATCTTTCATGGCACTGCAATTACTAAATTTCATAATTTTTCCTTCAAATTCCATTGTCAGTGTGCCACTATGAACATCTATTATGGCCTTGGATGTTTTTAAGAATGGTCTCCCTAACAAAATTGGAGTTGTTTGATCACCACTCTCCATGTTAAGTACATAAAAATCAGCAGGAAAAATCATATCACCAACTTGTACTAAAACATCCTCAACTACACCCTCAGGGAGGGTGTTAGATTTGTCAGCCAATTGTATTATAACACTAGTTTCTTTCAGAGGTCCTAATGCTAAAAATGCATAGATAGAGTATGGCATGACATTAGTAGATACTCCTAGATCTAGCATGGCCTTATCAAATGTATTGTTGCCTATAGAGCAGGGAATAGAAAACATACCTGGGTCCTTGCATTTTGTAAGGAGTTTTCTTTCAATAATTGCAGAAACATGCTCACCTACTTTTACTTTCTCAGCTCCTTTCAATTTTTGCTTCCTCTGTTGGGTGTGTAATTCCCTTAAGAAATTGGCATGGTGAGGTTCCTAACTGATTGCATCCAAAAGAGGAAGATTTACCTCGCACTTTCTAAAGGTATCATATAGTTCAGAATTTCTCTCATTCATCATATTTTCCTTCAAAGCTTTAGGAAAGGGAGGTTTAGATTTATATTCAGAGAAAGGTTCAGACTTACCTTTTGGATGCTCACCTACCATGGTTGCATCATTCTTGTCTTCCTTTTGCTCAATTGGCACATGTAACTCTTGCATTGGGGTCTCAACTTCTTTATCACCTTGTAGCATGATTGCACTCACATTTCCCCTTGGATTTACCACAATTTCTGAAGGTAACTTACCTGAGTTTTGAGCATCCAATCAACACACTGTGGTTGCTAACTGACCTACTTGAGTTGTCAGGTTCTGAATGCTAGCTCTTGTCTCTTGTTCAAATTGATGAGAGTTATGTACAAGAGTTTTCACAATGTCTTCCAATGGATTACTTACCTGATGATCCTGGAATGCATTCTGTCTAGGATAATAGGCCTGTTGGTTTTGTTGAAAATTTTTTCCTGCAGGCCTATTTTGTGCATTCCCATATCTGAAATTGGGATGATCCTTCCATCCAGGATTGTATGTATTAGCATATGGATCATACCTTTTTGGTTGGCCAGGAAAACCTCCTACAACATTCACTTGTTTTGTGGATTCCTCTTGAAGTGTAGGACACATGTCAGTTGGGTGCCCTGTGGCTGAGCATATTTCACATACTTTAACTTGCTGTAGTGTACCTGTAGCCATTTGGCACACAAGAGAAGTAAGTTCAGATTTTTGATTTTGAAGAGAAGTAGTACTTACCTCATGGCATGCCTAATAGGAGGATCATGCCTAACGCCAAACTATTGGGAATTGGCAGCCATATTTGATATCAGGACTCTGACTGCTTCAGGAGTCTTATCTACTAGTGCTCCTCCACTAACTGCATCTGGCATGCTTCTATCTCCCTGTAAAAGACCTTTATAAAAATATTGGATTAGTAGCTGCTCACTAATTTGATTATGTGGCCAGCTTGCACAAAGTTTCTTAAACGTCTCCCAATATTCATAAAGCGTTTCACCATGCAATTTCCTAATGCCGCATATTTCTTTCCTAATAGTAGTGGCTCTAGATGCAGGAAAATAATGTTTTAAAAACATTCTCTTCTTCTCATTCCAGGCAGTGATAGTACCAGAGGGCAAATAATACAACCAATCTTTGGCTAAATCTTTTAAGGAAAAAGGAAAAGCCCTGAGTTTTATTTGTTCCTCAGTTACTCTAGGTGGCTTCATACTGGTACATACCACATGAAACTCCTTCAGATGTTTATGCGGGTCTTCACCTGCAAGACCATGAAAACTTGGTAAGAGATGAATTAATCCAGATTTCAACTCAAAATTAACATTTTCATCAAGATTAGGAAAAGTAATGCATAAGGGTTGCTGATGCAAATCAGGAGCTGCAAGCTCCTTCAGAGTGGGGTGTCTAGCCATGATCACTTCCTCCCTATCCTGATCAACATTTTCTTGAATTTCTCTTCTGTTCCTGTATACTGATTTTCCAATATCTGGATTGAACTGTAAATCTTGAGAATTAAAAGAACGAGTTACAGGCATAAATCAAAAAAATCACAAAAAGTAATGACACAGTCCCCGGCAACGGCACCAAAATTTGGTGCGCACTGTCGCAGGTACACCCAAATTGATACCTTACCTCAAAACTAACCTGTAGTAGTGGGAGTAAGGGTCAATCCCACAGAGACTAGAATTACCTTATGTGATTGAAAAAGGGGGGATTGATAATCGCAATTTAAGTAAAGTAAAAAATAATGAAAATAAATAAGAGAGAGTGATTAATGATAAAGACGTTGGTTTCGGTTGATATCCACCGTCAAGGGATTACATTGATCATTGACAACATAATCAATATGTAATTGAATATCTATCATTGGGTTTCTAACCCTGTTCCTCCTTAAGTCTAGTAAATTAATGATAATCGTACTAATTAAACCCTAATTAACAAGCAATCCTTTAGCACATCGGTAAAACATAACTTGTTAACCGCATGAAGAACTAGAGAAACTGCCAGAGCTAAACAAATATAAACACATCGGCTTTATCTAATTTAGTTAATCATTCATCATAGGTTCAAAGATTTATAATCCAAAATCCTCAAACCTATTTGCCTTATGAATCACAGAATTGAATACTTTGTTCAAAACATAATTCAGCGGTAGATTCAGACAGCCAATATACTAGTAGGCCTCCCTAGCAATCATATGAATAATCATTGAGAAGAAGAGCAGATGAATAATCAATACTTAATTCAAATTGAAATTGTAAAATCAAATCCACATCTCACAATGTATAAAAATCTGTTGAGGTTTCAACCTACCTCAACCAACTAAAAAGAACTAGCCACGTAGGGCTATAAGAAAATCTAAAGAAGAATTGAAGAACTTGGATGAAGAATTGGATGAATTCTCTGCTTACTTTCCTCCCTTTTATAGATTAACTCCTCCTAATCGAAGTAGGAATGTATTTAGGTCAAATCCCAGTCCATCAGGCTTCAATTGGAGTGAAAAAGACCTAAAATCGCGCAAAATCATTGTTTTGGTAAGACGACAGGTGCCGCGGCGCTCCAGAGACAAGTACACAGGGCGCCACGGCGCCCCGAAATTTCCAGAATTTCCCAAAGTTCTGAACAAGAAAATTGTATCTCTATGTCTCTTCTTTCCATAGCCGCTGGAATCACCTCAATCGGATCTAAATTGATGGAGATATGATAAAATTAGTGACCAAAGGTCATAATTCATCTTGCTGCATTGTGATTCTGATTTGCGAGCTCTGTAAGGCTATGAAATCTCCAGAAATTGACCAAGTGTTCAACATAAAAGTTGTAGCTTAGTGTGTTATCTTTTCACAGCCACTTGAATCCTTTGATTGGAGTTCATAAAAGGGAGATATGCTCAAAAAAGTGCTGAAAGGTCTGGAATCGCTGCAATGTAGAATTTTTCCATGAATTTCTTATCTTTTTCTTCCCTTTTCTTCTTCCTTTGTTCCTACAACACAAAACATAAAACTAATCTAATTCCTAATTATATTTTACTTAAATCAAACAAAAGGTAAGGATAAAGGTATTAAAATCGTGCTTAATTAAAATCACATCACTGGTATTACCTTATGTGATTGAGAAAGGGGGATTGTTAATTGCAAATAAAACCAAATGAACAATAATGAAAGTAATTAATAGAGAGTGATTAATGGTAAAGACATTGGTTTCGGTTGATGTCAACAATCAATGGATTGCATTGATCATTGACAACAAAGTCAATTTGTAATTGAATATCTATCATTGGGTTTTTAACCCTGTTCCTCCTTAAGTCTAGTAAATTAATGACAATCGCATCAATTAAATCCTAATTAACAAGCAATTCTTTAGCACATCGGTAAAGCATAACTTATTAACCGCATGAAGAACTAGAGAAATTGACATAGCTAAACAAATATAAACACATCGGTTATATCTAATTTAGTTAATTACTCATCATAGGTTCAATGATTTATAACCCAAAATCCTCAAACCTATTTGCCTCATGAATCACAAAATTGAAAACTTTGTTCAAAACATAATTCAGCGGTAGATTAAGACATACAATATACTAGTAGGCCTCCTAGCAATCATATGAATAATCATTGATAAGAAGAATAGATATATAATCAATACTTAATTCAAATTAAAATAATAAAATAAAATTCAAATCTCACAATGCATGAAGATCCCTTGAGGTTTCAATCTACCTCAACCAACTAAAATGAACTAGCCACGCAGGGCCATAAGAAAATCAAAAGAAGAATTGAAGAATATAACTAAGAACTTGGATGAATGATTGAATTATTTCTCTGCTTGCTTTCCTCCCTTTTTATAAATTAACTCCTCCTAATCGAAGTAGGCATGTATCTAGGTCAAATCCCAGCCCATTAGACTTCAATTGGAGTTGAAAAACCCTAAAAATTGTGAATTTAGTGACTGGTACCGTGGCTGGTGCCGCGGTGCTCACCTTCTGGGCAGCTCAGCGCCGCGGCGCACTGGCGAGCACCACGGCGCTCCAGGTCATTCCTCACGTAGCGCCGCGGCGCCTAAAATCTTCTGGATTTTGCCAAAGTTCCAAACATGAAAGTTGTAACTCTATGTCTCTTCTTTCCACAGCCACTGGAATCACCTCAATCGGAGTCCAAATGAGTGAGATATGTGAATAGTGATGAAAGGTCAAAAATCAGCATTTTTCCATAATTTTCTCTCTATTTTCCTCTTCTTTCCTTCTTTATTATTCCTAAAACACAAAACACAAAACTCAATTAATTCATATCTATTTTCTACTTAAATTAAATAAAAACTAACTAAAATAATGCTAATAACATGCTTAAATTACAGCATGTAAAATACCCCTACACTTACTCTTTTGCTTGTCCTCAAGCAAACATTAATTCATGTGAACAATATTCAAAATATGATACGAGTGAATGGCTTACCAATGCACTGCCTCATAGTAAAAATTGTATGCTCTTTAAAGAAATTTTAGAAAATGATCATGTGCAAAATTTAATTCAAATGCAATTTATGATTTTATTCTCTAAAATCCTTAGTGTGTGTGTGTCTTTGAATAATTTAATTTTCTTTTACCTAAATGAGTTTATATATCTCAAGAATTAGAGCATGGCTCTCTTTTTAAGATTTCCATAGGCTTATTTTTCATGCTACTCTCCATTAATGTAGGATAAAACTACTTCTTAGGATCAAAAGGACTAAATTCAGCTTGTAATGTGGCTAGGTTATGGGGTGAGATATCAGATATAGTTTGAAGCTCAATCACCCAACACCACATGATTAACTTTAATCTATTTGAGCTAATTCTCAAGATTGGGGAATTTTCCCCCACACTTATTTCTTTGCTTTACTGCATTCTACTTTTTCTTGATTCTCTATTTCTTCTCTTTCAATCACTGAAAAGACTTTCATTAGTCTTTTGAGAATTTTCTTTTCTTTTCTTTTGATTTTTTTCTTTTCTTTTGTCCTTGCTCCACCCTTCCACCCTTTTATTAATATTGATCTACAAAACAAGCATTCAGAAATTAATCATGGAGTGAGTGAATCAGGTAAAATAACTAAAGATATTAATCACAAAATTTGGTTTTGGTTGTTTTGTGGGTATAGAATAAAATGTTAATTAAGCTCAAAATAGAGGTTCTAAGGATATTTACTTGCTTGGGTTAAACTTGAAAGGCTCAATCTCATTAAAAAAATGCCTAAATCATCTCCTAATTGTTAGTATTAGCCTAGGATTTTGCCTCAAGTAGCATTTAAATAAGTTTTAGAAATTTTAAAGAGATCATAAAATATTTTTGAGTTATATAATCTTTTTCTAAGTAAAAGACAAATTAAATATCCAAAATTACTGTGCAAAATAATTTTAGGATTTTTAGAAAATAGGTAATAATAAATTGAAAAGAAATTAAAATTACACATAATTATGACTTTCCTACATCTCTCAAAAGTTATAAGTAATTTAAACAGTTATATCATTGGCTATTGGTTTAGCTAACACAAACTCATAGATTGAGATAAAGTTCACATGCTCTCCCTATTTAATAACTAGAATAAAAGTGCAAAGATCATAGAAGCTTACTTTAGTGCATAGCAAAATAAATAGTGCACAAATATTAGTTATTATACAGTCATCCAACTGAATCAGAAAGTGACCCCCCACTTAAGATTTTACATTGTCCTCAATGTAGAATAGAAAAGTATAAAATAAGAGAGACAAGTAATAAAAAAGATGAGGGTCCAGTGAAACTTCCCTGATTAGTTATCATCATCCATCTCATCTTGCTCAGGTGCAGGCCTAAAGGGCGGCTCAGGAGGTGCCGGGAATGCTATAGGAAGGTTCAAGGCATGGGCCAGCTGGCTGAAGCAAGCAGTGTTGTGCTGCGCTATGGAGTATTGGTAGAGAGCTAAGTCATTCATCTGATGAGTGAGGACCTTTGTTCGCTCCCATAGATCGTCAATAGTGTGCTGGGCTGGTGCTGGAGCTGAACTGCTACCAGGTTCCTCTATAATTATAGGCTGAATGCCTAACTCTTCTTTTGCTGCTTCCTCATGTCCCTTATATTTCTAAACGTCTGCATAGGAAATAGGTTTCATTGGTTGAATGAGAGCCTCAATAGAATCCCAGCTGACTCCAGCTTTCCCATATAGACCAGTGATTAAACTGGGGGCAAAGAGGGATCCGCTTCTAAAAC
Source organism: Gleditsia sinensis (assembly GCA_037074535.1). Taxonomy (NCBI): domain Eukaryota; kingdom Viridiplantae; phylum Streptophyta; class Magnoliopsida; order Fabales; family Fabaceae; genus Gleditsia; species Gleditsia sinensis. The sequence continues at coordinate 25,113,824 of CM073466.1, forward strand.
GAATGCAACCAAGTATCTGTCTGTGGATGAGTTTTCCCACATCAATGGAAAAACCTTTAAGTATAGCAAAAATCAGAATGGCTCTGTCCCTCCTAACTTGACTCATATTCAAGCTGGGCATGAATTGTGCTGCCACGAAATAGTACCAAACTTTAGCCACTTTATTCATGTCAGCCCTAGCAAAATACAGTGGCTGCCCATTGCTATCTAACTTCTAGGAAGCCCCTCTGAAGCAAAGAGTGGAGATACTCTCTTCAAAGTCGATGTCTGATTGGATGAAGGCAGAATACTCATCATCTTCAATGTTAGGAAGAGAGTAAAATGCATTGATAGCATGAGGATTAAAATTCACCATCTTGCCTCTAACCCGTGCTTTGTGGTGTTCATGGACTGTAGCATTGGAGTAAAACTCATGTACTATGGGAATGACTCCTGGTTCGGGGCTATTGCAAAAAATCTTCCAATGTCTGTGGAGGATATTGTCTCTATGAAAAAACCAAATGGTGACAATGAAACCCCTCTCAGGAACGATTGATTTATGAACCACCACCTTACTATAGTGTTGATAGACTTCTTCACTTACAAATGACGTGCTATCAAATACTGGAGGCTCCTCTGCTCTGTTCTTCCTCTTTGAGAGGCCTAATTTTGATGCTTTTGGAGCCATTGCACTTAGCAGATTCACTGGGGCGTTTTATCAAACGCCTAGTGTGCGCTCTTGAAAAATTAGGAGAAGGGATGGTGGATTCCTAGTTTGAAGTCCCAATTTAGTGCAAACCAGTAGTAATTATATATGGAGATCAACTTCAACAAGAGAAACAAAGCAAACCGTACCCCATTTAACTTGATTTGTGGCTGGAAAGTGCAAGATCAAAATTGCTTGTAGAATCCTACAAAACTCCCATTGAATGCAAATTAAGGGCTGTAAAGACTGTGTAATCCTGCAAAAGAAGATGAAAAATTACTCAATTCAATCAAGGAAACATAATGGGAGGTCGAAATAGTGGATTGGCTGCAAGAAATTGGGATTTGGGGTGAGGGATAGTGAAAAAACGTGGGTAGGAATGAAGAGGCCGCGGGTCTCATATAGAGAGTGCGGCGCCACTCTCTGCTGAAATGCGGGGCGTCGCGGCGCTCACCCAATCTGGGATCTGAGCACCGCGGTGCTGCCCGTCCTGGGTTCAGAGCGCCGCAGCGCTCACTCGATCTGGGCGATGGGCATCGTGGCGCTCGTGCGTCCGCAGTTCTGCTAATTTTTTTTTTCAAAAATAAAGAGAAATTAAACTATGAACAAAAATATAAGAAGAAGAATAATGGTTGTTGGCTCGACCTAGCTCCCTATCTTTGATCATGGAGGCTCTTTGATGTTCACTTTAAATTTCTGGGACTGATTCAATCCTTAAAATTCCACTGCATAACTAGAAGCCACATTAATAATAACAAGTGGTCCTAACCAACGGAGAGATTTCTTACCTTTAAGTGGTCTAACCCCTTTTAATTCTAGAACTTGATGCAACTTTTTAGTCGGGTCTATGCCTTTAAGGTTTGCAATTGTTTTTGTAATGACATTTCTTTTTTCCCGAAGAATATGCATCAATTCCTTTTCTTTTTTAACACCTAAACTTTTTGCAACTATAATAGGTGATGCATCTCCTACTTCCAAGTATTTCAGGTGATTAGGAAGAGATGACAAAATTGATCCACGGTCTTGCAAAACAGAAGGTGCAAGAGTAGTATCAGAATTTGATAATTCCTTATAATCAACCTTACCTTTTGGTGGCACTTCTGAAAAATCATTGAGTGCAGCCAGTTTTTCCTTTGTTTCTTCATCTAAGTCTATCTCACCATCATCTTCTGCTATAGATTTGTTCACACTTTCCTCTATTTTATCCTTTTCATCTAATTCAAACACATCGTATGCCAAAGAATCAAGTATATCAATGGAATAAATAGGAGTATCATCATCTCGGTGTTTCATGGCTTCATACATATTGAATTTTATTACTTTACCATCAAATTCCATAGTGAGTGTACCTTTGTGAACATCTATCTTGGTTTTAGAGGTTTTCAAGAATGGTCTCCCTAATAATATTGGAGAAGTAAAATCCCCATTGTCCATGTCAAGCACATAACAATCTGCAGGGAACACCAAATCATCAACTTGCACCAAGACATCCTCAATTATTCCCTTAGGATACGCAATGGACCTGCCTGCTAGTTAAATTATCAAATTTGCAGAGTTCAATGGTCTTAAATTCAAAGATGTATATACAGAATATGGCATAACATTGATGGAAGCTCTTAAATCTAACATAGCCTTTTCAATGTGAGTTCCCCCAATTTTGCATGGAATAGTAAACATATCTAGTTCCTTGCATTTAGTAGGGAGTTTTGTCTGTATCATAGCAGATACATTCTGACTTATATGAATCTTTTCAAAATCCTTTAATTTTTGCCCTTCTTTTTTAGTACATAGTTCTTTCAAGAACTTTGCATATCTTGGCACCTATTTAATGGTATCTAGAAGGGAGAGATTAACTTCACATTTTCTAAAGATGTCATACAATTCAAAAGTTTTCTCATTTATCCTATTCTCTTTAAGAGCTTATGGAAAAGGAGGCATTACTTCATAATTTGGAGTAGATAGAGACTTACCTGTAGATGCTTCTTTCTCCTTATTTAATTTCTCTTGCTTTTTAGGAGAAGAAACAGATAGTGGACCTTCAATTTCTTTACCATTCATTGAAATAATTGCACTGATATTTTCTCTAGGATTTACCACAGTTTGAGAAGATAGCTTACCTTATTCTTGAGCATCTAACCAATTGACTGTGGTTTCTATTTGGCCTATCTGAGTTGTTAAGTTCTGAATGCTAACTCTTATCTCTTGCTGAAATTTTTGAAAGTTATATGCAAGAGACTTGACAACATCTTCCAAGGAATTACTTTCCTGGTGATCCTGGGAAGCATTCTATCTAGGATAATAGGCTTACTGATTTTGTTGAAAATTTTGTCCTCCAGGCCTCTTTTGTGCATTCCCATATCTAAAATTTGGATGATCCTTCCATCCAGGATTGTATGTATTAGCATAAGGATCATACCTCTTTGGTTGGTCAGGAAAACCTCCTACAGCATTCGCTTATTCTGTGAATTCCTCTTGAAGTGTAGGGCACATATAAGTGGAATGCCCTATTGCTAAACATATTCCGCAGACTTTAACTTGCTGTAGTGTACCTATAGCCATTTGGCGCACAAGAGAGGTAAGTTCAAATATTTGATTCTGAAGAGAAGTAGTACTTACCTCATGGGCATGTCTAATAGGAGTATCATGCCTAATGCCAAATTGTTGAGAATTGGCAGCCATATTTGATATCAGGATTCTGGCTGCTTCAGGAGTCTTATCTACTAGTGCTCCTCCACTAGCTGCATCTATCATGCCCCTATCTCCCTGCAAAAGACCTTAATAGAAATATTGGATTAGTAGCTGCTCACTAATCTGATGATGTGGGCAGCTTGCACAAAGTTTTTTAAACCTCTCCCAATATTCATAAAGTGTCTCTCCATGCAATTTCCTAATGCCGCATATTTCTTTCCTGATAGTAGCGGCTCTAGATACAGGAAAATAACGTTTTAAAAGCATTCTCTTTTTCTCATTCCAAGTAATGATAGTACCAGAGGGCAAATAATACAACCAATCTTTGGCTGATTCTCTTAATGAAAAAGGAAAAGCCCTGAGTTTTATTTGAACAGAGTTTATTTGAAATATGGGTCCCATATAAATGTACCTCCGAATTGTGAACTTCAATGTGAAAATCAGTATGCATGCATGGTAATTGAGGCAGTAAACCAAGTGATTTTGGTCGTGTTAATATGATGCACATGATTGGAAGCTGATCTTTTGTGATACGCTGCAGGTGGGAGTGATTCATGGCTGTTGTAGCAAGTGCAACCACCACTAACCAGTATGCAGGAGGCAGCACTCAGCTGACATAACAGAGCACTGGGATGCAGAGGCCCAGAGATTGTCTCCACTATTGAAAGAGGAGAAAAAGGCACTGGCAGAGGTGCATATCAAAAAGAAAAAGAATATAGCAGCTCAAGCCACCTCACTGGGACCACAAGGCTTGTCTATAAAAAGGTATAAAGGTGAAAACAAGCATATACACAGAGGGCAGAAAACAAAGAAGAGAGCCCAGAAGTCCCTAACGGGAGTGGGCTGTAAGGATATACTGTCCCATCAAGAACTTACCCAGCAAGAGGAGCTGTTAGATGTGAAGAAGAAGATCCCTTTTGAGAATTCCCTTCTTCCCTTCCGTGCTTTCTTGTTTAGCGTTGAACTATATTTTTCTTTTGTTGTATCACTCTTCATTGCATGATGGTTGTCCTGATACTTGTAACTAATTTGGATATGAAGCTGGGTTAAGTTTCTAGCTAGGGTTGTAGATAGGTTGCAGTGAACTCTTGCACATTTTAATACATGGATGATTTTGCTACAACTTTACTTTTATCATTTAACTGCTTTTGCATTTCTTAACTTTCTTCTATTAACTGAACTTTAATAGTAGAAGGCTGAGGCTGACATTGACCTGGAAGGTTGGTGAAGGCTGGAATAGGGTTGGATGTTATGGGTTGGTTGAAAGATCAAAGCATAACTAATATAGGAATATATAGTTGTCCTATATGACCCAATAGTTGGGACTTCAAGCAAGACTCTAGGGTTTGGATTTATACAGGAATGTATGATTGAACCCCAGAAATACATAGAATGGTAGTTTAGAAAGATCCCATTCGAGAGAAAATTGGGCATTTAAGCAATTGCTATAGCAATTTCTAGAGCAAAATGAGTACAGAAGTTCATGGCAACCCTAAAGCAACCCTAGTTCACCTAATATCTGTTTTTTCGTAACCTAGTGTATCTCAACTTGTTTCAAAGTCTTGTTTGAGTTCGTTTAGCCTTATGTGCACTTGAACCTTATATCTTGTGAACTAACAAAATTTTGCTACGGCATTTCACTAGTAAAAAAAAATTATAGTAATTTCTAGTACACTTCCTCGTGGTACAATACTCACTCATCATTGTATTACTTGGTCACGATAGGTGCACTTACGTTTGGACATTGTATAAATACCTTGCAAGCAACAAGTTTTTGGCGTCGTTGCCAAGAAATTGTCAACTTGAAAATTATTATTAGATATTTGACTGTGTGAAGGACTTTTATCCCTTACTTACCCTAGTGTTATTTTGGGCAGGTGAACTCAGTGCATGAGCAAACCCGATAGGGAGCTATTGCCTCTAGATCCTGAAATAGATAGGGCTCTTCTAAGAAGAAGGAGAGACTATTGGGACCTCAGCAGGAAGCAGAAATGGCCAACCAGAGAGGAGCAGACAACATAGATGACCGAGATAGAGTCCTGAATGCTTATGTTCAACCAAATCTAAATGGGTTAAACCCAAGCATAGTAAGACCAGAAATTGAAGCTCTTCAATTTGAGCTCAAGCCTGTAATGTTTCAGATGCTATAGACTGTAGGGTAATTCAGTGGAATGCCTACAGAGGACCCTCACCTTCACATGAGAATGTTTATCGAAGTCATAGATGCATTCAAAATGAATGGGGTGCCAGATGAAGTTATAAATCTGAAATTATTCCCCTATTCATTAAGAGATCGAGCTAGAGAAGTTTTTGCTAACTGGAGTGATTTGGCAGAGAAGTTTTTGCTAAAATATTTCCCACCTACCAAGAATGAAAGGCTGAGAAATGACATCACATCCTTCCAGCAACTAGACGGAGGATCGCTATATGACACCTGGGAGAAGTACAAAGAACTGCTACGGAGATGTCCTCATCATGGAATCTCATACTACATCCAGATGGAGACCTTTTATAATGGTTTCAACACTCAAACCAGAACCATAATGGATGCAGCAGCTAATGGGGCACTTCTATCCAAAACATACAATAAGGCGTATAACCTGCTCGAAAGGATGGCTAGCAACAATTATCAATGGCCTATGGACAGAGTCTTAACTAGAAAAAAACTGTGGGTATGTATGAAGTGAGTGAAGGCACTTCTTTCACAACCCAGATAGCTTTATTAGTAAATGTTTTAAAAAACCAACAGCTGACTCGCCCTCAAGGGGCTAATGCAGCTCAGGAAACTGGAGTGTCTTGTGTTTTGTGCAACAGAACTCACTTATTTGAGAGTTATCCTTCAAATATGGAGTCAGTGTACTATGTGGGAAACATCAATCGCAGCAATAATCCCTATTCAAATACGTATAACCCAGGTTGAAGGCAACATCCCAACGTTTCTTGCAGTAACTATGGTGCTGGCCAGGGAAGCAATTTTGCCCTTCAGAGACTGCAAGCTCCCCCAAGATTTCAGCAACAGAAGCATCAGCCTAATGAGACTCCCAACTCGTTGGAATCCTTGCTTAAGGAATACATGGCAAGAAATGATGCTGTGATCCAAAGTCAAGCTGCATCATTAAGGAATTTAGAAACCCAAGTTGGGCAGCTTGCCAATGAATTAAAAAAAAGACCTCCAAGGAATATTGAAGTCCTGAGGAGAAAAGGGAAGGAGCATTGTCAGGCCATAGCTTTTAAGAGTGAAATAGTAGTGGAAGCACCCCAAGCAAAGAGACAGGATCAAAAAGACCCTGCTACACCTCTGGATAAGAAAAAAAACAAGCAGGGGCAGGTTGAGGAGGCAAGTCAGAAAGTAGGAATCTCTAGAGAAAAGTCTGTAGCTTTGCCGTAGCAAAATACTGTAGCTTTGCCACAGCAAAATACTGCCACTTTGCTGCAACAAAACATGCAGCAGACTAAGCTACCTCTATCATTCCCTCAAAGATTCCAAAAACAGCAGAAGGACCATCAATTCAGAAGATTTATGGATGTCCTCAAGTAGCTGCACATTAACATTCCCTTGTTGGAAGCATTAGAGCAAATGCCTAACTACGTCAAGTTCATGAAAGACATCTTAACTAAGAAAAGAAGGTTTGGAGAATTTGAAATTGTTGCTCTAACACGAGAATGCAGTGCTGTGCTGAAAAATAAGCTGCTTCCTAAACTCAAGGATCCCGGTAGCTTCACTATTCCTTACTCCATTGGAAACCAATACTTTGGCAAGGCTCTCTGTGACTTGGGAGCAAGCATTAACCTCATGCCTATGTCAATATTCAAAAAGCTAAGGATTGGAGAAGCTAGGCCTACCATGGTTTCACTACAGCTGACAAACAGATCCATAGCACATCTAGAAGGGAAAATCGAGGATGCCTTAGTTAAGGTGGATAAATTTATTTTCTAGTCGGTTTCATAGTATTGGATTATGAATCAAATGCAGATGTGCCAATCATTTTAGGCAGGCCATTCCTAACCACTGGCCGAACCTTAATTAATGTCTAAAAAAGGGAATTAAAAATGACAGTTCAAGATGAGCAGGTTACATTCAATGTGTTTCAGTCCATGAAGTTCCCTAGCGAAGTGGAAGAATGCTCAGTTATTTCTGTGATAGACACATTAACATTGGAGAAATTTGAAAAATTCTGCAAGGGACCATCACCAGATGTGTGGTAGGATAGCTCAGATTCAAAAGGGGAAAATGATAAAGAATGGGTCTGGATAGAAGCAAAATATGGCACTGGGAAGCAAAGACTGATGAATGAGCCGTTGGATATGTCCTCACGGGAATTATAGCTACCAAAGGCATCAATAGAGGAACCACTAACCTTAGAATTGAAGCCATTACCTGCGCATCTAAAATATACATATTTGGGTGAAGCAACCACTCTTCCTGTGATTATTTCAGCACTTTTGACAGAAGAGTAAGAGGGGAAATTAGTCATGACATTGAAAAATTTCAAAAGAGCTATTGGATGGACTCTTGCTTATATTAAGGGTATTAGTCCCTCATTCTGTATGCATAAGATCCTGTTAAAGAACAATGAAAGAGGGTCCATTGAACATCAATAAAGGCTCAATCCAATAATGAAGGAGGTGGTAAAGAAGGAAATCATCAAATGGTTAGATGCTGGAATTATTTACCCTATATCAGACAACTACTGAGTTAGTCCAGTCCAATGTGTTCCTAAAAAAGAGGGCAAGACTGTGGTGGAAAATGAAAACAATGAGCTCATCCTCACCAAGGGTGTGACTGGTTGGAGAATTTGCATGGATAATAGGAAGCTGAACAAAAGCACCAGAAAATACCATTTCCCCTTGCCATTCATTGACCAGATGTTAGACAGACTTGCGGGAAGAGAGTACTAATGTTTCCTAGACAGGTATTCAGGCTACAATCAGATTGCTATAGCACCCGAGGACCAACACAAGACTACATTCATATGCCCTTATGGCACCTTTGCATTTCGGAGGATGCCATTTGGGTTATGCAATGCTCCAGCAACTTTTCAATGATATATGATGGCAATTTTCCCTGAAATGGTGGAGCAATTTGTGGAGATTTTCATGGATAACTTTTTAGTTTTTGAGAATTATTTTGACTTGTGTTTGGAAAACCTCGCTAAAGTTCTTCAAAGGTGCGAGGAAACTGTAATAACAATAAAATTTAACGAAAATTACAATGAAAGAAAATTTAGAATAAAAGAGAGAATTTCAAAAATGAAGATAAGAACTGTAGAAAATGTGTATATTTACTACATGGGTTAAAGAAGTACAAAAAAATATGAGAATTTACGTTTTGACGCGTAATTTTTATTTTTAAATGATAGTATTTTGCTATAAGCAAATATATTTTTATTTGTTTAAAAATGATTATGTTTTACTAAAAGTAAGTAGACTTTTAATTAAAATAAGTATTGTTTTGCTTAAAATAATTACATTGGCCTCAAATGAATTTTTGTTGTATTTTTAGAAATATTCTTTTTTTAATATATAAAAAGATATTTATTTTGAGATTTGTTTATTACGATTTTAATTAAGAAAAATCATGATTTAAGAGTTTAACTAAAGCTTTATGAGAATGTAAATTTTTAAAAAAATTTGGGATATTTTAGGATGAAAAACGGAATTTATATGAATTTATATAAAAGAAAATCCTATTATTCAATTATTAAATTATTATTATTATTATAAATAAATAAATAAAAGGGGAAGGGAACGTAGAAGGGAGACACGGCACCCGCACTTTCTGCAAATTTTGAAAAAAAAATAAAGATAAATAGTGAGTGAATAATAACCTTCAACTTTTTTTCTCTAGATCTGGAGTTCCTATTAGCTTTCGATCTCAAAACTGAGGGTGTTACTGGATTTAGGACAAAGAATACTACAGTTTTGACTGATCAATTTTTCAAATCAGCCGTTGAATTGCCATAGATCTGAAGTAGAAAATCTCATAAAAAAGGTAAATTCTGAAACTTGTACTTAGAGACCTCCAATTGAAATTCTGTCACTGTGGATAGATTCAGAAGCTAGATAAACCTTAGAATAGGTATAGTTTTGGCCATCTAACGACCTTTTTGTTCGTCATGAATAGTGTGTTTCTGGCGGGTGAATAGTGTGTTTCTGCAGTAAATAGTGATCAAGTTTCCGACGTTGTTTTCTTAATTTTTGGACCCTCCGAATATATTTTTGAGGTCTATTTGATCGAATTGAGATCAGCAAAGTACATTTTAGGGCTATCCAATCTGGTGCTCTTACTTGTGAGTATATGATACTTCCTATGGCTTGTTTTTTACTCTTCTTGAACTTTACATTGATAAATGAGCATGTTTACAAATTAATTATACTTTTATATGTTCCTAAAATGGTTTAGAATATCTGAAACAATTGAAATATGATATCTGGTTCAAGAAGAGTGACTTTTGAAATGAGTTTTGAAACACATTGAACATGTAATTTTAAAATGTATTTCTCATTATATGGCAAAGGAAATATGTTATGCATATGATATTGTTTTATACAGAGATATGTTTGCCTCGGATATGGGCAAGTATACATGATTCCCCTAATTGAGAAGTTTTGACATATGAATGTACTTTTTTTATTATAATTATTTATTATACAATATAGAGTTCACATACATGTCATTAATCAAAACGTACGTACAATAAAATTAAACACATAAATAACTACATCTTATTTATTCTGGTTGACCAATTCCGGAGATATAGGTGCGGGTGGTTGCACCTTCACCGGGATTTGAACCAACTCGACCACAAACATATTATTTGCTTCTGGGAACTACTCAACATAAAGTAACTCGATCCAACATACACTAAAAGCCAGAGCCATAGAAAAATCTGCATAACTAATTTTTTGAACATGATATGGAAATATAGTAAAAATTAAATCCCAGTAAGTTCAATAATAAATCATCATCAATATAGCTCATCACGTCATGTTTAGCTGTATAAACAACAGTAAATACCTTTGGTCACATGAATGCACTATATCTATGCACATGAGAATCGTATAGTAATGACATGTAAGACATGATTCATTATTTTCAGAATATCATATTGTAACAACTTTTTTTATTTTTTTATTATTATACAATATAGAGTTTAAATACATTTCATTAATCAAAACATACGTACAACATATCAAACACATAAAAATCTACATCTTATTTATTCTGGTTGACCAATTCCGGAGATACAGGTGCGGGTGGTTGCACCTTCACCAGGATCTAAGCCAACTCGACCACAAACATTTTATTTGCTTCTGGAGTGATTTGACAGAGAAATTTCTGCTGAAATACTTCCCGCCCACCAAGAATGCCAGATTGAGAAATGACATCACCTCTTTCCAACAATTGGAAGGTGAATCTTTGTACGAGACCTGGGAGAGGTATAAAGAGTTATTACGAAGATGCCCCCATCATGGAATTCCTTACTGCATTCAGATGGAGACCTTTTATAATGGCCTTAATGCTTAAACATGCACTACAGTGGATGCAGCAGCTAATGGGGCACTCTTGTCCAAAACGTATAATGAAGCGCACGAGCTGCTTGAAAGGATGGCCAGTAACAACTATCAATGGCCAATGGATAGAGTTTCAACTGGAAAGAAAGCAGCAGGCATGCATGAAGTAAGTGAAGTGACTTCTCTCACAGCCCAGCTAGCTTCACTTGTTAATGTCTTAAAGAGCCAGCAAATGACCCGCCCTCAAGCAGCCAATGCAGTCCAGGAAACTGGACCATCTTGTGTACTGTGTAATGGGCCACATCTTTTTGAAATGTGCCCCTCAAACCCATAATCAGTATGCTTCGTGGAAAATATGAATCGCAATAACAATCCCTACTCCAATACATATAACCCAGGATGGAGGCAACACCCCAATTTCTCCTGGAGTAACTATGGTACGGGACTAGGGAGCAACTCTGCCCCACAAAGATCACAGGCTCCCCCAGGCTTCATGCAGCAAAGACAACTGCCTCAGGAAACCCCCACTTCACTGGAATCCCCGATGAAGGAGTATATGGCAAGGAATGATGCTCTAATCCAGAGTCAAGCAGCCTTATTACGGAATCTAGAAACTCAAGTGGGACAGCTTGCCAATGAACTAAAAAGTAGACCTCCAGGAACACTTCCAAGTAATATTGAAGTCCCTAGGAGAGAAGGGAAAGAGCATTGCAAGGCTATAACCCTGAGAAGTGGAAAGATGGTGGAAGCACCAAAAGCAAGAGGGCAGGACCAGACAGACTCCATTGTACCCCTGGAGAACAAAAAAGACAAGAAGAAGCAAGAGGAGGAGGTAAGCAAAGAGGAAACCATCTCTGGAGAAAATGCTGCAGCTATGCCACCGCAAAATTCAGCAACTTTGCCGCAGCAAGGCATGCAGTAAACCAAGCTACCTCCCCCTTTCCCTCAGAGATTTTAGAAGCAGCAGAATGACCAGCAGTTTAGAAGATTCCTAGATGTCCTGAAACAGCTGCACATTAACATATCTCTAGTAGAAGCACTAGAGCAGATGCCTAACTATGTGAAGTTCATGAAGGACATCCTGATAAAGAAAAGATAATTTGGTGAGTTTGAGACTGTTGCTCTCACAAGGGAATGCAGTGTTGTGCTGCAAAATAAGTTGCCACCCAAACTTAAGGACCCAGGCAGTTTCACCATACCTTGTTCTATTGGGAACCAGTATTTTGGCAAGGTACTTTGCGACTTGGGAGCAAGCATCAACCTCATGCCAATGGCCATCTTTAAAAAGCTAGGAATTGGAGACGCAAGGCCTACCATAATCACACTGCAATTGGCAGACAAATCCATTGCCCATCCAGAGGGAAAAATAGAGGATGTCTTGGTTAAGGTGGATAAGTTCATCTTCCCAGTAGACTTTATAATTCTGGACTATGAAGCTGATGTAGAGGTACCAATTATACAGGGCAGACCATTCCTAGCAACTGGATGGATACTAATTGATGTTCAGAAGGGTGAACTAACCATGAGAGTCCAGGATGAGCAGGTTACATTCAATGTGCTCCAGACCATGAAGTTTTCCAGTGAAGAAGAGGAATGTGCAGTGGTGTCTATGATAGACACATTAGCATCAGAGCAGTTAAGAAAATGCTGCAAGGACCCACCATCGGTAGCTTGGACAGAAAACTCAGTTTCAGAAGAGGAGAAAGAGAAAGAATGGGCTTGGATCGATGTCAGGCATGGCATTAGGAAGTAGGAGCCATTATAAGTGACCCACCAAATTCACGGCCGCTGAAAGCATTAGTGGAGGAGCCACCAGCTTTGGAGATGAAGCCTCTGCCAGCACACCTCAAGTATGCATATTTAGGAGAGACAACCACTCTTCCTGTGGTTATCTCAGCACTTTTCACAATGGAACAAGAGGAGAAATTGGTCCTTATACTGAAGAAATTCAGAAGGGCCATTGGTTGGACACTAGCTGATATAAAAGGAATCAGTCCTCAATTTTGCATGCATAAGATCCTCTTAGAAAGTAATGAAACAGGGTCCATAGAACCCCAACGGAGGCTTAATCCAATAATGAAGGAGGTGGTGAAGAAGGAGATCATCAAATAGGTGGATGCTGGAATTATTTACCCAATATCAGATAGCTCTTGGGTAAGCCCGATCTAATGTGTTCTAAAGAAAGGGGTATGACTGTGGTGGAAAGCGACAACAATGGTCTTATCCCCACCAAGGTTGTAACTAGCTGGAGAATTTGCATGGATTATCGGAAGCTGAATAAAAGCACTAGGAAGGATCACTTCCCTCTGTCGTTCATTGATCAAATGTTAGATAGACTTGCTGGAAGGGAATACTATTGTTTCCTGGATGGGTACTCAGGGTACAACCAGATTGCTATAGCACCAGAAGATCAGCATAAGACCACATTCACATTCCTCTATGGTACCTTTTCATTTCGAAGGATGCCATTTGGGCTTTGTAATGCTCCAGCAACATTCCAGCAATGCATGATGGCAATATTCACAGAGATGGCTGAGCAGTTTATAGAAATCTTCATGGATGACTTCTCAGTCTTTGGTGACTCCTTTGACCTTTGCTTGGGAAACCTTGCTAAGGTCTTGCAAAGGTGTGAGGAAACAAACCTGGTGCTAACTGGGCATAAGGTTTCTCAGAGAGGACTTGAGGTTGACAAGGCCAAGGTGGAAATCATTGAGAAACTGCCTCCTCCCACCTCGATCAAGGGCATTCGAAGCTTCCTGGGACATGCAGGATTTTATAGGAGGCTCATTAAGGACTTCTCTAAGGTTACCAAACCTTTATGCAGTTTGCTAGAGAAGGACAGAACTTTCTGTTTTGATGAAAGTTGCATGACAACATTCTGCGATCTCAAACAGAAATTGAGTACAGCCCCAGTTATCATGGCACCAGACTGGACCTCCCCATTTGAGCTGATGTGTGATGCTAGTGAAACAGCATTGGGGGCTGTCCTCGGGCAGTGCATAAACAAGCTGTTTCATTCTATATACTATGCTAGCAAAATGCTGCAAGGTGCCCAGCTGAACTACACGGTGACAGAGAAGGAATTGCTTGCAGTAGTGTTTGCCTTTGATAAATTCAGAGCATATATGATAGGAGCAAAGGTGATAGTGCACACAGACCACTCTGCCATCAAACACTTGGTTAGAAAAAAGGATTCCAAGCCTAAGCTCATTCGGTGGGTGCTTTTGCTTCAAGAATTCGATCTAAAGATCAGAGAAAGGAAAGGAACTGAAAATCAAGTGGCAGACCATCTCTCCAGGTTGGAAGGGCACAGCTCCAGAGCAGATGACATTAATGAAAGATTCCCATATGAGCAACTCTATCTCCTGTCTCAAGATGATGTGCCATGGTACGCTGATTATGTAAATTACCTTGTGAGTGGAATGCTCCCACCAGACTTGACGTGGCAGCAGAAGAAAAAATTTATGCATGAAGTAAACTCATACTACTGGGATGAACCATATCTTTACAAGCAATGTGCTGATTAAATGATAAGGAGGTGCATACCTAGTGAAGAGATGGAGCAAATCTTGCAGCAATGCCATGCTTCCCCTTATGGAGGTCATTTTGGAGGAGTTAGAACTGTAAACAATGTGCTGCAGCAGGGTTCTATTGGCCCTCTCTATTCAAGGACTCTCACTCCTACGCAAGGCAATATGACCGGTGTCAAAGGACAGGGAATATATCTCGTAGACATGAAATGACACTGAACAACATCCTAGAGTTAGAATTATTCGATGTCTGGGGAATAGATTTCATGGGACTATTTCCCTTGAATTTCGGTAATCAATACATCCTTGTAGCTGTAGACTATGTCTCAAAGTGGGTGAAAGCCAGTGCATCCCAAACTAATGAAGCCAGAGTCGTGACCAGATTTCTGAAGAGAAACATTTTTACAAGGTTTGGAACCCCCAGAGCCATCATTAGCGATGGAAGGACCCATTTCTGCAATCGGCAGTTCAAGGCACTACTTGCCAAATATGGAGTAAGGCACAAGGTGGCAACCCCCTATCACCCACAAACGAGTAGGCAAGCTGAAGTCTCCAATAGAGAGATCAAGAGAATCTTGGAAAAAACAGTAGGCCCCACAAGGAAGGATTGGTCCTCCAGGTTGGATGATGCATTATGGGCCTATAGAATAGCCTATAAGATACCTCTGGGCATGTCACCATACAGATTGGTATTCGAGAAGGCTTGTCATCTACCAGTAGAGCTGGAACATCGAGCATATTGGGCAGTGAAGAAGCTAAACTTGAACCTGGAAGCTGCAGGTGAGAAGAGGATGCTGTAGCTAAATGAGCTGTATAAATTTCGTGGTCAGGCCTATGAGAATGCCAAACTATACAAGGAGAAAGCAAAGCAATGGCATGACAAGAAGATACAACCCAGGAGCTTGGAAGTGGGACAGAGCGTACTAATGTATAACTCCAGGCTGACCTTATTTCCTGGGAAGTTGAAATCTCGTTGGTCTGGTTCCTTCCGCATAAGTAAGGTCTTCCCATTTTGGACTATTGAATTGGAAGAAGAAAAGGAAGGGAAGACATTCAGGGTTAATGGACAAAGGGTCAAGCACTATCTGGGAGGAGATGTGGATAGACAGCACAACTCCATTCAGCTACAAGAGGAATGAACAGGCGGGAAGTCAGGCTGAAGACTCTAAAACAAGCGCTTATGGGAGGCAACCCATGTTTAAATTTGTTGTTGTTTAAGTTAATACTTTTAAGATAGTTTAAATCATGAGTCTGATAGCTTTTGTGTTTGTTACGCAGGATGGGAAGCATATAAGTTTGCAGAACCAGTTTTTATTTTGCTACAGCAAAACCTTACAAAAGATAGTCCCTGCTTTGCTACAGCAGGATTAAGAACAAGCACCCTCTACTGTAGCAAAATCCTAGGCAAGCCAGTTTTTGCTGCAGCAATATGCAGTCAGACCTAAATCAAGGGGTTCCCCTCTGCTGTGCTTCTTACAAAAAAAAATATTTTCAAAAAATTGTTGTCAGAAGCAAAATGGTGGCGGCAAAAAGGCAGAAGCCCATAAGTCCCGAAAACACGTCGTCCACCCTCATTAAACCTCTGCAACTTCCCTTCACCCTTGAGCACCTCTCCCGAGTTCCCAAATCCCTACAGCCTCCTGTCCTCCTTCGTACCAGAAACCTCCATTTCCAAACCCTTGAACCAATCATGCCGAGAATCAAGACAGTGACCAGGAAGGCAAGTAACGTGAAGAAATTCACCTCTGAGGAAAACAGGCAGAAGCACGACGAAGAGATTGTGCCCAGAAACTTCTGTGCTGAGAAAGGTTTCACCTTCACCTCCTCTGGAGATTTGGGGATGCCAATGTACATTGGCACAGTGGTCAAGCAGAGGGGTTGGAAAAATTTCGTACGCCACCCGCAAACGACCCTCATACCTCTGGTTCAGGAATTCTACGCAAACCTCTCACCCAAAAATGAGAAGTGGGTGACAGTCCGGGAGACGAAGGTTCATTTCGACCAAGCCTCCATCAACAAGGCTTACAATCTGCCAAATGAAGAGGACCAGTATGAAGAATATCTACAGAGTCTGCAGGATGGAGACTGGGATGCGATGCTTACCCGGGTGTGCCTTCCTGGCACCACCTGAGATAAATCCCCTCAGGGCTCCACCACCATCAATCGGGTCTCTCTGGTGCCTGCAGCTAAGGTGTGGTATAACTTCCTTAAGACCCACCTATTACCTTCTACCCATGGGCAAACAATGAGCCGAGACAAAGTAGCAATGGTGGATGCACTCATATTCGGCCGACCACTCAACGTTGGCCGAATCATCAGTGGCCAAATCTGAGCATGCGTCAACCGAAAAAAGGGAAGCCTACTTTTCCCTTCCCTTATCACTATACTATGCAAGAATCGTGGAGTCCCAGTCTCCATTGATGAAGAACCACTGAAGGACGCTAGCCCTATCACTGCCACCACCATTGCCCGTATTGTCTTGGAGAAAGCAGCCCCACACCCACCAGCTAATTCCCAAAATCCTCCACATACTGCCGGACCCTCTGCATCCACTGCCCCCCAGTCACCTGACAAGACTTTGCAGTTCATCCTCAATCAACAAGCTACAATTCTGAAGCAGCAAGTTGTGCTTCTGCAACTTCACCAAACCTTCTAGCGTTATGAGCAGAAAAGGGATTTTGCCCTTCACAACACCCTCGAGCAGAACTTCAAACAATTTTTCCCATTTCCGGAGTTTCCCACTAACTTGCTCCATACCACCTTCGAGGAGTCAGCCCCAGCTCCTAAGCCACAGACAGAGGAGCAAAAGGATTCTGAAGGATCCTCCTCCAGTAAAGAGCCCCACCCGGAACCCCACCAGACACTAGTAGGAACCGAATCCTCTGATGATGATGAGCCCATTGCCAAACGGGCAGCAATGATGCATAAAGGAAAGGCCCCACAAAAATTAGTACAGCGCAGAAGTGGACTCAGAAGGTCCTCAAGGTCCTCTGGGGGTCAATGTCCCTAGGTTACTGCAGCATACCTGCTAGCACCCTCAGGAAATTCCCTCACTCTTATCCCTTCTTTGCTATATTTGAAATTCCTTTGCTTCTGCTTCAATTTTTTTTGGGTGTCTTTTGTGTTTTGGCCATTACATCAGCAGTGAGGACACTGCTCACTTTTAAGTTTGGGGGGGGGGTTATATTATAATGTTTGCTGTGGCATTTCTGTGGCTTAGTGTTCCTTCGATATTGGTGTAGAGGTTGCTGAAGCATAGACTTGCTTATTTGTGTGTTGCTTATCTATGTGACTGTTTATATTGCTGTTTACTTATGTTTCTGCCTACCTGTGTTAAATGAGTCTGCTTTAGTACTTACTGATTTTGATGAATACAGTTATAATTGTATGATAAAAAGCTTCCAAAAATAAATAATAAAAAAATTTGGAGGGTGAAATGAGTTTGCATATTGCATAGCCTGCTGAAAGTTCTGGGATACTCCATGAGGAGGATTGGGTAGTTAGCTAGAAATCAGAATAGGAGACCTACAACCTCACCCAATCACACACATAACCCTCTTTTAATAAGCACAAGATCATGGACAGTTTGCCAAAGAAAAATTTGGTGATCTTTCAAAAATTGGACCTAAGTCTTAGAGCTAGTATTGAGAGCTTTCTGTAGAATTATGAAAGGGGCAAACGCATAAGGTCAGAAAGGTTTAAGTTTGGGGGGAAAAGTATACAACAAAAAAATTTGGACACTCCAATGCTCTGTAGTTCCTTAGTAACCAGGGGTATGCATGAGCCCCATGTGAGCCTTTGCGTAAAACAGGGATATAGAGTATGAGTAGGAAGCGGTTTAAGGGTGATAAGGCTGAGTAACTGGGTGCTTGCATTGAACATGTTGGCATTCACGTCAAAAGGCATTAATGTCCTCTGTTAGAATAAGATCTACGCAAAAAAAATAATAAAGGAAGAAAATCAGTGAGCTGCATTTCCCCCCCCCCCCCCACATTTGTTGCCCTGTTTGCACCTATGATGAATGTCAACTCAACTTAGGGAGCTCGATATATTAGCATGAAAGTATTAGGAACTCTGGCTATTTTTGACCCAAGTAGCTCTCAGGGAAACTATCCATGTCACACACACAACTTCAAAGAAGGTTTTTGTTGTGATTGGGAGTAAGGTTTGTGGTTTCCTTTATATGAAAGCAATCCTAAGAGTTGAGAGCTATCAACAGAACTATGGATTCACGCTTGAGAAAAGTCTGGAATTTCTGGTTGGTAGGAATGTGGTGAACAGAGCAGATTGCTTGGGGACAAACAATCCTTTAAGTTTGGAATGATTTGATAGTTGCAATTTATTTTAGTTTCTATATGCTTTCTAAGTGCATTTACTGAGTTGTTCTGGTGTTTTAAGCACTCTTATTCCCTCATTAAATTGAATGGGATGACCCTTTTAGATATAACATCAGCTACCCCGTTGCTGCAGCATTTTAGTAAGCATATAGCATAAACCTGAGTGCTATTGGGTGAGCTGCTCCTTTCTTTCTGCAATACACTGCTTCTGTTTGATATGGTGCAGGTAACAGCAGAGCAGGGATATGTAGCAGGTGCGGCCTCCACCCAGCAGGAGAGAAAGCAGCAAAAACTGACACTGCAGGCTGCTGGCACAGAACTGTCCCACTACTGAAAGTGGAGAGGACAAAGCTGCACGCAGAGGTGGTTTTGCAGCAGAGCAGGGGGAATGACGGAAAAAGCAAGGCAGCTGACTAGGACCACAAGGCTTAACGATAAAGAGAGGCAAAGAGGGGGAGACAGACGACGATGGGAGTAGGGGAGAAAGAAGAGAGTAGCTACACACTGCCAAGGGCATCAGTGCAAGAGATAGAGTGCAATCTCGGGATTTTGTTGTTGTTTTTATTTTGTTTTCCTTTTTCTTCTGTTTCCTATCAAGATTGCACTTGCATTTTTCTTTGATTAGTAGAAATGTATACCAGTGATTCTGGGTTGTTTGTAACCAGTGTAACCATGAGGCTTGTCTAGTTTCCGGCTAGAATTGCACAAGGGTTGTAATGAACTTAAGCACACTTTTTAGTAAAACACATTTTGCAGCAGCACTGTTTTTACATTCATCTGTATGTATATATTTTAAACTCCTCTGATAACGGAAGTTAGTAGAGGTAGATTGAGGCCAATATTCACCTGGGAGGGGAATGGAGGCTGGAAAAATAGTTTGAATAGATAGGGACAGCCAATATAGGAATATATGGTCCCCCATCCCCCCAGCAGTGGAGCTTCATGCACAACTCAGGGGCGAAGACTGCTGCAGGAATGCAGGTCTGAACCTCAGAGTTGCAAGGAATGGAAGTCTGGAAAGACTCAATTCCAGCCTGAACTGGACACCTAGGACAGTTGCTGTAGCAATTCCTGGAGCAATATGAGTGCAAAAGTTCATGGCATCCCTGAGCAACCCTAGACCTCCCTATTCCTTTTTTTTTACACCCTAGTACCCCTCGTCCTAGTTATAGCTGTATTTAAGTTGAACCACCCTTATTTTATTTTATAAATCATCCTATCTTTGCTACAGCATTTCACACAGCAAAGTCTTCTTAACAGTTTTTAGTTCACTCCTCCTGGGACGATACTCACTCATCACTTTATTACTTGGTCACAACACGTGCACTTGCGTTCTAACACTGTAATCATTTTTGCATGAATCAAACCCAACAGAACTCCCTACAGAATGTTCCCAGAAATTAAAACACAGAAGCTATCCTAACATGTTCTTCCCTGATTAACCATTTTCTGAACACTGCTTACTAATCAGACCATATCTACCTCATATGGACTCTAAATTGAGTGATTCCAGTGGTTAAAAATTTGTGACACATATATCTATAATTCTTATGTTAACCATTTATTTTAATTCCCTACATAAGGTTACCAGAAATTAAAATACAGAAGCTATCATAAAATATTCTTCCCTGATTAACCAATTTCTGACCACTGCATACTAATCAGACCATATCTACCTCATATGGACTCCAAATTGAGTGATTCTAGTGGAAAATCCGTAAGACATAAATCTACATTTTTCATTTTAACAATTTGTTTTAATTCCTAACTGATTCTTCCCAGAATATTTAAAATAGAAGCTTAAAATTTTGTCATCCATAGCCATACCTATGCAGAACTATCTACACTAGCCTAAGTATTCAAACATACATAATATGTAACATGATATTGCAACATCCATGACCAATCATTAAAGTTCTAAGATCAAAATCTCATATAAATATTATAAGTTTCAAAATTTTTCTTCAAAAAAAAATATTGTTATTCTTACCTTAAGTACTTAGTCCTCTAGACTTTTCCTTCCTCTTTCTTCCTTTCTTCCTCTCCTTTCCTCACTCTACCTTGCTTCTATTTTTCCTTTCCCTCACTAGGACGAAAATTATAATGTTATAGGGTTGGGTTTTGCTTAAATAGACCACCAAATAATTCATCTTTCATGATCATGGGTCTACCTTATCACAATTAGGATACACTTGGTTGAATTTTTGGAAAACAAATAACTTATGTTCTTGTCTTCCTCTTCCTTAGTCAAGATATGCATAGCAAAAGGAGATTTGTATTTTGAAAATTATGATAATATGTTTCTAAGATAAGGGACAAGGTCCCTTTGATTTAGGGATTCATTTCTTTTTCTTTTGTCTTAATCAATTATGATAGTTTTGCCTTTTTAGGTGGCAAATTTTCAACCCTTGAATCTTCCTTGCTTAACTAAAATTATTTGTGTAGGATAATGATATTTTTTCATAATGCTATGTATTATTACCCACTTGCTAAAATTATGAGTGTAGGATATAGATGTTTTTTCCTAATGCCATCTATTATCATACCACTTGCTAAAATTATGAATGTAGGATATCTTACCACTTGCTACATTTTTGTCTTAATGCCATGTCACCTAATCTTGGTTACACCATTATTTCATCACTTTATTTTATTTTTATTTTTATTTTTCCTCTTGAGTTTGGGCTCATTCTTGCCCATTTTCTTTACTTTGGATAAAATTCTACTTTTCATAATGGGCTTAGTCACATTTTCATGATTTTTGGGCTACCGGTCCAATTTCTATATCCTAGTCCAAGTCTATGTTTTATTTCTTCCTTGGGCTATCCTATTGGCTTGCTAAAAATTCATGTGAAGTAGAAAAAATCTATATGATGTGTCCATAGGTGAAAGCCCAATTTATGGGTGGAAATACTAAACTTAGTAACTTTAACTTTTAAATTAGGAAAAATTACCCTAATCCAATCTTCTTGAAATTTTAATACCTCTATTTACTTCACAAAAATTTATCTTCGTTAGCCATGAATTTTAACTTTCTTTAGTATATTTATTTCTAATTTTTCCTCTTAGGTTTTCTCTCTTTACCTATTTCATTAATGTTAGAACATTTCTATGAATACACGTAAGGTGGAGAATTTTTAAGGATTATATTTCCTTAGAAATCTAAAAATTGTCTAATAAATTTTATTTTCTTATGGGATGTTACATTCTTCCCCAATTAAGAAATTCGGTCCCTAAATTTCAACCCATCCTACCACATGTAGGGAATGAAATTAAAGCACAATTCAAAGTTACCAACTTTATTACCCAAAAAATTAGGGATATCTTTTCTGTATATCGCCTTTACTTTTTAATATACCTATTCACTTGAGTGATTTTGCCATATAACTTAACCATAAGGATTTCTTTCATCCATAAGTTCTTCACTTTATATCCTCTAGCTCGCATGGATATATCTATGGGTCGATATTAGAAAACACACACATAAAGAAACATATTCACCTTCATATTGGGTAACTATCTTTTCTTATTCCAAACTTCTATCAAGTCATTTTTTGGTTTTCATATATCAACATCATCCCATGAATATCATCATCATAATCTATCATCTATTTTTATCTTAAAATCCTTTAATCAATATGTTAAACATACGTAGCAATAAATCCATCAAACATTTTATAACATTTATGTACCATTAACACATGTCTAATAATTCCAACTTACCTCATCACAGTAATTCTATACCATCTTATTAACATCATTAAACTCATTGTCAAAAATTTCAATTATTTCTTCTATCATATCCAAAAGCACCTCATTCTAGCTTATGTCAATCCCATTTAATTCAACCAATCATTTCAAGAAGATTTTTCCTAACAATTACTCATACATGAATTCTCAGTTCCAACATAATTCACATCTTAGATACTAGACTCAATTTAGCATGATATAAACCTTTAACACAAATATCCTGATCACTTATATTATTTTTGGACATGGTTATCAGAATATTCTCCATATTT
Source organism: Gleditsia sinensis (assembly GCA_037074535.1). NCBI lineage: Eukaryota > Viridiplantae > Streptophyta > Magnoliopsida > Fabales > Fabaceae > Gleditsia > Gleditsia sinensis. Next base: position 25,136,601 of record CM073466.1, read on the forward strand.
CCAAATGAAGAGTTCAAAGATTAATTTAAATCCTACTTCCCATATTTTATTCCTCAAGCACTTCAATACCACTAATTCTCTTGATTACATTTGTCAAAACACCATAATAGTTGAGTTTCAAATATAATAATAAATAAATTAATTAATTAACTTTTCTTGTAATATGGGAAAATAATTTTGCATTTAATGCCAAATATTAATGTAGGACAATGCAGTAAAAAAATGAAAAAGCATAATAAAGAACGGTGCTAAAATAGAAATTCAAACGTTTGGACAAAACATTAGAGAGAGTTAAAATCAGTGGCCGTCATTTTTGAAAATCTGAAAGCAAAAATTTAACTGTTATATCGGCAAAAATCGATGGCTGCAAGGTTTGAATATATGTGCCAAAATCTACTTTAAATCTGTTGGTATTCGTTAGAAAGATATCACATGGAAAAAGAAACATTTCTGAGCTTATCAAAGTCTGTGAAAATAAAAGAATACGTAGTTAACTGGTAGGATGCAGTTGATTACTTCAAAATAGATGTAATCAATCAATTGTAAAATAACCAGTCCAAATTAAAATTTCTCAAAATAGCTAGTCGACTTAATAATAACAATAGTCGACTGACAAAAATATTGGGAAAACAAAATAAATCATTTGATTGTCCTTCTTCAACAACTAACTTGTTTACATTTTCACTTTCTTTTGTTTTTCAATTACACCTATCAACTACAACTTCTCTACAAGAATCAAGATATCAAGGTTTTATCAAAGACAACAAAGACAAATTTCTGATGATATCTTAACCTTATTCTCTTTATATGCCTAATATGAGCGACTATCACAACTACTATACATATACATGCTTGCCGTCATTTTAGAAAATTTCACCTTCAATTTAGCTGATATCCACCAATCACTCACATAACTATTTTAATTATTCCCGGCCTATTCGCATAGCTATCATAAATATGTTATTCTTTGAGTTATATAAATGTACACGTTAATATCCTTATTTTCATACTCCAAGTTAAGGTGTGTGCAGCTGTGGAGGGAATCGCATTTCATCCATTTCAAAATATTTGTGTCTTTTGTGGTTCTAGTCCTGGAAAGGATGGAGAGTATGTGAAAACTGCACAAAACCTGCGTATGGTACTGGCCAAAAGAAAAATTCATTTAGTCTATGGTGGAGGTAACCATGGGTTAATGGGGTATGTGTCTACAGCTGCCCATGTAGGAGAATGCCAAGTTCTAGGTATTATTCCTACAGCTCTAACTGCATTTAACATCGTAGGAAAGACAATTGGGGAAGAGTTTAGGGTAGCTTCCATGCATGAACGCATGGCTAGAATGATGAGCAATACTGATGCCTTCATTACCTTACCAGGTGGTTTTGGTACTTTAGAAGAGATTTTTCAAATAATTTCTTGGGCACAACTGAATATGCATCACAAACCGATAGGTTTGTTAAATGTTAATCACTTCTTTGATGGTCTGTTGTCTTTTCTTGATCATGCTGTGGAACAAAGGTTCATCTCACACTCAGCACGACGAATTCCCATCTCAGCTTCAAATGTTAAGGAGTTGATTGATGCTTTACAAGCATATGTTCATGTACTTGATCTAACTATGGCTCAAATAGAATAGCGACAGATAACCGCAAGAAGCGCAAATTGGATTTGGATCTTCATCTTTAGATGTAGTAAAACGTAGCCATTGTTGTACTACTTTTACTTTCTTAGAGTCTACTTGGATACCATCTTTACCAACCATACTCCCTTAGAGTTGGTAAAACTATCTTTGAATGATCCTCTAAACTTTTGAAATATTCTAGTATATCATCAATAAAAACAAATTGATCCAGGGATGACCTAATTACTATTCATTAAATCTATGAATGCAGCTAGGACATTTGTCAAATTAAATGACAGCACCAAGAACTTATAATGCCCATAATGAGTCCTAAAAGAAAATTTTTGTACATCCTCTTCTCTTATTCTTAATTAATGTTACTCATATCAAAAATCAATTTTTGAAAAACAAAATTATTGAACACCTTGTAACTGGTCAAACAGGTAATCTATACGAGGTAATGGGTTTTTATTCTACACTGTCACCTTATTCAACTGTCTAAAATCTATGCATAGTCATAGTGATCCATCTTTTTTTTGTCAAAGATAAAACTTGAGCTCTCCAAATAAAAGTACTAGGGCATTTAAATCTCTTGTCTAACAAGTCTTGAAACTATTTTTTTTTAATTCAATCGATATCATGCTATATAGGGATATAGACACTAGTTGGGTTCTAAGGAGTAAATCAATATCAAATTCTCCAATTGCCGTGGCAAGGTTGTGCAGGGTTTCCTCATCATTGTTTGTCGGATTCCTCCTTGGTGGTGCCATTTCCTACTATGGCAAAAATAAAGTTATGCAGCTATTAAGGTGATCAAGCCCAATAGTTAGTTTCAAAAAATATTTAACAGCAGTCATAACACCACCTCGGCATATAGATAGGAAACACTAGTAATTTATTACCTATAAGAAATCATAAATCCCCTACACGGCACAACCACAACATACTCAAGATACTATAAGATCGATTCAGATAACCAACCACCCACTGGCCATCTAGGATCAACCTGCTCTGATACCAATTATGTAACAACCTTTTTTACTATTATTATTTATTATACAATATTGAGTTTACATACATGTCATTAATCAAAACATACGTACAACATATCAAACACATAAAAATCTACATCTTATTTATTTTGGTTGACCAATTCAAGAGATACAGGTGCGAGTGGTTGCACCTTCACCGGGATCTAAGACAACTCGACCACAAACATTTTATTTGCTTCTGGGATCTGCCCAACATAAAATACTCGATCCAACGTGCACTAAAAGCCAGAGCCATAGAAAAATATGCATAACTAATTTTCTGAACATGATATGGAAATATAGTGAGAATTAAATCCCAGTAAGTTCAACAACAAATCATCATCAATATAGCTCATCACGTCATGTTCAGCTGTATAAATTACAGTAAATATCTTTGGTCACATGAATGCACTATATCTATGCACATGAGAAACATACAGTAATGACAAGTATGACAGGATTAATAATTTTCAGAATATCATATGATGACTATCAATTTATTCTTATATCAAGTTACCCCGGTCAGGGTGAGTATTTTCTACTCTCCGGTACAGGCTTTTCTCGCTCCGTCCGACACGGCCCACTTTCTCTTTCTTTTCTCATTAATATGATCATAACTGTTGGTAGGGCATCCCCTACTGGTGCACCACACAGATTGCCATCTGACCGTGCTCACTTCTTTTCTTTTCACAATGATAGCCAAAAATATGCTTTCAATAACAAGTATGTTCATCAAAATATAAATATTACCAAAAATCATTGGTAATCATGCCTTGAACATAACCATTTCAAATATCACTTTATAAAATATTTCCATGTCAAAATTTCACACTTAAGATGGTAAGAATTTCATACAATGACAATGGCTATGGCATATACTAGTCATTTATTATTTTCATTTATAAGATTCTTCTTCTTTTTTAAATATTAATTTTATTTCTTTTTTTCTTTATGCAAGTTTTCATCCCATCTAACCTTCTCTTACTAATCAGAGCATAACTCCCTCAATTTAACTCCGATGTAGGTGATCTTGGTGTTAATTTCAACATAAAACAATTATCTACAACTATTATGTTGAAATGTTTAGCGAAATATTATGAATTCGAGGTGATATTACTCCCTCAATGTACAGCTTATTTCTTTTCGAATAGGTTCTGACCTCTGCCTACTAATCGGTCCATATCTCCCTCATACTAATTTCAAATTAAGTGATTCTAGTCGCTACAAATCCATGACACATATATCTATAATTCACATGTTAACTATGTATTTTAATTCCCTACATAATGTTCCCAGAAATTAAAACACAGAAACTATCCTAACATAATCTTCCCTGATTAACCATTTTCTGACCACTACTTACTAATCAGACTATATCTACCTCATATGGACTTCAAATTGTGTAATTCCAGTGGCCAAAATTCTGTGACACATATATCTATAATTCTTATGTTAACCATTTATTTGAACTCCCTAAAAAATGTTCCCAGAAATTAAAAAACAGAAGCTATCCTAACATGTTCTTCCCTGATTAACCATTTTATGAACACTACTTACTAATCAGACCATATCTACCTCATATGGACTCCAACTTGAGTGATTCCAGTGGCCAAAAGTCTATGACACATATATATATAATTCTTATGTTAACCATTTATTTTAATTCCCTACATAAAGTTACCAGAAATTAAAATAGAGAAGCTATCATAAAATATTCTTCCCTGATTAACCAATTTCTGACCACTGCATACTAATCAGACCATATCTACCTCATATGGACTCCAAATTGAGTGATTCCAGTGGCTAAAAATCCATGAGAAGTAGATATACATTTCTCATGTTAACCATTGGTTTTAATTCCTAACTGATTCTTTCCAGAATATTAAAAATATAAGCTTAAAAGTTTGTCATCCATAGCCATACCTATGCAGAACTATCTACACCAGCCTCAGTATTCAAACATACATAATAAGTAACATGATATAGGAACATCCATGACCAATCATCAAAGTTCTAAGATCAAAATCTCATATAAATATTATAAGTTTCAAAAGTTTTCTTCAAAAAGAAATATTGTTAAACTTACCTTAAGTACTTAGTCTTCTAGACTTCTCCTTCCTCTTTCTTCCTTTCTTCCTCTCCTTTCCCCACTCTACCTTGCTTCTATTTTTCCTTTCCCTCCCTTGGACGAAAATTATAATTTTATAGGGGTGGGTTTTGCTTTAATAGACCACCAAATAATTCATCTTTCATGATCATGGGTCAACCTTATCACAATTAGGATACACTTGGTTGAATTTTTGGAAAACAAACAACTTATGTTCTTATCTCCCTCTTCCTTAGTCAAGATATGCATAGAAAAAGGAGATTTGTATTTGGAAAATTATGATAATTTGTTTCTAAGATAAGGGACAAGGTCCCTTTGATTTAGGCATTCATTTCTTTTTCTTTTGTCTTAATCAATTATGATAGGTTTGCCTTTTTAGGTGGAAAATTTCCAACCCTTGAATCTTCCATGCTTAATTAAAATTATTTGTGTAGGATAATAATGTTTTGTCATAATGCTATGTATTATTACCCACATGCTAAAAGTATGAGTGTAGGATATAGATGTTTTGTCCTAATGCCTTGTATTATCATACCACTTGCTAAAATTATGAATGTAGGATATCACACCACTTGTTAAATTTTTGTCTTAATGACATGTCACCTAATCTTGATTACACCATTATTTCATCACCTTATTTTATTTTTGTTTTTATTTTTCCTCTTGTCTTTGACCTCATTCTTGCCCATTTTCTTTACTTTGGATAAAATTCTACCTTTCATAATGGGCTTAGTCATATTTTCATGATTTTTAGGCTACCGGTCCAATTTCTATATCCTAGTCCAAGTCTATGTTTTATTTCTTCCTTGGGCTATCCTATTGGCTTGTTAAAAATTCATGTAAAGTATAAAAACTCTATATGAAGTGACCATAGGTGAAAGCCCAATTCATGGGTGGAGATACTAAACTTAGTAACTTTAACTCTTAAATTAGGAAAAATTACCCTAATCCAATCTTCTTGAACTTTTAATACCTCTATTTACTTCACAAAAATTTACCTTCCTTACCCAAGAATTTCAACTTTCTTTAGTATATTTATTTCTAATTTTTCCTCCTAGGTTTTCTCTCATTACCTATTTCATTAATGTTAGAACATTTCTATGCATACACGTAAGGTGAAGAATTTTTAAAGATTATATTTCCTTAGATATCTAAAAATTGTCTAATAACTTTTTTTTTCTTACGGGATGTTACACAGCACATATCCTAGCCCTTTCTTTGAAGCGTCACTATGCACTTCAAAATGTCCTGTGGGGTCTGGAATAATTAAAACAGGAGGAGTGGTCAGTCTTTTCTTATGCTCCTGGAAACTAGCTTCACATTGATCAGTCCATTTGAAATGACTTCCCTTCCTGGTCAATTTAGTCAATGGCAAGGCTATACGAGAGAAGTTTTGTATAAACCTCCTGTAGTATCCTGCAAACCCAGGAAACTTCTTACTTCTGCAACTGTCTTTGGTCTCTCCCACTGAATCACTGCTTCCATCTTGCTAGCCAAAATTCACACTTCTCCAATTTGGCATATAACTTTTTTCTCTTTCAGCACTTGCAGTACGATTCAGAGATGTTGTTCATGTTCTTTCTCACTCTTAGAATATATCAAGATGTCATCAATGAACACTAAAACAACTTGATCTAGGTAGGGACAAAAAATGCGATTCATGTAATCCATGAAAATTACAGGTGCATTTGTCAACCCGAAGGGCATTACAAGAAACTCATAGTGCCCATACTTAGTCCTGAAGACAGTTTTTGGTATGTCCTTCTCCTTGATCCTAATCTGATGATATCCTGACCTCAATTCAATTTTAGAAAAAATGGAGGCTCCCTTTAGTTGATCCAATAAGTCATCTATCCTAGGGAGAGGGTACTTGTTTTTCATAGTCACCTTATTCAGCTGTCTGTAATCTATGCATAGTCTCAAGCTCCCGTCTTTCTTCTTAACAAACTATACAGGAGCTCCCCAAGGTGATACACTTGGTCTAATGAATGTCTTGTCTAATAGTTCCTCCAACTGTTTCTTGAGTTCTTGTAGTTCCTTCGAGGCCATTCTATATGGTGCAATAGAGATAGTCCCTATCCCAGGTAGAAGATCAATAGAGAACTCTATCTCTATCTTGGGAGGTAAGCCTGGAATATCTGATGGAAATACTTCAAGAAACTCATGGCTATTGAGATTTCATCAAGCATCGATTGGACTTCTAGGTTTGATAAATACAAGAGAATGTATCCAAGTACTCCATTCTTCAACTCCCTATTAACTTGATTGGCATTAAGCATCAATAATTGGACTTCCTCTTTCGGAGTAGGAGGTAGAAATTCAACGGTCTTGTTACAACAATTCAGCAAGACTCAATTTCTAGACATCCAGTCTAACCCTAGAACGACCTCAATACCTCTTAAAGGTAAACATACGAGGTCTACAGAAAAGGTTTTCTCCTGGATAGTGACTTGACAGTCCTTACATATAGTGGAAGTTAATACCCTTTCCCCTGTAGGGGTTACTACGGATAGCTTATAGGGAGTTTCAAAAATAGGAAACTGAAACTTCCTAATACATTCTTCTGATATAAATGAATGACTAGCACTAGAGTCAAATAACACCATAAGAGCAAATCCATAGATATAGCATGTACCTTGAATCATTTCAGAAGATTGAGCTGCCTCTTGGCCGCTCAGGGTGAAAACCTTTCCTTTCACTTGAGGCCTCTGTTCTGGCTACTTCCCCACATTCTGTGGTCAGTTTCTCGCAAAATGACCCTTCTGTCTGAAGTTGAAGTAGACATCTTGTCCCTTGTAGCATGGCTGATTACCATGCATCCGTCCGCACTTAGCGCACTTGACTAGGGCAAGGTCTTTTTGGAAAGGTTTGGGACCCGCAGTCAATTGCCTCTTATCAGCTCTATATCCACTTCTTCTCACGTTCTTGTTAGGGTTGGGAAACTTTTCTTCCTTTTCCATAGGTTTCGCCTTAACTTTTCATCATCCGTTGCCTTTAAACTTTTCTCCAAAAGTCTGCATTTATTGATCAGAGGCATAAACTCCCTAATCCCTATAGCTACAACAGCATTCTTTATGTCTAGGTTCAGTCCCGCTTCGAACTTAACAGCCTTCCATGCTTCATTAGGGTTAAATCGCAGATAAGAGGATAACTTAGACAATTCCTCGAACCTTGCGATGTATTGGTCTATAGTCATGCTAGCCTGCCGAAGTTGGAGAAATTTGATCTCTTTCTCCATCCTCACAATACTTGGAAAGTACTTTTCCAAAAAGGTGTCTTTGAACACCTGCCAAGTGATCTGCCTTCTCCAGTGGGCTAAAAGTTCTCTAGCTCTATGCCACCAGTATTCTGCTTCATCTTTTAGCATATATGCAGCAAAGATTACTTGCTGCTTCTCAGTACAGCCCATCACTTCAAAGATTTTTTGTAACTCCCTTATCCATCTTTCAGCTACAATTAGGTCAAAGCCACCTTGAAAACAAGGTGGCCTAGTCCTCAGGAACTCAGATATGCCGTTATCATTTCCAGCCATCCGGTTGTTAACACCATTCACACCATTCGAGTTATTAGCATTTTGAAGGTATTGTAGAATTTGATTAGTGGTCATGACTTGGTCTCAAATTGCCGTGGCCAGGTTGTACAGGGTTTCCTCCGCATTATTTGCCAGATTCCTCCTTGGTGGTGCCATTTCCTACTGTGGCAAAAACAAAGTTATGCTGCTATTGAGGTGATTAAGCCCAATAGTTAGTTCAAAAATATTTAACAACAGTCATAACACCACCTCGGCATGTAGGTAGGAAACACTAGTAATTACTTACCTATATGAATTCACTGATCCCTACAATATAAAGTTTACATACATGTCATTAATCAAAGCATACGTACAACATATCAAACACATAAAAATCTTCATCTTATTTATTCTGGTTGACCAATTCCGGATATACAGGTGCGGGTGATTGCAACTTCACCGGGATATAAGCCAACTCGACCACAAACATTTTATTTACTTCTGGGATCTGCCCAACATAAAGTACTCGATCCAACATGCACTAAAAGCCAGAGCCATACAAAAATTTGCATAACTAATTTTCTGAACATGATATGAAAATATAGTGAGAATTAAATCCCAATAAGTTCAACAATAAATCATCATCAATATAGCTCATCACGTCATGTTCAGCTGTATAAACTACAGTAAATATCTTTGGTCACATGAATACACTATATCTATGCACATGAGAATTATACAATAATGACATGTATGATATGATTAATAATTTTCAGAATATCATATGATGACTATCAATTTATTCTCATATCAAGCTACCCCGGTCAGGGTGAGTATTTTCTACTCTCCAGTATGGGTTTTTCTCGCTCTGTCTGACATGGCCCACTTTCTCTTTCTTTTCTCATTAACATGATCATAACCGTTGGTAGGGCGTCCCCTAATGATGCACCACACGGATTGCCATGTGACCGTGCTCATTTCTTTTCTTTTCACAATGATAGCCAAAAATATGCTTTCAATAACAAGTATGTTTACAAAAATATAACTATTACCAAAAGTCATTGGTAATCATGCCATGAACATAACCATTTCTAATATCACTTTATAAAATATTTCCATGTCAAAATTTCACACTTAAGATGATAAGAAGTTCATACAATGGCAATGGCTATGGCATATACTAGTCATTTATTATTTTCATTTATAAGATTCTTCATCTTTTCTTAAATATTAATTTTATTTTTTTACTTTCTTGATGCAGGTTTTCTTCCCATCTAACCTTCTCTTACTAATCAGAGTATAACTCCCTCAATTTAACTCCGATGTAGGTGTTCTTAGTGTCAATTTTAAGTTAAAACAATTATCTACAACTATTATGTTAAACCGTTTAGTGAAATATTAAGAAATCAAGGTGATATTACTCCCTTAATTGACAGGTTGTTTCTTCTAGGATAGGTTCTGACCTCTGCCTACTAATCAGTCCTTATCTCCCTCATAAAATTTCTAAATTAAGTAATTCTAGTGGTTAAAAATCCATAACACATATAGCTATAATTCTTATGTTAACCATTCATTTTAATTCCCTACAGAATGCTCCTAAAAATTAAAATACAGAAGTTATCCTAACATATTCCTCCCTGATTAACCATTTTCTGACCTTTGCTTTCAAATTGCCCATATCTACCTCATATGAATTCTAAATTGAATGATTCCAGTGACAAAAAATCCGTTAGACATGGATCTACATTTTTTATGTTAACCATTTGTTTAGATTCCTTATATATTGTTCCCAAAAATTAAAATACAGAAGCTATCCTGTATATTCTTCCCTGATTAACCAGTTTCTGACCTTTGCTTACTAACAGACCATATCTATCTCATATGAACTCAAAATTGAGTGATTTCAGTGGCTAAAAATCCGTGAGACATAGATATACATTGTTCAAGTTAACCATTTCTTTCAATTCTTTACTGATTCTTCCCAAAATATTAAAAACTGTAGCTTAACATTCTGCGACCTATAGCCATTCCCATGCAGAACTATCTACACCAACCTAAGTATTCAAACATACATAATATGTAACATGATATAGCGACATCCATGACCAATCATTAAAGTTCTAAAATCAAAATCCCATATAAATATTACAAGTTTCAAAACTTTTCTTCAAAAAGAAATATTGTTAAACTTACCTGGAGCACTTAGTCCTCTAAACTTCTCCTTCCTCTTTGTTCCTTTCTTCCTCTCCTTTCCTTACTCTACCTTGCTTTTATTTTTCCTTTCCCTCACTTGGACGAAAATTCTAATGTTGTAAGGGTGGGTTTTACTTAAATATACCATCAAATAATTCACCTTTCATGATCATGGGTCTACCTTATCACAATTAGGATACACTTGGTTGAATTTTTGGAAAACAAACAACTTATGTTCTTGTCTTCCTCTTCCTTAGTCAAGATATGCATAGAAAAAGGAGACTTGTATTTTGAAAATTATGATAATATGTTTCTAAGATAAGGGACATGGTCCCTTTGATTTAGGGATTCATTTCCTTTTTCTTTTGTCTTAATCAAGTATGATAGGTTTTCCTTTTTAGGTGGCAAATTTCTAACCCTTGAATCTCCATTATTTAGTTGAAATTATTTGTGTGGGATAGGAATATTTTGTCCTAATGCCATGTATTATCATACCACTTGCTAAAATTATGAGTGTAGGATATAGATGTTTTGTCCTAAAGCCTTGTATTATCATACCACTTGCTAAAATTATGAATGTAGGATATCACACCACTTGCTAAATTTTTTGTCTTAATGTCACCTAATCTTGATTACACCATTATTTCATCACTTTACTTTTATTTTTATTTTTATTTTTCCTCTTGGGTTTGGGTTCATTCTTGCCCATTTTCTATACTTTGGTTAAAATTCTACCTTTAATAATGGGCTTGGTCACATTATTGGTCCAATTTCTATATCCTAATCCAAATTTATGTTTTATTTCTTCTTTGGGCTATCCTATTGGCTTGCTAAAAATTTATGGGAAGTAGAAAAACTCTTTATGAAGTGTCCAAAGGTGAAAGCCCAATTTATGGGTGGAGATACTAAATTTAGTAACTTTCGCTCTTAAATTAAGAAAAATTACCCTAATCCGATCTTCTTGAAATTTCAAGACCTTTACTTACTTCACAAAAATTTATCTTCCTTACCTAAGAATTTCACCTTTCTTTAGCATGTTTATTTCTAATATTTCCTCTTAGGTTTTCTTTCTTTACCTATTCCATTAATATTCGAACATTGCTATACATACATGTAAGGTGAAGAATTTCTAAGGATTATATTTCCTTAGATATCTAAAAATTGTCTAATAAATTTTATTTCCTTAATTAAATATTTATGTACCTTTATCAATAAAAGAAATGAAATTATGGATGTTACTTTGAATACTTTTGTACTTTCAATAATACATGAAACAAAATTAGGGATGTTACAGGATTAGGAAGTCGAGGTCGAGAACCAACTCGAGTTTTTACTTTGACACGATAAGATGCTCAGGCTTTAAATGCAGTCATGACAGGTACATTAGCCATATGTTCCCATAGAGCATATGTCCTGTTCGATCCTGGTTCTACTCATTCTTATATATCACTATGCTTTAAGTTGGGTTGTGATTCATACAAAGATGAATACAATGTCAGAACGCAAGTGCACGTGTCGTGACCAAGTAATAAAGTGATGAGTGAGTATCGTCCCACGAGGAGTGAACTAAAACTGTTATAGAGATTTTGCTGTATGAATGCTGTAGCAAAGTTAAGATGGTTCACAAGATTGATATAAAAGTAGATTGACTGACTATAACTATAATTAAAGTAAGGAGTAATAGAAAGTGAAGAGGTAACTATATTGGGAGATATAGGGTTGCTCAGGGTTGCCATGGACTACAGCACTCATATTTGCTCTAGGCTTGCTACAGCAATTGTTCTAAGTGTCAAACTCAGTCCTGAATGGAGCCTTCCCAGGCTTCCATTCCTTGTAATTCTGAGGTTCAGACGTGCATTTCTGCATCAGTCCTCACCTCCAAATTGTGCATGAAGTTCCATTATTGGTCTAATGGGGTGCCCGTATATCCCTACATTAGCTAACCCCCATGCATTCAATCCTTTTCCCAGCCTCCATTACCCTTCCAGGTGAATGTCGGCCTTGGTTTTCTTCCTCCAAACTTCCGTTATTAAGGAAAGAAAAACTAACGGGAAACACAATTGAATGATAACCAAAACTGTAGCGAAATGTATTGATAATAAAAAATGTGCTTTAGTTCATTACAACCCTTGTGCAACCCCAGATGGAAACTAGCCAAGACTCATGGGTACACTGGGTATAAAAATCCCAAAAACACAGGTATGGATCCTAAATGATCTTAATAAAAGTACAAAGCGTAGTTCTTTCTTTCTAATAAAACAGTAATATAACAACAGGGGACAATCCCCTTCTGCAGAGCTATTCCCTCAATGCTGCACCTCCCGGTGTCAACACATCCTCGGCTATGGTGTTTCTTCCTCCAAGTTCTCTTTTGTTCTCTCTCGTCCCCTTCTCTCCTTTTTGTCTCTCTCGGGGTTGCTGCAATAGCTGCTTTATGGCCTTTTATAGGAAGCCCTTGTGGTCTCAATAAAGTGCCCTGGGTTGTTGACATTCCTTCTGCTTTGCAGCCGGCGCCCTTGTTGTGCAACTTTTTCCTCTCCACCTTCAGTAGTGGAGGCAGTTCTGTACCAGCAACCTGCAGTGTCTCTACTGTTGTCCCCTGCTCGATGGTAGCTGCTCCTGCTGCGCAGTTCTGCCACCTGCACCATATCAAATAGAATCAGTGTATTACAGGAAAGAAGGAGCAGCTCACCCACTATCAACCAGGGTTCTACTATCGTTGCCACATATGCTTACTGAAATGCTACAGCAATATGGTAACTCATGTTATATCTAGAAGAGTCATCCTATTTAATTAAATCAGGGGGTCAGAGTGCTTAAAACACCAGAAAATTTCAGTAAACATACATGGACAACTCATAGAAACTATAATGAATTGCAGCTATCAAATCCCCCCAAACTTAAAGAATTGCTTGTCCCCAAGCAACCTACTCTGTTCACTACATTCCTACCACCCAGAAATTCTAGACTTTTCTCATGCATGAATCCATAGTTCTGCTGATAGCTCTCAACTCTCAGAATTTCTTCCATATAAAGGATACCACAAACCTTTCTCCCAATCACAGCAAAAACCTTCTTTGAATTTGTGTGTGTGACATGGACAGTTTCCCTAAGAGCCACTTGGGTTAAAAATAGCCAGAGTTCCTAAGACTTTCATGCTAATATATCAAGCTTCCTTTCCTAGGTTAAGTTGGCATTCAACATAGGTGCAGACAGGGCGACAAATGTGGGGGGAGTGGTAGCTCACTGATTTTCTTTCTTTATTGTTTTTTTTGCATATATCTTATTCTAGCAGAGGTCATTATAGCCTTTTAACGGGAATGCCAACATGTTCAATGCAGGCACCCGGTTACTCAACCTCATCACCCTTAAACTGCTTCCCACTCATACTCTATATCCCTATTTTACACAAAGGCACACATGGGGCTCATGCATACCCCTGGTTACTAAGGAGCTACAGAGCATTGGAGTGTCCACTCTATGTCCCTGTTTTACGCAAAGGCACACATGGGGCTTATGCATACCCCTGGTTACTAAGGAACTACAGAGCATTGGAGTGTCCATATTTCTCTCTTTATTTCCTACTTCCCTTTTCCAAACTTAAGCCTTGATGACTCTATGTGTCTGCCTCTTTTATAATTCTACAGAAAACTCTCAATACTAGCTCTAAGACTTAGGTCCAATTTTTGAAAGATCACTAAATTTTTCTTTGGCAAACTGCCCATGATCCTGTGCTCATTAAAAGAGGGTTTTGTGTAATTGGGTAAGGTTGTAGGCTTCCTATTTTGGTTTTTAACGAACTACCTAATCCTCCTCATGGAGTATCCCAGAACTTTCAGCAGGCTATGCAAAATGTAGACTTATTTTCTTCTTTTTTTATTTTTTATTTAGAGAAATACACATCTAATTCAGATAATTTCTACAGGTAGCAACCAGTAATACTGCAGTTTCATCTAATTTAGTCAGGCAAGAATACAAATAATAGCACTCAGACAAACAAAACACAAATAAGCAAGTCTAACCTATCATTTTCTCCAGCGCAAATACTATAGCATAAAATCAATGCTTCAGCAGATACCACAGCAATGAACAAAACACAAAAGTGCCACAACAACATTATATTACACCCCAGCAGACATTATATCACACCCCCCAATCCCCCCAAACTTAAATTGAGCAGTGTCCTCACTGCTGATGCAATGGCCATAAAATAAAAGACACCCAAATACAACAGAAGCAAAAGAATTCCAAATACAGCAGAGAAGAAAGAAGAGTTAAGGGAACTTCATGAGGGTGCTAGCAGGCATGCTGCAACACCCTAGGGGCATTAACCCCCAGAAGACCTTGATGAACTTCAAAGCCCACTCCTCTGCTGTGTTGATTTCTCTGGGGCCTTTCTTTTGTGCATCATTGCTGCCCGTTTTGCAATGGGCTCATTGTTATCAGAAGACTCAGTTTCTGGTGTCTGGTGGGGTTTCGGTTGGGGCTCCTTGCTGGAGGAGGATCCTTCGGAATCCTTGTGCTGCTCGGTCTGTGGTTCAGGTGCTGGGGCTGATTCCTCGAAAGTGGTATGGAGCAAGTCAGTTGGAAACTCTAGGAATGGAAAGAATTGCTTAAAGCTCTGCTCCAAGGTGGTGTGGAGGGCAAAGTCCCTCTTCTATTCATAGCGCCAAAAGGTCTGCTGATGTTGCAGCAGCTGTGCTTGCTATCTGAGGATTGTAGCTTTTTGCTGTAGAATATGCTGAAGGGTCTGGTCAACTGGCTGAGGGGCAGAGGAAGAAACAGATGGTCCAGCAGCTTGTGGAGGGTCTCGAGAGGCAGCAAGTGGGTGTGGGGCTGCTTTCTCCAGGACAATCCGAGCAATGGTGGTAGTAGTAATGGGGTTGGTGTCCTTCAAGACTTTTTCATCGATGGAGACTGGTACTCCACGATTCTTCCACAATATGGTGATGAGGGAAGAAAAAAGTAGGCTGCCCTTTTTGCAGTTGGCGCATGCTTGGATTTGGCCGCTGATGATGCGGCCAACGTTGAGTGGTCTACCGAGTATGAGGGCGTCCACCATTGCTACTCTGTCTCTGTTCACCGTCTACCCATGGGTGGAAGGTAGCAGACGGGTCTTGAGAAAATGATACCAGACTTTTGCTGCCGGCACCAGGGAGATCCGGTTGATAGTGGTGGAGCCTTGAGGGGATTTATCCCAGGTGGTGCCAAGAAGGAACACCCGAGTGAGCATTGCATCCCAGTCTTCGCCCCGCAAACCATGTAGATATTCCTCATAGTTATCCTCTTCGTCTGGTATATTGTAGGCATTTTTGATTGAAGTTTGGTCGAAACGAACCTTTGTCTCCCGAACTGTCACCCACTTCTCAGTTTCTGGTGAGAAGTTCGCATAGAACTCCTGAACCAGAGGAATGAGGGCCGTTTCTGGGTGGCTTGTGAAATTTTCCCAACCCCTCTACTTGACCACCGTACCAACGTACATTGGCATCCCCAAATCTCCAATGGAGGTGAAGGTGAACCCTTTCTCAGCGTAGAAGTTTCTGGGCACAATCTCTTTGTCGTGCTTCTTCTGGTTTTCCTCAGAGGTGAATTTCTTCACCTTGCTTGCTTTTCTGGCCACTATCTTGATTCTGGGCATGATTGGTTCGAGGATTTGGAGGTAGGGGTTTTCCGGAACGAAGGAGGTGAGGAGGTTGTAGGGCTTTGAGAGCTCGGGAGAGGTGAAGTGGGAAGGGGAGTTGCAGGGGTGAAAACGTGGGTATCTTAACTCGAGGGTGAAGTGGGTTGGAAGTTGCAGAGGTTACAGACTGTGGGTGTCTTATGGCCTTCTGCCAGTTTTCCCGCCCACTTTAAAATTAATTTTTTTTTTTGGAAACTCCTTCACCTAGGACTGAACGCAATTGCTGCAGCAACTATTGCAGCAATACTGCCTTGCCTATCTTTTGCTGCAGCAGAGGTGGCTTGCCCAAAAATCTTGCTGCAGCAAAGCCAAGCCTACCCAACCCAGTTTTTTGCTGCAACAAAGTGAGAACCTTCCTGCAGCTTGCTATGTTTCCCTACCTGTGTAGCAAACAAAAATGTCATTAAATTTGCAAATCAAACAATCTAAAATCTCCTAACTTTACCAACAACAGATTTAAACATGGGTTGCCTCCCATAAGCGCTTGTTTTACAGTCTTCAGCCTGACTTCCTTTCTGTTCATTCCTCTTACAGCTGAATTGAGGTGTACTGTCTATCCACATCACCTCCTAGATAGTGCTTGACCCTTTGTCCATTAACCCTGAATGTCCTCCCCTCCTTTTCTTCTTCCATTTCAATTGTCCCAAAGGGGAAGACCTTGCTTATGCGGAAAGGACCAGACCAGCGTGATTTCAACTTCCCAGGAAACAAGGTCAGCTTAGAGTTGTACAGTAGTACTCTCTGTCCCACCTCGCACTTCCTGGGTTGTATCTTCTTGTCATGCCATTGCTTTGCTTTCTCCTTATATAGTTTGGCATTCTCATAGGCCTGACCACGAAATTCATCCAGCTCATTTAGCTACAGCATCCTCTTCTCACCCGCAGCTTCCAAGTTCAAGTTTAGCTTCTTCACTGCCCAGTATGCTCGATGTTCCAACTCTACTGGTAGATGACAAGCCTTCCCGAATACCAATCTGTATGGTGACATGCCTAGAGGTGTCTTATAAGCTGTTCTATATGCCCAAAGTGCATCATCCAACCTTGAGGACCAATCCTTCCTCGTGGGGCCTACTATTTTTTCCAAGATTCTCTTGATCTCTCTGTTGGAGACTTTAGCCTGCCCACTCGTTTGTGGGTGATAAGGGGTTGCCAACTTGTGTCTGACTCCATATTTGGCAAGTAGTGCCTTGAACTGTCGATTATAGAAATGGGTCCCTCCATCGCTGATGATGGCTTTAGGGGTTCCAAACCTTGTGAAGATGTTTCTCTTCAGAAATCTGGTCACGACTCTGGCTTCATTAGTCTGGGATGCACTGGCTTCCACCCACTTTGAGACATAGTCTACAGCTACAAGGATGTATTGATTGCCGAAACTCGAGGGAAATAGTCCCATGAAATCTATTCCCCAGACATCAAATAATTCCACCTCTAAGATGTTGTTCAGTGGCATTTCATGTCTGCGAGATATGTTCCCTGTCCTCTGACACTGGTCACATTGCTTTGAAAAGGAGTGGGAGTCCTTGAATAGGGATGGCCAATAGAACCCTGCCTGCAACACCTTGTTTGCAGTTCTAACTCCTCCAAAATGACCTCCATAAGGGGAAGCATAGCATTGCTGTAGGATTTGCTCCATCTCTTTGTTGGGTATGCATCTCCTAATCATCTGATCAGCACATTGCTTGAAAAGGTATGGTTCGTCCCAGTAGTATGAGTTTACCTCATGCAGAAATTTTTTCTTCTGCTGCCACGTCAAGTCTGGTGGGAGCATTCCACTCACAAGGTAATTTACATAATCAGCATACCATGGCACATCATCTTGAGACAGGAGATAGAGTTGCACGTCTGGAAATCTTTCATTGATTTCTTCTGGCCCGGAGCTGTGCCCTTCCAATCTGGAGAGATGGTCTGCCACTTGATTTTCAGTTCCTTTCCTGTCTCTGATCTCTAGATCAAATTCTTGAAGCAAAAGCACCCACCGAATGAGCCTGGGCTTGGAATCCTTTTTCCTAACCAAGTGTTTGATGGCAAAGTGATCTGTGTGCACTATCACCTTTGCTCCTACTAGATATGCTCTGAATTTCTCAAAGGCAAATACTACTGCCAGTAATTCCTTCTCTGTCACAGTGTAGTTCAGCTGGGCACCTTGCAGCATTTTGTTAGCATAGTAAATAGAATGAAGCAGCTTGTTTCTGCGCTGCCCGAGGACAGCCCCCAATGCTGTCTCACTAGCATCACACATCAGCTCAAATGGAGAACTCCAGTCTGGTGCCACAATAATTGGGGCTGTACTTAATTTCTGTTTGAGATCGCAGAATGCTGTCATGCAACTTTCATCAAAACAGAAAATTCTGTCTTTCTCTATCAAACTACATAGAGGTTTGGCAATTTTAGAGAAGTCCTTAATGAACCTCCTATAAAATCCTGCATGTCCCAGGAAGCTTCAAATGCCCTTGACCGAGGTGGGAGGAGGCAGTTTCTCAATGATTTCCACCTTGGCCTTATCAACCTCAAGTCCTCTCTGAGAAACCTTATGGCCCAGCACAATCCCTTCTTTTACCATAAACTGACACTTCTCCCAGTTCAGCACCAAGTTTGTTTCCTCACATCTTTGCAAGACTTTAGCAAGGTTTCCCAAGCATAGGTCAAAGGAGTCCCCAAAGACTGAGAAATCATCCATGAAGATTTCCACAAACTGCTCAGCCATTTCTATGAATATTGCCATCATGCATCGCTGGAATGTTGCTGGAGCATTGCACAGCCCAAATGGCATCCTTCAAAATGTAAAGATACCATAAGGACATGTGAATGTGGTCTTATGCTGATCTTCTGGTACTATAGCAATCTGGTTGTACCTTGAGTACCCATCCAGGAAACAATAGTATTCGCTTCTAGCAAGTCTATCTAACATTTGATCAATGAATGGTAGAGGGAAGTGGTCCTTTCTAGTGCTCTTGTTCAGCTTCCTATAGTCCATGCAAATCCTCCAGCCGATCACAACCTTGGTGGGGATGTGTTCATTGCTAGCGGTTTCCACCACAGTCATACCCCCTTTCTTAGGGACACACTGGACCGGACTCACCCAAGAACTATCTGAGATTGGGTAGATAATTCCAGCATCTAGCCATTTGATAATTTCCTTTTTAACCACCTCTTTCATTATTGGGTTGAACCTTCGCTGAGGTTCTATGGACCCTTTTTCATTGCTTTCTAAGAGAATCTTATGCATGCAAAATGAGGGGCTGATGTCAGCAAGTGTCCAGCCAATGGCCCTTCTGAATATCTTCATTGTCAAAACCAATTTCTCCACTTGTTGCTCTGTCAAAAGTGCTGAGATAACCACAGGAAGAGTGGTTGTTTCTCTTAAATATGCATACTTAAGGTGTGCTGGCAGAGACTTCATCTCCAAGACTAGTGGCTCCTCCACTGAAGTCTTCAGCAGCCTTGAATCTGGTGGGGTCACATATAATGGCTCCTTTATTGGCTCCTGCTTCTATCTTCTCCTTCAGAATCTGAGTGGTCTGTCCACGCTGCTGGTGGTGGCTCCTTGCAGCATTTTTTCAATTGTTCTGATGCTAATGTGTCTATCATAGACACCACTGCACACTCATCTTCTTCACTGGCAAACTTCTTGGTCTGGAGCACATTGAATGTAACCTGCTCATCCTGGACTCTCATGGTTAACTCACCTTTCTGAACATCAATTAGTGTATGGCCAGTTGCTAGGAATGGTCTGCCTAATATAATCGGTACCTCTGCATCAGCTTCATAATCCAGAATTATAAAGTCTAAAGGGAAGATGAACTTATCCACCTTAACCAGGACATCCTTTATTTTTCCCTCTGGATGGGCAATGGATCTGTCTGCCAATTGCAGTGTGACTGTGGTAGGCCTTGCTTCTCCAATTTCTAGCTTTTTAAAGATGGCCATTGGCATGCGGTTGATGCTTGCTCCCAAGTCGCAAAGTGCCTTGCCAAAATACTGGTTCCTGATTGAACAAGGTATGGTGAAACTGCCTGGATCCTTAAGTTTGGGTGGCAACTTGTTTTGCAGCACAGCACTGCATTCTCTTGTGAGAGCAACAGTCTTAAACTCACCAAATCTCCTCTTCTTGGTTAGGATGTCCTTCATGAATTTCACGTAATTCGGCATCTGCTCCAGTGCTTCCACCAGAGGAATGTTGATGTGTAGCTGTTTCAGGACATCTAGGAACCTTCTAAATTGTTGGTCATTCTGCTGCTTTTGAAATCTCTGAGGGAAGGAGGGAGGTAACTTAGTTTGCTGCATGCCTTGCTGTGGAAAAGTTGGCGAATTCTGCTGTGGCATAGCTGCAGCATTCCCTCCAGAGGTGGTTGCTTCCTCGCTTACCTCCTCCTCTTGCTTCTTTTTGTCTTTTTTCTTCTCTAGAGGTACAGTGGAGTCTGTCTGGTCTTGCTCTCTTACCCTTGGTGCTTCCACCATCTTCCCACT
This sequence comes from Gleditsia sinensis, assembly GCA_037074535.1. Classification (NCBI taxonomy): domain Eukaryota; kingdom Viridiplantae; phylum Streptophyta; class Magnoliopsida; order Fabales; family Fabaceae; genus Gleditsia; species Gleditsia sinensis. The sequence goes on from CM073466.1 coordinate 25,157,207, forward strand.
CCTCAGGGCTATAGCCTTGCAGTGCTCTTTCCCTTCTCTCCTGGTGACTTCAGTATTACTAGGAAGTGTCCCTGGGGGTCTGGATTTTAGTTCATTGGCAAGCTGCCCCACTTGAGTTTCCAGATTCTGCAATGAGGCTGCTTGACTCTGGATTAGAGCATCATTCCTTGCCATATATTCCTTTAGCAAGGATTCTAGTGAAGTGGGGGCTTCCTGAGGCTGTTGTCTTTGCTGCTGGAAGCCTAGTGGACCCTATGGTCTTTGCGAGGCAGAGTTGTTCCCTTGTCCTGTACCATAGTTACTCCAGGAGAAATTGGGGTGTTGCCTCCATCCTGGCTTATATGTGTTGGAGTAAGGATTGTTATTACGATTCATATTACCCACGAAACACACTGATTCTGGGTTTGAGGGACAAGCTTCAAATAGATGAGGTCCATTGTATAGTACACACGATAGTCCAGTTTCCTGGACTGCATTGGCTGCTTGAGGGCGGGCAATTTGCTGACTCTTCAAGACATTAACTAGTCAAGCTAGCTGGACTGTGAGAGAAGTCACTTCACTCACTTCGTGCATGCCTGCTGCTTTCTTTCCAGTTGAAACTCTGTCCATTGGCCATTGATAGTTATTGCTGGCCATCCTTTCAAGCAGCTCATGTGCTTCATTATACGTCTTGGACAAGAGTGCCCCATTAGCTGCTGCATCCATTATGGTACGGGTTTGGGCATTGAGGCCATTGTAAAAGGTCTCCATCTGAATGCAGTAAGGAATTCCATGATGGGGGCATCTCCGTAATAGCTCTTTATACCTCTCTCAGGTCTCATACAAAGATTCACCTTCTAATTGCTGGAAAGAGATGATGTCATTTCTCAATCTGGCATTCTTGATGGGCGGGAAGTAATTCAGCAGAAATTTTTCTGCCAAATCACTCCAGTTACAGATAGAGTCAGGTGGCAGAGAGTTCAACCATGCTCTTGCTCGGTCTCTTAATGAATAAGGGAACAGCTTTAGCCTGAGCACTTCTTCTGTTACGCCATTCATTTTGAAAGCATCCGTGACTTCCATGAACACTCTCAAGTGAAGGTGAAGGTCCTCAGTGGGCATGCCACTGAATTGCCCTACAGTTTGTAGCATCTAGAACATTACTGGTTTGAGCTCAAAATGTAAAGCCTCGATCTCTGGTCTCACAATGCTCAGGTTCAACCCATTCAGGTTTGGTTGAACATAATCATTTAGGACTCTATCTCTGTCGTCCACGTTGTCTTCTCCATTCTGATTAGCCATCACTGCCTGCTGCTTAGGTGCTAACTGTCCTCTTCTTCTTCTCAAAAGTGTTCTTTCTATCTCTAGATCAAGGGGCAGAAGCTCTCTGTCAGCCCTGCTCATGCACTGTGTTACCTGCTCAACAAGACACCAGAGTAAAACAATATACAACAAAACAATACTTCACATAGTTGAGTATCTAAAAACAATTTTAAGTTGACACTCCCCGGCAACAGTGCCAAAAACTTGTCGGATTGTGATTCATACAAAGATTAATACAATGTCAAAACACAAGTGCACGTGTCCTGACCAAGTAATAAAGTGATGAGTGAGTATCGTCCCACGAGGAGTGAACTAAAACTGTTATAGAGATTTTGCTGTATGAATGCTGTAGCAAAGTTAAGATGGTTCACAAGATTGATATAAAAGTAGATTAACTGACTATAACTATAATTAAAGGAGTAATAGAAAGTGAAGAGGTAACTATATTGGGAGATCTAGGGTTGCTCAGGGTTGCCATGGACTACAGCACTCATATTTTCTCTAGGCTTGCAGCAGCAATTGTTCTAAGTGCCAAACTCAGTCCTGAATGGAGCCTTCCCAGGCTTCCATTCCTTGCAATTCTGAGGTTTATACGTGCATTCCTGCATCATTCCTCACCTCCAAATTGTGCATGAAGTTCCATTATTGGTCTAATGGGGTGCCCGTATATCCCTACATGAGCTAACCCCCATGCATTCAATCCTTTTCCCAGCCTCCATTACCCTTCCAGGTGAATGTCAGCCTTGGTTTTCTTCCTCCAAACTTCCGTTATTAAGGAAAGAAAAACTAACAGGAAACACAATTGAATGATAACCAAAACTGTAGCGAAATGTATTGATAATAAAAAATGTGCTTTAGTTCATTACAACCCTTGTGCAATCCCAGATGGAAACTAGCCAAGACTCATGGGTACACTGGGTATAAAAATCCCAAAAACACAGGTATGGATCCTAAATGATCTTAATAAAAGTACAAAGCGTAGTTCTTTCTTTCTAATAAAACAGTAATATAACAACAGGGGACAATCCCCTTTTGCAGAGCTATTCCCTCAATGCTGCACCTCCCGGTGTCAACACATCCTCGGCTATGGTGTTTCTTCCTCCAAGTTCTCTTTTGTTCTCTCTCGTCCCCTTCTCTCCTTTTTGTCTCTCTCGGGGTTGCTGCAATAGCTGCTTTATGGCCTTTTATAGGAAGCCCTTGTGGTCTCAATAAAGTGCCCTGGGTTGCCGACATTCCTTCTGCTTTGCAGCCGGCGCCCTTATTGTGCAGCTTTTTCCTCTCCACCTTCAGTAGTGGAGGCAGTTCTGTACCAGCAGCCTGCAGTGTCTCTACTGTTGTCCCCTGCTTGATGGTAGCTGCTCCTGCTGCGCAATTCTGCCACCTGCACCATATCAAATAGAATTAGTGTATTGCAGGAAAGAAGGAGCAGCTCAACCACCATCAACCGGGGTTCTACTATCGTTGCCACATATGCTTACTGAAATGCTGCAGCAATGGGGTAACTGATGTTATATCTAGAAGAGTCATCCTATTTAATTAAATCAGGGGGCAAGAGTGCTTAAAACACCAGAAAATTTCAGTAAACATACACGGACAGCTCATAGAAACTATAATGAAATGCAACTATCACTTTACTAAGAAATTGGATAGAGATCCTACTAGTTTACATTGTTCTTTCATGGTTGCTACTCCAATGGGAGAGTTACTATTAGTAAATGATGTGTATAAATCATGTGAGATTTCGATAGAAGCCAAGGAGACTCTTGTAGATTTGATAGTTCTAGATATGGTAGACTTTAATGTTATTATAGGAATGGATTGGTTGTCATCATGTCATGCCATTCTAGACTATCACCATAAGGTGATTAAGTTCAATGTCCCTGGAGAATCTTCCTTCATGATACAAGGAGATCGTAGTAAGGAGTCGAGTAATTTAATTTCAGCTTTAACAGCTCATAAGCTGTTACAAAAAGGATGCCAGGGGTATTTAGCAGTAGTCAAAGATGTTGATATGAAGTATACCAGTGTAGAGCAGGTTCCAAGGGTTAGAGAATTTCCTGATGTGTTTCCTGAGGAATTGCCAGGACTACCACCAGACCAAGAGATTGAGTCTAGTATTGAACTCCTCCCTGAAACACAACCAATATCCATACCTCATTATAGGATGGCACCTGCAGTACTTAAAGAATTAAAGGAGCAACTGCAAGATTTATTACTCCATATGAGTTATCCGTCCATACTACTGGTGATGGACCCTTGCAGCATTTTTCTAACTGCTCTGATGCCAATGCGTCTATCATAGACACTACTGAACACTCCTCTACTTCACTGGGAAACTTCATAGACTGGAGTACATTGAATGTAACCTACTCATCCTGGACTCTCATGGTTAGTTCCCTTTTTTTAACATCAATTAATGTCCGGCCAGTTGCTAGGAATGGTCTGCCCAAAATAATTGGCACCTCTGCATCAGCATCATAGTCCAGTATTATAAAGTCTACTGGGAAGATGAATTTGTCCACCTTAACCAGGACATCCTCAATTTTTCCTTCTAGATGTGCAATGGATCTGTCAGCCAGTTGCAGTGAGACTGTGGTAGGCCTTGCTTCTCTAATCCCCAACTTCTTGAATATGGTCATTGGCATGAGGTTGATGCTTGCTCCCAAGTCACAAAGTGCCTTGCCAAAATACTGGTTCCCGATAGAACAAGGTATGGTGAAACTGCCTGGATCCTTGAGTTTGGGTGGCAGCTTATTCTGCAGCACAACACTACATTCTCGTGTGAGAGCAACAGTCTCAAACTCCCCAAATCTTCTCTTCTTGGTCAGGATGTCCTTCATGAACTTTACATAATTTGGCATCTGCTCTAATGCTTCCACCAAGAGGATGTTGATGTGTAGCTGTTTCAGGACATCCAAGAATCTTTTAAACTGCTGGTCATTCTGCTGTTTCTGGAATCTCTAAGGAAATGGTAGAGGTAACTTAGTTTGTTGCACGTTTTACTGTGGCAAAGCTGCAGTATTTTGCTGAAGCATGTTGTTATGGCAGAGTTACAGAGTTTTGCTGTGGCAAAGCCGCAACAGTTTCTCTAGAGATGTCTGCTTTCTTACTTGCCTTCTCCTCTTACTTTTGTTTGTCTTTCTTCTTCTCCGGGGGTACAGTAGGGTCTCTCTGGTCTTGTCTTTTTGCTTTGGGTGCTTCCACCACCTTCTCACTTCTCAGGGCTATAGCCTTGCAGTGCTCATTCCCTTTGCTCCTAGGGACTTCGGTATTGCTTGGAAGTGTCCCTATAGGTCTTCTTTTTAGTTCATTGGCGAGTTGTCCCACTTGGGTTTCCAGATTTCGTAATGAGGCCACTTGACTCTGGATCAGAGCATCATTTCTTGCCATATATTCCTTCAGCAGGGATTCCAGTGAAGTGGGGGGTTCACTAGGCTGCTGTCTTTGTTACTAGAAGCCAGAGGGCCTGTGGTCTTTATAGGGCAGAGTTGCTCCCCTGTCCAGTACCGTAGTTACTCCAAGAAAAATTGAGGTGTTGCCTCCATCCTGGGTTATATGTGTTAGAGTAGGGATTGTTATTGTGATTCATATTTTTCACATAGCACACTGACTCTGGATTTGAGGGACAAGTTTCAAATAGATGGGGTCCGTTGCATAGTACATAAGATGCTCCATTCTCCTGGGCTACATTGGCTGCTTGAGGGCAGATCATTTGCTGGTTTTTCAAGACATTAACTAGTGAACCTAGCTGGGCTGTTAGAGAAGTAACTTCACTCACTTCATGTATGCCTGTTGTTTTCTTTCCCGTTGAGACTCTGTCCATCGGCCATTGATAGTTGTTGCTGGCCATCCTTTTGAGCAGCTCATACGCTTCATTATATGTTTTGGACAAGAGTGCCCCATTAGCTATTGCATCCACTATGGTGCGTGTTTGAGCATTAAGGCCACTGTAAAAGGTCTCCATCTGAATGGAGTAAGGGATTCCATGATGGGGCATCTCCATAATAGCTCTTTATACCTTTCCTAGGTTTCATACAGTGATTCTCCTTCCAGTTGCTGGAAAGACGTGATATCATTCCTCAATCTGCATTCATGGTAGGTGGGAAGTATTTCAGCAAAAATTTCTTTGCCAAATCACTCTAGTTAGCAATAGAATCGGGTGGTAGAGAGTTTTACCACGCTCTAGCTCGATCTCTTAATGAGTAAGGAAATAGTTTCAGCCTGAGAACGTTTTCTATTACCCCATTCATTTTGAAAGCATCCGTGACTTCCATGAATACTCTCAAGTGAAGATGAGGATCCTCTGTAGGCATTCCACTGAACTGGCCTACAGTCTGCAGTATCTAGAACATTACTGGCTTGAGCTCGAAATGAAGAGCTTCGATTTCTGGTCTCACAATGCTCGAGTTCAACCCATTCAAGTTTGGTTGGGCATAAGCATTTAAGACCCTATCTCTATCGTCCATGTTGTCTGCACCATTCTGGTTAGCCATTTCTGCCTACTGCTGAGGTCCAAACTATCATCTCCTTCTTCTTAGAAGCGTTCTTTCTATCTCTGGATCTAGAGGCAGAAGCTCCCTGTCAGCCTTGCTCATGCACTGCGTTTACCTATCCAAAAAGACACCAGAGTGACTAATAGATAAAATCCTTCACACATTCAAATAACTAGAGATAATTTTCAAGTTGACACTCCCCGACAACGGCGCCAAAAACTTGTTGGTTAATGCACAAAGTGTATGCAATATCAGAACACAAGTGCACGTGTCGTGACTAAGTAATAAAGTGATGAGTAAGTATCGTCCCACGAAGAGTGAACTAAAATTACAATAGAGTATTTTAACGTGTGAAATGCTGTAGCAAAAATTGGTTGGTTCACAAGATTTTTGTTGAGGGGTAGAACAACTAAATACAACTATAATTACGATGAGGGATACTAGGGTGTAAAAGAAAGTGATATTAGGTGGACTAGGGTTGCTTCAGGGTTGCCATGAACTTCTGCACTCATTTTGCTCTAGGAATTGTTACAGTAATTTCCTTAGTGCCTAGTTATTTCTTGAATGGGGTCTTTCCAGACTTCTATTCCCTATAATTCTGGGGTTCGGACACACATCTCTGCATCAATCCTAACCCCCGAATTATGCATGAAGCTCCAACTATTGATCTAATGGGGTAACCATATGTTGTTGTTTTAATTAAAACTCGCAAGTGCATGAATCTATTGGAGTATAGATTTAGTGGTATGCAAGATCGATCCCACAGAGATTGACAATTGAGAGAAAATTCTAATATACATCCAAAATAAATACTTCTAACCTAGTTCCTGATGTCTTGTTTTGTGAGAGGAATATTGAACAAATTACACAAAGAACTAATATACTGAAATTAAATGAAGATGTATTCAAAGTAAAGAAGCATGCTAAGGTTAGGGGATCCACTCTTGGTATATCGAATAAAAATAAATTTAACTCTTTTGTTACTCAATTAGAATCCTTACACGAATGAAGTTCTAATCGGATGATATGTTAATTTAAGCTCAACTTTGTTTATACATGAATTATATTTACCTCTTTTTTATTGTATTACTAATATATAAAACACTCTTGTAAAATAGATTCAAGCATACATTGTGCCAATCATAATATTGTCTACAATAAATCAAGACTAATTCAAGTATTTATTGTGCCAAAAATTGTCTACAATGTATCAAGGTTTACACTTTACAAGATTAAAAATACAAAGATGCAAAAGATAACTTGTAAATGGATTCAAGCATAAATTGTGCCAATCATTATATTGTCTACAATAAATCAAGATTGATTCAAGCATTTATTGTGCCAAAGATTGTCTACAATATATCAAAATTCACATTTTACAAGATTAACTTATGCAAAAAATGAAAGAGGTAGAAAACTAATTAACATAACAAAATAAAATAAAATAGAATAGGTGGCAAAGCCAACCTTGAACAATAAAAATAAGTAGTAGACGGCAAAGCCAGCCATTAAACAAGAAGAATAAATAGGTAGCTTAGTCAGCCAGTACAACATAACATAAGAAACGGAGGAGGTAAATACAACATCAAATATAAACATTAAAATCAAAAGTTAAATGAATTATTATTCTCCTACCAAGAGTTTCACCCTTTCACCTTAGCATTAGGAGATTAGTTCTCCATAATTAAAGCAAGAAAGTAAAATGATAGATGAAGGAATATGATAATATTACGGAAGAAAATGAAAAATACAAAATGTCTAAAGAGAGAATAACATTACAAGTACGTAAACTTCCAACAAAGCTTTCCCAAGCTCTCTCCGAAGCTTCAAAAGCACTCCAAAAAGCTCTCCCAAAACTCTCCCACTCACCCCTCAAGCCCTCCATTTATAGATACAATTAGGTGTGGTAGGTGTGATAATTGTCAAAATTGTTAGGTAGGAAGTTGTACAAAGTTGACCATTTGGATTCCATCATGTGCACCGAAATTGATCCTTGAAT